>OY759245.1:2412500-3092845 GCA_963662185.1 Eilema griseolum
GTCGCTATCCATCCCAGAGCCCTCTGAGTCCTCAGTGATGTGAGATTCGGTTTGATCATCCTCCATCTGCGAACAAACATCATTTTCTCATATTATTTCAAAGGAAATGCAAGGCTATAGTCGTTGCTAACCTCATTGAATTCTATAACAATAAAAATTGGTGATATTTTGTGAAAAGATTACTTTGGAGGACCAGCGGTCTTGTATGAAAGACTAGCTGTTGCCCGCGACCTATCCCGTACGGAATTCATGGCAACCCATGGGAAACTATTCCCGGAATAGAACGAAGATAGGCTCAGTGTTATTCTGGACTGTAATCTATCCCCATACCAAATTTCAGCCAGATCCGTTGACGAATAACAAACATCGAAACATCTTCACAAACTTTCACTTTTAATTTATTCGTAGGAAGTAGGATAAGATATAATAGGATACAATATTTGTAGAGGATAATATGGAAAGAATAGCTAATGAACCATTGTGGGCGTCACAATGAAAGCAGTCGTCTTCCACTTCCGCTGACTCATTGCTTATAGAATAAATCAACAGATGTCAGGACACTTTCGTATTCTCAGTTGTTAATATCAAGGACATCAAGAAAAGCGTTTAAATCAATTGATGTTAAAAAAACCGCGGATCTATGGGGATTATAAGTCAAAACTGTGTCATGTATTATTGGTGTCATTGCTACCCATCTAGCAACTGTGTTTAATGACTGTGTCAACAGCCGTATATTTCCTGATTTAATGAAACATTGCAAATTCATACCTTTGTTCAAGACTGGCAGCGCCACGGATCTTTCTAATTTCCGACCCGTTTCTGTTCTGGTAGGCAAACCTTGAGTAAAGTATTTGAGAAAATAATTCTAGGACAGATGCTGACCCATTTTAGTGGAAATGAATTATTTCACGATAAACAGTTCGGGTTTACTAAAGGACGTTCGACTACTGATACTGGTGTAGAATTGTTAAATTGTATTTACGAGGCCTGGGAAGGGAATAAGCATGATGCATTAGGTGTATTCTGTGATATAGATCATCATGGTGCACGCAATCGAAGGCCTTGGATAGCCAAGGCCTTCGATTGCGTGCACCATGACACATTAATCAGGAAATTAGAACATTATGGAATAAGGAACATGGCTCTCAACCTTCCAACTTCATATTTGAATAATAGAATTCAGAGGGTCGATGTTAACGGTACACGTTCAGTGGGATCTGTGGTTTCGATAGGCGTTCCACAGGGTTCGATACTTGGACCATTTCTATACTTAATATACCTTAATGACCTTCCCTACTACATAAGGGACAAAAATAATAGTATCTTATTTGCTGATGAATACTCGTTAATTTTTTAAATTAAGAGGCAACAAAATAATTATGACGAAGTGAATCGTGCAATCACAAGACTGGTACATTGGTTTAGTACAAAAAATCTTTGCCTCAATGGGAACAAAACTAAATGTATAAAATTTACTCTACCTAATGTTACACAGGTGGAAACCAATGTACAACTCAATGGACAGGTGTTAAATCTTGTGGAATTGACGCTAAACTACAGTGGCGATCACATATTGATAAAATAGCCAGTAGATTAAGTTCGGCCTCCTACGCTGTAAAAAGATTACGACCTTGACAGACGTGGATACGGCTAGAATAGTTTATTTCAGTTATTTCCATAGTATTTTAACTGCGGAATTCTACTTTGGGGTAATTCTGCAGATTTAAACACAATATTTGTGTTACAAAAGCGGGCTGTGCGAGCCTTTTATAATTTAGGCCCAAGAGTTTCCCTCAGAGAAAGGTTTAAAGAGATAGACATTCTACCCATAGTGTCACAATATATTTTCGAGAACCTCATGTATGTACGGTAAAATGTTTCAAAATTCTCCAGATTTTGTAACCAGCATAACATAAATACCAGACACAAAAACCATCTTGTAGTCTGTGGTAGTTGACTTGAAAAAAATAGTCACTCATTCCAGGGCGACTGTATACGCTTTTTTAACAAGCTCCCTAATGAAATTAGGGATTTACCGGTGTATAAATTTAAAAATATAGTTAAACGTAAATTGTACCAGAAAGGTTATTATAAAATCCAAGAATACTTGGATGATAAACAAGCTTGGAAATAAGCTGTTCGCTCAACTATGCTACTCAAGTAAACCTTTGTATTTAGATTAAATAGACAAGTGTAAACATACCAAATATACGTAAATAGACCAAAAAATAGAAATATCCGCTGAGATTCTTGCCGGAGTCTTCTCAGGTCGGGGCCGCGTTTCGAACCGGTGGTCCATTTACTAAACTGATATTTATGTTCCTTTTTTGTTGACGTTTTGTAAGTGCCGATATAATGGTCTATACAGAATAAATGATTTTTGACATTGACTTCGACTTTGGCAAGCGAGATGGATTCTTCATTTAACAGTACGCTCGAAAACGTATTGATCAACGAATCCCACGCGTATGTTTTACTATCGTTCGGTAGACGTATTCCCATGTGTCTATGTGGTTGTACAGATCAGTTAACTTCGATAAAGGACATCACCTAGTCAATAATATGTATGCTTGCATTATCGCTATCATATCTAATCTCTATGTAGCATCCGTCGTTCCAACTAATTTAGCTATCGTTAGTAGAGTTGCAGTTCATTGTCACTTGTATATGTGTAAATCACTCAAAATTAAGGATATAATTCACAAATGATAGAGAGAGATAGAATGACGCATATAGGGCTACCAATGGAAAGACCAAAAGCTTATCCTTTTTTGTCTTCTATACTGACGGCACAGAAACTCTTTGTTCTTACAGGGTCAGCACCTCGATTGCGACTCCCCTGTTGTGCAGGTATATAGACCACGATAACCACTTTCCATTCGAAGGGCAGTGTGCTTTTAACCACTTAAGTTCTACAAAAAAAATCTAAATTTGGTTTTAAAGGTCGCGAAAATGACATCTTCTTTATCGGGTCAATGGCGATATATTTGTACTTTGTGGTAATAAATGTAGACAGCCCAAAACTCGGTGACTTTGACCGCTACCTTTTTTGCTGCGTTGAGGTCTCCAGTTGTGCAGGTGGCATCATTTCGTTTTTAGATCATTTCAATTTTAGAAGTGGAAAATACAACTGCTTTTAAAAAAAATGTATTACACTTACTTATAACGAAAGCGTACTACACTATTGACGAATATTTATATGACAAATTGTAATGAAAGTGACCATAATGTACTACCACCAATTAAACTTATTTACTATTTAATTTAAAATTTTGACATAACTAAACCATTTAACATTAATAAATTCGAAATTAATTGCGTTATTAATCAGTAGCTACTCCTATAAAATGTATTTTATTTTTAAGCTTATATTGTAAATTTGCATGCCTTTTAAGTGGAATGCGGAATAATCAAACTTTTAAACCAATGTACCAACAATTTGTACCTGTGTTCGCAAATAAAGATTAAATTGAAATTGAAATTTTGTGACCCGAAAGCCTGAATTTTCCCACCACAATTTTTACAATACAGTATACGCATCACACACTGGATCTGACTCTGTTCTGTGTACTCCCAATATACAAGATTTTATATCCCCATTAAATGTCTATCCATAGTGATTTATTACCACAACAGCATCACACCTATGTAAGTTCATAAAGAGAGCACTGAAATAACACTGGCCTATAACAAGCATCGCAAAAATTTTATATTTTACAAATTGGTATTCTGGAACATCAAAGTTCTTTATACCGGTTCATTTTATAGTCGTTTCGAGGCGAAATATTTTGTGCATAGCACAATCGTGTGGACATACTAATTTGGCGAAAAAAAATATTTTTTATAAAACCCATACATTGTTTCAGTCATCAGCATCAATCAATTAGGCTCTAGCAGTTCACTGCTGGGCAAAAGACTCGCCCAATTCGTTAAAATAATACTTTCAGACGATTTTGCTATCGAAACTGTGACCAAAATCTTTCGTTCCGCAATGACTATAAAATCAGCCCATAGTTGTAGCATGTTTCTGCAGTTTCTATAGGTAGTTTTTTGACACGTACAAGCAAATCAAATGATAAAAGATCTTGGATTGGAGGACTTATACGGTCTCCATTTTCCACAGAGGTGACACTCGTTACTTCTTGCAGACGGTGAGGATCCAATCAAATAAAATCACATCGTAGGAGCAGTGGAAAGGGGTGTTACAAAACGAGAATGGGGAAAAATAAGAAAAGAATGCAAGGTCTCCAGCAGTTTCCTCACCGTAAAAAAAGCTCCGGATCTCTGTATAAAATACTATCTGAACTGAATAAATATAATCAGACCTCGCGTTTCACTTCAGTAAAGCTAACGGTAAGTATATCGCTAAAATTATTAGTATTCAATGAAGAGAACAAAATATTTTTTATGGGTACCGCAGTAGAATATTTCTAACCTCATAAAATGTTAAAATACAAGTCACGAACGTAATTTGTGTCAATATTCATATATTTACCGCTTTAAATTCTTGTGAAAAGAATTTCAGGGCCGTATTTATTACAAATGGAGGGAACTCGAACCTCGGACGTCAAGGGCCATGCCTTGTACGAGTTTCTAACGAAGGCATTGATTTAGCAAATTTATACATCAATGTTCGAAGGCGTTAAAGTAAACTGTGATTTTTCTTATTAGGACAGTGGCTGACTTGATTGGACTTCTGCCGTTTGACAGCAGTATGTGTGATGTCTTGTATTTGGTTTGTAAGAGTATCACAGGCCGTATTATACATATGTTTCTTTCTTTCCCGTTCTTCTCTCACCCTTCTACTGCAGGTGAGAATGTTCATCGGTAATCGCTTACCATCAGATAAGGAATATGGGCAATCGTGTCACACGTAATAGAGAATGTTTCACGAGTTTAAAATTATTTCATTTGTTATTCCAAAACTAGAAGTAAAACCTTAATTGGTTCTCAGATGTGTAATCTACTGTTCTTTTTATATTTTATTTTTTAAACATAAAATCTTTGTAACTACTTTATAACACCACAGATTACCTAATAGTTGGTATAATAACACGTTGACACATAATTACGAGCAGGTCATTTAATTTACACAAACATTAATAGGTTTGGAATCTATTCATATTCATATTCATATTCATTTATTCTGTGAAACATAGGTTAATTATAAAGGTCTTACAGGCTATGTTATGTTCGCTATGTTCTACCATATGTGGTGTACAGATTGATACAGTTAATTAACTAATTTAGAATTTTCAGCGAATTTAAGTAATTATTATAGTGAATTTCAAATACATATAAATGTCAATCAATTCAATAAAAGTATTTAAGTTGTACTACAGATTTAACCAAAATTCACATTATATGCCTTATTAAATGTCAAATACAGCAATTGAGGCGTATGCAACTACATAAAACTATCAGTTTAAAACTCAATTTATACAACAATTTAACAATTCTATGTCAATTAATATTAAATGTCAAACGAAAAATTATGTTATGTCAAGGTTATGTCAAAAGGTATGTCAAACAATTGCATCATAAATATACAATGTCATTTAATAGTGTTATCGTTCAAAAATGCCACAACAGAGTAATATGTCTTATTCACCAAGAACATCGATAACTCCTTTTTTATTTATTATTATTTAGACAGATGTCAGTCAATTTGCTTAATAGTTGTACATCTACCAGTGGCAACGGATCCCCATAACTTAATTCTTGCCGGCTTTACTACATAGAGGTAAGACTTTTTCACCACTGACATCTACCCAATGCATCGTACACCTGCTGATTGAGGAATAAAGCTCTGACGTAGGCTTCTCTCTCGGGGTTTGAGAATTCTGGCGGCAGTTACCAGCATGACAACCGTATATAACCCAAACCAAAAGCGGTAGAATGAGTAAGCAGACCCTGGGCTCCCCTGTGAAAGCACCGTACGACACAATCCTGTTCCTTATACCAAGTCCCACGACAATTTACATTCAAGAAACGCAGTACGCTAAACATAATCCGCTTCTAACTGAAACTGTACATAACTGTACCTAACAGTATTGGCGCGATGCTGGCAGGAAATAAATTGGTATCTATTTGTGTCTTAAGACTGCGTTTCCATTGAGATGGAGATGAGCGAAGCAAAGCGAATATGTGCAGGCGATTACTATTCATATTACTGGAAATTCGCAGCTCATAGACACTCCGCATAGTAAGGATGATAAGAATTGTTCTAAACCGAATAGATTGCAGAGTAGATGAGAGTATAATGATGATCCTTAAAGAAAATATTCATCATCATTCCAATAGCGATATTTCAGATGCGTTCAAAATTTGCAATTTGTATCTCGAGATCGCTTATTGTTTATGATTGGTTTGTTAAAGTTTCCGAGAGCGACCTCCCAAACTTAAGAGGATAGCCAGAGCCACAGCCTCGTCAGTTGTTCAGCAGGTGTGCAAGTGAGGTTGGCTTAGGTCTCAAAAATGTTAGGGAACCTAGTAAAGCAGAGGATAGGGGCACAGTTTAAGGTGCGATAGTAGTGCGAAGTCTGACAGATATCGCTGTCCTATCTACAATGCATCTCAGTTCATCTGTATTACACACTGTCATTCGTCTCTGCTACGCTATTCCGCTCTCAATCCCATAGATACACACATCATTTTTCAGAGTCTCGCTCCGCTTTTCTCTGCTAGTCACCACATCATTGGAACTGCCTTAACCGTACCTTATACCTGCATGATACATTGTATAATATTGTTATACATTGTTATATATTACTACCAAGTATATTTATAAGATTTCTTATACTAATAGAATGAGCCTGGTCTGAGTATTAGGTTCCTACTTATTATCAAAATTAAAAATATCAAAACATTTTATCGAAACATCACATCTCTAACAACGAAACGGCTCCCGAACTGTGAGTCCGAACTATTTGGAACTTTAGCACACACTGCATATTACGCTATGAAAGTTTTCAGTGATTAATTATTATGTAAATATACCTACAATGTCAACTGCTGCTGTAACACGTGCTAGTAATTACGACTCAGGACGTAAAGTTGTTTTAATTTCGATATAAACAATAGTTACTTTTTTTTTAAATCGTTATTTTCTGAAAATAACTAAGAACTCCTTCCTTGCTTCTAATGGAATAAAAACGTAGTAAGTAATCAATTAAAAATTAGAAGATCTTACAGCAGCATTATTCTAAGTGACATCAAGTTTCAAACGCAGTCGTAACATGGATTACATTGGTTGACATATATAATATAAAACATAACATAACATAACATAAACTCACGCCTATATCCCCGAAGGGGTAGGCGGAGGTGCTAGCACCCACATTTCGCCAGTTTATGTTTAGGTCCCAATGTAATAGGTGGCGAGCCTATTGCCATTAACCGGGCACTTATAAACCTGCGATAAATACACACATAACTTCGAAAAGCATCGAAAAATATAAATATAAATAAATATTCTATACATTGCTATGTAGACCCATGGTAACCATAGTTTAACTAGCTTGTGTTCTGGAATCTAGACTGCGGATAAACATACTTAGATACTTTTTTTGTAAATGTATACAATTTATACATAGAAAAACCCAGACCAATACAATACATATTATGCACTGAGCGGGAATCGAACCCGCGCCCCCTGCGTAGGAGTTGAACGTTCTACCGCTACGCCACAGAGGCCGCAAACCAACTGAAATGTGTCGGCTTTTACGAACGCTCACAGTTTCGAAACTGTTTGTCACTCAGAATAAGTTTGCCAGTTGTCTAGAGAGACTGTCCGGCTCCACAATCTTCCCATCTTCAATTTTTTCTTAACAATAACAATGATCAATTATATATACATAAACATAAACTCACGCCTATATCCCCGAAGGGGTAGGCAGAGGTGCTAGCACCCACATTTCGCCAGTTTATGTTTAGGTCCTAATGTAATAGGTGGCGAGCCTATTGCCATTAACCGGGCACTTATAAACCTGAGAAGTCAATTAAACGTATTTTATACCGATTAAGAGTTTTAACTGTAATATTATGCTTATTAAGTCATGGGCCCTCATACATAGCACCTAAAACAGCTCACTTAATGTCACGTCAACCCATTCACTCATTCACAATGAGCTATGAAATGTTAATTGATTCGAAATACTTCGTTGCTTTTGTACCATGGCGAATTAGAATATAGCCAGTAGCGGAACGTAATGATGCAAAAGTCGTAATTTTAATATCTTGATCATAATATTCTACAAATACTGACTGGCGTGGCAAACTTTGTTTACCACATAAATTATTTATATTAAATATAACCTTTAAACATAATAGTTACATTTTGTTTCATTGGTTACCTTGGAACCGCGGTAGCCTAGTGGTATGGGTAATGGACTGCTTAGACGAGGTCTCGGGTTCAATCCCAGGTTTTACCATGGCACACACCAATGACTTTTCGATGCTTTTTTATAAGTACCCGGTTAATGACAATAGGCTTCGCCACCTATTAGATTGGGACCTAAACATAAACTGGAGAAATGTGGGTGCTAGCACCTTTGCCTACCCCTTCGGGGATATAGGCGTGAGTTTATGTTGTTATGATTAAATATAACCTTAAAACATAATAGTTACATTTTGTTTGATTTGGTGAGTTTTAAGTTTATACATTGAAGTATAATATGGTCTATTCTGTATGCACTTTGGCATATGACTCCCCAACCTTCTCCAGAGGTCTCTGTTCTGTTGTTCCCGGTCATCCTAACCATTCTAATTTTGCTATGGTTTATATTGTTTATTCTCCTACCACACATCACATAATTGATTCATCCAAAATTGGGACCACGTGGTCCAGGATCCCTAGTTCATTTTCCCCCTCTGAAGGGAGACAGACCGCACTTTTTTATTGTGCGCAAGATCCCCATGGATAACGGTTTAAACCATAAATGCAGTCTAAATCTACCCCTATTTATATAAATGGCGTATGGTGAGATATTGACGTAGTTCAGTACGAGATGTATGTCCCCACCTATTTTTAATCAAACGACCTCGGGACGCCTCACATATATGACGTATTACAACAATTCAGTTTTAGATTTATCATACAAATAAATAAATCCATCAGTCCGAAACTATAAAATAAACAAGTAGATACAGAAGGCCGGCTTCGTTCGACCTTGATTGTTACTATGCTCCCCAACTGCAGTGTTAGGGCTGCCATCCTTTATTGGCAATTTTATAAATACTGGCTGATGGTCGTGGCTTCATTCACGTGAAAATCGGGTTCCCGCTGCAACTTTTGTTCAGCTGCCCCTCTACCCATCAATGAATTGCCACTTGCCACTAGTCTAGGGGGAGGGGATCACTCTCCATCGTATGAAGAATTACAAAATTCTTGGAAAAAACCCAGAAGGCGATGGATTCCCGTGGCGTAAGCATGCTTACCAACCTCTATAACCATGAACTCTACACCGGAAATATCTTAAATCAAACAAGGTTAATGTAGAATAAGAGAAGAATATTTGCATGCAACGTGACAAATTTAATTAGAAAAGCATTTACAATAGTCGTTTACACAGCCGAACCGGAAGCCGGCCATATCTCACGATACACGGATAGGAGATGGACTGTTGAAGCTACCAGATGGAAGGGACCAGATGGTAAAAGGAGTGTTGGTCGTCAATTAAAACGGTGGACTGATGACATAACATGCATAGCAGGAAACGACTGGATACAGTCAGGCAAGGACAGGGAGTCATGGAAGAGGATGGAGGAGGCCTTTACCCAAACAGAGATCCATATTTCGTAATACTAACATTAATTATAAGTCATAACAAAGAAAGAAAAAAAAAAATACTAACATTAAACTACAACACTGTATTTGCAACACTGTAAAAATATGGAATAAATGGCTTTATTATTATTATTGTTATTATTATAATAGTCGCTGAGTTAATGAGAAAATTAATAATTTCATGTTTAAAAGAAATGTTTCTATGAAGTAAATGTCAACGAGTAAAAAATAATAATCGCAAATATGATTAAATATCACATGGTAATGTCAGAAAAATAATAAATAAAAAATTATAATTAATAATTGTATTTCCATTACATACATTACATTACATTTACTTTACTAGTCCTTTACATCGTAATAGCATTTTCCGTTCAGTAGCTTTCTTAGCCCCGTATTCCATAAAGACACTCAGTCCTGAATCTCGGTGTATGTGAGGATAGATTGTATAGAGATAGATGACAGATTTGGCAGATTGTCCATTGAATCTGTCCACAGATAAATCGAGATTCAAAACTGAGTAGGTACCATTCTAGAATACGGATCGTTGCTTGTTTAAAAATAGTAACGTTTCACTATTTTATTTAGTTTACTATGTTTAAAATTATAATTAATTTAACACTTTGGTTATGAGACCGATTAAACCCGAGATATTTGCATTTAGGAGAATATTTATATGTGCATGTTGATAGCAAATGCTTTAAATACGTTTTCCTAAAGTCGCTATTTGTTTACCGATTGTCATTTTATTTATCTAGGTCACGCCAACTTGACTTCACCTCGCCTGATGGTAAGCTAAAGGCAAAGGCTCAGGAAAGAGGGTCACCATTACAGACACTAAGTAATGTTACAATGGTGGCACTCTCATCAGCTCAGCTCAGATTTAGTGAGACCATTCATTCAAGATGTTGTGAACAAGGCCCTAAAGAGGGAAAAGTTAGAGCCTGCTAGCGAGAATTATCTACTGTTAGTAAAACTACTAGTTATAAAAAAAAATCACCTGACGACACCCCTAAAGGAAAATTGAAAGCTTAATAGAACTAGATTGAAGCTACGCTCAATACAGAATAATAAAATGTAAAGTAGCCATATTCATTTTACGATTTATCTATGGCTAAAACCACAGGCTAAAACACTAGAGCTGCACACTGACGTAGTAGAAGTCCTTTCCATTATAAATTAAGGTACAAATTCCTTTGTAATAATCCTGGTCTAAAATTAGGTGCCGCCTCCTCATAGCGAATAAACTGAATGGTCTGAAGTTATTTCTGTCCTCTTTAAGAGGATGTTCCTTTTATGTGAATCAGTGGACGGTACTCATTGAAGATGAGTGTTAAGATGATGATAACACGAAATATGACTCAGGGATAAAAAGTTTGAGGAATGTCCATTACTCATGAATCTTGTGAATACGGGAAATACATTTTTGGCCAAATTTCAAATAGTTATAGTGGTATACAGTTGCAGTCCAAGAATCAACTAAAGCGGAATTCATGACTCTTTTCTTGTTTTGAATATAGAATCAGTCACAAATCGTAATGTGAAACTTTTGGCGAAAGCCTCATTTGTTGTTCGACAGGAGTGCCATTTGGGAGGTGAGATATGCACGGTTCATTTTATTACCATCGCATTCCGGTTCAGCTACCAAATTCTGCACTGAAATGCTACTGGTATATGGTGAACCGATAATGAAATGTTTATATTCTAGTGTGTATATTTTTTGAGGAGGTAGGACACGGCGGTATTTCCGCCCAATTGAGCAGTCCGACTGGGGAAGTACCTCCGCCCTACAGAATACCGCGGTTGGCGGTGAGTAGGGTAGCCAGAGCTCACTGGAGAGTTTTTCGTGCTGTCAGTGGGATGACTAAAGGCTTGTCCTGCTTTGTCCTCTTCACTGACGGCACAAAATCTCTGTTCTTACAGGGTCGGCAGCACGGATGTGACTCCACTGGTGTTACACACGTTCATAGGTCATGGTGCTTTACATCTTATTCAGTTTGCCCATTCCAGCGCCACTGGAATAATGTGGACAGTCATTTCAGCACTGTATTGAAAGTTTGCCAGTGAAAACGCATAGTATTCTTTGGATATTATTTGTTTTTATAAAAATGAACTTTTCCAATAGCTTTAAAAAACTAGAATAGTATAGACTATTAATTCGTTGGATTATTGCCATTATTGGACTGGAATAATGTGAGCCAGGCATTAGGCTTGGGTCTCGATCTCGTAGCATTTAAGGGAAGTCCTATACATTGTTAGTGTTAACAGAAGTCATTATAATGTTTATCGCTATATCCCAGTTCCGTCCAAGTCCATAGTTTGAACTTTGGAGCTCAATGTGCGTTTATGGTTTTTGATTGGTATAACGTCTTTTCTGGAAGCGAATTCCTTCTGAGCTCTCAACTGAAAGGAACGCCACCGCCAGAGCCTCGTCTGTTGTATAGCAGGGGCACCGACTAGCAGGTGAGGGACTTAGGAGACATCGGTCTCAAAGATGTTGGTAGGACCTGTATACCTATCTATTTATATCTAGAGAATAGTTTATCTTTAATCGTTTAGTAGGCTGTTATACATTTACATAACAAAACACCAGGAGACAAAGAGTCGTATAACATATTTGAATGGCTAATGGCACGCATATTAGTCATGCTATTTCACTATGCATCATTTACGTACAAATACCTAATTGCATTATTTATGGTGGTATTTTAGCGATTTCCGTTTTTCTAATCTCGTTTTCCTAAATATTTGTTTAGATGCGAGATTGCATATGCAAATTTAAAAAAAAATATTTACATAATTCGTTCATTTAAGTCAATGCTAAATGCTATCCTACTTCCTATTATTAATAACAGTGGGTTTAAAAAGGCCACATTGAGCAATTCCGCTCAAAACGAATAACTTTAGAAATTCCCAGTAGATCTCAATAGATTCCTATGAAATCGTATAACGGTCACTAGTATGAGCAAAATCACAATAATTCATTTACTAAGCAGATTCTATTTTCGTCGTATGACAAAATATAATCCTGATACGTCATTTACAAACAAAGTGCCATTTTTAGATCTGCAGATCGTGAGATTTCAAATAAAACCTAGGTTTTATTTGTACTGAAATATGATCGAGCTTATAAAGAGATGTTTTATGTGCCCAACATAAAACATCTCTGGTTATTAGGTATTGTTTTATTTATGCACACTAACACTATTGAATTATGATTATTTGTTTTATTGTAAATGAATTCCTAGAAGACAAGACAAAGTAATTTACTGTAATATAATTTATTAGAAGTTAACAGAACGAGATTTAATGTGATTTGAATTGTTTTAATTTGTTTTGTTACGATTTGTTTTTTTTTTTGTGTAATTTGAAATATTCTAATGATAATGGAATGTGGTTGCGCCGATAGTAGAATTTGTATTTTTTTCGCTCAATAGTAGTAATTCAAATCATTGACACTGAACACACGCTTCCTGTACCCGTCTCACTCCCGCACTACCTTTAAAGTGAGATAGCAATAGTTTTCGCCCCGCTCAATTCTCAAAATAGCCGCATCTTGACTTCCGTTTTGAACTAGAATCAGCAATGGCGGCAGCGCGCGCGACTCTCAGAAATTAATAATGTTTGTTGGATTTTAACCGCTTTCATAGACCTTTACCGATCGGATTGTGCCTCTCGTGTGTCCCTCAAGTGATTTAGTGATGTGGGCAGCAGCTCCTGAGCCAGGAAGAGAAGACCGGTGCACCGGCTCCGACAGCACGTGGCGTCATAAAGGTTAGTGCATCCTCTCCTAATTTCTTGGGTTGCATTCAATGCCTAAACCACCTCCGCGGCAACCCGATCATCTATCTTGTTTGTCGTGTAAAGTGTCATATGAAACATTTAGCTTCTCCCCGCAAAATACAGTCCACTAGCTCACGTGGCGAGAATTGCGCCACCATTCTTTTTGGTCCTTATCGTACCGGATCCTTAGTCGTAGCTCGCATTTTGTTATTTATTCCATTGGGAATAAACGCACCGCACCTAAATACCTAGTTATTTTAGTAGAAAACCCCGCATCTAGGCATTTAGGTTTAGATCTTAGGTATCCTAGACACCCTAGTGCATAGGCACAGTGTAATACCTAACGCATTTGGCTTTTGTTTTTATTTGTTTCAATTTCTAAGTTGTCCGTTCGCCGCTAGCACGCATCGTATTTACCTAATACCTACGTGGGTAGGTACGCGGTTATACCTCGCTCGCATTTCATTCAAATTCATACGAAAGTATTTTAATTTGAATAGATATTACGCAATACTTAATCCCTGAAATAATAGTTGAACCTAGACAGCGATCTAGCTCGCGTAGGTACGATCTGGTTGTTATGCGCGTTTGTTCAAGCTTGCACTCGCAGTTATAAGTACCTACCTACCTACGGAATATCGTTCGCGCCGCGTCGCTGTTCTATACCGCTAAGATTAAGTCATTTCATTTGTTGTTTACCGCACTTTAGTTTGATATTTAGTTGTAAAAATGTCCGCAAAGGTTGGTAGGACCGGTAGTGGGGTTCAATTGAAACTTTTATACGCTAAAAGAGAAATGATTTACTCTCGCGTACAATCGATTTGTGATAATGCACTTAAAACCTCTGATTTGGCTATTAAAGATTCGTTCTTATGTTCTATAGAAAACTTAGATAGTTTACGCGCGGATTTCGAATCCTTAGTACATGACATCAACGTTTTAGAGTTAGATTTAAATCCCGATTACTCAGTGAGTTATCAGGCCTTGTCGTCGTTTGACGATTTGTATTGTCGTATCAAACGCGTCGCTAGGAGTTTGGAGAAACCGTCTGACCGACCCAATCCCACTCGCGACCGACCTAAGTTGCCACCAATTCAAATACCCGAATTTGATGGTAACATCCGCAATTGGTGTTTATTTATAGATAGTTTTGAGAATACAATAGATAAGAACGTTTCGTTGACAGATCACGAAAAATTGCATTATCTCGTTGAAAAATTAACTGGTAAAGCTATAACCGTTTGCGCTGGAATTACGTTTAGTGCCGAAAATTATAATTTAATTTTAAATACTTTGAAAGCCAAGTATGAGGATAAAAGATCGGTAGCTAACGCATATTTGGATCAGATGTTTGATTTGAAATCCATTACGGCATGTAACGATCAAAACTTAGAGAAGTTTCTTGATACTTTCGCATCATCTGTTCGCGCCGTAAAGAACCTAAAGATCGAAGACCTCTGCGACTTCTTATTTTTGTATATGGGTTTAAAGAAGTTAGATTCCGAAACCATTCGTTTATTTGAGTCGGATCATCGCGGCAATAAAATTCCTAAGTTCGAAGACTTAGAAAGTTTTGTTCGCGAGCATATAAAAATATTGCAACGCTCTTCATCGAAACATGAAGGCGCGAAGAAAGTTGTTAGTTCCGAACGTAAAATGGATGCGTCATCGAGGTCACTGAGGTCAACTCATACTTATGTTAATACCGCACCAGCACATGTACAATCACCTGTTTGCTCTTTGTGTAATGCTCATCATTCGCAATTGTACAAGTGTACGGGTTTCCTAAAATTATCGCCTAAGGATCGTTATAAATTTGTTCGCGCTAATAATTTTTGTTTTAATTGTCTCGGTACTAAACGCGTTGTTTTATGTAATAGTAGAAATAGTTGTCGCAAATGTCCAGCGAGGCACCACACTTTACTTCATTTTGAAAATAGTAACGCCGCATCCAATGTGAGCACAGTTGGTTCGTCGAGCGGTGGCACACCGTCGCATAGGTCGCCCGTGTCGGTGACGCCTGCGCCACAGCCGCAGCCCGCGCTCGCGCGCGGTCCTGCCCGCGCGGAGACCGCTGCGAATGACGTCACCTTGTGTTCTTTGTCCGCTAGTGCTGCGCTCACTACTGACTTCTCGCGACTGCTCGCGTCATTATTGTTGATGCATTAGGTAAACCGCACATTGTTCGAGCGCTATTAGATGGCGCTTCGCAAAGTAATTTTATTACTCAAGATTGTTGTCAACGTCTTGGTTTCAATGTTAATAAGCGTTCAACCCGCTCAGTGGTGAAGGGTTTTGGAGGTTTTTTTTTTATTTATTTATTTATTTATTTATAAAATGTGTTACAAATTTGTTTTTCCACTGTTTTACTTAGGATACGCACAATTTGTTACGAGATGTTATGCAGTGGAAAAGATCTCCTGTATCCTGTACTAGTTAAAACTGTATCACAGGATGCAGGGTCTCCCGTCCAGAATATGGGATGCTTAATATTAGTACAAACAAGAAACTATAATAATAGACTAGTTAGAAAAACAAGTCATTAGTAATGGGCAAACTTGACCTGCCTGGATATGATTTTGCTTAACGAGTGTTACTGGTAATAAGCAGGTACATAAAGTAAAATGAGTAAGAATTAATTTAGGTTATTAATGGGAACATTTGTATGTATGATTATATGTTGTGTGTGTGTTGTGTGTTATGTGTGCGTGTGTAAGAGAATGTAAGGTGAGTGAATGTGGGGTGAATGGTGAGTGAATATACTATTATATGTTGCAACAGTTGTGAGATTAAATAAATTACCACATGTAACGGTTGTTGATTTGTATAGAAGTTTTACAGTTTTGAAATGGGAGCTAAATGATATGTTTAAGTAGATTCTCCGTGTCAACGTAGGCCTGCGTTAGGAGCCAGTCTTTAACTAAGCGTTTACACTTTACAATAGGTGCAGAGTATAGATTATTATTTTGTTTACATGCTAATCTGTATAAACGAGGGCCGAGAACGGAGAAGTGTCGACTGGCTAACGCAGTTCTGTGAGGCACAGCAGGGCACACATTGTGTTTTCTTCGATTGTCTCTAATTTTGTCAAGTAGATATTCTGTGGATGCATGTTGTCGTAAAATTACTTGGGAGACAAAGATTTGCCTGACCGATAGAACACCAGTGTCGCTGTATAAGTCTTCAGTAGGGTACCGTCGCGGCTTTTTAAGCATGACCTTTAGTATCGCTCTTTGTGCTCTCTCTGCTCCGAGCATTAGAGTCTTAAAGGCACCACCCCAGACAGTGATGCAGTAGGAAAAAAGAGACTGGACTAGGGCGTAGTAAACAGTTAGAAGGGTTTTGCGCTGTAGTGTTGACCTTAGTCGTTTAAAGACGAAGATGAGTTTTCTCACTCTTCCTACGAGTATCTTAAGGTGTGGGTGCCAGATTAGGGTAGAATCAAGGTGGACACCCAGGTATTTTATATTTTCCGAACGTGCTATATGTTTGCAGGAGCATGAGGAATTCCTTGGGCCAGTACAGACGTGAGCCTGAATGGAGATGGAGTCAGGCTTTGGTAGAAATTGGATGCCAGCAGCGAAAGTAACGTACCTGGTCTTATTGAGATTGAGTGTCAATAAGTTGTTGTTTAGCCATATCATAACTATTTTAAGGGCATTTTCAGCATTAAGTTGGACATCATGCCAAGACCTTCCCCGAACTAATAAGGCCGTATCATCAGCGTAAGAAAATATTTGGCAATTAGGTATGTTTAGCTGACAGAGCTCATGGACGTAGATAAGAAAGAGTGTGGGGCCAAGAACGCTACCCTGCGGCACGCCAAAATCACCAAGAGAAGCATCATCACTCATCAACGAATCTATTTTCACACGTTGACTCCGATCGGTCAAATAATCCTTGAAAAGATCCAGAGCCACGCCTCTAATTCCAATGTTTTCCATCTTTTCTACCAGGATATTAACAGAAACAGTGTCAAAGGCACGTGAAAGATCAAGGAATATAGCTAGGCATTTAGTTTTGTCATCTAGGACTTTCACTATGCTATTAGTGAGTTTCAAGACTGCATCTTCTGTAGATTTATTCCTCTGAAATCCAAATTGATTCTTAGAGAGTACATTATTTTTTTCTAGATACTGCATCAGTCGGGAATTTAAGGCCTTTTCAAAAATTTTCGATAAAGTAGTGAGGACAGATATTGGTCTATAGTTAGTGACAGTGCTTCTGTCACCCCCTTTATGAATAGGGTGGACTAGTGCACCCTTGAAAACCCTGGGAAACACACCACTAGTCAAGCAGGAATTAAGAATGTATTTGAGCGGGACAATAATAAAGGGGGCGATTGCCTTTACAAAAGTAGCTGAGATTTTGTCAGTACCAGTAGCGCTATCGCTGCGAAGGTTCATGATAATTGAACTAATTTCAGCATCATCCAGTGGGAACAGAGCCATGGAATCACCCAAAGAATTAGTAATTGTTTTATTGTATTTTTTTGAACTTTCACTCACTGTTTGCGTGATTCAAGAGGCCAGCTCCCTACCTACATTCGCAAAGTAATTGTTAACATGGTTTATGGAAAGTCTAGGATCTGGCTCAATATTTAAGAGCTCTGTTGGGGGTTGCAAAGACTTATTCATGTTAGCAATGACCTTGATAATATTCCATGTAGTTTTAGGGTCACGGTTGTGCTTTTCCAGTTTACAGTCAGCTGTTCATGGCACCGTTAAAACAAGGTTTGGATCTCGTTTTAATAATAATATTTGGTTTGACATGGATTCGCTCGTTATAGATAAAAATAACTGAACAGTTGCCTACCGTCCCGGTTGACACGTCTTTATTAACGAAATTTAAAGACTTGCCTTTAGCAGATGAGACTTACGCTGTTCCTGGAGTCGTCGATATATTGATCGGCGCTTCGATTCTCCCGCACCTCCAGTTATCACGTAAGGTTCAAGGGGGACCGACGTACCCCGCTCCGCACGCACTGGAAACAGTTCTAGGTTTTGTTATAATTGGTTCCGCACCCGCTTCTATAGATAGTTTTAGTCACTCGACTGCTTCGTTCTGTTGCACCGTCGAGCCACCACTGGAGTCTACCATCCGCAAGTTTTGGGAAATTGAAGAGGTCAATGTCCCACCTATCCTAAGCCCTGATGACAAGATGGCTGAGGAGATTTATTGTCGCACGACTACTCGTGATGAGCAGGGTCGTTATGTTGTCGCGCTCCCTTTCAAGGGAGATATTTTTTCGCTCGGTGACTCCCGTGTATCCGCTGAAAAACGCTTTCTTTGTTTAGAACGAAAGATGCAGGCGTCTCCAAAGTTAAAGCAAGCCTATGATGAGGTTGTTAACGAATATTTAGATAAAGGTTACATCTCACCTGCGCCTGCGGACACTGACGAGACCCAGCCTTCGTACATTATCCCGCACCACGGAGTTATTAGAGAAGATAAGCTTACTACTAAACTCCGCGTAGTTTTGGATGGCAGTGCTAAGACTAGCACTTCCGTGTCGCATTAATATTAGTAGAATTTTAGCTTTTTCGGACTCAACAGTCGCTTTGTGTTGGGCCCACTCTTCGCCCCATCGTTGGGACACATTCGTCGCTAATAGAGTGGCAAAAATTCAATCTGAATTAGCGCCACAAAATCTCTTTCACGTTGCTGGCACCGACAACCCAGCCGATTGTCTCTCTCGTGGATTGCTTCCTTCGCAAATTTTAGATCACCCGTTATGGTTTAGTGGACCGTCCTGGATTCATGCCGCGTTAGATAAGTGGCCAGTTAGTCAATTCAATCCCACTACGGTTTCCGAACCACCCGAGGAGAAGAAGCACTCGCTTGTTGTATCGGTCCCGCGTGAAGAGTCCCTTATTTTGTTGTTGGCTAATCGCGTCTCGTCTTGGTCGAGACTGGTGCGTTGTGTTGTTTATGTAGGCCGATTTTTGAGAATTTTATCTACGCGCGGTCATATAACCGCCGCTGATTTAGATAAAGCTGAATTGGTCATACTTCGCGAGTTGCAGAAGTGTTATTTTGCTTCTGAATTTAAAAATTTAGAATTTAACAAACCTTGTAGTCGTTCTTTCCGACACTTGAAACCATTTTTGGAAGATGGATTCGAGTAGGTGGTCGTTTGAGAAATTCAAGTTTAGGATTTGAACAAAGGCATCCAGTAGTTCTCCCGCGTAAGGACCACATATTAGATTTGTTAGTAGATTATCATCATAAGGTGAATTGTCACGCTGGTCCCGATTTGTTAATGTCTATTTTGAGACAGAAATACTGGATAATTTCCGCTCGTAATTTGATTCGCGCTAGAGTACACAGATGTGTACCTTGTTTTAAACTCCGCCCGCGTTTTATCGCGCCTGAAATGGCCGATCATCGCTCTTGTCGTGTTGTTCAATCCGCAAAACCTTTCGTACACACCGGCACAGACTTTGCTGGGCCTTTCAAAGTCACTATTGCTCGTGGTCGTGGCATTCGCTCCACGAAAGCTTATGTTTGTTTGTTCATTTGTATGACAACTCGCGCGGTTCATATAGAGTTGACCGGTGATTTAAGTACGCAGAATTTTATGTCCGCTTTTAAACGTTTTTTGTCGCGTCGTGGTCCGGTTAAGCGCATGTATTCGGACAACGGTACAAACTATGTAGGGGCCACGTAGTATTTCGGAATTGCACGCATTCTTACGGTCTAAGTACTACCAAAGTGAATTCGCTCACATCTTAGCCGAAAATCGCATTGAATGGTACTTTAACACACCCGCAGCTAGCCATTTTGGTGGTAATTGGGAAGCGAATATCAAAAGCCTTAAGTCGCATCTGTTTCGCGTCATAGGCGAACAGATTCTCTCGTTCGAGGAGTTGAGTACCGTACTCGCTCAAGTAGAGGCGGTGATGAACACGCGTCCGCTGTGTCGGACTCTATCTAGCGATCCGTCAGAGCCATTAGCGTTGACGCCAGCTCACTTCTTAAATACGACTTCTCTAAAATATTTGCCCGCAATAGATGTTGATGACGATAGAATGCACCTTCTAACTCGTCACGCTCTTTTAGATAAATTAGTCCAATCGTTTTGGAATCGTTGGAGAACCGATTATTTGCACACGCTGCAGTCGCGTCAAAAATGGAATACTCCATCCAACCCAATTACTGTAGGTACGGTGGTAGTCCTTATGACTGAGAATGCGCCTCCTTTACATTGGCCTCTAGGAGTAGTAGAGGAAGTTTTTCCCGATTCCCGCAGGATAACTCGTGTTGTACGGGTTAAAACCGCAACCGGATCGTATCTGCGCCCGGTTGTTCGCCTCTGCCCTCTGCCTAACCAGCAGTAGGCACGAGTTCAAACCTAGGTTTATATTTTAGTTGTTATTTCCCAAACCTAGATTTAGATTAGACTTTAGATTTGTTCCGCATTTTTCGTTTTGAAGGTAACCCTTCAAGCCGGGGGGAATGGTTGCGCCGATAGTAGAATTTGTATTTTTTTCGCTCAATAGTAGTAATTCAAATCATTGACACTGAACACACGCTTCCTGTACCCGTCTCCCTCCCGCACTACCTTTAAAGTGAGATAGCAATAGTTTTCGCCCCGCTCAATTGTCAAAATAGCCGCATCTTGACTTCCGTTTTGAACTAGAATCAGCAATGGCGGCAGCGCGCGCGACTCTCAGAAATTAATAATGTTTGTTGGATTTTAACCGCTTTCATAGACCTTTACCGATCGGATTGTGCCTCTCGTGTGTCCCTCAAGTGATTTAGTGATGTGGGCAGCAGCTCCTGAGCCAGGAAGAGAAGACCGGTGCACCGGCTCCGACAGCACGTGGCGTCATAAAGGTTAGTGCATCCTCTCCTAATTTCTTGGGTTGCATTCAATGCCTAAACCACCTCCGCGGCAACCCGATCATCTATCTTGTTTGTTGTGTAAAGTGTCATATGAAACATTTAGCTTCTCCACGCAAAATACAGTCCACTAGCTCACGTGGCGAGAATTGCGCCACCAGAATGTATGTACTCCTTATGATTTTAATTATATAGATGACTTTTATTTTTTGACATTTACTCATACCGATTTTTTTTTTTTTAACTCAATCAATTATTGGTATGATTAGTAGCCTGGGTGCATAATTGTTTAATTATTATGTTGCATATTTTATAAGCAATTCTATTGTGTGCTTTGAGGCGGAGAATGGAGAAACCACATTTTATCACAGCACCTGACTATGTACCCATTTTCACAATAAAATGATTTGATTTGATTTATTTCTGAGTCAATAGGAATGTTGCTATCTTTTTATGTTCGAAAAATGACCACTTTATAATAATATAATGAACTGCTTCCACACTTTTATTTTTGTATAAAACTTTAATTCGACCGCAATTGGAATATGCCATTCAAATCTGGAATCCTCTTTATAGTAAATACACTCAGACTATATAGTTAGTGCAAAAGAAATTTTTACGTGTTATTCATGATAGGTATTATCGGTTGCGAGTTTCCTATGTGCAACTGGTAGAACAATATAGCATTTTATCATTACAGTCTAGACGTATTCTTCTTGACGTCATGATGTTCCATGGTTTATGTAATAACAAATATGACTGCCCTGAAATTACCAATCAGCTGTGTTACATAGTGCCTAGAACTGTCAATCGACGAAGGGTGCGTGTACCCCAATTATTCTATACTGGCACTTGCAAAACTAACGCAGGGATCCGCGCACCTATTCGTCGCCTTGGTGAAACCTATAACACATAAGTACTTTGGTGAGATTGACATCTTCGCACTCTCTAACGAACAATTTAAAAGTCGGGTCATTGAGGTCTTATCAACCATGTGAATACTCGTTTACTTCCGAGACATCTTCATATGAATTATACTATTGTTATTGTATTCTTATTACTGTATTATATGATTTTTTCAAACTATTTTGAATTACACGAGTAACGATAAGAATCTGACCATTTCTCAAAATTTTATATTGTTAATCTGTGAACAATAGTGTGGGTTATATATTTACTAATTTTAATTTCTATTAGTTATTTGTGACATTTTAGATTTGTATTATCATTATTATCAGAATTATAATAATCTTAAATATTAAATTTATTACTGTTTATTAATTGCAAATGGCTATTAATCTTTTACATATTTGTATAATGTATTGTTAAAGTTGTTGGCGTTAATTTAAAGTGTCCGAAGTAATTCCTTACTACTTAAATAAATTAATTATATTATTGACGATTTAAATCTGGCTAACATGAGTGTAAGCACTACACAATTAACTTGTCCACACTGCCCAGGGTCTTCTCGCGTTTTCTCCTCACGCGGGCTGAAGGTGCATGTTGGGCGCTTGCACAAGCGGGAGCTGGTTTGTACAACCCAAACCGGTACGACTGCGCCCGCGGGACAGGGGCGACCAGCTCCGGCAATAACTCAGAATTCGCTGGACAGACCCGCTATTTTCAGGGTAAGTATACCGGTGCTCCGGCACATACCTAAGGGAGCCCGAAATCAGGCAGCTGGTAAACTGTGTGACATTGTAGACGCGTGCGTCACATACAATGGTGTAGAGCAGTGGAGCGCCCTTCTTGCTTTTGCGTATACAGCCTTGGGGGTGCCTGCGAGGGAGTCGTCCGGAAACATGACATCAAAAGTTAAAGCTAACGTTTTGTCGTCGGGTCATTTCGAAAATGTTGAGTTGTCTGCGTCGTCGGCCAGTACCGGTTCTCGTTCTATTAATAAGAACATCGAGTCGAAGGTTTTTGAAGGCGATTTGAGAGGCGCGGTCCGTCTTTTGATGTCTGACGACTCCTTCGCACAGCGGGATCCTAGCACAATGGCTGCTTTAGAACTCAAGCACCCGAGTCCTTCACGTCCGCTCAACTTTCCACCGGATCCGGGCTTAGAGTTTACTGCGGAGACTGTCACCGTAGAGGATGTGATTTCGGGTCTTGGGTCTTTTTATACGGGTTCGGCGGCAGGCTTGGACGGGATCCGGCCAGGGCACCTTAAAGAGTTGACGTCTGTGTCTGCGGGAGAGAATGGTGGTCGTCTTTTGGTATGTTTGACCAGGTTGGTAAATTTTTTACTTAGTGGTCAGGTGAACCCTCTGGTGTGCCCATACTTATACGGGGCCTCCCTTTTTGCTTTGGCCAAAAAGGATGGTGGCTTAAGGCCAATAGCGGTCGGCAGCGTTTTTCGCCGGTTGACTGCCAAATTGGCGTACCGCGCTGTCAAAGAAGAAATGGCCAAATACCTACAACCACACCAATTGGATTTCGGGACACGCTTGGGATGTGAGACAGCTATTCACGCTGCGCGGACGTTCGTAATGGGCCCGAGGAACGAGGGTTCGGTATTGCTGAAGCTCGATATTTGCAACGCGCAGGCCCCTCTTCCCCACTGGGCACTATGGGCACGTGCCCAGGGCCCCGCGATCGAATGGGGCCCCCTAGTTCCTGCCAGATTACCAAATGATAACCGATATTTAGGTATTACCGAAAAACATTAATTTTGAAAAATCTGATGATAATGACTTACTACAATACCTACGCTTATTATATTAGCTTTAGTTTGCCGCATGCGGATAGCTATACCTTGTACAACATAGCTTGAACTTTTTGACAGATGGGTCAGTGATGGGAAACAAAATATCTATTGGTGTAAAAAATGTGTTGGCTAAATATGTGGCTGTATGTATGTTTTAAACTATTCAAAATAAATAAATTCATTCGTCAATCAATTTTATTGCACTAGACATAAAACATTGGGTAGGTACCATTGTTTTCAGTTTTTCTATTTAAATTTTACTTCGAAGCAATAAAAACCACTTAAGACTTTCGGAAAATGCTTGAGTCCTTAACAGGTACTCTTATGTTGTGTGTCTATTCTTATGATTATTATCAATTTTTAATATTATTAAAATAAGAAAATATTGTTCGTCGTTGCAAAGTTATATCGATTTCAGATTTGACATCCGTCAAAAAGAAAGATCAAACTAATAAATAAACAGGGTATAAGTACTCCACTCTCTCTCAAAAATGAGTTTTTCCGATATTAGTATATTTAGGTTAATTTAAATACCTATAAGTAAGTATAAGAATACAATTAAAAGAAAAATTATTAAATTAAAAAAAGAAGAATTATGTATTTGATGCGGTGTCTTTAAGAAACCTATTCGAACGTCATTCGTAATACCAAAGACAAAAAAGGGGAATTCCCGACTCCCGATCGTCGTTTGACTTGACGAACGGGAATTCCCTTCAAGTATTTGTCTGCGATGTTGTGGCGTTTGTTTTGTTTGTAGTTGTTAGTTTGTTACTAACTGTGCTTGAGCTCTGACAAAAAAATAGTATTGTTTGATTAAATCGTTGTTTGTCTGTTTTGTGTTAGCGAATATTTTCGTTATAAAATTAATTAAATACTGAATTATAATATAAAATGTCGAAACGGTCATATCCTAGTGGATCTGAAAAAAGGAAAAAAGCTCTACATCAGAAAGAAGTAATTGAAAAGTTACCAAAATTAACATCATATTTTACTACTACTACTGGAGAAACTTCTGTAAGTAGCAATCAACTCATAAATGTTCCACATGATGACTCAGCTCAATTACAAATTGCGGGAATTTCTAAACCTTCATGTTCCAATTTTGAAAAAGAGATTGAATCAGAAAGCGACTATTCCTACGACGAAAGTGCAACGACTTCAGTAACTTCACTAAAACCGACAACTCCAACTGTGTCAATTGAACAGCAGTTTTCCAACACAGAAGAATTAATATCGCACGATCCCGCCGATTATTTTCACGAAAAGTTTGTTGAAATAAATCGCGAAATTTTAATTCGTAAGGGACCAGTATATTTTCAAAATAAAGATTCTGACTTTTCCGAGGCATCCAGAACCTACAAAGATGGTAATAAATTAGTGACGAGATATTTCAACAAAGCATTATTTATTCGCAAATTAAAGAACAATGAAAGCGTCGAAAGAAAATGGTTGCTGTATTCGCCTTCCAAATGCTCTGTATTTTGTTTTTCATGCTGCTTATTTAACCCAACTGATGTTAATCTTTGCTCTCGGAATGGATGTAATGATTGGAAGCATATTAATCACATAATTTTAACACATGAAAATAGCCCAGCGCATAAGCAATCTATGATGACTTATCTGGCACGAAGTAAAGCGGTTGGTAGAGTAGATATAGAGTTATTATCTCAACATCAAAAGGAAGTGGATTACTGGAGAAACGTACTTAAACGGATTGTAGCTGTTGTAAAATTTTTGGCATCGAGAGGGCTTCCATTTCGCGGCGACAATGAAATCCTAGGATCTCCAAACAATGGAAATTATTTGGGTTGTGTGGAATTATTGAGTGAATTTGATCCATTTCTTGCAGATCACTTAAAAAAATTTGGGAATCCTGGAAAGGGTAACATTTCTTATTTATCAGCAAATATCTGTAATGAGTTTATTGAAGTAATGGGAAAACAGGTTCTAAAAAAAATTATAAATGAAGTTAAATCAGCAAAATATTTTTCCATAAGCGTTGACAGTACGCCCGATCTGTCTCATATTGACCAGCTAACTTTCATCATTCGATACGTAAAAGACTGTGTTCCTGTTGAAAGGTTTTTGAAATTTATACCTATTAAAGAGCATAAATCTAAGTATTTAGCGGAGACCATCTTAAATTTTTTAGAGATACATGATATTCCCATAAAAGATTGCAGAGGACAAAGCTACGACAATGCTTCAAATATGTCGGGAAAGTATAGTGGTCTACAAACAAGAATCAAGGAAAAATGTGAATTTGCCACCTTTATACCATGTGCAGGACATTCACTAAACTTGGTAGGTGTCCATGCTGCTGGGTGTGTACCGGAGGCATCACAGTTTTTTGAAATAGTTCAGAAAGTGTACAACTTTTTTTCGGGCTCTACCCACAGATGGAATATATTAACAGAACATTTAGGTTCAAAAAAAGTTGTTAAGAGTCTTTCACAAACCAGATGGTCAGCCCGAGCTGATGCAGTAAGTGCTTTGCATGGGGGTTATAAAAGAATATTAGAAGCTTTAATCACCATCGCAAACGATACTGAAAAGGCACGAGAAACAAGAGACGAAGCCCTTAGTCTGTCTAGGAAAATGGGAAATCTAGAATTTATTATACTGACGGAAATCTGGAGCACCATATTGGAAAGAATAGACAAAACAAGTAATTATCTTCAGAAAGAAACAATAACACTGGACTTCACTTTATGATTTTATTACTAACCTCAGGGATAAATTTGATAACTTCGAATCATCTGCCAAAGAAAATAACCCAGAATCTGACTACAAAGATCTATCTCAAAGAACAAGACGTAGAAGCTCACGGCTGATTTTTTTTGATGGCTCTGCGCCATCAGTCCAATTGAATGGAAAAGAGCGATTCAACGTAGAAACCTTTCTCCCAATAATCGATACCTTGAGTGTTCATCTAAAACAGCGACAAAGTTCATATGAGACCGTCAGTCAACGTTTTAGTTTATTTTTTCACTTAAAAACTCTGAATTATGAAGAGATACGACAAGGATGCAAAGAATTTTCTCAAATCTATCACGAAGATGTAAATGAAAAAGAGATAGAAATAGAATGTCAACATTTAAAAGAATACTTAAAAAATGTTCAGAGTGAAAATGAAGCATCTAACAGTGTACAGGAAGTATATAATCTATTAAAGCAAAACAAAATTGAAGACACATTTCCTAACGTAGAAATTGCATTGAGAATATTTTTAAGTATGATGGTAACTAACTGCAGCGGAGAACGCTCCTTCTCCAAATTGAAACGAATAAAAAATGAATTAAGAAGTACAATGCTTCAAGAGAGATTAACTAGTTTGTCGCTGATGTCCATAGAATGTGATATTCTCAATACCATAGATTTTGAAGATGTGATTAACGATTTTGCTCATCTTAAATCTAGAAGGGTACCTTTGCAATCAACATAGAATTAATCTAAGGATTTTATGTTAAGCGAGTTACTTTTGTAGATTATTTTTTATATTTCCTATTTTTTTATAGTTAGTAACTAAATAAAAATAAATTTAGAACCTTGTTTGTCTTTCTTTATCTATTGTAACTAAATAGTGTTTTCTCAAGGTCCTAGGGGCCCCATGATCCTAATGTGCCCAAGGCCTCAAATAGTTTAAAGACGGCCCTGGCAACGCGTTCAACACCTTGAAGGATGTAGGACACGGCGGTATATCCGCCCGATTGAGCAGTCCGACTGGGGGAGTACCTCCGCCCTACAGAATACCGCGGTTATAATAACTTCGTGTTGTGTTCCCAGCGGTGAGTAGGGTAGCCAGAGCTCACTGGAGAATTTGTGCCGTCAGTGGGAAGACTAAAGGCTTGTCCTGATATGTCTTCTACTGACGGCACAGAAACTCTGTACTTACAGGGTTGGCAGCGCGACTGTGACTCCTCTGGTGTTACAGACGTCCATAGGCCACGGTAACTACTTTCCATCAAGTGGGCCGTGTGCTTGTCTGCCAACTAAGTGGTATAAAAAAAAAAAAAAAAAAAAAAGACGTTTTGTTGAGTGAGGTCAGGGAAAAAATCCCTTCAGTCTACCCTTTTCTTCATCAAGCATACAAGCTTCCTTCCAACCTTTTCTTCGACAGTAACCTTATTCTTTCTAAAGTGGGAGCCCAACAGGGAGATCCACTCGGTCCACTTGTGTTTAGCCTAGCCATTCATAAGGCGATCCGAGGTCTCAAATCCAGCCTTAACGTATGGTACCTGGACGATGGCACAATCGGGGGCAAACCAGTAGACGTGCTGCAGGATCTGAAGACCTTAGTTCCTAGTCTTAAAGACCTAGGTCTGGAGGTGAACCCCTCGAAGTGCGAGTTTTTCCCCTGCGGCTCGGAGGCTCGATCACACTTTGTTCAATTTAATTCGTTTTTCCCTGGCCTAAAGGAACTTTCTTCGGCTGACTTCCACCTTTTAGGATCCCCAATTCTTCTCTCAGCCGTTCCTGAGGCCATCACTGCTCGAAAGCAGCTTCTCCTTGTCGCTCACGAACGTTTGAAAGGCCTTTCCGCGCACGTTGCGATTATCTTACTGCGCATGTGCTTCGCTCTCCCGAAGATCACATACTTGCTGCGGACCACCCCCACTTGGCTCTGTCCCGAGAAGTTTCGTCCTTCGACGATGCCTTGAAATCGGTGGTGGAGTCAGTATTGAACGTTTCCCTAGATGGTACTCAGTGGAGTCAGGCGGCTCAACCAATCCGATGTGGTGGTCTTGGGGTGCGTTGCGCGCAGGATGTCGGTCTGCCCGCTTTTCTGGCGTCGGCACATGGGGTTGGTAGCCTCGTTACTAATTTATTGAATCCTAATGGTGACGGGGTGATCATACCTTTTGTGTCGGATGCTGTGTTAGCTTGGTCGGCCCTCAATGCGGGCGCGTCTATCCCTGAACCAATGAATCTTCAGCGAGTGTGGGATGATGTGGGGGTGAAGCGACTCCAAGTTCAATTATTAGAGGGGGTGACAGGGGCCGATAAGGCTAGACTGCGGGCTATGTCACAGCCTGAATCTGGAGCGTGGTTACAGGCATTGCCGTCCCCTCACCTAGGCACCCTGCTTGACGACGACTCTCTGCGTGTGGCGGTGGCTTTCCGCCTGGGCCGTAAGGTGTGTGAACCCCACATATGCACCTGCGGTTCCACGGTGGAAGCAAATGGCCATCACGCTATGAGTTGCCGACGGTGCACTGGGAGGTTTCCGTGACACCACGCTCTTAACGATATCGTCCGCAGGGTCCTTGTATCCGCAAACGTCCCCTGTGTGCTTGAGCCTCCGGGTCTGAGCAGGTCGGATGGTAAGAGGCCGGACGGACTGACTTTGGTGCCCTGGAAGAACGGCAAATGTCTACTTTGGGACGTAACGTGTGTCAGCACGGTAGCCGCCAGCCACCTTAGTCGCACCATTCACTCCGCGTCGGCCGCTGCGGAAGACGCCGGCTCAAGGAAGAGGCTTAAGTACGCCGACTTGGAACCGCTGTACCAGTTCGTGCCAATAGCGGTGGAGACTCTGGGGAGTTGGGGCAAGGAAGCTAAAAGCCTTATTAAAGAAATCGGACAGAGGCTCATCGAGGCGACCGGTGACACTCGTTCCGGGTCGTTCCTGGTCCAAAGGCTGTCCATTGCCATCCAACGTGGCAACGCAGCAAGTGTTATGGGCACTTTTGCACCGGGAGCGATCAGGGGCGGGTTATTTGATTAGTAGTTTTGACATATTGTATTGTAATAAGTGTATTCGATGTCAAATTAGTTACTTTAAAAAAAAAATAAGTTTTTCAATAAATTTCTAAAATTTATTAATTTATAACTAATTATTGTAATATTTTAATTGTAATCCTTACTATAATATTATAAATGTGAAAGTAACTCTGTCTGTCTGTCTGTATGTCTGTTACGCTTTCACGCCTAAACCACTGAACCGATTTTGCTGAAATTTAGTACAGGGGTAGATTAGATCTTGGGAAAGGACATAGGCTATGTTTTGTCGCGATAACCGACATCTACGCGGGCGGAGCCGCGGGCAAAAGCTAGTATTTTAATATGTAACTGTTTTTTGTTCCTAATAAATAAAATAAAATAAAATAAAGCGGAATATTCTTGTGACGAATAGATTTAAAGATAAGTATATTAATTAAATAAATAAGTATTTAAAAATGGACTTAATTTTATTATTTACATTTAGACCTAAATAGGGGACTGAAAATGATTTTTTAATTTATTTATTTTCCTTATGTAACTACCATTACAGTTACAATATTAATTAAAATTAATGATAATTAAAAGTCATATTTTCAGATTAGTAAATCCTGATTAAAATCTTATTTTGCCTTGTATATTTATAAATATAAAGTATATATTTTAAGCAGTACTGTGAAAATCGGACGACTATCCCTATTATTACTGAGAACTATCCTATGAGTATCGTAAGAGACGACAAATGGAAAATGGAAAAATACGCAGACGATATCACTGCGAGAGAAGGAAAACTTGAAATAAAACCCTGTGCCAACACGTCTGGCCAGCGTGGAAACAATAGGCCGAAGCCTCCCAACACTGAGAGAGGCTTACGTCCAGCTGTGAACTGCGATATTGATGCGATATCATGGAGCCATGCCTAGCATTAGTTGCGATTTGCGATGCCATAATAACCATTAATTTATCATATAAACAGGAAAGGGAACAAGGTAAACTACATTGTATTCTTGCTTAGTTGTTTTGTATAACAGCAGACAAATCACTCCAAAACTCAGTAGGCTCGAAGTTCGCCCTCTTTTTTTTTTACGTGCGCAGAATCCCCACGGATACCCCCCACCGGAGCCGGTGGAAGAGGTTATGTCGGACTCGAACCGACCAAAACGCACGCCGCCTGTGGGTCGTTTTTGGTGGCCGAAGAGTGCACAATATCGTTAACCAGTTGAAGAACCTTGAAGCCGTAACCAACATGGTACACATTCATTCCTAAACGTTTGTAATTCCATTACTACTAGGATTAATGTAGGTCACACAACCCATACCACAGCTCTTTCCCTTTAAGACGGGAACGGAAGGCGGAAACGGTTAACCGATCAAATAATAGACTTGTCGTCGTATTGAGCAATTGATCTTTGGACTCGTCGCGATCTTTGTTTTTCTTTGAATAGAAGACAAAACGGACAGATGGATCGTTAAAAAGTACTGGTATCCTCAAGCTCTTCTACATTCTAGAGTTGCCAGTAATCTAGTCGAAAATTCTGACCTATTACATAGCCATACACATAAATACATCACAACTTGTGATGTCACAAGTACCTACAGCAAAAATAGTACCAGTGGGGCAGCGGAGTCACGTGTCGCAACCAAACCAAACCACATAACATATTATGCGCCTCACATACGTTTTGTTTGAAAATTTTACGGTACGTACGTATCCAAAGCAAATCACGGTTAATTGAAGAAAAATCACTCCTATGTACGTAATGGAAGTAGACAGCAACAAAAGTGCGGAATATTTTCTGCGTCTCATAGGATTTGTTTGAAAATTCACGGTACGTAAAAAACAGAAGAAAAATCACTATTACGTAAGCAATGGAAATAGATATTTGCATTCATCTGGTAGATAGCTTGAACAAGACAAATAGCACATTGAGGAATTTATGTTACGCCTGAATCACGAGGATTGAAAGATGAAGTTTATGCTATCGTAACCTGGTTCGGAATAAGAACTGTGTTTATATCGAGCGTCATTTTCTTATTTTAATACCACTTAGGTGGCAGACAAGCACACGGCCCACCTGATGGAAAGTGGTTACCGTGGCCTATGGACGTTTGTAACCCTAGAAGAGTCACACTCGCGCTACCAACCCTGTAAGTACAGAGTTTCTGTGCCGTCAGTGTAAAAGACTAAGCAGGACAAGCCTTTAGTCTTCCCACTGACAGCACAAATTCTCCAGTGAGCTCTGGCTACCCTACTCACCGCTGCGAACACAACACGAAGTTATTATGGCCGCGGTATTCTGTAGAGCGGGGGTACTTCCCCAGTCAGACTGTTCAATTGGGCAGAAAAACCGCCGTGTCCTACCTCCTTGGGCAATTGGGCAGAAATACCACCGTGTCCTACCTCCTTAATATGACTTAACGACTAATTTCTATGAAGCTTAGGTACCTACATAAACTGTTTAGCAAGCTTGACAGCAACGAAAGGTTCCCATTTCAAAAGATCACCTATTTTTCCAAATACTATATCGGTCTGAGGCAACTCGAGGGTCGAAGGTCACAGAATGCTACGCCCACCATGAGCGGGGGCCTGGGGGTGATGGATGGAGTCGCATGTGACTCTAGCACAAGCAGGTCGCGAGTATTTATTTATATTTATTTGGAAGACCAATAACTAAAATTACAACATAATACACATCTTAAAAAATTACGTTTAAAAAAATCGATTTAAAAAATTAAAAACTATAAAATAACATAATGAAGATACGAGAAAAATTATTGAATTCACATTTTTATTGATCTGTTTTAGAAGTTGGTTTTTTAAACGTAGTCTTTTTTATTTTTTAATAACTGTAATATGATAGGAATATAAATTTTGTAAATTTTGCCTCCCATTTTTAGTGGGCAGTCCATATACCAACCATAATTTTCGATTTAATGCTCCCAATAACTTACGAGACATTCATGCTATACAACATTAAGAAATTTCGTTATCTGCCTCCATAGTTCAAGACTTGGTAATTCTAGCACGTCCTTGATCGTAATGTCGCCTACCGTGTCACAGGATCATCATAAAACTAGCTAAAAAGAATCATTTCACATTTCCTATTTGATTTCGAGGAGTTCTCTGGTGTATCTCCGGAGTCCAAGGTCTAGCACCTATGAAATTTATATGTGAGTTATTCGGAACCCAATGCAAAAAGAATTTTTAAAATCGGTATATAAACGACGGAAATACCATAGAACTAGAGAAGTCTGTTAAAAATATACATATCAAAACACACATAAATGTTTATAAAATTAAAACTACTGGTAGCCTAGTGGTATGGGTAATGGACTGCTTAGACGAGGACTCGGGTTCGATCCCAGGTTTTACCATGGCACATACCAATGACTTTTCGATGCTTTTCGAAGTTATGTGTATATTCATCGCAGGTTTATAAGTGTCCGGTTAATGGCAATAGGCTCGCCCGCCACCTATTACATTGGGACCTAAACATAAACTGACGAAATTTGGGTGCTAGAACCTCTGCCTATCCCTTCGGGGATATAGGTGTGAGTTTATGTTATGGTACTGGTTCAAACTATATCAAATTTTTAAGGGACCAAATAGCAACACAATCACGCAAATCGAATCATAAATCTATACTAATATTATAAAGCTGCAGAGTTTGTTTGTTTGTTTGAATGCGCTAATCTCTGGAACTACTGGTCCGATTTGAATGATTCTTTCAGTGTTGGGTAGTCCATTTATCGAGCAAGGTTTTAGGCTATATATCATCACGCTACTACTTAAGGGAGCAGAGCATTGATAATAATTGATAATAAATGTTAACAAATCCGGCAATTTTTCATACATATTTTGAAGACTAAAACATACGGACTCAAAGAGATATGAAGGTTCAAAATATACCCCGGGCGAAGCTGGGGTGGGTCAGCTAGTCTCAGAATAATCGGCGTACATACAAAAAAAATACCAATCGAATTGAGAACCTCCTCCATTTTGGAACTCGGTTATAAATACGTGACAGATAGCCAAAACAAATCGCACATAAAATACATGACAGACAGCCAGTAATAGGTCTTCATGAATAGATAGTATCTGTGGAGATATTTTGCAGAATAAAAAAACAATTTCTTTGACATATTTTCACACGACTCTGAAAGCACTTTGACCCGGTAGATTTATGAAGCTGTTTTCATTATTCAATGATCCGTCCTTCTTGACGCCTAAGTTCTGAACGGATTCCAATAAAATTGGTAATATACAAAAAATCGCAGTAAATGATAACCGCTAAAACCCGCTGGCGGACCGCCGAGGACTAGTCCAGACTGATACAATTGGACGTTAACGCTTACGCTTCTTAATAATCTGGTCGTCCAATGACACAGGAGTTAAACAACTTAACCAAACTTGTCTACGTCGTGTAGGTACAAATTATATACCGTAATACGAGAATTATGACAACTTACTGACATCAGTTCTATCTCGAGTCTAATCTTTTTTAATTTATTTATCATTGCCACCACTGTACAAGTTATTGCGATAAATCTTTCACTATACAGGCAGTACGCCTGTACGCCTGTGGAATCCACTGGATTAAAAAAAACATGTTAAAGGAACATTATCTATCTTCCCTTCAGTAACTATATTATGTAATTTTGTGTACTTACAATGTTGTGTAACATAACATAAACTCACGCCTATATCCCCGAAGGGGTAGGCAGAGGTGCTAGCACCCACATTTCGCCAGTTTATGTTTAAGTCCCAATGTGATAGGTGGCGAGCCTATTGCCATTAACCGGGCACTTATAAACCTGCGATAAATACACACATAACTTTGAAAAGCATCGAAACGTCATTGGTGTGTGCCATGGTAAAACCCGGGATCGAACTCGAGCCTTCGTCTCAGCACTCAGCAGTCCATTACCCATACCAGTAGGTATATAATATGGATACTGAGTAGTATTTATTGTAAATATTATGTATTGTATAGATATATTGATCCACTGCTTCTGTTGATACGCCAGGTTTGAAACCAAATTGGTAATCATGTGGTTTTATTTATTTGTTCAACTATGTCTTAAGCAGCCCATCAAGCACTTCAGCAAACACTATAGCCAAAGATATTGGTCTGTAATAATTTATATCGGACAGTTCTCCCGTCTTCACAATAGGAACAAAAAATGTTTTTATCATGTCAGGAGACAGGTAAGAGTGACTGATGCTCGAGAACTCTGGGTAAATGAGGTCCTGTATTTAACAGATACTTGATACTGAATCCGTCGTATCCGGGTGACTTACCACGGGAACAGCCTCTTATTATTTTATCTATTTCATTGGCATTAAATCGGGTATTAACTCTTAATTAAGACTAGTACCAGTATCTGTCAATAAACGTACTTATGATGTCTGTGTCTCAATCACGCAAAAATAGTTGAATGGATTTAGATGAAATTCTGCACCCAGGCAGAATGTCCACGACCAGGGATAAAACTTAGGTTTTATAACCATGGCATACTCTTGACAGTTTACCACTCTCTAAACAGCCGTGTTGTGCAAATGTGGAACAAATTGTCCGCGGAAGTAGTGTCAGCTGCTACGCTAACCGCCTTCAACAGTCGCTTGAATAAATGGCTTGCAGTGACCAACAAACATTCAAAGTGATATGTACTAGACTGAAATATACTCCAACACCATGAAGTGGACATATCAGCAAATTGCTGCTCGTCCATAACTTAAATAATAATAATATTTTTCTCTGGGTTTCGACACTAAGGGTCGGACATATTGTGGTCGATCGTCAAAACTCATAATCCATAGTGTCCCATCGTCCACTTAATCCGTCCATTTCTTAACGGGGCCTAAGACAGGCGAGTCGAGGCTATAGGAAGCCTACCGCCGGCCGTGCACTTATTCAATTTACCGCTATTATGATTTATTGGTGGGTACAAGTAGGCGCCTATGACCTAGACCGCAGGACTGCTTGGCTACTAGAGTGACACAGACGTGTAGGCACGTCCTAGACCACGCCAGTACCGAAGAGTCTATATAGCTAAAAGCATAAGAGTCTTTGAAGGTTTAATGTAATGACATTAAAGATAAACGCAATCGTTAGGGTATAAACCAAAATACCTTGATGCCCGAGCTTCGCTCAGACTTTTTCAGGAAATAGCTATGAAGAAAGAAAAACATACTACACACATATAATTACACCTTTATCCTCCGGATGGTTAGGCAAAGATGAATTAACACCCACATTTCATGAATAATTGTATTCGGTCTCACGTAATAGGGGGTGAGAATATTGCCGTTTTCCGGGCACCCTCGTGCCATGCATCTGAGGCGGAGTCTGGGCTGTATATACCTAGTCTAGCCATAAATATTGTTACGAAGAAAAAACATTTTTTTTTATTGCAAATAATATTTATTACTTTTACAGTGTGTTAGTTTAATACATAAATATAAAACAATTTAAAATATAAAAAGCTTATTCGAAGTGGTCACCATTGGCTGCAACACAGTCCTTTAAACGTTGAGGCCAATAGAAGCACGCACTCTTTCCATGGGAAAATTCTTCACGGCCAATCGTATGGATTGTTTTAGGGACTCCAAATTGTCATGGCGTTTAGAGCAAGCCATACTCACTAAAACTGACCATAAATCATAATCCAGCGGATTAAGATCGGGACTAGACGACGGCCAGTCTTCAGCTCTAATGAAGTCCGAAACGTTCACTTCCAACCAAGACTGCGTGGACCGAGCTTTATGAGCCGGCGCTGAGACTTGTTCGAAGAACCATACTTGGATTTTGAACATGGTGTTGTTAAGGAGTTTAACTACCTTCTCAAGAATGGTATCTTGATACACTTGTGCCGATGTTTTGATACCTTTTTCACAAAAATATGGCTCAGTCACTCCTTTATAGCTAACACCCCACCAAACCATCACTGAAGTCGAATAATGCCCACGTTGCACTCTGTCGACTAATTGGGAAGCTTCCTTAGAGCTTTGAGCATAAATACGGTTATTTTGTTTGTTAAAATGTTGCTCAATTGTAAAAAATTTCTCATCCGTAAACAAAATTTTTCTGTGACCTTCCTTTGCGTACCGCTTCAGTAGTTGCTTCGATTTTACCACCCTATTCTTTTTTAAATTATCAGTTAAAAAATGACCAGTGCGTCTCTTATAGGCTGCAAGTCCTAAGTCATCTTTTAAAATGCGCGACATGGTTCTGGGTGCTATCTTCATCTCCCGAGATAAAATCTTTTGCTTTCGGACAGGATTTCTTCGAATTCTTTCCCTTACTGCTTTGACCACCTTTTTCGTACGAACACTACGTGGACGGCCAGATCTTTTTCTGTGACAAACAGAGGAGGTCTCATTGTACCTATTAATAGCCCGGTACACAAACATTTGACTAATACCAAGCGTATGGAGAGTTTTAAAAATTACATTCGGCTCCATACCAACTTTGTGTAATGCAATCACAGCGATTCGGTTTTCTTTATCACCCCACTCCATTTTAATATAGCAAAATATTGTACAATGTATTGGCGCCAAAATTAGAAAACACAATGAACAATCGTATAAAAATGACAGATTCCAAATTCAAATGTAATATCTTTCTTATTTTAATTGTAACAGTATTTATGGCCAGACTAAGTATACAGCCCTATGCATTTGTCGCCATGTACGACGTAGTTCAAATTCTACTCTGCCGGAAGTCACTTAGAAAACTTAAAAAAGAAACATTAAACAAATGTTGACGAACTTCGGCTGTTCTTCGTGTAGTGTCTAAAATCCGAAGTAAACTTGTAAACTATCTATGTACTGACTGATAAAGGAGTGTGCTACTCGATGAAATAGCCAATCGATTAAATAATCCATCGGTTAAATTGCACTTCAATGATTTAGCGTCGCAGAGATGTGCTTCACAATAATATCTTTCGAAAATGAATACAAAACTTGTTTGCAAGATACCAGTTTCCAAAAATACAAGAATGCCTTGTTTAATAGTATGTATAAGCTCAGTGTGATATGATTGGAAGAAGACCTATCAGACGATTGGAATATTGACACTCAATGTTGATAGGGCTTCATCTCATTAAACTAAGCAATCAATTTATATACTACTACTACTAGGTATTTGGACGAGTAAATTGTATTATATACTTACCTAGTCGTGATAGTCGAGTAGACGGTAAACAATGGTGGTCAAAGCTCAACGCTCTGCTTACAGTGATTCGATGGCACGGTGCGCGAGTGCATGGCCTACCACCACCTTCTTCTGCGAGTAAGTAATATTCGAGAAGAAGACGGCAGAGCGACTCCGGAGGAGACTCAGGACTCACCCGACCCGCACAGCCCGCGATGACCGGAGGCGACTCGGGAGAGACCTGATCCGTCCGCTATGAGCACGGGTTTGGGAGGACAGGTGGAGCTGCCTATTACCCTATCAGAAGCAGGTCGAGGATGGTGACGCTAGTGCACCTCCTCCTATTCGGAGTTCAGATAAGAACACCAAAACTCCCACACCTGCGGATACCATCTCGAAACCAGATGGAAGACGTTTTTACGCTATAAAAGAAATGTATATAGACCTCCATCAAGGTTAAGCCAACCTCACCCTCAAGCTAGCACTGACGAGGGTCTAGTGCAGTTTTTTCGCTAGGTTTGGATGTTATATCATGAAACGCACATCCAAAACTTTAGGCGTTTTGATAGTGAAAAAGTCCCATGCAATCTTGTGGTCCTGATTGTGTGATAAATGCATTTCATGGCACAAATTCGATCGAAATTTCGGATGTATGTGTCATGGTAGGCCACATCATGGTACAGGATGGTAATCTCGAAATGTTTTGTAAACAGGTCTGATAACATCTGAGCAGGTTAAGTAAATAGAGATCTGTAATTCAGACCTACATACATACAATTTTTTATCTCATTGTTAATGTTACGAAACACCATGTGTCCATTGTTGGAACAGATTTATCTACTTAAACCATTCATGGATTATTTTATTGTACACTACTTATTGTGGTATTGTACAGTGCAATTACAAATAAGCTAAGGTTATGTATGTCCTGTACACGAGCCTGTTGTGAGTTCAGTATTAATTGATAGCAAGTTCCGAGGTCAGATGAAATAATTATGTTTGAGTCCGGAACCAATTACATTGATAAGACATTTCCGTTATCAGACTTACTACTTGGAGAGGTAGATTATTTTAGAGTATATGGTCTTGGATATGATAGTATGTGGTCTTGATGATCATGCACAAAGGCCCAAAAAAGGAGGCTAAGTGTGGACAAAAGAGATCCATTCCATTACTTGGCTACTGATGCAGATGTCATTATAAAAAGTAAAGCTTAATAATTATATCATATTTATATGTTATTTTTATTATGTGTTCATAACGCGGTAGCCTAGTGGTATGGGTCTGAAACGATGTCTGGACTGCTGAAATGAAGTCTCAGGTTCGATCCCAGGTTTTACCATTGTAATAATTAAATAATATGTGTTATTACAAAGTAAAAAAAAATTGGTTCGCAAGCGTCAGATGTAATAATAAAAAATATGTGTCATATGACAATGAAAGAAGTAAGTGTGTAATCTCCTATTTAAAAGAAATATAAATAAAATTGGTTTGTAAGTACATTACCATAAAAGTTCGGGCGCCTTGGAGATACACATGCCTAAGATAATCAGCGGATATTGGAAACTTTTAATCTTCCGGAGGTGAGCTAAATGAAACCAAACTGTGAGGTTTAAGGTTTTATTGTCCACTCCAGTGTGCATTCAGAAATAGAGGTAAGGATACATTCCTAATGTATAACTAACCTTAAATTTAAAATTAGATTTTTATAAGCTATGTCAATATGATTCTATGTCAATATGATTCTATGTCACCAATGCACTTTTAGGTCATTTTGAAGTTTAGATTTAAAATATAATTAAAGTAAGCTCACGGCATCCCTCGGCGAGTATATGTAAACACAGCAGCGAGAAAGCTCGTAGCAGGCGAAGTTTTCAGTTTAAGCCCATGCGGTACATCCATGTTTGAGGTGAAAAGTCCAAACCCTCCATAAGGAAATGCAGATGACCGAAGACAAAGGAACGCCGAAAAAGGTCCAAAGAAAAGAGAAAAGGCAAAGCCAAAGGGCAAAGGCGGTTCCAATTTGGAAACCGCCTTAATTTGCTGGAACAATGCCAATAGCAAAAGAAATCATAATATTTTCAGATTAAGAGCAGAAATAAACTATAATTCCACAAGAGGATAGTTGTGAGGACACAAACTATTATCCTTTAGGCCAAAATACTCTCATTTTTATGAGATTTATTGAAATTAAGTTACGAAGCCATGAATATCGACCATCCAGTCTCTATGCTAGGAAAAAAGGTGCCTTGACAGGTATACGTCAAAATGTCATTCACTCCGCGTTCCGAAACTTTTCGTTCAAAAATAGAATTAAAACCGGTGTGACGACGTTCGCAGAGCGCGTCGTTACATTACATCCCTCCCCAAAAAGAAAAAAGAAAGAAAGAAACTTCCTTTTCTAATGAAAATTATGAGAGTCCAGAACAAAATTCCAAAAAACCTCAAAAGACAAAATGTCTTGCAACATTTTTCAATAAACAAAAAAGGCAATGCGAAAGCATCTTGCATTGGGTATTGCAGAAATAATTATAAATTAAAGAATGGGAAAGCATTCCTAAAAATCAAAGAATGTGAAAACACTCGAAAAGTAAAGAACCAAACTCAGAAAAGAGTAAAAACTTATTTCAACACAAAAGTGAAAATAAATCCTTCAATAAAACAAATTAAACAATCCCTACTCAATTCCATTCCAGATATCGATTAGGCAACCAACGCCGTCGAATCTAATCCTTGATCTTAACCAGCCTTCTAGCATCAATACAAAAGTGCGGTTGAGCTCCTACGCCACCGACTCTATACCAGCTATTCCTGAAACAAAAATATGAAACTAACAAGATATCGGTTAAGCACCAACGCTGCCGAATCTGAAAGAAAATCGGTAAAAACAATGAAGTTTTCCCACTGTCGGTTAGGTTGAAAAGCCGCCGACTTCAAATTCCTATTCCAACATCTAAAACGTCAAAACAAAATCACAACTAAAGTGTCGTAATAATATATTCATAAGCATTGTGATCGGCATAACACCACCAACTTTCCGAGCACAAGCAAAATATAAAGAAAATATGACAATTGTGACCAGTACAACACCACTGACTTTCTGAGCACAACCGCATAAGAAAAGTATGACATTTGCGACCGGCACAACACCACCGACATCCCGTGCGCAAAGCATAAAAAATGTAACAATGTGTATAAAAACACAATCGTACAAAAAGAGAAAAACGACAATTACGACCGGCTCAACACCACCAGCTTCCCGTGCGCAAAGCGTAAGGTGTGACTATGTGTATGAAACACAATAGCACAAAAAATTGTAAAGTCCAGTAAGACACAAGTTTCCCAAAAAATGGTATAACAAGGTGTGTAAAAAATGCATAAAATGCGTCCAATCCGAGAATCTTAATACTAAGAAAATAACCCAGAACTGTACAAAAATAAAGTTCAAGAAACTTAATTTTCCATTCCCTAAGTGAGTGGAAATAAGTCAAGTGAATTTAATGTAGAAAATGAATATTAAATTTCACTCCTATATTAGAGTAGAAACTAAATTCCTAAATTTGTACAAAATATACAATATTAAATATACAAGTGTATAAAAATATATACAGGAAAATAATCCTATACAACAAAGATAAATAAAAATATAAGATCTTTTGATGTGGAACAATTTGTTAATATGGAGTAGAGTTACACAATAACAAGTCCTAAAATGACCTAAGTTATTTTTGAAGGAAACTAAAATTGAAATTAATAAATTGTTGTGAAGTTCCTAACATACATCTCCTTTCAACACCCCTCAACCTTTCAAACATCACCTCATAATGGGGTCATACTTCAAACAAAGTACCAAAGACAAAGATAGACATTGTCAAAACAAGAATAATTTTAATATTTAATTATGTCTTTAATATGATAACGACCAGTATAGTTTTTATTAAGGTCTTTTAAAACATAAACATTAGAGGAAATTTTATCTTTTATTTCTCACTTAACAAACTTAGGTGCTAACTTAGCCGAAAAGAATGCAGGAGCATTAGACTGCACAAAACTTCTCCTCCACACTATATCTCCCACTTCAAAAGAAATGACCTTCCTTCCTATATTATAATAACGCGCATTACGCTTATAAGCTTTAAGCAATGAAGCTTGAACTTCTATAAAAATATCACTAAGTGATTTAAGTGAAAAAGCAAATGAAGACCTATCAACAACATCAAGTTGATTGAGGTTATCAAAAGAATTACTAAAACGGTGCAATGAAGCATCAAAAATAAGTTCTCTACCGAACATGAGAAAATTAGGAGTGAAATCTGTAGCTAGATTCACACTACTATTCAAAGCTAATTGAACATGAGGCAAATATTTTGACAAAGTTCTATGATCATCTTTAACAAAACAAGAAATACATGTTTCGACTGTTTTGTTATATCTCTCTACAGGATTATTTTGAGGTGTATATAAAGTATTATAAAATATTTTCCCCCAATAAAACTTCCACTTCATCATAAAGTTCTTTTTGTTTAGCAGGACTAAGGGGCCAATAACGTTGTTTAAAAGGTTCACCAGTAACATTAATTTTATGTTTAACTAAATGAGTAAGACCTAAGCCTCTCTTTTCATAAGAAATATTTTCAAAAAGTGAAATAATTTTATTTAACTCATGTTTCTCAGAAGGAGAAAGTTCAGAAACAGAAGTAACTGCATTTACACAAGTAGTGGATTCATATTCAAAAGTAATATTATTCCATAAGTCTTTAGCAAGATTAAATTTCAACCAAAAGTCAAATCCCAAAATAATTGAAGGTTTAAAAGAAGGTATTATCAAAAAATCTACATTTTGAGTTAAGTTATCACAAGTGATAGGTAAAACCATAGTTCCAATAACATTGTGTGCAGAACCATCAGCAGTAACAGCGTTACCTTTATAAGGTTTAAATTTATAACCTAATTGCAAAAATGTTTGATGAATATTAGAACCGAGTACACAACTACAAGCTCCACTATCCAACAAACCTGAATAAAATTTATTATTGATATTAAATTTTAAATAAGGTCTAGTGTCTTTATGTTTAACAAACAAAACAGGAGCAGCCCTGATATTATTAAAGAAAACTTTCAAATAATCCAACCATTCATTAAATTCTTTCTTACAAGTGGCTTCATTCGGAGCATTGCTAAATTTTTTCAACATCGAGTCACCAGAGGTTTTATCAAAAACTAGGGCTCGATGGGACCTGATACGTTTTTTGACTGAACAGTATTTGAATTACAAACTTCGCAATTCTTCGTAGTGACGCCAAGCTTGTGACATTTAAAACAAATTACACCTGGAAATGTAGGGCAATTTTTATAAGAATGTCCAGAGGACTTACATTTTAAACAAGTTAAATCATCTGATTTAACAGCACTAATTTGAGCAGAATATTTTTCTTTTTTAATACTTTTATTCTCACTCAAGTTCTTTCTTGACACAAAATTCTCTAATTCTCTGCTGAGGTTAATAAATTCGTCGATAGAAGAAATAGTTCTACCAAACACAAAAGGTGTGTAAATATTCAACATGTTATGTTTAATAATAGTTATGAGGGTAGCATCAAAAACAGGCATAGACAAACGGCTAGCCATATCCATTATGTCTGTAATAAAATCTGGTAATGACTCAGTTATCTTTTGTTTACGAGTACGGAGTTCATGTTCCAAATGATAATCAAATTCAACTCTATCAAAACGTTTCAACAACGCAGCCTTCAAATCCTGCCAAGAAGCAATACGAATACGAACACTACGAAACCATTTAAGCGCAGTGCCTGACAAAAGATCAGAGAATGAACTAACCAAAAAATATTCATTAAAATTTTTAAACAAGAAATATTCTTCCACTTGAGTAATAAATTCCCTAACGCACGATTTACCATCATACAAAAGCTTACTTCGTTTTAAATCAGGCAACTTAGTAACAGAAGGCAAGTTTTTCTTCAAATTATCATTCAATAAAACATTCATCATATTAAATGAAGATGCGGCTCTCAGACTATGATCACCAGCTCCTCGACTATTCGAAAATGGATCAACAACTTCAGACAAATCAGCCATGACATGAGGCAACCCATGAGTAGAAGTACCAACTGGAACATCATTAACAATATTCTCAAACAAAGGCGGGACCTGTATTTCCTTATCCATGTTTGATTTATAAAAGGATGTGAAAATCTAATAAAAAGTTGTATTAAATACACTATAAGTTTCTAATTAAAGTATCAATTAAAGTTTCTAATTAAAGTTAATTAAATTATGAATGAAGTTAATTGCATTGATAGCAAAACGCTAAACTCAAAAGTCAAACAAACTCATAGAATGGAATGTTATTGTTGCAAAAGTTATTTAGGTCAAATGCCTATAAAGATAAAAATGCATTAGTGATTCACAAAATAAATTATTTATGTCTACTTAAGGTAAACAGCAAATATTCAAATATTACTATGTTTTCACACATGTGAATAAAGGTTAAGAACTAGTAATTATATAATATTACTAAGTGGAAAATCTTACCTGTAATAAACAAAAGCTATATAAGATAAAACAATTATAACAATAACCATGTTATACAAATTGAAACATTCACCTGTAATTGAGAGATACAAACAATAGTACTAACTTGTAGTATGATTAGTTTTGCAAAGTAAACAATAACAAAGATTTACTGTAATACACAGTTATGTAACAGTAAAATACATGAAGAAAACACTGTTCTTAACATGTTAAAGTAAAAAATAATGCAAAGGTGACAAGGAATAAAGATACATGCACACTGTCATGTCCCTGTTAGCGAGTGCCAATTGTAATAATTAAATAATATGTGTTATTACAAAGTAAAAAAAAATTGGTTCGCAAGCGTCAGATGTAATAATAAAAAATATGTGTCATATGACAATGAAAGAAGTAAGTGTGTAATCTCCTATTTAAAAGAAATATAAATAAAATTGGTTTGTAAGTACATTACCATAAAAGTTCGGGCGCCTTGGAGATACACATGCCTAAGATAATCAGCGGATATTGGAAACTTTTAATCTTCCGGAGGTGAGCTAAATGAAACCAAACTGTGAGGTTTAAGGTTTTATTGTCCACTCCAGTGTGCATTCAGAAATAGAGGTAAGGATACATTCCTAATGTATAACTAACCTTAAATTTAAAATTAGATTTTTATAAGCTATGTCAATATGATTCTATGTCAATATGATTCTATGTCACCAATGCACTTTTAGGTCATTTTGAAGTTTAGATTTAAAATATAATTAAAGTAAGCTCACGGCATCCCTCGGCGAGTATATGTAAACACAGCAGCGAGAAAGCTCGTAGCAGGCGAAGTTTTCAGTTTAAGCCCATGCGGTACATCCATGTTTGAGGTGAAAAGTCCAAACCCTCCATAAGGAAATGCAGATGACCGAAGACAAAGGAACGCCGAAAAAGGTCCAAAGAAAAGAGAAAAGGCAAAGCCAAAGGGCAAAGGCGGTTCCAATTTGGAAACCGCCTTAATTTGCTGGAACAATGCCAATAGCAAAAGAAATCATAATATTTTCAGATTAAGAGCAGAAATAAACTATAATTCCACAAGAGGATAGTTGTGAGGACACAAACTATTATCCTTTAGGCCAAAATACTCTCATTTTTATGAGATTTATTGAAATTAAGTTACGAAGCCATGAATATCGACCATCCAGTCTCTATGCTAGGAAAAAAGGTGCCTTGACAGGTATACGTCAAAATGTCATTCACTCCGCGTTCCGAAACTTTTCGTTCAAAAATAGAATTAAAACCGGTGTGACGACGTTCGCAGAGCGCGTCGTTACACCATAGCACACACCAATGACTTTTCGATGCGAAGTTATGTGTGTATTTATCGCAGGTTTATAAGTGCCCGGTTAATGGCAATAGGCTCGCCACCTATTACATTGGTACCTAAACATAAACTGGCAAAATGTGGGTGCTAACACCTCTGCCTACCCCTTCGGGGATATAGGCGTGAGTTTATGTTATGCTATGATATTGATATCCTTATTTGACATCATTTTTTGTAATCTTTTAGGTGTTTTAGAAGTACCAGGCTATGGCAAACAAGGGAGTGACTGAGTAAATGACATTGACAAAGAATCAAAGAATCAATTTCATTTATTCAGTTTAGCCACACAAAGACACATATGAACGTCAAAATTTTACAATTGAGTATGTCAAGAAATAATATTAAAATATTAAATAATGTACAAATAAACCATTGGAAAATGATTCTTTCGCTGGTTTGGTAGGTTAGTTCTACTGAGAAGATACCAGCAAGAAACTCAGCGAACTATATTAGAATTAGATTATTTTTATTTTTTTTTAATTTGCTTTAGTTTACAATTTATTTTGTGTGAGCAAGCAAGAGACTTATGTTGACCACGCATTAATATCATTAAGATACTCATCCACTTTATAATAACCTTTACTCATTAAAGTTTGTAGTGATGTATGGAAGAGAATTACATGTTGCACTTTCCCCAAATAGCTAGGGCAAGGGAAGGTAGATGATGAAGATGTTGAAGTACCAGGCTCACAGAAACTTCAAGGAACTTTAAAGAATCTATTTTGAATGCATAAGAATATTGTTGATGAAAGACACAAATGTTCTAGGCTTACAGAAACATCAATGGGCTATGTTAAATAAAGTTTCTGATTAGAGCTTGGTGAAATAACACAAATCATATTATAGGTACAGGCTATTTTCTATAGTGAGAATAATTTCCTGTGGGTCTCAGGAATGGTATCAGTATTTCACACGGGCAAAGGTGCAGGCAACAGCCAGTAAAACATGTTCAAATGCGCACCGGACCGAAATCGTTGAGGACACAACCTTAGACTGCAAAAATCTAGTTGGAATACAAACCCACACAAGAACTTCTTGAACAAATGAGTGGTTAACGCATGGAATAGGCTACCTGAAAATATTGTGACAGCAGAAAACATTAACCAATTCAAAAATAGACTGGACAAACACATAAATCAACAAAAACATTGAGTAGTGAAAACAGTGTAGTGAACAATGAGATGCAGGCTGATATCAGTTGTTTCAACTGCTAGCCTGTTCCCCAATAAAAATAATAATAATAATAAACTTATTCCCATACCTGAAATCTGGTGGCAGACGGCTGATCCTTAAAACGAGAAGGCTTTTCCACATCGCGGAAACTACTCTTGGTGACGTTGTTGGGGGAGTTTGGACTGATTATAGCTCCACCATTCAATCCATCTGGTAGCAACCGATCCCTTTCCCCAGGGTCCTTCATTCGGAACTGTATTCCCGCTTCTACGTCCTCGCACTTCGATGGAACATCCGTAGGGTACTGAATATTACCGTTCGTAGCAGCCATAGACTTTGCAGAACTTATTTTTCTAAATCTTCCGATAATAACATCTTCTTCGTCAGTTACCGGTGCATTTAGACCCTCAGACGGCACGTTAAGATGAACTTCTGGTTTTACAGGACTCATCTCAATATCTTTTTGGTGCGAAGCCATTTTAATTACTTGCAAGTTACGAGTAATTACACAAACAGTTCAGTTCAATGTACTAACACATAGTTTCAGTTTTTGATAAATGTCTGCTAACGAAGACGTACAGCACTTTTTAAAATGTGGTTCTCAAAAGATGAATTTGGTACAACTTCTAAAAAGCCATAAACTGTATACCTTTATGTGAGAAATATTTCAAAAATGTAAAATAAAGAATAACATGCGGACGCCACGCTGGAGCTGTATCAAACAAACTCCCACTTTGGTATCCTTTTGACAACTAACTTGACTTGTGAATTTGTGAATGAATACGTAGGTACGTACGACGTACGACAGACAGAATGATGCGACTTTATGATTTTATACATGACATCTCGTGTGAAGTTTACCAACCGTGGCAATCGTGCCAGTTATATTCTTAGTTGAGTTTTCATAAATTCATAAATTTTCTTGAGTTTCCATAAATTTGAAGATACAATTTGTTATTTATAAAATAACTATGAATATGTAATGGGAATAAATTATTATTATAAATCCAGTGCCGCCATCTCTCGTGTATATTTAAAGGTGGATGGAAAGGCGGGAACCAAAAGCGCAAGTGTTAAAAAATTAATTTAAACCCTGACACGTTCTTGTGTCCATGCATTTTCTCTCTTATGAATATGACACACTATATTAGTCTTGTATTTAATGAGATTAAATTAGGATTGATAGGATTAAGTTGATTTGCCCATTAAGTATACAAAAAATAAGCAAACACACAGGTGTATCGTTGAGGGCTTTGGCTTTGGGCATAGATTAATATTGCTTTGCGTCAACGAAACGGAACCGTTTACTCTTTTATCCCCTTTGGAATCTTTATGAATTAGCAATATAGTGGTCCTTAAGAGTGAAATCTTAGAATGGTAAGTAAATCTACCAATTTACTGCAGTGCTACCTACTTCTAGAAATCCGAGTCCCTAGACCAATTTTTGACATGGCATCAATTTCGTTTCCATTATCAAGTATGACAACACTGTTGGTCTGTCATGTTACAAGACAACTATGTCAACAGTGTCAAAGTAATAAAGTGTGGCTGAGGTTGTGTAGACTGTTGTTTTTGTTTATTTTATTAAAAAATGGGGTTTGATGACGGTCAAATACATTTAGATAATGAAAATGGAGTTTATTTTCCCGGTCAAAATGTCCGTGGCCGGATCGTGTTTGACCAAACGAAACCTAAAACCATACATGGTGAGTAATGTTAAATATACATAGTCAAAAGAGGCTCCTGTTTAATATTCAGCCAGATCTATTTGTATTCAGTTACCATGCCGATAAAAAATCTGGCATCTTAACATTCTAATAACATATTATGTAAATGTTCCTTACTATGCGTTCAAACTTAATAACTATTATAATCCATAAAATAATTCACTGATTTTAGTAATGCTAGTTTAAATAGTGATAATTAATATTAAAGTGGTAATTAAAATTAGTTATTTTGTAATAAAAAGTTATTTAATGAAAATGTTATTGATTATTTAGACTACTTAGATCATTGTGTTTATTTTTATTATTTTGATTATTCTTATTGTGTTGGTTGTTTTGATTATTTTGATTTTTTTTAATTTTATTGATTGATGATTTTATTAATTATAATTGTAATTAAGATTACTGAGAAATTGAAATGAAAAATATATGGTAATTGATACTTTAATAGTAAAACTATAATGGAATGCTGACGCCTAAGACACAGGCAGTATCCTAGTTTAGGTGTCAAAAATTACAAAATTATGAGCACACTACACAGTCATAATGTTTGTTTAACATATTATATAGTTAATATTATTAATGAGGCATAGAAATAAAAAATACTAGATGAGGCCCATGGCTTCACTCACATCGAAATTTGATCCTGTTCCTGCAACCCCTGGGAACCTATCACCAGGATAAGATTCCAGATATTATGGAGACAGTACAGAGGTACGGTCTGAGGTACACAATGGTATTCCAGTGGAGTACAAAATACAGAATATCCACCCTACAGAATATCTCGGCCATAATAATCTTGTGTTTGGACCTGGTGTGAATAGGGTAGCTAGTGCTCACTGGAGAGTTTTAGTGCTGTCAATGGAAAGACCAATGGCTTGTTCTGTTTTGTCTTCTGCACTGACAGCACTGAAATTCTGTTCTTACAGGATCGGCAGCATGAGCATGATGCTCCTACTCTCATCCATAAGGCAGTATCAGTACAAGCTTTTCGGTTCGGCCATGTGTGTGTCTTCCTCCTAAGTGGTATAAAAAAAAAATATCTATGTAGGTACCAAAGTTTTTAAATTTTTTAAAAGTGTATAAATTAATTTTCATGTTATATTTAATAACTCATCATTTGTTTATTGTTTGTATGGACAGTAATAAATAGAAACAGTGATTGTATGTAATATTACTAGTTATTGGAAATGTGTATGTAAAAAAATTCTAATATTTTGGGTGAGCCGATTCTATAAAATTCAGTTGCAAAGATTCTAGGAATGACCTCCGTGCTGCGGTTTTCCCAAGTGCCTAAAATATGGGGTTCTTCAAGAGGGGCATCAGAAGGTTTCTTCATGGTCGGCAGCGCGAGTGTGACACCCCTGGTGTTGCATACGTCCATAGGCCACGGTAACCACGTCCCATCAGGTGGGCCGTGTGCTTGTCTGCCAACTAAGTGGTATAAATTTTTTTTTCTAAAAACTTACATAAATGCCTATACTAACCGTACACGATCAATATGTCTAGCACATGGGTTACAGTAATCAGCTGACTTTTGAAAGTCAATGTCTGGTGGGTGTCTCATGAGACGACACGCGCGTATGATGACTCGAGAGGTCCCGAATTAAAGATTTCGGCAACGTGGCAGTGTGAGCATACAAACATGAGCGTTATATTAGTGCTCGGATTACGCCAATAGGCTTATCCCCTATTACGTGGAATTCACTTTAATCAAATTGAGTATATATCCATATAAGTTAGGCAGTAATGAGATTTCCAACCAAATCTTCATGGCAATAGATAAGACTTTATAGTTCTCTTAGTATCAGTAGTTCGAACAAAACTTCAATGCCACAGTGCAGGCTTGCGAGCGTTTTCGGGTCGGAGCGGACGCGTAGCGGTGATATCGCGGCTGCGCAGCGGAGACGTCGCGGCTGCGCAGCGGAAACGTCGCGGACGAATGGCAACTACGCAACGTATTCGTCGCGGGCTTGTAGTGAGTTTACGATATACGAATGGAAATTGATTCCGACGAGGTAACGCTGTTGTTGGCTTTGTTAGTGGGAAGATGTTTTATTGGGAGGCAGGACACGGCGGTATTTCCGCCCAATGAGCAGTCCGACTGGGGAAGTACCTCTGCCCTACAGAATACCGCGGCTATAATAATTTCGTGTTGTGTTCCCAGCGGTGAGTAGGGTAGCCAGAGCTCACTGGAGAATTTGTGTTGTCAGTGGGAAGACTAAAGACTTGTCCTGCTTTGTCTTTTACACTGACGGCACAGAAACTATGTACTTACAGGGTTGGCAGCGCGACTCTGGTGTTACAAACGTCCATAGGCCACGGTAACCACTTTCCATAAGGTGGGCCGTGTGCTTGTCTGCCACCTAAGTGGTATAAAAAAAAGACGCCGGCGACGGAAACGAAAGCATTGACGAATTGGGGAAGATCCGTTATCAATAATTGATCTTTCTAAAATCCTCGTCGGAATCCATTTCCATCCGTAAATCGTAAACTGACTACAAACCCACGATGAATACGTTGTGTATTCGTCATGCGTAGCCGCAACGTCTCCGCTGCACAACCGCGGCGTGTTCGCGTCGCATCCGTTGCGTGCCTGCTCCGCCCCGAAATCGCTCGCAGACCGCTAGTATGATAAAGTCATAAGTAGGTATGTATTGGTCGTAAAACTCTGTTTTCGAAATAAAAAGTGATCAAGTTATTAACTTTCCTTTTTGTAACCCAATATTTGAACTTAGCGGGAATCGAACCAACGTTATCAGTAGAATGATAAACTGCTACGCTACGGACTATCGAAACACAATGACACAAGAATTTTAATGGCCTGTAATGTAGCTTTGTTTTTTTATACATAGTTATACGTATACAGCTGTGATGACTGTCTTGACCTTGACTTTTTTGAGATAACTGCTCCTAACAATACATAAACTGTTTTTATATACTGAATTTCCACACATTTATCTAGGACACCCCAACTTGACTTCACCTCGCCTGGCTAAAGGCAAAGTCTCAAGAAAGAGGGTCACCATTACAGACACGTAAGTCATGATACAATGGTGGCACTCAGCTTGGCGGCCTCATCAGATGCTTTTTCACGCCCCGCTTAAAGGCCCGGAACTGTAGGAAGAAGAAAACATATGTGCTGGTAATGAATCCCAGGTCTTGGTGGTGCGGCAAAGAAAAGAGTCTTCGAACCGCTTGGTTCTTGCTCGTATATTCTGCACAGTGTGAGGGTGGCATCTAAGCCCTGCACGTGTTGTCCTATGTAGGAAAGGAGAGGGTGGGATTAGTTGAAAGAGCTCATCCGAACACTCACCATGGTAGAGACGGTAAAATACAGCCAAGGAAGCAATATCTCTACGCATCTGCAAAGGCTCGAGGGTGTTCGTGACCTCAGGATTCCCAATAATGCGGACCGCGTGTCGCTGCAACCTGTCGAGAGCATCTAGTAGGTATTTCGCGGAGCCATCCCAGAGGTGCGAGTAGTATTCCACCCAGGAGCGAATTTGTGTCTTATAGAGAAGACACCGCTGCTCCGGCGTGAAAAGACGTCTCACTTTGTTCAGGAGTCCGAGTTTCTGTTTTGCTGATGCTCTCTATGTAGTTTTTGTTATTTAGTTTGCACCGAACATCCATGCCTAGGATATTGAGATTGTCCTGCAGTGGCAGTGGCGTGCTCCGAAGAGTGGGAAGGAGAAGGAAAGAAGATACCTTTGCTGTGATATGCTAATTCGCATTAGTCTGGGTGTTCTAATCTTATCCTACTCCCCTTTTTGTTATTTTGGTTCTAATTAGGGAATTAGAACCAAAATACACCTTCAACTTCAACATATACCTTCTTCCTTCAGTCCCAGGTCCTTTAAGAGGGGCGTGAAAAAGCATATGATGAGGCCGTCAAGCTGAGTATCACCATTATCACATGGTGTATGTAAGTAATGGTGACATTCTTTTCTGAGACTTTGCGTTCAGCTTATCATCGGGCAAGGCGAAGTCTAATTGACGTGTCCTATATGTATATAAAAAAGGGGGGACAGTAGGGACTGATAATCATATATGTGAAAGTTTGTGAAGATGTTTGTTATTTAGTCACTGTCTAATAGTTGAATAGATCTAGCCCTCGATAGTATTAAACTAAAACCACTGTCATACTCGTACCACAGACACTGCAAAAAATGGCTATAAATTTCCAAATTAAATCCCATAGCACACACCAATGACTTTTCGAAGTTATGTGTGTATTATATTTAGGTTTATAAGTGCCCGGTTAATGGCAATAGGCTCGCCACCTATTACATTGGGACCTAAACATAAACTGGCGAAATGTGGCTACTAACAACTCTGTGTACCCCTTCGGGGATATAGGCGTGAGTTTATGGTATGTTAGTTAAATGAAAAGAGTTTCATTACAGTTTCGTTCACTCTGCAAATATCCTTTTAATTTTGGACTTTAACCGCATGGCTTTAAAGTGTAAAATTAAATGGTTTTTTAGCAGTGTCATGGTGTGACAGTGGTTTTACAAAAGTGGTTTTAACAGAATAGAGGCCCTGATTGAAATATGGCACAGATATAATGTGGAATAACACTTTTTTATGTATAGGACATGTCAATTAGATTTCACCCCGCTTTATGGTAAGCTGAAGACAGTCTCAGGAAAGAGGGTCACCATCACCTTTACATACATATGTTACATTGGTGACTCCTGCTTGGCGGCCTTAACCTGACTCAATTATCTAATATTAATGAAATTTATCCTTAAAATGTTCATAAATAAAGTCAAAATTCTTATTTATTTATTTATTAAATTGTGAAACATAGGTTTCACAGAGATCTTAAATAAACATAAGTGCACTATGTTCTACATCTCACATGGCATACAAATTAAAATTAAATCTCATTATGGTTAGTATTACTATTGGGACTTTATTATTATTATTATATTATTTTATTAGTATATTATTTATCAACCATAACTATATTATGATTGATAATTTATTAATTACAAGATACGTCATACTGCTCATATTAATACATTGCTCATAATGCTCAAAACAATATATTTTAATGTCATACCTTATACAATAATAATAATAGGCTTGAATGTTTTTTTTTTTATACCACTTAGGTGGCAGACAAGCGCACGGCCCACCTGATGGAAAGTGGTTACCGTGGCCAATGGACGTGTGTAACACTAGAGGAGCCACACTCGCGCTGTAGCGATGTAATAAAATAAATTATGAATTAATATCAATAGAATCATTAAAATTTCTCGTTTACATACTCATTGATCATATAATATGCTTTTTCTAATAATAATGTGAGCAATTTATTTTTAAAGTCTTGTAAAATGCCAACGGAACTTATAGATTTAGGCAGTTTGTTATAGATTGTAGGTGCCATGCAGAAGACACTTCTTATACATGGTTGTTTTAGACGCTACCACATGGAGTTTACCTGCTCTACGGCTACTACTTACTGATAATTTTGACCAGTTCCGCCTTACAAACATGCACTGGACGGCATTGCTAATAATTTTGAACGTATAAAATGAGGCTTACATGTATCAGTGGTGTGTAAGTTGCATATTGCTTGATACAACGTTGTTGTGCTTTAAAAACCAATTATTTGCCTACTGCATTCCCCCAGAATATAATGCCGTACCTTAGAGTGGAATTCTGTGTAGTACTATCATTACTATTCTGTGTAGTACTATTATTTATTATGTGGTAGGACTCTTTAAACTCCTTCCAGAATCATCACTGTCTTCCAGGCTATGATAGATAAAAGTCATTGTTTTAGGTATATGTGCAAGTTTCAAAGGGTACTGCAAGGTGCATTGGACGACCTCAAGGCGCCGACGTCGATTTAATCGAACTGTTACCGAGAGAGTGAACCATGACTCTTATGAAGAATTCTTTAACTCGGAGACTTATGTTTGTGGCAGTCCTGTTGGTGAGTATTAATTTATTTAGAGATTTCTACACCTTTATTTACAGAGGCTGTCGCACTCTCTTTTTCTAAAAAGAGAGTGCGACAACCTCTGTGGCGTGGCGGTAGTGAGCGCGGCCGCTACGTAAGAGGCGCGGCTTCGATCCCCGCTCAATGCAAATATTTGTATGCATGAATATGTCGTCCTCGCAATTGTTACGAGTAGTTGGGAATCCTAAACAGTCCAACAACTGGTTTCACTGCAATGCTTCGTTATCACATTGAGCATGGCTGGTCACCAATCCGGTGAACAGTGTCCCCACTGGCAGCAATAGTAGTCTATCTATCTAACTAACTACCAATATAAAATTCACGCTTCTTATTTCCCTGAATGTGTAATTGTAAATATTCTACAACATTCTACACAACGCTATCTAGACCCATGGTAAGCATAGTTTAACTAGCTTGTGTTATGGAATCTAGAATACGGATAAACATACTTAAATTCCTTTTTTTTTTTGTAAATACATACATATTATACATAGAAACACCCAGACCAATGCAAATACCCATATTCATGCATACAAATATTTGCACTGAGCGGGGATCGAACCCGCGCCTCCTGCGTAGCAGTCGTGTTCACTACCGCCACGCCACTGAGGCTGTTTATTGTGATTATAGAATACGCCTCTTCATCATATTTTATGAGAAATTATTAAATTTATTGAATGACATTTTTAGCACACTAATGCTAACTATTTAAGCTCAATTAAGATAGAAAACATTGAAACGGTCACCGTCGCCGTAAGACGAATATATGTATAGAAGAATTTGGATGGTTTCAGGCGAAGGTTCGATGGCTTAGTGGTCAGAGCGTTCCCCTGTAATGGAAAGATCGTGGGTTGGAATCCCGCCTGGACCGTTACAATTTATTTCATCTTAATCGAAATGATTATATTGCCTATGAATTTTGAACTGTTCGTAAGTGTTTCATAAATTTCAATCCTAAATCTTTCTTCCAGCTGAACATCACTTGCAACCAGGTCATTACGAGTATAACTTCGACTTCACGTTGCCAACCACCATTCCGTCATCTTTCGAAGCCAATCACGGGCACATCCGATATCGCGTCAAATTGGTGATGTTCACCATTGGTATCCTTTCGTTGAATAAGGAGAAAAAGGTCGCCATGATAGTGACTGCACCAGTGAATCTGAATCTAAATCCATACTGCAGGGTAAGATATAGACTAGATATGTTTTTAGGGCTTGGCTGCGTGGTTCCCGGCAGAGTAGAATTTGGACCACTCCATGTCTTCCTATGCGGTGTCGTACAAGGCGACTAAGGGATGGGGCTGTTTTACATCAGAAAGATATATATATATATATTTATACAGCCCAGACTCAGCCTCAGATTCGTGGCTCGATTCGACAATAGTGCCCGGAATACGGCAATTACCTCACCTCCTATTACGTGGGACCGAATACAGTTATTGGTAAAATGTGGGTGTTAATTCACCTCTGTCTAAACCTCTGGGGATAAAGGCGGGATTATAATATATATATATATATATGTTTTTAGGGTTCCGTACCTCAAAGGGAAAAATACGAAACCCTTATGGAATCACCTCGCTGTCCATTTGTGTCTTTTTTTTATATAGGACACGTCAATTAGACTTCGCTTCACCTGGTAAGCTGAAGGCAAAGTCTCAGAAAAGAGGGTCACCATTACTGCTGTCTGTCTGTCAAGACCAGAAGGTCTCTGTATGACTGTACGGTCCTGACACGACAGTAAAAAAAAATTCGGTTCTGACGTCATTAGTCATTAACTATGATTTTGATCGAGAAATCAAATAAATTTAATAATTGTTGTACAGTACATTACATGGATTCTTAATTTATCGGTACCGCAGTAGCCTGTAGTCAGAATTTTAATTCGATTCCAGATTTGACATTAGCTACTCTCATTTTGTGAAATAATGATACCATATATAATAGTGTAGTGATGAACACAAAAATCGATAAAATATCAGTGTGGTGCCATCAGTGTGCCAATTAAATACTAAATTATTGATTTTTATTTAAATAAATACATAATTATTCATAATAATTATTTATTAATGAGTAATCGCACCAGAAGTAGAAGAAGAGAACTTCTTCTACTTCTCAAGAATGCGTGGAGGCATCAAGTTGAAATTCTTACCACATACTAGGTCTATAACGTCTTGAAACTGTGCAAACTAGAACTTCTAAGTCAACGCAATTCAATTAAACCTGTATTGCTGTTTATGTAACTTAAGTTTATCCCTGAATGCAATTTTATAGGAAACCCTCGGTGGACGAGTCTCTTTTTTATAGATTTCCAATTTTTTTAAAGAATATTATTTTAATATTCTCTCTAACCTCTAACCCCTTCTGCTAAGCCATATTGCTTGTGCTAGGAGTGGGTTCGCGTCGGTAGTGTAGTGACCAGGATTTGAAGCCGGGACCTTTCAATCGTAAGGCCGACTCCTTAACCACTAAGCTACAAACGCTTAAAAGTTATTTCGTAATCATGTTTTTTTTTATAATTTCTTGTTTTGAGCACCACATAATGAACTCACGCTCAAACAGTTGAAGGCATCTGGCTGAAATTTTGCTACAAGAATGTATTATAGTCGTGAATAACTCACATAAGGTACATTTCACCTCCGGAGTACCACTAGACCAGTAATCCACGCGGTCCTAACTTTGGGCATCCGTTAGTCTGAAATAAACTTAAATAAAAATTAGAGATTTATAAAACATGCGATAATTAAAACTTAAAGTTTAGGGATATCATTAATTACAAAAGAAGTATAAAGACCAGACGTTATCAATGTTATATAATCTCATGACATTCACAAAACGAAGCGTACATCAATGTCATACTCAATTTGGTAGCGACACAGCGCTTTAGTACCAAACAACATGTGTTTGGTGCTAAAGCACTGCACTGTGCACACTGCATATGCTGCCACGGACCGGTCCATTTTGCCTACGTGACCTATATTTTGCAAGGAGATCCCCAAAACAGGAATATAAGCAATGCTAACCAAAAATACTCGCTCGCTGTTGCCTTGAATTAAACAGGTTTAACTTTCCAATATGTTATATTATGATTACATCTTTTTACTCTGAACAAAACTGAGTGCAATGTTATCAGGATACTTTTTTATTGCACCTGAAACAATAAGTAAGTAAAGGTAGTAGAAATATTGGATATATGGGATGTCGTAGTAGCACACTGGGTATGGGTAAATAGATATATGTTTTATATAACGAATATCTCCGACGTACTTAATCCTCATTAAAAAAGAACTCAGGGTCAAACTAACTTCCCGTGTGCATCAAATTCGCGGCAATTGACCGACTCGTCTCGCCGTCTGCGCCTGAGCAGCGCCATAACATTGATAAAAGACCTTGGGAAGATTTGCCGATAAAGTAAGTATGTAGTCATTGAAGCGAAATAAATGTACATGTACAGGATAATTATATTAGCTGCACTAATATTTGCTTTTTTTATACATATATAATATAATCACGCCTTTATCCCTGGAGGGTTAGGCAGAGGTGAATTAACATCCACATTTCACAACTAATTGTATTCGGTCCCATGTAATAGGGGGTGAGCCTATTGCCGTATTCCGGGCACTATTGTTGACTCAAGCCATGCATCTGAGGCTGAGTCTGGACTGTATATATCTGTGTTAAACAGCCCTATCAATTAATCCACGTGCCACGCACGATCCCAATGTGAGCCACTTCAAGGCGGCGTACAACAGAGCCACAAAGGTCTGCAAGAGGGCTTACGTCAAAGCGGATGCCCTGCGCATTGCGCGGCTTGGTCAAGAGCTAGTGGCACATCCCACGGGCAGCCGTGGATACTGGCGACTGGCCAAAGCCGTGCAGGCCAACTTCTGTCAGCCTTCGCTGCCACCGCTGCGCTACCCTGATGGATCCCTGGCCCATGGACCGCAAGAGAAAGCCAATATGCTAGTAAATCTCTTTGCGGCCAATTCCCGAGTCGATGATTGCGGTATACAGCCGCCGACACTACCCAATGGTGACCACGTAATGCCTGAAATACGTATCAGGCAATGCGATGTTCGTGCGGTGCTTCAATCACTCGATGTCCGGAAAGCCAGTGGCCCGGATGGTATTCCAGCGGTGGTCTTACAAAAATGTGCAGCGGAGTTGTCTCCGATGCTTACGCGGCTGTACCGACTGTCCTACAGCTCGGGTACAGTGCCTTCGGCTTGGAAAGAGGCGAATGTACAGCCGATCCCCAAGAAGGGGGATCGCTCAGAGCCAGCCAACTATCGACCCATAGCCGTCACCTCAGTGCTGTGCAAGGTCTTCGAGCACATCATTAACAAACAGCTCATGCGTCACCTAGAGGATCACTCCTTAATTAATGACCGGCAATATGGCTTCAGGCCGAAACGGTCAACGGGTGATCTTCTAGCATACGTTACCCATCTTTGGGGTGAGGCTATGGACAAGCACGGCGAGTCACTGGCAATTAGTCTTGATATCGCCAAAGCTTTCGATAGAGTCTGGCACAAATCGCTTCTCTCCAAGCTACCAGCCTTTGGTCTGCCTCCTAGACTGTGCAACTGGATTGCTAGTTTCCTGCAGGAGCGCCGTATCCGCGTCCTCTGTGATGGACGGGCTTCGGAGTTCTTGCAAATAAATGCTGGCGTACCGCAGGGGTCTGTATTATCTCCCACTCTCTTTCTTCTGCATATCAACGACATGCTGTCCACCGGCAGCATACATTGCTATGCAGACGATAGCACCGTACACGGGAGTTATCACGGACAACCTGCGGCCAAACAGTCTGATATCGTGGAAAAAAGACAGCTTCTTGTCACTGAACTGGACCGGATCTTGAATCACATTTCTCAATGGGGCTCCGAGAACATGGTCGAGTTCAATGCCAAGAAGACGCAGGCTTGTGCGTTCACAGCAAAGGTATCTTCTTTCCTTCCCCTTCCCACTCTTCAGAGCACGCCACTTCCACTGCAGGACAATCTCTATATCCTAGGCATGGATATTCGCTGCAAACTGAATAACAGAAATTACATCGAGAGCATCATCAAAACAGCCTCGCGGAAACTCGGACTCCTAAACAAAGTGAGACGTTTTTTCACGCCGGAGCAGCGGTGTCTTCTCTATAAGACACAAATTCGCTCCTGCGTGGAATACTGCTCGCATCTCTGGGATGGCTCCGCGAAATACCTACTAGATGCTCTCGACAGGTTGCAGCGACGCGCGGTCCGAATTATTGGGAACCCTGAGGTCACGAACACCCTCGAGCCTTTGCAGATGCGTAGAGATATTGCTTCCTTGGCTGTATTTTACCGTCTCTACCACGGTGAGTGTTCTGACGAGCTCTTCCAACTAATCCCACCATCTCCTTTCCTACATAGGACAACACGTGCAGGCCTTAGATGTCACCCTCACACTGTGCAGAATATACGAGCAAGAACCAAGCGGTTCGGAGACTCTTTTCTTTGCCGCACCACCAAGACCTGGAATTCATTACCAGCACACGTGTTTCCTTCTTCCTACAGTCCCGGGGCCTTTAAGCGGGGCGTGAAAAAGCATCTGATGAGGCCGCCAAGCTGAGTGCCACCATTGTAGCACTTAGTGTCTGTAATGGTGACCCTCTTTCCTGAGACTTTGCCTTTAGCTTACCATCAGGCGAGGTGAGGTCAAGTTGGCGTGTCGTATATAAAAAAAAAAAAAAAAAAAAAAATAATCGCCTTGTACGACACCGCATGGGAAGAGATGGGGTGGCCCTAATTCTACTCTGCTGGAAACCACGCGGCAAATGCTTTTTTATATCCTTTCACAAACTTCTAAATAAAAGTATAGCCCACTAAATTAAAAATATGAAAGATGAAGTGAAGTGAAGATGTTTGAATCACAGTCAAAGTCATTTATTCTCAACCTTGCACAGTATAATTGTTTGTTATTGACGTCATTAATAATTCTACTTAAGCTATGTAAGTTTACCACCGCTTCTAAGATACTGGTGGAGAAGAAACAGCGCAACAAACTTCACTGCGGCATTTTTTAAGACTTCAATTCACAGTAGTTCCTTAAGGCTAAAAGTGGACGAATGTAGATTCTGTCTCGTGTTATAATAAATAATAGGCATATAACAATATTATCCGGCTCGAAGGACCAAATTTGTAGGGGGTTTGATTCCCGACAAATAAAAGATAAGTTTTTAGTTAGAAAATGTAATCACAAGTGACAAATGAGAATAAGTAATAATAAATGCACATTATGCCGCGAAGCTACGGTTTGGTCGCGCCCGATTCCCATAAGATCTTAAGTTGAACTATTTAATTATGTGGCAATCAGTTCGACCGCGCTGTTTCCGCGGAAGTTTCTTAAACTAGCATTTTTATGATGTACGTGGCCCGTACATTTATAATAAAATTATTAAACGAAAGATACATTTTGGTAACAGGGAAGTCACGTACCTAGTACAATACCTACTATGCCAGAATTATATAGTAACCGGCTGTCCTATAGTATACTATTTTACATAATAATGATGTTTGTTATTCAATCGCGTTCTGACGGCTGAACGCCTATGGCGAAAATTTGATACAGGGATAGTCAGCAGTAACACATTGGCTTTTCATCCCGGAAATACGTTCCCATGGGTAGCGGGAAGGGGATCGAAATTGCACACGGGCGAAATCGCTAGTTTATCATTTATTATTTACACAAATCTCGATGAAGAAAACCTATTTAAATGGATTGAATCGCAATTTATTTGATGTAACTATTTGCATTATTTGCACGGTTTATTTACATATCTAAACCAGCAAGTAATTAGAATTTTTGTGTATGTACAAATACATTAGGCAGAATAAATAAACAGAAGCGTCAGTGGCTTAGTGGTTAAGGAGCCGGCCTTGCGACGGAGAGGTCCCGAGATCGAATCCTGATCATTACACTACCGACGTGAACTCACTCCTAACACAAGCAATTTAGCTTAACTGGAGGGGTTAGAGGGAATATTAGTAATTTTGGTTGGGAATACTAATAATATTCTTTAAAAAAATCATATTTTAATGTAATCCGCTAAAAATTACATAACATAACATAACCTCACGCCTATATCCCCGAAGGGGTAGGCAGAGGTTATGTTATGTGGTATGTTATATGCTAGCACACACATTTCGCCAGTTTATGTTTAGGTCCCAATGTAATAGGTGGCGAGCCTATTGTCATTAACCGGGCACTTATGAACCTGCCTCAGGGCAGTGTAGGTACTTGGACCATTGCTCTTTACACTTTATATTAATGACTTACCGAAATCTACCCGACATAATATGACATTGTTTGCCGATGATAGTACATTGACAATTTCTAATGATAATAACGACATAACTAAATATAAAATTGACATACACAGTGCATTGACATCTATAATACAATGGTTGGACATTAATAATTTAAAAATTAACTTAAAGAAAACTAAAATCATGCATTTTAACCAACGGGTAACATCAAATGGAATAGATATAGAATGTCAACATAATTTAATTGAAAATGTTAGTACGACAAAGTTTCTTGGGCTAACAATTGATAATAGGATTAACTGGAGGTCACATATAGACCAGCCCTCTAAGAGAATTTCTAGTTCTGCCTATGCTTTACATAAGCTGTCCAGTATTATTAATGAAGATGCCCTAATAATAGCCTATCATGGTTTAGCTGCACCTCTGTTACGATACGGAGTTATTTTCTGGGGAAACGCAACAGAAAAAGAACTTGTGTTTAAGGGTCAAAAGAGATGCATCAGGTCAATGTTCAAATTAAAAACTACAGATAGCTGCAAAATGTACTTCCAGAAATACAACATTTTAACACTACCAAGCGTATATATTTTAGAGGTTGCAATATTTGTGAAAAGTAACTCTCATTTATTTCCGACCTTAGAGGCAACAGTTACGCGAAACAGGCGGGACAATAGCAGGCTTCGTTTGCACAGAGCGAAGACGGCACTCATGCGCAAAAGCATCGTTTGTATGGCGCCTATAATATATAATAAATTGCCTAGAGATTGGAGGGAGTTGAATTGCAACCAACTCAAAACAGTATTAAAAAAAGTGTTACTGCAAAAAGCATATTACAATGTTACAGAATACTTGAATGATAATTATACTAGGTATCGGGACTTCTCGCGAATTATATCTTGGAACTTACTATTTCTGCCGACGTTTCGGATGCGTTGCAGCACCCGTGGTCACGACTTGACTAGTCTTCGAGCGTCGAGATGTATGCGGGGAACATTTTTTGAGCGCCTACCCACCATTACACTTATTATGAACGGTTAGGCTGGCGACACACCACACTCACTATGTCAGTTTTTAACGGCACTGTGTTTTTTGGTTTTAGTATCTTAATCACTGGATTCCACGTTCCGGATAGCTTGAATCCATCTTCCCTATTGAAATTTTTATATTTTTTGATTTCAATGGCTTCACTCACAATCCGTGAATAGTAGTGGCGATCAGTGGAGAGGACTTTGGGTTGATGCAGCTCAATCCAGTGATTGGTACCCGACTCAAGATGTTCTGCTACTGCCGATTTGTTGAACTGACGGTTTTTCACAGCTGCGATATGTTCTCTGACTCTCTCTGCAATGGTTCGCTTGGTCTGGCCTATGTAGGAACTACCGCAGCTGCAATCCACTTTATAAACACCCGGTGTTTGTAGAGGTATGACGTCCTTCGATGTTCGCACGTATTTCGCTACTTTGGCGAACGGTTTAAAAATCGTCTTGATGGAAAACTTCCGTAAGCAAGATCCGATTTTGTCCGTTACACCTTTCACATACGGCATGTATGCCGGTTGGCGGTCAACATCCAGCAACATCTTCCTCGGTGCACGTCGCGGCTTTCTAGGCATACATGCCGTATGTGAAAGGTGTAACGGACAAAATCGGATCTTGCTTACGGAAGTTTTCCATCAAGACGATTTTTAAACCGTTCGCCAAAGTAGCGAAATACGTGCGAACATCGAAGGACGTCATACCTCTACAAACACCGGGTGTTTATAAAGTGGATTGCAGCTGCGGTAGTTCCTACATAGGCCAGACCAAGCGAACCATTGCAGAGAGAGTCAGAGAACATATCGCAGCTGTGAAAAACCGTCAGTTCAACAAATCGGCAGTAGCAGAACATCTTGAGTCGGGTACCAATCACTGGATTGAGCTGCATCAACCCAAAGTCCTCTCCACTGATCGCCACTACTATTCACGGATTGTGCGTGAAGCCATTGAAATCAAAAAATATAAAAATTTCAATAGGGAAGATGGATTCAAGCTATCCGGAACGTGGAATCCAGTGATTAAGATACTAAAACCAAAAAACACAGTGCCGTTAAAAACTGACATAGTGAGTGTGGTGTGTCGCCAGCCTAACCGTTCATAATAAGTGTAATGGTGGGTAGGCGCTCAAAAAATGTTCCCCGCATACATCTCGACGCTCGAAGACTAGTCAAGTCGTGACCACGGGTGCTGCAACGCATCCGAAACGTCGGCAGAAATAGTAAGTTCCAAGATATAATTCGCGAGAAGTCCCGATACCTAGTATAATTATGAATTCACACCGCGAAAGTTTAAAAATACTTGAATGATGATTTTGAATGAATAATGATCTGATTTGATTTAATTATTGAATTTGTGGATGATCGAAGCACTGTGACTTGATATATTATATTAAATAAACACCTCAACAAAGTCTAGGGAACAAGATGACCCCAATTATTTTTTTTCGTGTAAATCTTGTTTTGCAAATAACTGGCAGCAAATAAATAAAAATAGAATAAAGTAGATTACAGAGTTGTTCGAAATTTGTAAATAAATTTAAATAAGTAATGATTTTCGAATATGGAGGGAAAACTTTTAAAAGTGTTTGATTGTGCAGTTTCTCTGAGGCAAAATAAAAATTATTTTTTTTGATTGTAAATAACGTTTATTATCAATAATACGTCTTTTACGTATGGTTTGTGCATTTTTGTGACTGTAGGTAGTCATCATGTCACGTCGTCATTTAAGTCGCGAAGAGATGTTAAGGGCTGTTGGTATGCTGCAAGCTGGACGAACTCAACGCGACGTAGCGGATGCTGTCAACACCCAACCAAGCGTAATTTGCAGATTATGGGCACGCTACAGGTCTACAGGGGATGTTGCCGAACGTCACAGGGGACGAAATAGGGTTACTACCCCGCGACAAGATCGTTTCTTGCAAAATTCCGCAAGGCGGCAACCCACGATTACTGCTCGTCAGTTGGTCGCAGGCCTCCAGTCTCAGCATCAAGTGGTTATTAGCGATCAAACTGTCAGAAGAAGACTACACGAAGCCAATCTTTATGCTCGCAGACCGCTTAGGGTTCCAGCTCTTCGACGTGGAAATCGAGGTCGTCGCTTATTGTGGGCTAACGCACATTTACAGTGGACCGACCATCAATGGGCACGGGTTCTGTTTTCCGACGAATCTTGCTTCGGTTTTCATCCTGATTCGAGAAGAGTGCGTATATGGCGAGTTCCTGGACGTCGGAGTCGTCTCCAGAATCCGCAAGAAGTTCATCCTTACCAAGGTGGAACAATCATGGTATGGGCTGGAATTCGCCTTGGTGGAAGGACCGACCTCGTTTGGATACGGGGCAATTTGAATGCAAACCAATACATTCAGGAGGTTATACACCCCATGGTAATCCCTCATCGACAGCAGTTCGGTCAAGATTTTATGTTCATGCAAGATAATGCACGGTCACACACCGCGAGGGTAGTGGTCAATGCGTTAAGCGAGCACAATATGACGACGTTGGAATGGCCTGCTCAGTCTGCCGACCTCAATCCCATAGAGCATGCCTGGGATTTGCTTGGGAGAAGAGCTTTCAGTGATTCTTTGGAAAATCTGAACACTGAAGAACAACTTTTTTTACACCTTCGCAGTGTATGGAGCCATATTCCACAGACGATGATTGACAATCTCATACTAAGTATGCCACGCCGTTGTCGAGCTGTTGCTAATGCTTTAGGAGGTCCTACAGATTATTAAAAACGTTTAAAGTACGGTTAATTACTGTATTTCTTACTACCTCGTTATTTTTGTGCCTAATCATAGAAGGTTGTAATACTCAATATTGGCACTATTCAATTCTTTCTTAAAAAAAAAAAAATTTGGTATGAAAATGTTTTTATTAAAATTAAAATTAAAAACGGTATAAAAATACCCTTCTATTGATATAAAACACTCACTATTACAAGAAAGGGTTTTTAAATAAAAACTAGAAATGTCCTTGTTCCCTAGACTCTGTTGATGTGTGTAGTTGCTTTTTTGTTATTTTCATTATATTATTTAATTTGATAAAACTACATCTGTGACATATTTATTATTCTAATATTAGTATGACGACTATGTAAATGACTAGAAACAATGTTGACATTCATCTATAATTTCATTTTTGATAATTTTTTAAATTGGTATAATGCCAATTATAATGTAATAGCTTAAATAATCATTTATTATATTCTAAAATTTTATAATTCATAATCATATTGTACGTCTTATCAGACATGCCACAGTGATACCTACTTATTTATGTAACATCTTCTATTACCTGTGACAAACAATAAATGCATTTGATTTGATTTATAAATACACACATAACTTCGAAAAGCTTCGAAAAATCATTGATGTGTGCCATGGAAAAAACCTGGTATCGAACCCGAGACCTCGTCTCAGCAGTGCATTACCCATACCGCTAGGCTACCGCGCCTTTTTATAAATAGTTCGTAAATATAATAAATGTATATATTTATATTATTGTCAACAGGAACCAATAGAACTCAAGCTGATAAACTCATACAGCTGCTGGTGCGTCGCTGCGGGCTCGTCAGAGATCCGCGTGAAGATGCCGATGGCCGGGTACTGCTCCGGCCAGACCATCCCGATAGAAGTGAACATCTCTAACCTTAGTCGAGTCACCATCCATAAGATTAACTTTGCTATTATACGGGTATGTATACAACAGTAGGCTAGAGTTCATGCGACTACTAAGTACTTGGTACAGTTCAAAAGTAGCTTAACAAATTTCAATTTTCTCATCCATCTTTAAAGAAATCTGTACTTCTAAACTAATATTATAAAGAGGAAAGATTTGTATTTTTGCATGTATTGAATAAACTCGAAAACTACTGGACCGATTGAAAAAATTCTTACACTATTAGGAAGCTACATTATAAGTAACTAACTTAGGTTATGTTATATTTCCAAAAAAATAGGGATTCTTTCTAAAATCAATAATGTAACCCAAGGTGTAAAAAAGACCTTAAAATGTCCTTATATCGCGTGCGCCTCGAAAACTATTGATGATAGTACAAAAAAATGTATTACATATGTGTGGCTTAAAAAGGTAATAAGATCTGCGATAGCATATGTCTATCTTAAAATAACCCACAGTAACTATTTTAATCTTTTATAAATTACAAAAAAATAATGTGTGCTTTCGAAGCTATTTTTAACAATAAATCTGTAATTCCTTATTCAATTAAATACGCATTGCGCATTTATGTAAATCACAAATGCTATTCAAACTATATAATTACAATGAACAGCTTAAAAGATATCGCAATATGTAAAGTACGCGTGACTGAAATAAATTCAAACTTGGCTGATAGAAATGCCGATAAAAATCAGACCATGTTATCTACACCTTTTATTAACTCTTATCCAAATAAATTATTTTAGGATGTAAGATTCGTTGCAACATCTGCCCCGGGCGTCAGGGTTGAAACCGACACCGTAGTGGAACTGAGTGAGGGTCCCGTCGGAGCCGGCACCGTCCCCAACTGGAACCTGCAGATGCTGGTCCCGCCCGTGGAGGCGTACAACTTCGACGGCTGCCGGTATATCGATATCAACTACACTTTTAAGGTACCCATCTATCCTACTTCGAAATTATAGTATAAATGCATTATGAAAGGAACTTCATCCCACACACGCTCAGACTGTGGAATGAACTCCCTGCTGTGGTTTTCCCAAGCGACTGCAATATGAGATTCTTCAAGAAGGGCATTATGAAGTTTCTACAAGGTCGGCAGCACTAACGTAACACCCCTGGTGTTGCAAACGTCCACAGGCCACGGCAACCACGTCTGCCACCTGGTATAAAAATATGCGAAAGTAACTCTGTCTGTCTGGCTATCTGTTGCACTTTTATACCTAAATCACTGAACTGATTTTGATGAAATCTAATACAGAAATTAATTTCTAAACTAATAAGAAAGCTCTTCGAAGTCCGCATTATTATTTTAGGTAACTACGGAACCATACAGTGCGCGTGGTCCGACACGCACTTATTCAAACTATCTTTGAAATGGGTTCCTTTCCTGTGTGCGGAACGAAATCCGGATTCCACGTAGTTGAAATCATAGGTAACAGCTGGTTAACGAAGCCAATTAAATCTACTAATAATATTAATATTATAAAGCGGAAGCAGTTGTTTATTTGTTTGTTTGAAAGTACCGGTTTGAATAAAAAAAATATTTTTCTGTTGAATAGTCCCTTTATTGACGAAGGTTATAGGCTACATAACATCACAATATTATAATAGGGAGCGGAGCAGTGATCATAAAGGTCAACAAATCCGGCAGACAATACCTACTAATTTTATAAAGGGGAATGATTTGCACGTAATAATTTATTTTTTCTCAGGTAACCGCTAAAACCAGTGGTTGTCACAGAAACGGCGAAGACGCTCAGCGCATTCTCATCGGCAACATCCCTCTGGTTGGCTTCCAGGACAACATCCCAGGGGCTAGGCTTTACCCTGGCCCAGTTGTCAACCCACCCCAACCTTATCCCTACCCACAGAACCCGCCTCATCCCAACCCAGGGAACCCGCCTTACCCCTATCCTGAGAACCAACCTTACCCGCAAAACAAACCAGACCCTGACGTGGCTCCGACGGATTCTAAAGGTGATCTGCCACCGCCTTATCCAGGGTTTAACCCAAATGACAGCTCTGGGGCACAAGATACTGGCAACTTTGATTTTATTGATAACACTGGAGCAAGTGTACCTTTACTGCCAGCAGGAGCCACAGTACCTTCTGTGAGTATTTTTATAATAATACAACTTTAGTCTACCATATGATACAATACAAAAAAAAAACATTATTAGATTATTATTATAGACGTTATATAATATAAGCAATAGATAGGTAAATGTATGTTAAATGTAGTGTAGTGTGGTGTGGTGTTATGCGGTGCAGTGTAGTGTAATATAGTGCAGTGTAGTGTCGTGTTGTGCGGTGCAGTGTAGTGTGGTGTGGTGTTATGCGGTGCAGTGTAGTGTAATGTAGTGCAGTATAGTGTAGTGTGCTTTGGTGTGGTGTTGTGCGGTGCAGTGTAGTGTAATGTAGTGCAGTGTAGTGTGGTGTGATGTTGTGCGGTGCAGTGTAGTGTAATGTAGTGTAGTGTAATGTAGTGTAGTGTAATGTAGTGTAGTGTGGTGTGGTGTTGTCCTCAAAACACTACATTATTACTACACTGCACCGCGCAGTGTAGTATAATGTAGTGATTGATATTGTGTGATCCGTTATGATGATCTTATGTGGCAATAATACGTTCCCAAAGAAGAGTGCGTGGCTTTCAAACCAAGTGTATACTGTATTGTTGTACGTTAGAGTGAGCAACCATTGTGTGACAGTAAACTTAGCCTCCCTAACGGAACATAACTTTACGTTTCACCACTTTGGCGTTTTGTTGTATATACAGGGTGTATTTTTGAAACGGGGCAGTAAGGGCAAGTACCTTAACCGTTGCAGTTACAGCAAAACGTTCTTAGAAGACCTTCCCTAACTTTTTGACATATTTTGAACTGCATTCACAGATTTTGTAAAAAACTTACAGTTGGCAAAAAAAATGCAAAAAGTCCAAAAATTTTTTTTTATGCCAATCGATTCTATTTCATGTGGGGATCAAAAAACTCTATGAGACCATTTTAGCTTTCAGTACTAGGAAAGACAGAAATCGCCAAAAACGTTTCCCATACATTTCGTACGGAAATATGATAAATCAACTCGAAACTCACAGGTCAGTTAAAATTTTAAACTTTTTTAAATAAAAAAATCATTTAAACATTTAAGAAATTGGTTTATGAAATAAATTGCTCAAAATGATTTCCATTTTCACGAATACATAAGTCTATCCTTTTTTGCACTGAACGAATGGCGGCAAATAATGTTCTGGGATGAATATTACGTAAAATGGTCATTAATGCATCCTTGAGCTCTTGAACACTGGCGTACGTCGTCTTATACACCTCGTTTTTCACGAAGCCCCATAAAAAAAAATCAAGTGGTGTTAGATCGGGGCTACGAGGTGGCCACTGTGTTGGACCATGTGTACCTATCCACTGTGTATCAATAAAAGGAGGCGCCGGCCGCCCACGCATCCGCGCAGCGGACCATCGCCGCGAGCAAGGTGGAGAGCGTGAGAACTCTCACTCCCAGGGCCGCCACAAGCTCCCGTCTCGGCGTCTCAATGGACTCTCAGTATTGTTTTGAGGAGTATAGTAGAGTAGAGTATAATATGTAAATGTGTATGTATGGATTTCGTATGTATTATAGTGTGTATGTAACATAACATATAACATAAACTCACGCCTATTTCCCCGAAGGGGTAGGCAGAGGTGCTAGCACCCACATTTCGCCAGTTTATGTTTATAGGTGGCGAGCCTATAGCCATTAAACGGGCACTTATAATTCTGCGATAAATACACATAACTTCGAAAAGCATCTAAAAGGCAATGGTGTGTGCCATGATGAAACCTGGGATCGACTCCGAGACCTCGTCTCAGCAGTCCATTACCCATACCACTAGGCTAGTGTGTATGTATAACGGATAAATTATTATTGCGTTCAAATTAGAGTATTATCCTCATAGTTAATAGTTCATTATTCTGCCTGCACCTACCTCAATGCATCTCTGCATCACCCTAAGGTAGACTGTCAGATAATGCCTTTGGCATTAAGTCCGCCTTTGTACAATAAACTGTGCATAAAGTTTAAAAATAACATAAATAAAAAGATATGATTTTTACTAACATATTTCGGTAAAAATACCTAAATGTAAGTAAAAACTATCCTAATCCATTGCCTACTGCTTAGGTACTCTAGATTTGTTACATATTTGTTTAAGGTAGCTCAAAAAAAATTTGGTCATCTTAGCTAAATAACATTCATTCATTTCAAAATGATAGCAATAAGCGTATAACTCGCTAATGTATGACCTAATTGTCCAATATATTAATTGCAGCCCCCTAGTTCAGACCCTAACCCCTACGGAAACGCCTCGACTCCGAACCCCTACGGGAACGCTTCAGCACCTCCAATTTAGACCCTCTGTTCCTGATGGAGACTTAAGTGAGTATCGAAGTTGAAATACCAAAACGTCTTCCTTTAAATATCACGAAAAAAAAGCTGTCACAATTTTCCAAAAATAGCTGTCACAATTTTCAAAAAGCTGTCACAATTTTCGAATAAAGCTTTCACAATTTTCGAAAACAAAAATCTGTTAACACTTTGGCCTTCCAGTTACCCTGGGTGTACAAGGCCCGGCCAACACCTTTGGAACCCAAATCAAGGTCACCTGCTAGTCTGTGCACCTGCTAAACAGTGGACGAAGCGCAGACTTTTCTATCGGGGTTGGGAGGTTAGACAGCAATCGCTCTTGCAAAAGTCAACAAGGCGTCCAAGCCTCCATTCCCTGTAGTGTAAAGGAAGACTCGCCTGACTGACGACGACGCCTGGTTTGGACCTCATGTCAGCTTCCTTAAAGAGGTTCCCTCCATAGGTTCCTCCTAATCGATCCGCATAGTATGCGCTATTATGTTTGAAGTTTAAAACCATATTTCATTTACAGGAAAGTTCTTAGTAACCGAATACACCTCAGTCTTTTCGACGTACCTACCTACTTACGTAAACGCTAAGAAGAATCTTATTAGTTTTATAAGCCTCACGAAACGTCGTCTTATTGTGCCTATGAGAAATGTATGAACGAAATATGTAATAGGTTATATAAATGTACAGATATATAAATAAAATATATACATGTTACAGGTGCCATGCTGCCATTTTTCTAGTGCAAAATTTTATATAACTACTCGTCACATAGAACAAACTATTTGCAATTAGTCTATTGAAATTTTACATTTTTAGACTTAGCGTTCTTGTGTGTGAAATGCGATTTTTTTAATTTATTTATGAAGAAGTTTCAATCGATTTCGATATATTATTTTTTCTGGACATTTTTATATTTATATAAACATATTTTTTGTTATGAAATATATAATATAAAATAATTATGAATGTACCTTATGATAATACGTACTTATTTTTTATTCGTTTATTTTTTTTTATTTACTTGTTTTGTAGCTACTATTTTGGAGATAATCTCTCGCCGCGCTAAGTACAAGCATTTAAAGCATTTATGCTTAGATTTTTATTATTAGTTAATAATGAAAGTTACTTACTTTATATATTACCCACTCTTAACACAAGCATTTTAGCTTAACTGAAGGGGTTAGAGGGAATATTATTCAATTCGGTTATAATATTCTTTAAAAAAAGAAATAAGAATACTCCAATTATATTTCTGTAGTTTTGTTATTGTATTCGAAATATAAAATCAAGTGAATATGTAGTTATAAAAGTTCTTAGAATGGTTTAGATTTAAGAGATTTATGTGTCTATTAATTATTATAAATTAAGAAAATGCATTTTGATATTGCAATGTTAACCTACTTGCATTATAAATGTAGTAGTTTGTGAAGATATTTAGCTGTTTGGAAATATGTTAATGTTATTTATTTATGATTACCTGGATTAACACATAAGAAGCTTTTAGGCAGAGTCCTAGGCATCATCATCTTAAACATTTAAAGTCAATAGGAGATAGTTATTGAAAAGAATGGCGTATGTAGGATACAGTGAGATGTTCCTCAGACACGAAGGAGGGGTTCCGTGACCAGTCGGCTTAACATGAAGTCTTAAAACAGGTCAATATTTGAACGCCTGTCATTAACTAAATGTATAAATAACTTGTTTCAACCATCGTCATATCACAGACACCATCAAAAATGCCATTTCATTTTGAATTTTATCGTAATGCCTTTAAAGTCCAAAATGAAATGGCAGATATTGAGTGGATGGAACTTACCTAGTCTTAAAATGATCTTTTAAGATAGGAAAAACTTTTAATCAGTTCAGGTGTGATTCGAAACCGCGATTTTTCCCATACAGGCTCTGACCAGTGAGTCACCGAACCTCACACGATGTCATCCAAATCTTTCCATATATATCCGTCTTACGGCGACTGTTAAATGATCTTATTCACTTAATTTTTGACCTTAACTAAATACGAATACAGTCTAAAATTTAGTGGCATTTTTTGCTGTGTCACTAACAATATTGCAGAATCTGGGTCCAGGGAAGGTAAATGGCAATGCTTACCTTTTGTATGTTGTCTACTCATAGATTAAAAAACATTGTTATCCATGGTGTGTACTTTAGTATATTCACAATGTTGGTGCTTGTAAATGCATTGCTTTTTTCGCAATATTACTAAATATGTTATTATATTAAAATTTAGTACAACCAGCAATGGAATAGACCACAAATTAAAATTTCGAAAGCATAATAAACTTACCGTGTACAATTTCCACACGGCAAAAGAGATAAGTATACACCTTTTCAGATATAAAGTTTTTATACCACTTAGGCGGCTGGCAAACATACGGGCCTACCTTTGGAAAGTGGTTATCCATGGTGTGTAATGACCTACGGACGTGTGCAATACAAGGGTAGTCACGCTCGCGCTTCCGACCCTATAGAAACTTGAGGTTTAATGAAATGACGTCTACTTATCTCCTTTGCTGACTGTACTTATTTATAATATGATTCCAGATCTTGATCTTTGTTTTATAATAATGTACCAATGTGATAGTAATGAGTAGTATTATGATATTTTTTACAAATCATATTTTGGGTTTGAAGCAGTCATTAAACATTAATGAAACCTATATCTTCCATTTTTGACATAACATTATTGGAACAGGTATAGCTTAAACACGCACAGATTTTATATATGCACAGACTGAGCATGTGAGAAGAGTAAGTGTCCGTTTTGTAGAGCGCTCTCTCTCTCTCTCTCTCGTATATCGAACTGACAGTTTGATATCTTTATGAAGTAGTTAAAACCATTTATATTTTTGAAGCATAGTTTGCTTTGGTTTTGTGCTGCGCTTTGTTTCCATGAGCAATGACGCGGGCGAAAACACGTATAAGAGCCGGCGCATATTTTCGGCATCTTTAGGGAAACTAAACTTTATTTGTCAAATAATAATATACCTCATCATTATCGACATAAAATTGAAACTTCAATGACAACCATCGACGATCATCGCCATCTGGAACAGTACGATTATCATTTAAATTCCAATTTTAGCATGTGTTGAAAAGGTCTATTTTCGTTCGTCAAATAAAATTCCTTTTCCTTACCGGTGCCAGTAATATGCACCGGTCCAAACGCGGTGCGTGATGACCCGCGTCTCAGTAAACGAGGCCTTACTCAGCTTTTTTAGTCATACGTATAATATTGTCTAATATAAGCGTTAACTATTTACAATCAAATTGTATTTTTATAACGTTTATTAAAGTTTATTGTATTGTGAACTAAACGATTTAAATGTCATGTATGAAATACACAAATATTTTATGTGAAAAATGTTTGTTTTTGTATCTGCCCTATAACTTTTCATGCATTGCCGATTATTTGATCCTAGTTTATCCTATAGTGTCCCGTCCAAAGTTTTGGAAGTCGGCGTTTGTTTACAAATTTTATTTGGTACGTATGTCGGCTTTTATAGGAACCACTGTTGTCTAACCTTTTAACTTCGAACGGGAAGTCTGTGCCAGATCTTCGTCCACTGTTTAGCAGGAGGTTTAATTGGACCCCAAATGAGTTGATAGGGCCTTTCACAACCTCTTACTTTCTGTGTAGTTTTCAGTAATATAAATTCAATTTAGAAACCAATTACAACCAAGAACAGAAACCCAAAACAAGAAAAAAATCATTACCAAACTGGTTTCCAAAATGTCAGTAACTTTAAAAAGTATCTGTTTGTATTTGTTTAGTTGTTTGTAATTTCAGAACGTGGTAGAAAGAGTCACTGTCAATAGTGTCAACTAGGGATGTGCAAAATAGTAATTGACACTACTAAATTGCTACTGACAGTAACATTTCGATTACGATCACGAGCAAGACCTATTGGCTTTGGTTGGCTGAATGTGAAAATATGATTGAGTAAAGCTAAATAGATTCTTACAGGTTCGTTGGCAGATCGTGGTCTTTGAACGTGACCCACCAGGTGGGATGTGTGCTTGTCTGTCACCTAGTGTGTATAGTCAAAGTCAAAACCATTTATTCTGAATAGACTGTTAAAACGGCACTAACAAAATGACTAGATTAAAAATATATTTTTACTATTTTAGCAAATGGTTCGAAATGTGCCCTCGGCCTGAGAAGGTTCCGGCAAGAAACTCAGCGGGCATTTGGTTTTTGGTATGTTTACATCTATTTATAAAAAAATACTTACTCTTAGATTAGTTTGAAGACACGGCGGCCGCTTCTCAAGAGACGTAAGTTCTATCCTCACTCAGTGGAAATATTATTATGCATGAATATGTGTATTTGCATAGTTCTGAGAGTTTGCTTCGGAGAGCACATTAAGCCGACAGTCCCGGTATTCATTCGAACATGTATGGCAGTCATTACGAGTAGTTGGAGCTCTAAAAAGTCCAACAACTGGTTTAACTTGAATGCTTCGATATCACCTTTGGGTTGTATGATCAGATGGCAGTCACTTCACTGAAAATAGCTAAGTTCACCCTCATACATTGGGAAAGGGGACCCCCCCTTTACCAATCTATATGGGTGAACTTTTGAAGCCTTTACCAGTCTAACTGCGTCCGACTCCGAGATGAAAACTCCGGATGCGGCTGGGATTAACGCTGGGATAAAGAAGAAAAGTTCGAATTTGTTTTCATTTTTTAACTCCCGACGACGTAAAAATGACAGGGTGTTAAAAGTAAGTTTTAATTCACAAATCGAGTGTTGATTCGATTAACATCGTTCATTTACTAAGTGGATGAGTGCCCATCTCTATTGTCAAAAGTTCAAACATCAAACTTGAAAACAAGCCAGCAATTTATTTTAATTTCATTTCATTTGATCTCATTTTGTTGCCGCCCGGCAACGTCGGGTGTGGATTGGTGCGGCTTGTCTAGTCGTCAACTGTCGGTCAACCAACTTAATGCTATAAAAATCTTAAGTTGAATTTTGTGAAGTTTGAGTGCGGTCGTAGTGCTGTGATATTGTGAATTTTAAAAATGGGGTTCGATGCAGGTCAAATCCTTTTGGATAGTGATAATGGTTCTTATTATGCCGGTCAAACTCTCTACGGGCGAATTATTTTTGACCAAGGAAAACCTAAAACTATACATGGTAAGTCGTTTTAAAAATACATTGAAGGAGCATCTCATTTATGTTCAATATATACATTCAGGTGCCTTGCTAATAAATAAATGTAGTTTAACCACTTACCTAATGATCATGTTAATAGGAATATAATGATTGTAGCAATATACCACATTAGACATGTTTTATTATATTTTTCTTGAATTATAATGTTGTGTAGGTAGTGTTTTTTTTATTTTTCGTGATATTTTTCACTTCTAAAATAACAAGACTATTATGAAAACATATATCAAGGTAGGTTTAATTATTATTAATAGATAATTTCAGCCTGAAATTAACATTTCAATAATTATGAGAAGAAATAAATGTCAATTTTGCTATCATTATTGTAAAATTATTCTGTCAAATGGTGATATAATGATGAATCCATTAAGAGATCGAAATATTAAATATAAAAAAATGAGAACAGAACTACAATGTTTGATTATGTAAATAAGGTATCTTCACTAAAAAAAACAATAATTTCAGAACTGCAGTTGTAAAATTATCCTATACTAGCTGATCACTCTTCCGTACCGTTGATCATTCCCACAGCTTATGAGAACCTGATCCTAGGATAAAAAGTAGCTTATGTGTTACATTAAACTGTAATGTATCTCTGTACCAAGTTTCAGTTGGAACTGTGCAACCGTTACAGTGTTATTGAATAACAAACAATATTCATCAATATCCATACTAATATTATAAATCTGAATGTAACTCTGTATGTGACAAGCTCACACCTAAACCACTGAACTGATTTTGATGAAATTTAGGGGTAGTTTAAATCTTGAAAAAGAACATAGGCTATGTTTTGTCGGAGCCACAGGAAACAGCTAATATTTTCTATTACTTAGTAGAATGCTTGGTTAGATTTTTCTGTTATTTATAAATTATATTATAAATCTGTTATTAAAAATTTTTGGTTATGGACATTTATGTCCATGACCAAAACATTTTTTTTTCATCATGAAGGTTACACACTTGCAAAAACAATAAATACAATTGCCTTATTACATAATGATATCATACTTGTCTATTATAATGTGTAAAGTGTCCACTTCCCAAGTTTTCAGAGTGGTTTAACATTATGTCTTCTCTATCAATGTTGTGTTGTATTTATTTTAAAAACTATGTAGCACTGATAACTTGCTATCTCAATTGTACTGTACTGATCAGATGACAGTACAGTACCTGTAACTTGATGAGTGCTATTTTTTAATAACTGAAAAAATCTTTAGGTTGCTACTCAATGCAATTTTCACAAACCAATAGATTGTATATAGAATAACTTAGATAAGTTTCTATAGATATTATTGATGTACAGTAGATGTGAATGGTTCTTTCAGTTTAAATTGAATTGGTAAACATTCCGAACTATATAAAAGCAATAGGTTCATTGATCATTCAGGCTTGGTTGTAATCACAATCCAAATTAGTGTGCAAATGAACAATTTTTTGGCATTGCAGTAGCCATTATTTTTTTCTTAAAAAGGCTGACTCATAAACCACTAAGCTACCGACACTATTTTGACATTGTCAGCACTGTGTTTAGTCTCAATTGCACCTGATGTGAAAGCCTTGCCCCAGGATTCATTCATGCACTGACATGAATAAATATTTTAAATTTTTGTTACAGGTATATATATTAGTTTCAAAGGGTTTTGCAAAGTTCATTGGACAACCACAGAAACCCGCAAAGTCAATGATCAAGACATAACAGAGGAAATAGACCATGAATCTTATGAGGAGTACTTTAACAAGAAGGCTTTCGTTGTTGGTGGTCCTAGTGGTGAGTAATACTTTCTCTTACACTCTTGCCACCCTAGACAAGTTGCAATTCTTTGGCCAGCCCATTGTAGAATGAAGCACAAATGGGGTTCACACGGGTAGCCGCGTGTTTTCCGGCAGAGTAGAATTTGGCTCACTCGATCTCTTCCCACGCGGTGTCGTATAAGGCGACTAAGGGATAGGGATGTTTAACATCGGCACAGATATATACAGCCCAGACTTCGCCTCTGTGCATGGCTTGAGTCAACAATAGTGCCCGGAGAACGGCAATAGGCTCACCCACTATTACGCGGGACCGAATACAATGATTGGTGAATCTCGTGCATTGATAAATGTGTTCTATTCTACAAATGAATAGGTTAGAGGGACTGTAGTCATTGGAGGCTTTATCTTACCTGTAGGTAGAGTAGGCTGGAGCCTTGGGCAATAAATTTTAGGATTAGCGAAGACCTAACTTGACTTTGGATGACCAAAGTCAGTTGTTAACAGAAGCGAAGCAAGTTAGTTCTGTAATGAAATTATATTTTAGATGACTACTTTTCTTTTCGTACGGTAATCCCCACGAATATCACCCGAAACGTCAAACTCGATCCGACTAAAACCGCGCGCCTTATTGGGTCTCAATTACCAGAATGTACGGGTGTTCGATAAGTTAACATCAATTTTAGGAGGAGATACGGTTGCATCTTTACATACAACTTTATATAAAACAGTACGTCCGTATCTCCTATGACGACTGTCATCATCATCTATCATGTACATCAAGACGTATTTTCCTGATTGTATTCGAGGCCAAGGTGCCCTCGGAGCTCAAGGTCCGCCTCCTTTCTCCTCCACTTCGCACAGTCTTAGGCGTTCATGTTACTGAGACCATTCGCACATATGTCACCCTCCACGACGCCAAGCCAAGATTTCTTGGGACTGCTCCTTCTACTAGGACCCGGCAGGGGTGCCATTGTTAGGCATTTTTTACCCACATAGCCGGACGGTTGCTACAAGACGTGGCTGCACCAACGGAGGCGACTCTCTTGCATTTTATCTGCGATATCACGGACATTAAGGTTGCCGTGGGTAGCGAGAGTTCCGCACGAGATCTTTATGCTTGATCCGCACAACACACGCAGCTCCTGCTTGTGTCATTCCAACAGTGGGCGTGCTTCACAGCCGTGTAAATCACGTGAGCTGTCTCCTATGTCAGGAGCACATGAGCGCACACGAAAGATGCAGAAGATTTCTATTATCTAAATTGCGCACGTCCGACTTCCCAATCATAAGTTTTTGTGTATATTTCATCTTTACAGTGCACGCGTACCCGCAATCGTTATCTGAAACGATTCGTTTATAAAAATAGACTCGACATAGTACTCTTATTCTTGTACACACGAACACGTGTGATTCATTTTTTCTTTTGACACGATTTAGTTTTTTTTTCTCACAACATAGAATGTGAATTTTTTTGGGTTTGGTCGATGTGTGTACCTACTTGTATAATTTCAATGTGATATATTATGTAGGATCGTCGCGTGGTTCCCGGCAGAGTAGAATTTGGACCGTCCATCTCTTCCCACGTGGTGTCGTACAAGACGACTAAGGGATATGGCTGTTTAACATCAGACAGATACATACAGTCCAGACTCAGCCTCAGATGCATGGCTTGAGTCAATAATAGTGCCCAGAAGACAGCAATAGACTCACCCCCTATTACGTGGGACCGAATTCAATGATGAAATGTGGGTGTTAATTCACCTCTGCCTAACCCTCCGGGACAGGCACCCTCCCCCCTAAGGCGTGATTATATGTATGTATGTATATTATGTAGGCGGTTGAGTGAGATCAATACAATCTGAAAACGAATAATGTAGATTTATCTATACTAATATTATAAAGAGGAAAGATTTGTATTTTTGTATGTAACGAATAAACTCAAAAAGTACTGGACCGATTTTAATAATTCTTTTTTCATTAGAAAGCGACATTCTTCGTGAGTAACATAGGCTACTTTTTATCCGGATATTCCCATGGGATCATGATTTACGCGGGTGAAACCGCGGCGCGGTGCTAGTAACTTATATGACTATCTAGCTGTAAGTATGAGCTGATTAAATAAATAAAATAAATATATGCTTCACAGTTGGTAAATACGTCTTCATGTCGATAATGATGATATGCTGCACAGTTCTTAGTAACTTTATAAGAAAGGCTATTAAAGTCAATTTGTAGGTAGGGTAGAGGAAATAACACGACAAGGAAAACTCATGTACTTATTGTTATTGGTATTCATTGCCTTATTAGCTTTATACTATGGTATGAAATCATCTTGAAGATTAAATTGAGGTAGAAGTATACAGCGATAGTGGTATGGGTAATGGACTGCTGAGACGAGCTCTCGGGTACGATCCCAGGTTTTACCATAGCACACACCAATGACTTTTCAATGCTTTTCGAAGTTATGTGTGTATTTATCGCAGGTTTATAAGTGCCCGGTTAAAGGCAATAGGCTCGCCACATTGGGACATAAACATAAACTGACGAAATGTGGGTGCTAGCACCTCCGCCTACCCCTTCAGGGATATAGGCGTGAGTTTATATTATGATATGTTTAGAAGTAGTTCGGCGGAGCGAGAGCGAAGGAGACTCGCGAACCGCGCCGCCCGCGAGCGAAGCCGACTCGGGCGTTGGAGATTGCAAAATGACCAGGCAACGCCTGCCACCCTAGCAGAAGCAGGCCGCGGCGGCAGTGCGCGATGCGCGCCTCCCCATTCCCGGGGATAAGATGGGGACTCCGTGGTCCCCACACCCGAAGAGAGCCGTCTCATAGGAGACGGTTCTGGGTCGACCGGAGTGCGAGGGACATGTCTCAGATAATCTCACCTCTCCCACTGGACCCGGTGGTGTGGGTATCAGAGGGAATTTTGCGCACATTAAAAAGAAAAGGTAGAAGTAGTATTTAATGTAGGTATAGGTTACCCGATAGCGTTGAGCAAATCTTAAACGCCATTAAATTTGCAATTAACCCGACTGCTGAAAGATCGAAGCAAGTTTGATGGCATATATTAATTTTTCTTTCGGTTTATGATTGGCAATAGGGTACAGCCTGCTGTCAAACTTGTTTCTTTTAGACAGCAAGTCGGGAGTTTTATTTCTGAATATTTTTTAATTGCAATTAGGTAATATAATAATATAATAATATAATATAACGTTTATTTCAGAAATTCTTCCATATTTGTTAGTTAAACTTACAACTAATGTTAGTAGGTAAAAATACAATTAAATAGTTTGGGTGCGCCACCCCGATCCGGGGACTGTGTCAGACTTTATTGCATGTAGTTTTATGCACCGCCTCAGGATCGGGGAGTCCCACCGATCAACCAACGCTCTAAGGATGGTATTGGGACTGCCGCGTGTACGGCGTAAGAGTGAGGCGCTTCTTTTGCGCATGATCGCCGAAAAACTGTCTACGTTTGCCTCGGCAAACATGGCAGATGCGCTACAAAAACGCGGCAGTCCCATCAGCACCCGGAACGCGTTGTTGTATTGAATACGCAGATCGCTGTATGCCCTCTGCGTAAAGCCCGTCCACAGGCTGCACGTATAAAAACATTGGCAAAACGCTTTGAAAAGCGTCAGCTTTACCTGCCTGTTACAGTGTGCAAACCTGTGGGCCAGCATGCCACATCGGACAGCCAGCGATCTGCGCTCCCTCTCAATGTCAGCGTTATCTCTTAAATCCTCCGAGACCCAGTGGCCCAAATACTTAAAATTAGCAACTCTTTTTAGCGGTGTACCACACAACATGACTGGTGGTATTCTGTGAAAATCTTTCTTACCTGCTTTGAAAAGCATGAACTCGCTCTTGAGTGCGTTATATTTGAGCCCGTGCGCCCCGGCGTAGGATTCACAAATTTTAATAAGTGTCCTGAGGCCTCTGATCGATGGGCTCAACAGAACCATATCATCAGCATAGCTTATATTATTAATACAAATACCATCAATATGACACCCGATTCCGGTCCCGCTGAGCTCATCGATCAGACCATTCATATACAGGTTAAAAAGTGTGGGCGAGGTTAACCCTCCCTGCCTAACGCCACACTCCAACCTGTATTCTGCCGAATAGAATTCAGCCCACCTTACACGGTTTTGTTGGTTGTCATACCAATATTTGAACAGATTAATTATTTCCGACGGCACACTTGTATCTCGTTCCATTTTTCCCCATAGCACTCTATATGACACCAGATCAAACGCCTTTGATAGGTCCAGGTAACACGCGTAAACAGGCGTATTTCTTGCTGTATAGTACTGCACAGTCTGCTTGAGACAAAGGATTGCGCTCTCTGTTGACAATCCGGGCCGAAACCCGAATTGAGCATCATTAAATAATAAATGTTGTTCTAGCTGTCCTTCAAGCAGACTGTCCAGCACCTTAGCAATCACTGTTGCCAACGAAATAGGCCTATAATTGGCTAATCTAGAAGAGTCACCAGTTTTATTTTTGACTATCGGTACCACAACTGTTCGCATTAATTCACCGGGTATGTATGAATGACCCACACATAAATTAAAAAACATTGAGAGAACGCGAGGCAAGTGCACCCCCGCATGCTGTAGGTGCTCGATGCTGAGACCGTCGTGTCCGGGTGACTTACCCCTCACCATGCTCTTTATTATGGTCCTGACTTGTTTTGTCGTAAAAGTTACGTCGCGCTCGGCACAGACGGCCTCAGAATCAGGCACAGGAAATGGCTGAGAATTTAAAGGTGACTTTATTTCAAAATGTTGGCGGAACAGGTTCGCTATCCCGCACGGATTGCACACACCCTCAACGCTCACCGGCAGGCCCGGCCCGGGACACAGCCTATTAGTTGATTTCCAGAATTTACTAAAATCTTTATTTAGGTGATGTTTAGCTAACATGTCCATTTTTATTTGGTTTTGGTGGGCTTGGCACCATTTCAACTTGGACTTAAAAATTCTTCTGGATTCGGTCATACCAGTAAAAGTCGCGCCACATGTAGGCCTACCGCTCAGTAACCAAGTTTTGTACGCAAGCCGGGCCCGCCCGTGCGCGTCACGGACGTACCTATTCCACCCGATAACATGTTTATGTCTGCGCCGTCCAATCGCTTTGTCATTATAACTGCATTCAGCCGCAGTCATAAGTACACTTACAATGTTATTATACATTTCATCTAAAAGTTTGAAATGGCTATCTTTATTACACATTTTAACACAACAATTATTAAATTCTAAATTAAAGTCAATATGTTTTAAGTGTAAATGACAATAACTATGATATTTATCAATTTGAACAGCATCCCGTTCTCCCCAAATAGTTTTATTGACTTGTGAAATTGGTTTCGTTATGATCGTATGAATTATATTAAAACAACATTCTAACATGACAGGTAAATGGTCCGACCAATATGAGTCATGCAATACCGACACACTGATAACGGCGGGCAACGCCGCTTCGGTCACTATGCAGTGATCGAGCCACCGCAGGCTCCCGTGTGCATCACTGATAAATGTGTGCGTGTCCGACGGCAGGGCGTTCATGTCTACACACGCCCACAACTGATCCGCACAGAATGACAACAACTCGCGCATAAACAATTCACCCGGGTGCGCATTAAAATCCCCCATTACAAAAACAGACTCAATGTTATTATTTTCAATTATCGCATTTATTTCGCCTAAGCACTCTGTAAATTCTAATAAATTATCACTACTATCCCAGGGCATATGTACTGTAAGTACTAAGAAAATCCTATCGCTGAGCGTAATTTTAATAGCCGCTAGTCGTGCACTACTACACTCCACAACTGATACGATGGGGAAAGCACTTTTACGCCAGAGGAAGGCCAGGCCTCCATGTGGTCGTCCCCGCTGCACAGTGGCCGGGTCCATCGCCGAGGTAGCCGTGTAAGCAAAATTGCTGTCTATGGTCTCCAAGAAAGGCAGGTCGTGAGGCCTTAACCATGTCTCCTGTAGCGCTATTAGGTCCACTTGTTGACAGAGACGTCTTACAGCATCTATCTCCCTTTTAACATTCTTACAGTTGAACGTTACGAGTTTGGCAGTTGTCATGATTTATTTATTTGTTTTTTTTTTTACACTTGAAGACAATGCAGTCTCAGACCTATTTTTGTAACTAAAATCTACATACCGCCGATAATGTATTCCAACCGGCCAAAAATCATCTTGTAGAAATAGTTCCACGTTATCTTTAGGTACGAATATTTTGTAGGAGTTGTACTCTTTTTCCGTTTTCATATTGACCTTTTCAACTCTAATATTGAGATTGGACTTACTCGTAACGTATTTTGTAATGTCACACACGGAGACATCCTTAGCCACATTATAAATATAAAGAGGTACCTTTATTTCAGCAGCCTTGAAGTTCACGCTGGTGTCCAGCTGGGCTTTCCCTCTGTTCACCGCGAAACGGTTCCTGTGTTTTCGCCTTTGGACTCTAATCCACTCATCATTATATTTTTCACGCTTCCATTCACCTTCTTGTACTATTTCAGCCATTGATTTCTTTTTGTTTGTTTCAATTGTTTCATTCTGTGCGATGACCTTGGGATCTGTGTGTCCCGGCTCACAGGTGTCCATACGCATAGATTGCTGAGGTGGGTGACTCATCTGCTTGTTTTTCAAATGCGTGAGCGCAACTGCACTTTCATTTAGGACAGCGAGAATCTCACTCTTGTCACTAACGACACAGGGTTCAGTTTTACTTGTGCTTTGATGCGGTGACGGTTGTATATTTCTTGTTCTTGATGTAGTTTCACCGTCAAATGCAGAATTATGAATTTGCACTATTTCACGATATACTGTTTCTGGGGAGGATTTCAAACTTGAATCCCCTATAGAAGGTCCCAAGGTGTCTTCGGTATACTCAAAATCATCCACATTATGTGCTCCACGTTGAGTGTTAACATTACATTCGTATGTATTGACGAAAGAAGAATGTTTCATAATTTCCATCTCGTGTCTTAGAGTGTCAAACTGATCGTTCGTGACAAACGTATCCTTCATGTGGCTGATGTTTTGCTGCATTATTAACATATCTTTCAATATCTTTGTCACATCTACATGATCAAAAAGAATTGGGGGTAGTTTCTGTAACTCACGAGCAACAAAAATTGGTAATTCCTCCGGATCGGTTTCTTTTAATACACAGATAATATCATCTATATTGCGGAGCTTTTTCCCGTCTCGTTTTCTAACTTTTTTCTGCTTTTTTATAGCTGGTATCGATTCAAATAATAAGTCCTTAGCTAACACTATATCGTTCTCAGAAAAAGCACTTACACATATACGACTAATACTTTCTTCGTCCATCACATCTAGTTTGTTATTTATAAATGCAAGCACTTCATTAATAACAATGTTACATTTCGCACATTTTACTCGATTCGAAGTCATTTTTATTAATTACGTCCTACACACGAACGTAAACACGACCCGCGCGAATAGTGGTCTGACGTCGAATATATTTGCCTAACACTGTTACCCCGTAAGTCGACCTAGGCGGACGTCAATACCCAGTCAATATCAATCAGCAATACCCAGATCTAGAGTATTCGTAACAGGCGGAAATATCATCATTCTTGCGTTAGTTTCGGTCGTATCCGTTACCTTCATCTTGGTGTCTGGGATCTACTTAAATATGATGATTCTCGCTATGTTCGGAAACGACTGCCGTTTGACCTCGCAGCCTAAATTGTGTTTATTGATCAACCACTGACAGAGTTGTTTGGGACTTCTCGCGATTGAATCATGAAACTTACTATTTTTACCGACGCGCGAATGCGTTACAACACCCATGGTGTCAGTCAATTCGTAACCACGAGTGCTGCAACAAATTCGAAACGTCGCTCGTCAATAATAGTAAGTTAAAACTCCCGAACCATTAATGGCGAAAAGTTCTGAACCGTTCTATAATTATGAATTTACACCGCGAAAGTTCAATTCGCCCCTAGGTATAGCCCTCATATTGGCCTAACGACTGTAGACAGCTATAACCGACTTTTAATGTGCCCTCCGAAGTATAAAAACGCTCAGATATACAATAGTATACCGCTTAATAAAGCGGTCACCTATCCAGATGGGTAGTTACGTACTTAGGTAGTTTGACCCACAAACAAATCGTTTAATGCAAAGTGAACGCGCCTGCCCGTTTCATGTATGAAAGCGAGGCAAGACAAGCATGTTTGAGGTGAGGCGAGCATGTTTGAGGTAAGGCGAGCATGTTTGAGATGAGACGAGCATGTTTGAGATGCGGTGAGCATGTATGAAAACAATAAAATTATGTAAAACCTATAAGTAAAAGCGCCAGGACATCCTTTAACTCAGTACCAGGAATAGGACCATAACAAATGGAACGATGCTATCTCTGCCTACCACAATGGGAAAGAGGTGTGAATGTGACTCTATGTAAACTACTATAAAAAACCAGTCGATGACCTAAGCCGAACCTACGATCGAAATATGAATATTTTTATTTCACCATTTTTTCCAAGGTCAGCTAAAAATTAAACGGAACACACTACAAAAGAATTTGCATTACAATTAAGTTAAGTCTGAAGGCGCTAAGTTATTTGTTGAAACCAGTTTTAAGTATTATTATCTTAATAGTATGTATAGCTAATTATGTCAGTGAAGTAAATGAGAAGTGAACATTGTTAACGATAAGATAAACTTGTTTTATTGACCGTTGAAAGAAATAGCTCAGTGAGACCACTGCCGTTTGTGATTAGGCAACTCCTCATAGCGTTAAGTGAGCTTCACGAACATACTCAAAAGGTATTGAGTTTTCTCATCAAGAATAGAATTTATATACCTACATATAATCACGCCTTTATCCCCGGAGGGTTTTTTTTACGTGCACCAAATCCCCGCCGATCCGGTGGAAGAGGTTATGTCGGACTCGAACCGACTAAAACGCACGCCGCCTGTGGGTCGCTTTGGTCGCCGAAGGTGAGGTTGACAGGCATATCCCTCGTACCCCGGCCGACCCAGGGCCATCTCTTACGATCGGGCCCTCTTCTCGGGCCCCTGGAGGGTTAGGCAGAGATGAATTAACACCCACATTTCACTAATCATTGAATTCGGTCCCACGTAATAGGGAGTGAGCCTAATTGCTGTCTTCCGGGCACTATTGTTGACTCAAGCCTTGTATCTGTGCCTGAGTCTGAGCTATATATATCTGCCTGATGTTAAACAGCCCTATCCCTTAGTCGCCTTGAACGACACTGCATGGGAGGAGATGGGGTGGTCCAAATTCTACTCTGCCGGGAACCACGCGGAATAATTTATATGTAGGTATGGATGCCCAGAATAGCATTGGAAATTGTCAATCAAGAATTTTATAACACTGTCCGATCTAGGAATGGAAAACTAGGAAAGAACGTCTCGCTGCTACTGCGCGAGCGCGTATAATGCAAGTAGCTTCGTAAGAGTCGGTATGAGAAGAATTCGGCCGAGGTGCGAGGGATATACCTCCGGCAACGTATGTACGTTTTAGTCGGTTCGAGTCCAACATAACCTTCCCCACCGACTTCGGCGAGGGGAGAGGTTATCCGTGATGATATTTCGCACTATAAAAAATGGTATAAGAAGAATTATATTACATTATCTGTGGTATGAGTGACAAGTTTTTATTTACACTAAAAACGCCATTTGTTCTCATAAATTGTAATGTAATGTCACTTGATGTCAGACAGTGGTTAAAGTGGTTACATAATTACGTTATTAAATACAAGAATGCGCACAAATTAATCACTCACTAAGTATATTATACTTCATTACTATACCTACATACCATATCAAGTCCAGGGCACGTCCGCGTCAGTTGATCATCGCGGAATTGGCAGAGTTATCGGCTCAACAATAATGTTTTTACCACTCTTGTATATTTATATATATTTATTATATATTTATATTGTATTTATGTTATATTTGTATATTAATCAGATATGTATGATTTATGGTATGTAAATATATGTACTGTTTATGTAAGTGTATGTAATTAATCTATAGTATCACCTATCGAACAATCAAATCCCTCATTAATATGCGCCTACCACGTACTAGCTCTGCACCACCCAATGGTAGACTGGTAGAGAATGCCTACGGCATTAAGTCCGCCAATGTACATCGTGCATAAAGAATAAATAAATAAATAAATAAAATAAATTAAAATCAATTCATAATACATAACATATGATTATGACCTGAGATATGGAGGAAACTATATTTAAAAATTGTTATTTCTAAGAATATAGGTAGGAACCTAGCTTGAGCTGTATGTTGCTATTTTACAATTTGTTTGCTGTATGTTGCTAGTTCAAACTTTCTTACAGCAGAACGTTTGAACGATCGACCGGACTTGACAGCTGAATTCGGGGTGAGATTTCAATAGGCTATTTGACAACATTCAAAATATACCACAAATTATGGTCATCCTATCAGAAAATAACGGAAAAAGACCTATGAGACTATAATTTACCCTCTAATAAGTATATTATTTGAGAATTTCGAATATAAAAATATAATATTTTGTTGATTCATTGTCTATGATGAAAACGCTCTTGATTGGGCAGAAGTACTGTTGACGTCACTGCCCAATAAACAGCACTTCGTTTGTACGCGCTTTTCGTTGTTTCGGTGTATATTTCGGATTTTACTTTAATTATCGAGAGTTTTATGGTCATTTGTGATTAAGTTTATAATATAGTTTGTTTTAATCATCAACATGGACACAAATTTTGCGCGAGCAGATAACAGCAACTTCCTAAAGTGGACGCCTTTATGATTGCACTGTTCTTCAAAAACAATACTGATTTCCATGCTGCTGAACTTAAAAATATAAAAATAGCCAAGTAAGTATCATGTAGTATCTAAATTCGTATTCATTTTCAAACCTTAATGTGTAATCATTTAAATTTTATAAAATGAAATTTTAGGTTATGTTGACATAAACATAGTAATGTTTTATTTGTTGATGATGTTTATGATGTTTTCTTTTGTTTCTCAGGTCTGGAAGGGAGTCCTATGGAGATGATGTTATTGGCTACGTTCAATTGCATCGAGAATATGGTGTTTGCACAGTTAGTGTAAAGTGTACCCGGAGTATAAAGTGAGGAACAAACCGTACAATGTGACGTTGATTATTAAAGAAAATGAAAATGAAATCGTTAGCTGTCACTGCCATAACTGTGCTACTTCTGCTGGAGGTTGTAAGCATGCCATTCCTTTTTTGATGTGGGTCCATCGTCGCGCTGAAGAACCAGCATCTACTTCGGGTTGATTGCTATTGGAGAAAGCCTACTTTGTCTAAAATAACAACTACTCTGAAATATATTACTGTGCAAGAGATACCAAACAAGTACCACATAGACCTGGTAATCCAATAGTTTATACTGAATTTATTTTAGTAGCCAAGAAGAGGAAAATTGATAGTTGTGAATTAGTAAAACACCAAGAAGATTTTTGTCAAACAAAGTTATGAAGAGTTCATTGCATCATTTTAAAATGAACCAACCAAAACAAATTCAAGCAGATGCAGACAAACTGTTAAAGGAATTAAAAACAACATTGACTGCCAATACCATAAGTACAGTAGAAGAAGCAACAAGGGGGCAGAAAGATTATTAGTAAAAAATTAATAAAAAAGATTTCACCATGTGGGCTTCATTTATGCCATGCAAATTCAATACTTGCATCATCTCCTGATGGCTTAATTGAAGATGCAGTCATTGAAATTAAAGGACCTAACAAGGCAAAAACTAAGATGAATTATATAAAAAATGGTATCATTGCAGACAAATGTAAGGCACAGGAACAATAACAAATGTATGCAACGGTGCAAGCAAAAGTGCTATTTTTGTGTGACCGATAGCCAGTTCGAACAGAACAAAAATGTAGACATAATTTTAGTAATATATGACAATGATTATGATAATAATTTAATTCCTAAGCTAGTTAATTTTTAGAAAAAAACATATTCCAATTTCGTACAGTACCACAATGGTTTGATTTGAGAAAAACATGCTATGTGTGTCTTCAGTTTACCATCAAGTGAGGTGAAGTCAAATATAACATCTTGGCGAATGTTGTTACTAGTTATCACCATTGTGTACTTAAATAAAAGCAATTATATTTCTTATTTGTTTTATTTAGAAAATATAATAACAAAACTTGATTTATGTACACTTCACAAAATATCATTTTGTAATGCCTTATATAAATAGTAATTTGATCCACTAAGTAACGATAAAATTCAGTAAAATTAAAATCTCACACACATTTATGTCTCATACGCACAAATGGTGAGGGGTCCCTATAGCTAGATTCCTGCCGGCTTGCTCTACAGAGACAAGCTGGTAGACATTTTGATATTTAATAGTTAATAAATAATACACATTATTTGAAATAGAAAGTATCGTACATTCTGTATCTAAAATTGAGATAATTCCATACAAAATTGCTATGGACATTCTATAACAGGTAAGACTGTTTTCCACCAGCTTCCCTTTTGAAAATTTTCACCCCTCGCCAATGACACGCCCGTCATAATAAATAATCTGGTCTAAACACTTCAACTTAGCTCAACAACATAACTCTTTCGGACTGAGACGAGTGGAGATTATACTATAAATTAAAAAAATTCTAAAGTTATTTAACATTTTTCGCCTCTTAGGATCGTTGGGAACAAAAACAAATATTTTTTCTGGGGTTCTTATAGATATCTTTGTGCACTGTGGCACTACACCCCATTTCCCACTTAAATGTTGAAAATTTGAAATTACGTAGCACCTGTTGTTATCAAACGTCTTCTATAGTGAATATTATTTACTTGTGATTGACGTCACATGAATCTCACACGACGCCATTTTGAAGAATAGCGTTTTTCGCGCACTCTTGAAAATTTAAACTTTATCATTGATTTTTAAACATAATGCATTGTTTTTTTACAGAAATATTAATGTAGTATGTTGATAATGTAATAAGGCATCATTTAAAATGGTTTTCCAAATTCAGTCAAGTAGCCTATTGCGCAAGCTCTAATGTGACGTCACTAAATTTAGGGCATGCGCAATTGAAATCTCACCTCGAATTCAATTGTCATACCGTTTTTTGAGAGGTAGGACACAATTTCCGTCCAACTGAGCACTGAGACTGGGGAAGTCGTGTTGTGTTCTCAACGGTGAGTAGGGTAGCCAGAGAGGAGAGTTGGTGCTGTCAGTGGGAAGACTAAAGGCTTATTCTGCTTTGTCTCTACACTGACGGCAAAGAAACTGTACTTACAGGTTCGGCAGTGCGAGTGTGAGTCCTCCACACACGTCCATAGGCCACGGTAACCACTTTCCATCAGGTGGCCCGTGTGCTTCTGCCACCTAAGTGGTATAAAAAAAGCCGATATAAGCCGAATACCAATCAGAAACAAAAAGTCGACCCACATAAGTTTAATGTTTCAGTGTCTACGTACCTAACCTACCTATTATTATTATGTATGTGAGATAGATAGATAATTCTTTATTGTACACCAATAGATTACAGTAAAGTTTGTAGTTAGCATGCATACAGTTTAATGTACAATGGGCGGCCTTATCGCTGTTATTCCCCGATATTATTCCCCGAAAACCTTTAAATACCTGAATAGATTTGGATCTACGGACTCAGATACTGGTTCTAAACTTTTTGCTTACCTTTTAATTCGTTTTTGAGCAGGTTCTTTATTCTTTTTTTTAACAATAACAAGTCTTGTTCAAAAAGACGATAGACACACAGCAAGATCGTTTTTGTCCACCAAAACTTTTCTAAGCGCTTGTACACTTTAGTAGCTTTTGTTTTAAAGTTCGCCATCGCACAGCACAGCGGGTGACCTTGTACCGAACACTGGTATTCGTAAATGTCGACCTTGATTCGATCCAAATCCACGGCCAAAGCAATTTGAGCCTTATTTATTGCTGAAAGAGACTAATGTGTTGAATTATGGTTATAAGAACGGCTATCCCTACGCGGAATTGGTAAATTATAACGACGCAAAATGTGTCTAAGGAGGTACGCTAGCTACCTATATTTTATTTGTATTTGGGTGTAAATAGCGTTATGTTTACACCCTAGAATATTTCGCTTAAAATAATGAAATATTCTCTATGAACAATCTTTTTTGCGAGTGTTTCTTCGCAATTTTTTTTACAAGTAACTGCTTTATCTTTATTAATCCAAAATATTTTTGAAGCAGTCACTACAACTACTAATTTACTACACATAAAAAAATCTATTGTGTAAAATTAATATAACATGATCAAATGGTTGATGAAAAATACGCCTTTTATGGCAGTTTTGCTTAACCACAGCGCTTTAATTACCTAGTTATCATATTCTGTTTATACCTAAACCAATTTTAAGAGGATAGAATAGAATAGAGACAGAGAGAGAGGTCTTTTCAGTTTCACACATTATTTGAAGAACCTTTTGCCGTAAATCGGGTTTCTATAAGAGACTGATACCGATTTTCAACGACTATACTTAAATCACCTCCTAACTAAGAGTCCCCTAACGTAGGTAGCCCCTAAATATACTAATATCTAAATTCGTTTTCACCATCCTAAGTGACACCTAAGTAAGTGACCCCTATTTTGAAGTGTTGGCGAAAACCGTAAGTGCTTTCAAGATTTCTTTTTTTTTGAAAAATTTAATTATTAAATTGATTGATATTACTAAGTTAAAAATATATACGCGATATAAAATATTTTTTGAATTTTATAGGTTTTATTTGTAAAAAAAATATGTTGTTCGTGGCTGTAAAGCCGAATTCCATTGCTACAAAATGTTAAACTGAACTGACACCTGTCAAATAAATAAATAACACGCCGCGGAGCCCGCGAACTCGTTCAGTTACTCTTGGTAAAGTTGTTGTCATTTTAAATAAACAATGTTACATCTAAAATAGTAACAGTGTTGCTTACATACCTGTTATCAGGATATTCCAATAATTGTTCGATTTTATTTAATAAAAATATAACAGTCTCCTTAGTTAACCTAAACCTTGTAAAAAAGTCTTTATCGTCATATTTTGGAAACAAATCTGGTCAAATACGGTAAATTTTCGGTCTATTGAATAAACTAGCATTATTTATAATCTCCACATTTTCAACAGTATTTCAAAATCCCATAAATCCTCGTTCATTGCAATAATTTAAACAAAACGTGCCTAAATATGCGCAAAGTTATTCTGTCACTTTGTTAGGGGTTGGTTAGGGGGTGAATATTCAGGCCCTTAAATTTTAAGTAACACCTAAGCAGTTAGGTGTCCCCTAAGGTTCGGTGAAAACGAAAATGTTACTAAGGGTTTCCTAACTTTCCTTAGGTGGCCCCTAAAATTTAGGGGATGTTGGTGAAAACGGGCATAAGACTAAGAAGATGAAGACCTTTTTTTTATACCACTTAGTTGGCAGACAAGCACACGGCCCACCTCATGGGTAGCAGTTACCGTGGCCTATGGACGTATGCAACACCAGGGGCGTCACACTCGCGCTGCCGATCATGAAGAAACCTTCTGATGCCCCTCTTGAAAAACCCCATATTGCTTGGGCAAACCGCAGCAGGGAGGTCATTCCACAGCTTGAGTGTGCGTGGGATGAAGTTTCTTTCATACCGCACAGTGCGCACCGTCTCAGGTAAAAGACCTCATCAACAGTCGTAAAAAAGAAATTCTATATTCTTTATCCCAGCGGGGTAGCCAGAGATTACAGTTTTCCAATTACGACGATCCTGGTATACCTCTCGCTTCTTCTACTTTCATTATTGTTTTCATACATGCCCGCCGGTTCGGGTACTCTTGACGTGTCCTTTCTTTAAAATGTCTTCGATCTGATTGACATACGTATGACTACGTCGACCCCTCCCGGGTTGTCCATTCACCTTCGCTTCATAAAATTGTTTCGTCACGTACGGTTTATAATGTACAGCCTAGTGTCAGACAGAGCGACAGACAGATGAACAGCGGAGTTTTAGTGATAGGGATATGAACATATGGGCAACAATATGGGTCGCGAACTAATGAAATTACGGACAGCAATTAGCTTAATTAGGCAGAGCAATCTACATGAGTAGGCAATATTAAAATTAAACATTAAGTGGTCTAGATTAGAAATGAATCACCAAGAAACTGACATCTTTTTTATACAATGCCACTTGTATGACAACAACTGGAGTGTTAAAATAAGCCCATAATCACAGTACAATAGTCAACAGAAGTAAGGTCTATTGTACATTGAGTTATATATACCACGTATAGAACTCAATGTACAATAGACCTTACTTCTTCACACTTAAAACTTCGGTACATCTTCCAAATTTAGTTTAGGTATCTACCTACTCAAAATGCGAAGAGTGTGTTCCTCCATACATTATGTGCCCATACACTCCGTACACTAAGCTTTGCTTAAGTACTGTTATGCCGCATAATACTTAGTAGCTATGCGCGATCTTATAGATCTATTAGACTCTACTTGACAACGCTAGTTAGACTTAGAACTCTGTAGGTATGACAAAAATTATAGGCATGTAGGTACTGTAATACGCACTTTTTTTTACCTCCTTGGGTCGGGTGCCACCTCAATTCAGTCCGATTACGATATAACCACCTCACCGTGGTCTCACCGACTCAAACTACACGTTCCGTCATATACAATCTGAGTATACAATTAGAAAGGAAATTCCCATTACAGGAATGTTCGATATTATGGAAAATAGTCGCTATAGACGCCCGCCATAGCCCCTAACCTACTGGCGCCTAAATCTTGTTCCTCAAAATTAAACTCCTGCAGTAACCCCGAAGGCAAAGCCTGTCAATCAGCAGGGTTAAAAAAAGCCTGTCAATCGGAGATGAAGTAAAAGTATTTAGTATTAATAAAAGCACAGATTAATAAATACATAGTTAAGACTTAAATAAATGTGCGTTTAATTAGTAACTTTAGGGCAAAAAATTATTCACTCGGAACCTCGCTACAAAACCCACCAGAAAATATATTTATGTGTTGTTATTACTCTCGTTTATTTTTGTACAACTAGCTTTTGTTTGTAAAAGCTTTAGATTGCTATCTTTCAAAACCGTTTGATTGCATTGCAATAAATTGTGCGAAAACACGAGCAATGCTATATTAGAGAATTTAAACCGGGGGTCAATTTACGGCAAATTTATCTGTCTGCAATTACATTATCATCATCATCATGTCAGCCACACACAGTCCACTGCTGAACATAGGCCTCTCCCACAGACTTCCAGAATGACCGATCTAAAGCAACCCGCATCCTGCAATTACATACCTGCTTTGATATATGTATGACACGGCGGTATTTCCGCCCAATTGAGCAGTCCGACTGGGGAAGTACCTCCGCCCTACAGAATACCGCGGCTATAATAACTTCGTGTTGTGTTCCCAGCGGTGAGTAGGGTAGCCTGAGCTCTCTGGAGAATTTGTGCTGTCAGTGGGAAGACTACAGGCTTGTCCTGCTTTTTCTTCTACACTGACGGCACAGAAACTCTGCACTTACAGGGTTGGCAGCGTGACTGTGACTCCTCTGGTGTTACAAACGTCCATAGGCCACGGTTACCACTTTCCATCAGGTGGGCCGTGTGTTTGTCTGCCAACCAAGTGGTATAAAAAAAATGCATATCTATTTTGATCCCGACGTTTTGGTTACTTAACAGCTGTCAACTGCAAAGTCGCCAGCCTCCCCGTGGCTGGCGAAAAGCAACCAGAGTGCTTCCGAATCAGTATAAATAATAAAATAATACCAAATTAATCGCGAAAAAATCTGTTAATAAGGCCCAGTCCATTTATAGCCGCCAGCCGAATAGCATCTAGCCTAATACATAACATAACATTAACTCACGCCTATATCTCCAAAGGGGTAGACTGAGGTGCTAGCACCCACATTTCGCCAGTTTATGTTTAGATCCCAATGTGATAGGTGGCGAGCCTATTGCCATTAACCGGGCACTTATAAACCTGCGATAAATACACACACAACTTCGAAAAGCATCGAAAACTCATTGGTGTGTGCCATGGTAAAACCTGGGATCGAACCCGAGACCTCGTCTCAGCAGTCCATTACCCATACCACTAGGCCACGAAGGGCAACTAATAGTTTCACTTTAATTCGATTAAATTTTGTTATTTTGTTTCAGGCGATCATCAGTTAGGCCCAGGCCACTATGAGTTTAACTTCGACTTCGCACTCCCAATCAACATTCCTTCGTCCTTCGAGGGCAGCGAGGGTCACATTCGGTATCGCGTTAAAGCCGTCATGGTCACCTCCGGGATATTCTCGTCGAATAAAGAGAAAATGACCGCTATCAGAGTGTTCAAGCCAGTAGATTTGAATCTGATTCCTACATGCAAGGTAAAAGTGCAATTTATTTAAAACTTTTTGTTTTGTTTGGCCTGAATCCAAGAAGATCAAATCATGTAATTGAAATTTTACCCCCTTCCAGCTAACGATTTTTTTTCTAAAATTTGGTACACACGTAGTCAATGAAATCTAAAGCCGTTTGGTTTAAATTGTATTATCAAGGTGTGTGCGTATGCTTCTAAAAATATTATTACAAAGGTACTTGATTAACTTTACTGGGCCATCATTTTTTTTAGTAATGATCGGAATTTATGGATGTGACTACCGTCTGACACATCTTCTACCATGCAATAACATTCTATTATCACATTCTGTTTATAACTTAGCCCATTGACGTCATTCCAGCTAAACTTCTCAGGCCACTAAAGAAATTCCTCAAATCAAGATGTAACACGAAAAAAGCCAGTCATGTGCGAGTCGGACTCGCGCACTTAAGGTTCCGTAACTTATACATAAACTGTAATATATTCTGAACTAGCGATCCGCCCCGGCTTCGAACGAGTGCATTGCTACACTACAGTATCGCCGCAAACGCAAACTACGTCCCGTAATTTTTAAATCTGTAAATCTTGTAGGGTTCAGTCTGCGTTTACAATGCAAGCGGTAAAACAACTGTAATTATTTACGTCATCACATTAGAAACCTCAAAAATAACAGTATTTCTCCACTATTTAATGTATTATACATATAAACCTTCCTCTTCAATCACTCGTTGCGTAGTTTTAAACATTTAAGCATAGGTACATAGGGATATAGGGACAGAGAAAGCGACTTTGTTTTATACTATGTAGTGATGCGTTGACTTAGAAGTTTGATTTTTGCACAGTTTCAAGACGTTATAGACTTGAAGCCTTAGATGAATTAAAAAAGGGAACTAAATTTTTTTAATTCATCTAAGACTTGAGCATATGGTATGAATTTCAACTTGACACCTCCACGCATTCATGAAAAAAAGGTCTTGACAGACAGACAGACGGACAAAAAAGTGATCCTACAAGGGTACCGTTTTTTCCTATTGAGGTACGGAACCCCAAAAACGTAGACATCTATCTAGGTTTTTAATGTTACATTAGTATGCCGCGCAATGAACTGTAACATAACTCCGAGCACAATGTAGTGTGCACATGTGCGGCAGTGCGGCGCTCAATGCTATAATCATCGTGACAGACGCTAGCCGCTGACCTTGGCTATTTTGTACGTTAAGTATTGTTATCGAACTCAGTGTTTGATCAACGAGAGTCTGCGAATATTGCAAATAAATGAGAGGACGGCGTCTGCGGTCACACTAAATTAAATAATGAATTCGGCTATACCTAAGTAAGAAAGAGGAGGTAGGTATTCCCGTTCAATTGAGTAGTCCGACTGAGGAAGTACCTCCACTCTACAGAATACCACGGCTATAATAACCTCGTGTTGTGTTCCCGGCGGGGGGTAGGATAGCCAGAGGTCACTGGAGAGTTTTTGTGCTGTCAGTAGGAAGACCAAAAGCTTGTCCTACTTTGTCTTTTACACTGACGGCACAGAAACTCTCTGTGCTTACAGGGTTGGCAGCGCGAGTGTGACTCCCTTGGTTTTGCACACGTCCATAGGCCACGGTAACCATTTTCCATCAGGTGGGCCGTGTGTTTGTCTGCCACCTAAGTGGTATACAAAAAAAACCTAAAATTTTCGACAAAAGTAAATGAATGAATGATGATGAAGAGGAATTTTCTAACATAATGCAAATTGTTCATGAAATAAATAAATCAAATCAATTCATTTGTCTCTGTGTCTTGATTTTATTTTATTTACAAAAAAAGTATGTATGTAAGTATGTTCATCCGCACTCTAGAACAGTTAAGCTACGCATACTTTGGGTCTAGATAGCGCTGTGTAGAATGTACTACAATAGTTTTTGTTTTTATTTCTTGATTTAAATGTTTTCTTATGCAATGTCCGTGTGGTGTCGGACAAAGATATATCTCCCATCTAATCCCACGCGTGTCGTAAGAGGCCACTAACGGAGAAATACGCAAACGATATAAAAGGATGAACACTCGAAATAATTCGGTTAAGATATAGAAAAGTTTAATCGGTTAAGCCGGGATTTTAACCCGTAATCTTTCCCTTACAGGGAACGCTCTGACCACTAAGCCACAGAACCTTCGCCCTAAATTATCCAAATTCTTCTATACATATATCCGTCTTACGCTTACGATATACGAATGATTAGCATACTGAATGATTTAAATTTTCATTCAACTCGAAATAAACCCTGTACCGACCCGTCTGATCAGCGCGGACACAGTAGGCCAAAGCCTCCCAACATTGGGATAGGCTTATGTCCAGCAGTGCACTGCGATGAGCTGGTTGATTGATACAATGTATAGTGTGAAGCATTCCAGCCTAGGGTACTCCAAACAGGCTTACCTGATGGGACGAGTTTAGGTTTAACGGACAATCATTTTTAAAAAAAAAGGTGTTCAGAATCGTTAATTGTCATATCCTAATTAAAAAACAAAAATTAGGTTATGACAATTGAACTGTGAACCGATTTTGATGGAATTCGGTACAGCCATAGAGTAGCTAGAACTTGGGAGAGGACTCATAAAATTTAAGATTAATCGTTTCTTTAAATGTTCTTCTCTATATTAATGATATACCTAAAGTTATAAAAAATCACTGTACTTTATTCGCAGACGATATATCAGTTGTAGTGTCCGACGTCAGGGGTGAACCACAGCACATTTCTGATGTAAATACTGCAATAAGCGACGTAATGAATTGGCTAAATAAGAACAATCTGACCGCCAACATAGCTAAAACAAAAATTTTACAATTTGAGAATTACAAATCAAATAACAAACCACTAAAGATCACCTATCAGGGTACAGATATAGAGACAGCAGTTGATACTAAATTTTTAGGTATTACATTAGACAAACACTGTAATTGGCACTTGCATATAGATGGCTTATGTTCCAAAATAAATCGGTTCGTTTTTGCTTTAAGACGACTACGCAAAACAGTGAATTTAAAAACTGCAATGACTGCTTACCACGGCTATATACAATCAACTTTACGATACGGTTTATTGTTATGGGGTAACTCAAATCATATCTCAAAGGTCTTTATATGTCAAAAAAAATGTATTCGAGCTATGGCGAACATTGGGCCACTAGACTCGTGTAGACCAGCCTTTAAAAGTCTTAGGCTGCTGACGTTGACGTCACTATACGTTTTGGAAATTGGCATATTTGTAAGGAAGCATCCGGAGTTGTTTAAAAAGGCCAGTGAAGATAAGTTGTACAAATCTAGGGATACCACGAAACTTCTGCTGCCTAGCTGTAAAACTTCTCTCCATCAAAATAATTCACATTATATGACAGCCAAAATTTATAACCACATACCCAGACCCATTAGAGAGCTAACCTTCAACAAATTTAAGAAAGCACTAACTACCTGGCTGATTGAGAAGTGTTATTATAGTGTCAAGGAGTTTCTTGAGGATAAATGATGATTTTAATGTATGTCATTTTAATGTATTATGTGGGACTTATTGTATTGACTTTTAATGTATTATTGTATGTGTAATTATTAGTAGGTAGGTATTGTGTATTCTTTTATATAAAAAATAAATAAATTATACTTGCATGTATTCTTGACACTAAATATTGACATTTTTGGACATTTTATATGTATTCTATTTTTAATTTTTAATTTTATTACAATTGAATTGCCTACATCATCATCAATCGAATATGTAACATTTTCAATGGATTTTGCATGCAGAGAAACTGCGAAGCATGTCGGACCTTATTTGTTTTTGTAACACCATTGTAACATACCGTGTTTCGAGCAATAAATGATTTACTTACTAAATATAATAAACCGAATTCCATCAAAATCGGTTCAGTGGTTTTCAGGTGAAAGCTTAGCTTATTAAGCATAAGACAGAGTATACTTCGCATATATAAATATGTATTACAGTTAGATATTATTATTACAGTATACAGTACTATGACGAATCAAGAACATAAGTATCACCACCCCTTCTCATTTGAAGGGTGTACTAAGAGGTGACCAACGGAAAAATGCAGACGATATCACTGTGAGAGAAGTAAAACTCGAAATTAAACCCTGAACCAACCAGTCTGGCCAGCGTCTCTTCCAACATAAAAAAGAAATAGCAAAAAATGGAAACATTGGGAGAGGCCTATGTCCAGCAGTGAGACTGTGATTGATTGAAATTTATTGTTTACAGGAACCTTTAGAAATCGAGATGATAAACTCGTACTGCTGCTGGTGCGTGTCTTCCGGCTCTTCGGAGATCCGCGTGAGAATGCCGGTGGGGGGGTACTGCCCCGGCCAGACCATCCCGATGGAAATCAACATCTCGAACCTGAGTGGCGTTGACATCGACGAAATCAAGTTCACTATTAAAAGGGTATTTTTTTTTAAATTTCTTTTTATACCACTTATGTGGCAGACAAGCACGCAGCTGATCTGATGGAAAGTGGTTACCGTGGTCTATGGACGTGTTCAGCATCAGGGAATTTACATTCGCGCTGCCAACATAAAAGTTTTTCTGTGCCGTCAGTGTAGAAGACAAAGCTGGATATTTTTTCGTCAAGTTAATACTTCCAGACGATTTAGCTATGAAGCTATCGAAACGGGACCTACACTGGAGAGTTTTTGTGCTTTCAGTGGGAAGACCAAAGGCTTGTCCTGTCTTGTCTTCTGCACTGACGGCACAGAAACCCTGTTTTTACAGGGTCAGCAACACGTATATGACGCCCCTGGTGTTGCAAACGTCCATAGGCCACGGTAACCACTGTCCATCATGTGGACTGCGTAAGTGGCAGCACCTAAGTGGTATATAAAAAAACATATAATCCTTATTTTTTTAGCCAATAACACTCGCATTTTATTAGGAAATACGATTTGAAGCGACCGAGCGGCCAGGGGTACGGACCGACACGTTTATTGTGGCGAGAGAGAACAAGGGCCCCGCGCCGGCCGGGACCACCCCCACCTGGAACATGGAGCTGAAGGTCCCGGATATGGAAATATATAACTTAGATGCGTGCCGGTTCATCAGTGTCACATATACTTTGACGGTACGATACTATTAATCATTTTAGATTTATTTTTAATAGTCTAAAACGCACGCCGACTGTGTGGGCCGCAGGCTGCCGCAGGTGAGATTATCTGAGACATAACCCTCCCAGGGCCCTCCCTGGCCGAATAGATAATAGTACTGCCCCAAGTTGCGAGGGAAATGAGACTTTAGGATGCGCGGATTGCTTTGGATAATTTATGGCTGGTAGATAGGCACGCCTCCACCGCCGTCCCACCCCGCGCTTTCCTCAAAAGAGACCCAAAAAACGCGTACTCCACATATTGACAATTTGACGCAAATAAAAACTGACTTTTTACTACGTCCTTGTGTGCCGGCGCTTGTTGTGTGTAAATAATACTGAGTTAATTTGCACGATTTGTGCAAAAAGAACCATTCTATCTGCTTAACGACCGTACCCGCTTATTTTTATCCAACTTCCAAAAAGGAGAAGGTTTTCAATTCGACTGGTATTATTTTTTATTTTGTCACCGATTATTATTTCAATTTTTAATAATGTCCTTTAAATTTTCTCAGATAAACGTTTCAGTCAGCGGTTGCCATGAAGACGACGAAGAAAATCATCGTATGCTGTTCGGCAATGTCCCTCTAGTTGGCTTCCAAGATCAATTGCCGAACCTGCAAATTGCACAAATGCCCAAATTTCCCGCGGGGCAAAATGTACCCAACGCTAATTATTATCCTGCCCCGCCTATCGTCCAACAACCCCGACCTAATGTGGTTGTGCCTAATGAAAGTTATCCTCAAAATAACGCATACCCAGGTAGCCAACCTTATCCCAATCAAGGAAACCAACCTTTCCCCAACCAAGGAAACCAACCTTTCCCCTACCCTGGAAATCAACCGTTCCCTAATCAAGGAAATCAACCTTACCCAAATGCAGGGAATCAACCTTATCCCAATGCAGGCAATCAACCTTACCCAAATGCAGGGAATCTACCTTACGCCAACGCAGGAAACCAACCTTACCCCAACGCAGGAAACCAACCTTACCCCAACGCAGGAAACCAACCTTACCCCAACGCAGGAAACCAACCTTACCCCAACGCAGGAAACCAACCTTTTCCCAATACAGGAACCCAACCTTTCCCGAATGTGTCTCCATATCCGAATCCCAATCAAGGTGCACCTTATCCTGCCGGAAACGTACCGCAACCGGGTACCGTCCCCGGATTTACTGTTCCGAGTTACCCCGGTGCAGATAGTGCAGCCCCCGCGAATTCGGGTTCACTCAAAACTGGGAACTTCGGCTTCGTAGCAGGCGGTGATGGGCCAACTGCACCTTTGTTGCCGCCAAACACCAGTGTGAGTAATAATTTTGTATTCATTAAATAAGATATTATCTACACTGACGGCACAGAAACTCTGTACTTACAGGGTTGGCAGCGCGAGTGTGACTCCTCTGGTGTTACAAACGTCCATAGGCCACGGTAACTACTTTCCATCAGGTGGGCCGTGTGCTTGTCTGTCACTTATGTGGTATAAAAAAAAAATGACTGTGTGTGTCTGGGGGTGAAGGGTGGAGCTGTCTGTCACCTTAACAGAAGCAGGCCGTGGCGCGGTTCATGTCTTCCTATTTCTGGGTAAAGAGAGGACACCGCAGTCCCACGTTGGAGCAGTAGTTGGAGCCCTAAAATGCCCAACAACTGGTTTAGCTGCAATGCTTCGATATACCTTTTCATTTCATTTCATTTATTTATTATTTGTGAAACATAAGTATTACATTACATTAACATAAACTCACGCCTATATCAAACCTATCCGATATCAAACCGATCAACGCCACTAGGAAATTGCTTCAGGTGTGCGAGCAATATGCGGAAACACATGGTCTCATTTATAATACAAACAAAAGCGAATACTTGGTGTTTGAGGCCGTTGGCGGAAAGTGTCCCGCATCTGTACCTAGTATTAAACTTAACGGGACAGACCTTAAGCGGGTACATAGTTTTAAATACTTAGGACATTTTTTAACTAGCGACCTCAGAGATGAAGTAGACATCGAAAGGGAACGCAGGGCGCTGGCGGTGCGCTGTAATATGTTGGTACGAAGGTTTGCACGCTGTAGTACGCCAGTAAAACTGACATTATTCAGAGCATACTGCCAAGTTTTCTATACTTGTAGCCTCTGGTTCAACTATAGGCAGACGGCCATCAGTGCACTGCGTGTCCAATACAACAACGCCTTCAGGATGTTGATGGGGTTGCCTCGATTTTGCAGCGCATCAGGCATGTTCGCCCAGGCTTGCGTGGATAGCTTCCAAACCATAATGAGAAAGAAAACTGTCTCATTGCTCTGTAGATTGCGGGGCAGCTCCAACACCATTCTGAAAACTATGGCAGATCGATGGGACTCGCCTATTATAATTAAGTGGATCCGTGAATGTATCTCGGACACAAAAATAGTGTCTAAGTAGGGACAGTGGGGGTAATGACACTGATAAATAAGCGCAAAAATTCACAATATAATTAAAAATATAATAATTCTATTAATTGAATGGCGGACTTGACATACTAGTATCTTAAAAATTTTATATTGATTTTAATAAATAAATTACAAATTTGACAAAATAGTTTAGATTTTTACTGCGTGACATTACTTCTATTCCTCTATTTTGACATTAAATAATTTTGACAATAAATGACAAACAAAGACAATGCAAATTTTTTACTAACATATTTTTAAGTGGTTATATTGTTACTAACAAGATATGGATTCGTTGTTGTCCGAAATAAATTATTTTTATTTTTTTTATTTTTATTTATTATTATTTATATCCCGTCTTTAAAAAAAGCCTAGGCCTAAAAAAGCCTCAAGCCCTTTTTTAGTGAGTAATTTTAGAACTATTGTTTTGTGAGTCCGCCTTTAAAAAAGACTCGTAAGCTTTAAATTTAGGGCTGAAAGGCTCGAGCCTTTTCGACCGCTGCCCCGAAGTGGTAGGCAGAGGTGCTAGCACCCACATTTCGCCAGTTTATGTTTAGATCCCAATGTAATAGGTGGCGAGCTTATTGCCATTAACCGGGCACTTATAAACCTGCGATAAATACACACATAACCTTGAAAAGCATTGAAAAGTCATTGGTGTGTGCCATGGTAAAACCTGGGATCGAACCCGAGACCTCGTCTCAGCAGTCCATTACCCATACCACTAGGCTACCGCGGTAATATGACATAAGTATTACAAAAGATCTTAATATTAATATCAGTGCACTATATTCTACCATTTAAGATGGTGTACAAATTAAATTTAAAATATGGTTGTGGAGGTCTAATTCGCAAGTTATACTGGTAAAGCGGACCCCAGACTCCGCGGTGAACCCTTCCGATGCGACTGGGATTTACGTAAAAAAATAAGTATGTAAGCATAGAATCAGATGACGTTGGGGAATTTAAAAGGTATGAGTAAATGTATGTTAAATTAGAGCTATAGACGCTAAACAGGCAATTGACTGGTCATCACGTTCCTAACTGGAAGCCTAGGGTTGACTTACTACTGCTCTCAACATTCATAACGAGACTTGAGCGAAGAAGTCGTGGGATAATATGTCTCCGGTCAAGTGCGAGTTCGCTCCGATGGTTGTGTAACTTAAGCTACATAAACCGTAAGATTATTTTGAATACGTTGACTTCGAAATTTGATTATTGCACAGTTTCAAGTTGTAATAAACCTAAGTATGTGGTATGAGTTGCAACTTGATAGCCCCCCGCATTCCTGAGAAAAATATGTTGACAGTAAGACAGACGGACAACAAAGTAATCCTATAAGAGTTTACCTTTTTCATTCTGAGGTACAGAACCCTAAAAAGTATTTAAAGGAAATGGAAAAACCATTATGTATCTGTAGCTATTAAAAATTGTGACAGAAAGCTTGTCGATTGTCGCTCGCCCCATGATGTAAACATGGACGTCAGCTTCATGGTATAGGACAGTTCCATGTAGCTCAATTAACAGAGTATTCTGCTTAGAGCGTTAACCTCGGGGTTCTCTTTTTTTAGCTAGTATTAATTTCAATTATAATGGTCACAGATGCCGTCAAACCCTTCGGCGCCTCAGCCTTAGACATCCGAAAATGATATAAGTGAGTATGCAGGCCAGAATTACTTTTTTTGTAATCTTTATTTACTGCGCTTAGCCACATACCTCCATCGTAATCTGAAGACCTATCATTGTAATAAAAATTAGTTCAAAATTCAGTCTCGATCTAATCTAAATCTCTCTAATATAAAAACTGTATTTTCGTATTTCTCGGAACACAATTTTTTAGAAAGAATCGTTATCGTCTTATAACATCGAGAATTTTGAAACAGATTTTTAACACAGGACACTTGCGGTCCCTTTAGTCGCATTATGTCCAATTCGCAAAATGTCCAACTGTCCAATTCTCAATTGGTCCAGTTCGCAGTTGGTCCAGTTCGCAATTGGTCCAGTTCCTAATTAGGGATCCTCCTTGATTACGAGAAGCGTTTTATTTTGTAAACGTGTATTTATATATTGTTGTGTGTGAGTATATGGATATGTGAGCTATGTCAACGGATCCTGTCAGTCAGTCCTATTTCTTCTTGCATTACACAAGATATCATAGTCAGTCATACTACACGTGAATTAGCCCTCTTTTCATTTAAATCTTGATCGTTTTTGATACTTGAGAGATTGAGATTAGATTGAAACTGGATTTTCATTAGAAAAAATTAAATTTTAACACAAACTAATATATTGCTTTTTCAGGCAGCGGAAGCATTTTCACATATTGGGGAGTGACTTGAGGGCATTTACGAGAGACAATACTTAATTATAACTACCTAACGTAATTATTGTTACTATGAAATACAAAAATATATTATAAAACATATACAGGAGGTATATGTTTGTTAAACATGTGCCTCCATAAAATAAAATTAGGATAACAGCTATGACAACTGCCTACAATATACAACGATATATCTAGGATAAGCCAAATATTTGGAAATGACTTAATAAATAATCACAGAATTGATCACGCAATAAAAACTGTTCACATAGTCTAAGTCTAAAGCCTAATACCAATCAACTATCAATGTTCTTTCTTGAAAATTGTATTACGAAAATACCGTTTGTGACAATTGTGGGATTGATTATAGCGAGACTGAATTTGAAATAGATGAAATATATTGTTTGTTGATATTTTGACAGGGACAATGTAATTGTTTCACTCTAGGACTGCATGCACAAAGTTTATTTGTACCCTTCATTGTTAAAGAAGAACGTTATCTACTTATTCTTCTATATTTAAGATCAAGAAATGATTTTATTATTTTATAAGAGACTGCTATATTCAAACTTATATATAGTATATAGCTGGGGCATTTTCTGAGTGACATCAATTTTCAAACGCAGTCATAACGTTAGAAGACCGTGGATTACAATCGGTTAACATAGAAGAGAGAAATGGAGTAAAACTAAACCAAGTTAAATGTGTCGGCTTTTACGAACGCTTGTAGTTATGAAACGGTTTGGCACTCAGAATAAGGGTCCAGGACAGAGTAATCTCTGGTAGACTGCAGGACTTACAACTACATAATATACATCCTTATATATAAACATTAAAATGTGATAGCTATGTATACATGTGATGAGTGTCAAGGTTGGATCATGAGTGTTCACATTATAATCAATGAATAATTGGGTAAAATGTGCTGATGCAGTTCAAAAAGAATTAAATGCCTTTATATTCATCAGTGAAATCCAGCCTAAGATTCATCTTGGTCAATGTTACGTAACGGTCAGCAGCATAAATCATAAACGTCAAAATACGTGTCCAATCCCGTACATTCATTTTTCTATTGCCACTTGTCTAGAGACCCTGATGTTGTACACTTCCATAGACCTCACGGTAATTACTTTCATCCAGTGGACGGTGTACTTGTCTGCCAACAAGTGCTTTATGAAAAGTGATAGAAAACTGACCATCTTCCATCTTTTGTATTTAAAATATTCGTATACTATAGTAGTAAGAACTAGTCAACACAAAACAAGGTTTTGTTGTGTCCGAGTAAGTTCATATGTGCCTACGTACAATTTTAATGTAATTAATATTAATTATAGTATAAGTATGCTGACTATTCAAATCGCTTAAGACGCGTAAGACGGATATACCTAGTCTAGCCATAAATATTGTTACGAAGAAAAAACATTTTTTTTTTTGCAAATAATATTTATTACTTTTACAGTGTGTTAGTTTAATACATAAATATAAAACAATTTAAAATATAAAAAGCTTATTCGAAGTGGTCTCCATTGGCTGCAACACAGTCCTTTAAACGTTGAGGCCAGTTATCAATAGAAGCACGCACTCTTTCCATGGGAAAATTCTTCACTGCCAATCGTATGGATTGTTTTAGGGACTCCAAATTATCATGGCGTTTAGAGCAAGCCATACTCTCTAAAACTGACTGACTGATAAATCATAATCCAGCGGATTAAGATCGGACTAGACGACGGCCAGTCTTCAGCTCTGATGAAGTCCGAAACGTTCACTTCCAACCAAGACTGCGTGGGCCGAGCTTTATGACCCGGCGCTGAGTCTTGTTGGAAGGACCATACTTGATTATTGAACATGGTGTTGTTAAGGGGTTTAACTACCTTCCCAAGAATGGTATCTTGATACACTTGTGCCGATGTTTTGATACCTTTTTCACAAAAATATGGCTCAGTCACTCCTTCATAGCTAACACCCCACCAAACCATCACTGAAGTCGGATAATGCCCACGTTGCACTCTGTTGACTAATTGGGAAGCTTCCTTAGAGCTTTGAGCATAAATACGGTCATTTTGTTTGTTAAAATGTTGCTCAATTGTAAAGATTTTCTCATCCGTATACAAAATTTTTCTGTGACCTCCCTTTGCGTACCGCTTCAGTAGTTGCTTCGATTTTACCACCCTATTCTTTTTTGAATTATCAGTTAAAAAATGACCAATGCGTCTCTTATAGGCTGCAAGTCCTAAGTCATCTTTTAAAATGCGCGACATGGTTCTGGGTGCTATCTTCATCTCCCGAGATAAAATCTTTTGCTTTCGGACCGGATTTCTTCGAATTCTTTCCCTTACTGCTTTGACCACCTTTTTCGTACGAACACTACGTGGACAGCTAGATCTTTTTCTGTCACAAACAGAGGAGGTCTCATTGTACCTATTAATAGCCCGGTACACAAACATTTGACTAATACCAAGCGTATGGAGAGTTTTAAAAATTACATTCGGCTCCATACCAACTTTGTGTAATGCAATCACAGCGATTCAGTTTTCTTTATCACCCCACTCCATTTTAATATAGCAAAATATTGTACAATGTATTGGCGCCAAAATTAGAAAACACAATGAACAATCGTATAAAAATGACAGATTCCAAATTCAAATGTAATATCTTTCTTATTTTAATTGTAACAGTATTTATGGCCAGACTAAGTATATAGGAAGATTTGGATGATTTCAGGTGAGGTTCAGTGGCTCAGTGTCACACCATCCCCCAGTAAGAGATCGCGGGTTCGAATCCCGCTTAAACTGATTTGTTTGCAAAGTACATGTTTATTAAAAATTACATATAAAAGGACAAAAATTGCACTTGATATAATTTATATATATATTTTCGTGCAACAAATAATATGTATTCTGATAAGGTTATGTTTTCCCCAAGTCCCTAAGGGGAGTATATACAATTGGTGGCCTTAACGTACTGTGACAAAGTAAGGTTTATAACTAATACAGCGAAAATATTAATATACTTAATTAAAAAAATTAGGAACTTATATTCCATTTGGTTAGCAACTTATCGAAACGTAAACAATCCTGATGTCTTTTTAAAATGTAAAAACTGATTGAACCACTATTTTTTTATATAGGACACGTCAATTAGATTTCGCTTCGCCCGATGGTAAGCTGAAGGCATAGTCTCAGAAAAGAGGATCACTATTACTTCAATAATAATCAATAATAATCAATAATCAATTTAATTCGTCAAACATAGGTAAAAAAGGTGTTACAATAAAAAATATAATGGTCTTCAATGTTTCGCCTAAAGGCATACGAAATAATACATTATTAGTTAATAAAGTTACATAATTAAAATAAAATTAAAATAAGCAATGTCAGTGAAAATTGAGATGCAATGTGCTAAGTCCATAGTCGCCAAAAATGTGCAATCCAATCAAATGTCAAAATATAATATTATGGAAATATGGTATACAAATCAAAATAGCAGATGTCAAATGTTATCATTTAAAAATTCATTAATTGAGTAATAAGTTTTGTCAACTAGAAAGTTAAATAATCTACGCTTGTATTCACTAATATTTGAGCATGTCCTAATATGTTTTGGGATTTTATTATATAATTTTGGTGCCATTGCATAAAAGCTCTTGTGGACAAATGTGGTTCTAGTGCTCAATAGGTGCAGTTTGTCGGAGCGACGTTGACTATCCACGATATCAAAAAGATGCATATTAGTCTTTACGAACACATTAACTTCATATATATACAGAGACGGTAAGCTTAAAACTCTCAGTTTTTTAAAATATGGTACACAGGTATTACGTAGGTATATCATCTGACAATCTTGAAACTCAGCTTGACGGCCTCATCGTTTGCTTTTTCACGCCCCCCTTAAAGGACTCGGGACTGTAGGAAGAAGGAAACACGTGATCTGGTAATGAGTTCCAGGCCTTAATGGTGCGACAAAGGAAAGAGTCTCCGAACCGCTTGGTTCTTGATCGAGTTAGTCAGAGTTAGATAATTAGATTGAGTTAGTCAACCTAGTTTGTTTAATACGTGGTTTATTAAAAATTCGTTACAAGATTGTTTACCTATAGTTGAAGTACGGAACCGAATGCAGTATAGTTACTACAATATGACTAGAATAACAGTGATTTTATGGCATAATTTTTCGAAATCCCTTTTATGAAATGTTCGAAAAAGGTGCTAATACACCTCTGCTAACCCCTTCAGGGATTTACGCGTGAATATATCTAGGTATATATGTAAAATAGGTGTGCTATTTGAATGTTAAGCCAATGACAAACTACAACGGGCTAATAGTATTAAGAACTTAATTAAGTACAAGACAAGAATTTGTGAAATTTTACACATAAATGCATGTATACGGTTACTCAATGATATTGTATATAAAAGAAAGTATAAAATGAAATGACAATGCTATGTCTGTAGTATGACAGTAGTCATACTGCCATGATACATCCGAAACTTTAAGCCAGTCTAAAACTATCAGAACCTATCAGTATCTCAGTAAACGGGATATTTACCATGTTTCATTATTTTGAGTTTCCGATATTTCGGCGCTGTAAATATCCCGTTTATTGTGATACTGATGTGAGTGACCATGATAGTTTAAATATCAGAACCTATGTCCTTTCTTAAAGGTCTAATCTATATATATTTGCTTTTTTTCTAATTCCCGTTCTGGCTCGTTCCTGGGGCATAGGATGGCCATTGCGATTCAGCGAGGCAACGCGGCCGGCATCATGGGCACCTTTGCGCCAGGAACGATGCGGAGTGGGTTGTTCGACGCGACATAATCGCGAATCTATTTTGTGTATTTATGTTAATTATAAAATAAAAATATATATAAATTACTATGTGATTTAATAATATAACATAATTCAACACAATATTACTCCAAACCCTCACCTTTCCGTACCTGGGGTAGATGTGCCCATCACGCTGGCAGCATTGCCCTGCTGAATAATGATGGCCAACCTTTGCCTCATATACGAGGAGGAGTGAGAGTCACCATAATAACTTTTAAACTATCGCGTTCCATGATAATATAATTGGATTATTATGCTTATTGAATTATTATAAACTGTTGACTGATTAATTTATTAGGATTATTATGTTTTAATGCTGATGGGCCAATTTGATTGATGAATAATTTGTTGAGCTCATAGAATAGCTTATTTTAATTTATATTGTATTGTTCATAATGTATGTGTAAATACTCAATACCTTGAAATTATATTATATTTTCCAATCCGACACAATGTAAAAATTGTTTTGTGATAAATAAATAAATAAATAAATAAATATACAATAATGTTAACGGGAATTAACGCGATCATCTAAGTACATAGGTACATACCTTTGGTTTGCCTGACATTTTGACCAGGTTACACTCGCCGTGGTCACCAGTTTTACCACCAAAATATGTAATATATTTGTACATTTTTCGTTTAAAGAAGTATAATTTAAAAAGAAAAATAACCTATACTAACAAGCAATTTAGCTTACTTGGAGGGGTTAGAGAGAATATTAGTAATTTCTGTTCTAAAATTCTTAAAAAAATTATCCTTGTACCATTTTCATCAAAATCGGTTTAGCTGTTTAGACGTAATAGCGTAACATACACACAGACAGATAGTTACCTTTGCATTTATAATATTAAAGGAAGTATGGACACCACAAAGTCACTTCAGATTTTTTCTGTATGGTTTAAACCGAGCTAAGTGTCACTCATGTACCGTTTTCGGATCCGAAGTAATGTGTTTTATTACACCGGTTGCCCGAAACTACGGTCCGCAACTTCGGGTGTGTCATGGTAGGGGTGCTGCTTTCAAATGTCGTTAATACAATCTTGTATATAATATCATTGCTACCTTAATGAATATTGTTGTTAAGATTAGTATTAGTTGCTCGATGGCTGCTTAAGTGTACTTCATGTTAATATTGTCCGCCCGTATCTAGCTGTAAGTATACGAACAGTGGCTTTTGGTATGGCACGTCGGGTCGTCGGCAAAGTTCGGCTCATTTCGGTTTTGTAGAGCGCAAGCTTGTCTTGATATATTTTTAGAGTAGTTAAAACCGTTAGTTAGTTTACATACATATTTTATTTTAACTACTCTATATATATATATATATAGGTATCAAGGTATCAAACTGTCAGTCCGATGTGCGTTATTAATAGTCTGGAACTGTGTAAGTGTTGATATTGACAGTAAAATGCATTTTATAAGCTATATTGATGTTAACTATATACTTACTTACTGTTTTTGTGACGTTTATTTTATAAAATACTCGAATATTATGAACGATGTTATATGAAATCGTGTTCTATGAATGATAATATCCAATTAAAGACAAGTTACAAATTATAAGGTTGTTTTTCTTTCATAATTATCCCTATTTCGAGAAATCCCACGGATACTATTCCTAACGGCCACCGTGTGGTGTTTATGTCGGAGTACTCGGAGACAAACTATAAGACTAAACTAAACTATAAGATAATACCGGATGGACCTAGCCTATTTACAGTTTGATGATGATGGTTTCATCCTACCCTGAAAGTGAGGGGGGGGGGGGGCACTGTATATGTAAGGGTTTATTTAAGAGTCAAATAAAACAATTATATCATCAAAGCAACAATCATTATATTTATAAGTAGGTAAATGACATCGTAAAAAATATCAATATAATATAAACATAATATAAAACTATAACAATAAATCAAATATAATTAAATTGTAAATGTTATTTCTGATTATAAACTTATAAAATTAAACACGACTTTCATTGGATACGTCGAGAAAAAACAGAAGTTCGGTATAGATCGGCGTGATTCTCTCTCTCTCTCTCTATTCTATACTTTTAATATGTCATAACGAATGGTTTTAACTACTCTATATAGATATTAAAATGACAGTCTAGTGCGCGACAGAGAGTACGCCCGAAGTGACCTGATCTTCATCGAACACACTCTTTTCAACGAGTTACCTACATCAAAAGCTAGGTTGTCAAACTGTACATAGCTATGTATTGGTAGGTATCAATAAGTCAAAAATTTAAGTAAAAAAAAAAACTATCATTAAAAGAAAACCTTTGTTTAAATAGATTCTATCACGATTTATTTTAGTTACATTTATCCCGACGTTTCGGATGCTTTTCAGTAGCCAATCAAGTGTAATTAATCAAATAAATCCCGATAGAATTCGTATAAAATAGTTTTATTTCAACATGTGATATTAGCGTAAACTTCCATCACAATCATATAAAAATAAATCATTTTATCAATATAACATATTCAAAAATAATTAAAAAAAACTTAACATGGCGATACACCACTTGTCTGCCCTTTATTATTTAAATGAAGTTGTTTATATAAAGTTTATCAAAAACAAGCCATTTTACTTATAATATTTTATAACCTTAAATTTTATATTAAAATTAGGCAGATTATGTTAATATATCATATTTAATGAATACAACATTTTGCGCTGAGCGGGAAACGAATCTGCGACCTCCGACTTACAAGCGAATGTACTATCGTTACACATCATACAGGATTATATTTTGCCTGTAAAGAGTCCCCAAAATCAGAAACCAACCAAATTTAAACTCTATTCTTAGGTCAATAAACTTATCGTTAGTCTAATTAGCCCAGTTTAAGTGACCATTTTTTCCCCAGTGTCGTATAATCTACCTCATTTTAATATAACATAGAGTAAATAGATTCTGCGAAGTACAAACATACACAACCGTTTTTGTACTTATCTTAATTGCTAATATACAAAACTAAATATATCGCATATAATATATCATAGCTCTTAAATTTACTCGAGTTATACTCATAATAGAAATAGGTAAGTATATTTTACTATAGGTAGGCAGGTATATTATTTTATAACGTGTATATATCTATTATTTATGTAGATCTAATTGCACTTTCTGTCGTTACAAGAGACTCCGACGATGGGTAATAAATAAGTACGGGTATATAAAATGAAGAGAATATCTTAGAAGCGTAGAACGTCACAGTGCTGGAGAAATGTTCAACATTCGCATCGCGAGAGGCTACCAACTGGTATTTCGACATTACTACATAGTATAAAACAAAGTCGCTTTCTCTGTCCCCATAGCCCTATGTATGCTTAAATCTTTAAAACTACGCAACGGATTTTGATGCGGTTTTTTTAATAGATAGTATGATTGAAAAGGAAGGTTTATATGTATAATAACATCCGTTAAATAGTGGAGAAATAATGTTATTTTTGAGGTTTCTAATGTGATCCGTGGGGATTTTGCACACATTAAAAAAAAAGATAGCAATCCAATGTTAGGCAGCAGTTCTCACTGCCTTGTGCCAGTTGGCTGCCAAATCTGAATCGCAATAGAATAGCTTATGCGCGTCGTGGTAGTCCAGCACTTTATGAAATCTTTCTCAAATGAACCTTTTAATCCTGTAGGGATTAAAATATGTTCTCCATTATTTACATTCTAACGAGGTTTATTGCCACTTTCTCTTGATTTTACATTCTGTAGGGTAGCTAAACAAAAGTTAACATTTTATATAATATTCATATTCTTACTACATTAACATTATTAAGGCTGTTTAAGTAAATTCCTAATTACATAGGCCGCAATCTGTTTACTTAATATAAATTTTAATTGAAAAAATCAGTACATTCAATACCCTAGACGGGATTTGATCCTGCGAGTAAAACAGCACAAGGTTGAAAAACAGACAAGGAAATAGATGTGCAGGTTTACACTTAATTGTACCCTGACCATGTAACTGTTAGGTCACCTATACATACATCATAGGTGTATATAATGGTTACTTTATTATCGAATCAAAGTGAGCTAAACAGCGACAACCTGACTATAAGTTAAGCTTTATATATTGTCTTCTTCGAGTATATAGGCATTCGAGAGCACCCTTATGTAATAATAATAATAAGGCGTGATTATTAAGTAAAATATCTATAATATTAATTAAGTATTTTGTATACAATACAATATTTTAAAATGTTAAGTGGAGGAGGAATAGCCGGAAGGCGGACCCTGAGCTCCGAGAACATCTTGGCCTCGGATGCAATCAGGCAAATACTTATCCATATAGATGAATGACAATATTTATAAATGTTAGTAGGTAAATATTGTTATAACTGTACTTATTTTATTTATTATTCGATCAAATTCACAAAAACAATAATTAGAGTGTGGTTTTAATAGTATTTATAAGATACCAATGCAATTTGTTTTTAATGTATTGCCCCTGGCAACACTGTTTACCGCCTTCACTAATTTCAAAACACTATTATTTAACTGAGCTTACTAAATTAAGAATGGTAAAAGAGCGGTAAAAGTTGCTTTCATTCTTATTTTATCGTTTTTAATTATTTTTAATCACGCTACGAACTGATAATAATAAATTATTTGACTATTGGATATTATGACGTCACAATAAATTATTTCATATAAGTTTCCTTGTAACGTATCGTTTTGACGTTTAGTAAAAAGTAACTAATTTGACTACTCAGTCAAATAGCCAATTATGAAAATTCGATGTTATTTGTGAAATACTAAGTCTATATGTGTTTCTCGATCTAACATAGAGTTTTATTCACCGTGGCAGTGTTAAATGCTAATAATAATAAAATGCCATAACAATTAAACTTAAGTACCTATGTAACTTTATGTCCAACAGTGGATTTCGACAGGCTAATTGATTGACAGATCTAACTTTTCAACTTTTGTTCTTTGACAAATATAAACTCACACATAACAATTGTAAATATTAGTATTATTGTAATTATACTTATCGTAAACTGTGTACTTCAGAACATGGCCACATAAACAAATAATAAATATTCTACAGCATTCTACACAACGCTATTTAGATACATACTAAGCATAGCTTAACTAGCTTGTGTTATAGAATCTACAATGCCGATAAACATACTTAGACACATGACAAGTTATTTTGAAAATATACTACCAAGTCTCAGAACAGAAGTAAAAAGCAGTAGAAATAGCAAACACTAACAGTATCAAATCTAAAACATACCTATTCACTTACACATCTCCAAGATATAAATAAAAAATTAAGTATGAAAATATGCTTTCAACAGTAAAGAATAAATTCGATTTTTATTTGTCTTATTCGTCACAATATATTAGGTCTTTACCCATGAAACTGCCGAAAGTTTCTTACAGATTAATGAGTTCGTTATTCCTGTAATTTAATAGCTATTTCTTCATTTATATTTCAAGATTTTACAACACTTCATAAAATTTTGATTCCATTGGCCTCTTTATAAATTAAATTCGATCTTCAAAACATTACTTCCTAAATGCTATCCATTTTGATGATAAATTTCGTATTACTTTTTTACAGCTATCACTTTTCAAATATGTAATAAAAGAGTTTGTTAGCTTAATGTTGTCTCATTCATACACAAAAACAAATCATTTGTCATTTCTAAAAAAAATGCAAAAATGTTATGTTTCTACTGAAAATTGGGTTGCCTCCAATTTCTTCAACAAAAAAACGGCAATTTCATATGTTATTATTTTTATCCACATATAGGTATGCAGCACACCACAAAATTCGAAGTATACAATACAATCCCTGCCTACTAGCAATTCCTACTGTCTTTCTGTTCTGTGACCGAAGTACTATTTTTAAGTTTTACGTCATACCTATTTATAGCTAAATTACTAGCAATGCGGGTCTAATTAGGAAGATAAGTTCGAACGAAGTGTTGTGCTAGTTATAGAGATAAACACGTACACACAGTCGAATAGCTATGCAAGTTTACATGTCTATTTTTAGTATGCCCTGCACAGGTAACTCTTGAGCCGCGTGTACACTGCACTATTTTAAGGGTGTGATAATATAGCGCCAGGAACAATTATCTGCTATAGATGAAACAACAATTGGAGGGATTTTGTTCTGTCAGTGGGAAGACCAAAAGCTTGTCCTGCTTTGTCTTTTACACTGACGGCACAGAAACTATGAATGCTTGCAGGGTTGGTAGCGCGAGTGTGACTCTCTTGGTTTTGCACACGTCCATAGGCCACGCTGACCACTTTCCATCAGGTGGGTTGTGAGCTTGTCTGCCACCTAAGTGGTATAAAAAAAATTGAACAATGAAATGATTAAAATCGGAACTACATTCGTCATTTGACAGTATTGAATGGACGGTGGTGCCACCCTTTAGTTCATTTTTGGTTTAACTACAATATACGTTTATGTTGTATAGTGATCTTTGTCAATGACAGGCGCGCTTTTAAGCATTATTGCAGGCAGTACTTGCTTATAGCATATTATACAGTTCTCGTTTTACGATTAAGAGTCTGACTAAGTCAGTAGATACATAATTAAGCGAATATCTTATAAAAATCTAAGCATAAAGTAATAAAATATAATATCGCAACATAAGGCTACATTAGATTGCCAAAAAAAATTGTCCAATAGTACATTTAATCGAGTGCAGGAGGGGCAGACGGGGCAAATCCTTGGCCATTCGGTGGCACACCAGGATTAGCCTGAGCCCTATTGTCTGGATAAGGTGGAAAAGATCCACCTTGGGCTGAGTTACCACCCGGATAAGGTGGTAAGTTCCCACCTTGAGGTGTCGGGTATCCAGGAGGAGAGGCACCTGGCATTAGGTTAGACGTAGGATACGGTGGTCCTCCCGCACCAGGCATTACATTAACCGATGGATAAGGTGGGTTTAAATGGAAACCAATATTTGGATCCTTCTTCTCTGAAGGATAAGATTCATTATTGCCTGGGTACGGCGGTGGGTTATTCGGGTTTGAGTTACTGTAGTGTAAATTATTCTGACTTCGACTTATACTGTTTTGGGAGCCCGGGTACGGATATGGAGCAGGAGATAAGTTTTGGTTCAAATTGTTTTGACTTCGATTTAGGCTGTTATGGGATCCTTGGTAAGGATATGGTCCAGGGGACAAGTTTTGTTGTAAGCTGTTCTGACTTCGGTTTACACTGTTGTGGGAGCCGTGGAATGGTGGGGTTGGTATAGGACCGCGGGGTAAGCTGTCGGCCATAGGGTGTCTGTATTCGGCTGTGAGAGTCTCCTTGAGAGGTACAAGGCCTAGACATATCTCAGCTTCTTCTTGCATGTCGTCGTTACATCCCGATAATACGACGGTTACCTGAAAAAGAACTATGTTTTAAAGTATCTTTCAACGACAGTAAATGGCCAACAAGAGCGTCATTGCAGTTTTGGCAGTTAACCCGTGAAGTGTTGAATTAGCTTTTAAAAATGGCGACCGCACAGATGAAACTAATAAAAAATAATCTGGAAAGTACAAGTGAGTTCTCAATATGTGTAATAATGGTATCTGTCTACCCCAATGATAAACAGGCATAACTTCAAATATTCAAATTAAAATGAAGTAGAAAAGAATTACTCACCTTAAAGAAATAGCCGAGGTCGATAATCCCGCAATGTTCCAAATATGGCACTATAAAATCCGGCACGATCACCTCGCAAGTAAAGTTGCACTTGTCGCCGACGAGCACCGGGCCCTTGTCTACCGACATGAGCGTGAGCCCCGGGACCACGTGCTCTGATGGAGGCTGCTGACTGCGGTACAGTTCTCTCTGCAATTATAAGATACTGGATTGAATAATTTAAATAAAAATATTACTTACCCCTCGTTTACACCTAAGTATAAAACATGTATTTGACAAGTAGCAATATGTCAAAGGCTACAGTGTAAACGCAAATGTGTGTTATTCTTGTTTACAACTTGTTGGCTATATTATTATTATTATTATATTCTTTATTGTACGCCAATTACAATATTCATATTACAGAAATTGAGAAGACAAGAGCAGTACAAAGGGCGGCCTTATCGCTTTACACAATTTCTTCCAGGCAACCTTTGGATGGAAATGTATTTTGGTTGGAGTATTTGGGAGTTGTGAATTTATACATAATATACAGTATTTACATTATACAATATAATACTACTACAATATAATACAATACAATACTACGTGAAAAGTATCTGAGATACATGTATAAAACAAGTATTGTGTTTTGGTTAGTCTTCTATAAGATTTTTATGAACAAGTTTACAACTTGTTTCGTGGTGTAAGCAAGGGGTTAGGATGGACGCTGCTGACTGCGGTATAGTTCCCTCTGCAATGATACTGGATGTATTTTATTAAATTTGTACTACTTAGGTGGCAGACAGGCACACGGACCACCTGATGGGAAGTGGTTACCGTGGCCTATGGACGTATGCAACACCAGAGGAGTCACACTCGTGATGCCGATAAAGAGTTCAATTATTAAATTATACATAGAACTATGGAAAACAATTTTATTCTACTAAAGCAAATGTAACTTGTGTAATCGTAAGAGGTACCCACAGGACAGGCTTGCCTAGTGTGGGGCCAACGAACACTGCTAAAAACTGTACTCTTATTGATAATAAAATATTTTTCATTTTTCATTTTCAAAGCTAGAGAAACGGCGGCGCAAGAAACTCCACTGCGGCAATTTACAGACGTCAATTTACAATAAATATTTCCTTAAAACTAAATGTGGACGAATGTACATTTGTCTCGTGTCAAATTCATTAATAAGTATGTACAAAATTAGTAAGTGGTCTCTTTCACGAATGATCGCATACAATGAAATTAAATTCATGGATTTTTTCTTTATTTAGATTATCACCTCGCCAACATCAATTCGATCTCAACACAAAACCACTCTTTTTTTTTACTTTAGTGCAAACTCGTCGTGCTCAAGAGTATGTCAATGTGATTTTAATTGTCTTGCGCGTCACATTAATTATTATCCTAGAATAAAATTAACCTAAATTACGCCATATAAGATCCGTTATCCGTCCGTGATAATCCCATCAAAATTGGTCCAGCTGTTTCGTAGATTAGTTAAGTCAGACAGACAGATATGTTAAGAAAAATGTCTAAAAAAAACACTTTTTATGTCAGCAACTTATAATATACATTCATGCACAAATATTAGAGACTAATTTTATAAACAGACACTCGAATTGTATTTTTTTGTATAGAATAAACAAATTTCAACAAATTGTACAGAACATAATGGAATCAAACCATTGAGATTAACGCATGATCTATTTGTATTTCAAGGCCTAACAGTTTGTGTCTGTGGCCTTGTATTAATTTAACCAAACATAGGCGTGGTGGCGCCATGTTACATCAACTCGGTACGTCTGCACTTGAAGAAACATGCCGCAGTGCAAATATGATATTTTTTATTACACTGTGATACTGTTATCTGTGCTATTTTATAATTGCAAAGTAGTTGTGTCTATACAATGGAGACATTAAAAAAAGAATGGGTTGTTATAACATACGATACTAAACACATTTTTTTTTATTCTTGTCTGTTTGTTCGCAAAGATAATTGAACGGATTTTACTGCGGTTTTAAACGGACTTGTCGTATTCTGGGTAGTGGGTTTATAAGGTCAGTTTGTCCGCTGTATTTCTTGCCGGGTTCTTGCAGGTCGGGGCCGCGCTTCAAATCGGTTGTGGTGCAATTGCTAGTCTCTATTATTTTTTTATTCTGACGTTTTGTAAGTTCCGTTTCAACCCGAAAATCAAAATCACAAGTCAAAAATTTATTGTTATTCGACTTGTCGATTTCTTTTTCAAGGTCACTTTCAGTTGACCTATGACCTTGTGGTTATCATAATTGAACTCTCTAGCGACTATCGTGTAGGATAGATAACACAGTCAGGCAGTTTGTTTTTCAATTCAAATTAATAATTATAATGTTTAGGCTAATATTGCCTCCATTTGACCTATGGAGTCATGATTATGACCTTAGCTACCCACTACAGAAGAATTGATAATCCGCCTTGACTCCCCAGTTCATCAGTACAAGCGCATCAAAACAAATGAGCATCACTAAAAACTTCAATAGCCGGGTCCACACAGCGAATAACCTCGTGAGGAAATTGTCTCAATCAATCAATCAATTAGCCCACTGCAGTCCACTGCTGGACATAGGCCTATCCCAATGTGCGCCATTTTCTCCGATCCGCCGCCTTCCGCATCCAGTCTGTCCCAGCCACCTTTTTCAGGTCGTCCGTCCATCTGGTTAGGGGGCATCCTACCTTTCGTTTACCTTCTCGCGGTCTCCACTCTAGGACTCGTTTGCTCCAACGGCCATCGGTCCTTCGACAAACGTGGCCAGCCCACTGCCACTTCAACTTGCTTATTCTGTGACCTATGTCGGTAACTTTAGTTCTCTGTCGGATAACCTCGTTCCGAATTCTATCCTTCAGAGAAACTCCAAGCATAGCTCGCTCCATAGCCCGCTGCGGGACTTTTAAGCTATGGACCAGCCCCACTGCAAGTGTTCACGTTTCGGCACCGTAAGTCATAATAGGTTGGACGCACTGTTCAAAGACCTCTGTCTCCGAACAACCAATCTACATATACCGGGCAGCCTCACGTGGTAAATGCCCACCTAATGAAATTTTTTTATAACATGTTTTTGCTGGCAACTGCGTCTGTAGATAACGCTGATTACGAATATGAGCAAAAGAACTGGGTGCTATTTGAAGTCAGTAAGGTCGAAAATAGCTTGCACTAGTTTTTTTATCATCTATGGGTAGAATTATATAAAAACAGTTATAAACAATTGTTTCATTGATTTTTACGGTTATAAAGAGTAAGTTAGAGTAGTTAGTAATGTTTATTTAAAAAAAAAACTTCCATTCATAAACTTACCGTCGCTATTTCGAAAGTCATCTTCGTTATTTCAATGCTACTGTTGTTGTCGACTTCAACGGCTACGGGTATGGTCTGCCCGGGGCAGTAGCCCGTCACCGGTAACCGGAGCCGGAGGGTCACGGAGTCTGACACGCAACACCAGTTGCAAGGATTCATCTCTTCCAACTCCAAATCTATTGGGTCCTGTGGGATGATTGATTTTTTTAAAGGTATATTAGAAACGAAATTACTAATATTCCTTCTTGCCCCACTTGTCAGTAAAAGTAAGCAAATGTCTTATCCCCCCCTCATACTTACTAAACAAAGGTACTTATATGCATATTTCTTTTCATGTTTGTCTTTTTAGGGTACTTTTTCACTCATAATATAGCATGCATTACCCATAGGTAATGCATGCTATATTATGAGTGAAAAAGTAACTAACTACTGCTTATGTAAACATTATCAAGACCCGCCCACCCCATATCATCAAAAATTATCAATACATAGACCCCCTCTCCCCCCTTTAGTGCTTATGTGATACTTGAACGACCCCTAAACCTCACCATTGACTTAAATTTAAATGATTTTTAATCATATTGCTTTGATTTTGTTGCTACATTGGACGTCATTAAAATTTCAATTTTATTTCAATGATGATACAGTCTATTCCTATTTCTAAAAGAAGAATTTAGTTCAATCGGCCTAGAACTAAATCCCACCAAATGTGAAATTTTTCTCAGTGATCAAATTGACAATATTTCGGTTCTCTCAAAATTCAATCTCCAAATTTAATGGTTTTACAAAAAAGTTCTCTCCGCCTCCTTGGGTTGCCAATTCTTGAAGATGCTTACGAGTCTTTTGTGGAAGAGAAAATAATTATTTTTTGTGATGTTTCAAGCGATTGTACAAAATTAATATACATTCAGCTTTCACCATTATTCAGCATTGTCTTTTCGTACCAAAATTTACACATGCTCTGCGTTCAACTCAACTTTTTAAATTTTTGGAACTTTTAGGTCAAGTGGATAAAGTGCTGCAAGACACTCTATGCAAAATTTTAAATATAAATTTGAACGATCGAGTGTGGCTTCAGGCGTCCCTTCCACTTCGTCTCGGGGGCCTCGGCGTTCGCAAAATTGCAGATGTAAGTATGCCAGCATTTTTGTCGTCGGTCTATGGCACTGAAGAATTAGTCAGGAAAATTCTATCTCCTTCACTGATTAATTCGGATGTGCCAGGTAAGGCCGAAGCTGTAAATGCTTGGAAAATGACTTGTCCAACTGCCGCTATGCCCGCCAACCCATCTTCCCAAAGGCAATGGGATGAGCCGCTCAGTATTGGTGTTAAAAAACATTTAATCAGTACAGCTACCACTGTACACAGTACACAGTACTGCTGCTGAGCGCGCTCGTCTATTGGCTGTGGGTGAATGGGAATCTGGTGTATGGCTCCAGGCACTTCCTTCGCCCAACATTGGAACAATGTTGGACGACACGACCTTCCGCATTGCGACTTGCCTCCGTTTGGGTGCACCGTGTGTTTCTCCGCATCGGTGTCTCTGTGGAGAAGCTGTCGATAGCCTTGGACATCACGGATTGTCTTGCAACAGGAGCGCAGGCCGCATGTCCCGACATGCAAACATTAACGACATTATCCGTCAAGCTCTTGTCACCGCCAGCGTGCCAGCTATACTTGAACCTGTTGGCTTGGCTCGCGACGATGGTAAGAGACCGGACGGTATGTCGTTGATACCTTTTAAGATGGGTAGGCCTTTGGTGTGAGATGCAACTTGCGTCGACACCCTGGCGCCTTCCCATCTTCCAAGTACGATGGATTGCGCATGCGCTGCTGCTGCATCAGCGGAGACTCTCAAACGGCGCAAATATACCAATTTAACTGGTAATTATGTTTTTGAGCCGTTTGGAGTCGAAACATAGGGTCCGTGGGGTCCAAGCGCGCGCGCGCTATTCAAAGAAATTGCGAAGCGACTAATCGACGCTTCCCGTGACCATAAGGGTGGCCTTTACCTCGCTCAAAGAATTGGCATCGCCATTCAGCGTGGTAATGCCGCCAGCCTCTTGGGCACGGTACCAGTAGAGATCGATGGGGAGGAATTTTTCGATGCCTATTCCAGTCTATTCCTAATAAACAAGTAAAATTTCAATTCCCTGCTGTCATTAAGCACAAACACTAAGTTGGTTGTATGTGTACTGCTAGTCAATCTTACTACAGTGGTCGACTAGACCAGTTAATCTGAATGTAAAGTGCCCATACTGAGCATTTTACACAATATTACAATGTGACAATAATCAAAAATGGTATAAAAACTCACTTTCAATGCAGGATTGCCAGTGTTCAAATCCAATGGTGAGACCACATTAAACTCTGTTCTCAATTCTTCTCTTCTCATGTCAGGGTATACCAGAGTTGCGGTGATGCTGTAACTAATACTACCCTTTTGGCCCTTGAAGGTAGATGGGCATGTAAACGGTAATTGATATTTAAAAGGAAATTGATGGTGGGTTGGCGGCAGATGCGATGTTCCTGCAAGTATAGAAGACGTAATATATTATACAAATACTAGGGGAGCCTCCATCTTTCAGGATAAAAGTAGATATAGATATAGTAGTAGAGTATGTAAGTTTAAGAACTACCAAATTTTTTAGAAATTTCCAGATATCCCTAAGGCCCCTTTAGTGTGAAGGAATAATAAGTACCTATGTACACACAAATACAAAAAGTAAGAAGTGACATAGTAGGAAGTAAGATATATAGTAAGCAGTGAGATAGAAGGAAGTAGGGTAGAACAATAGTGGGAAGTAGGATAGCAGGGATAGTAGTAAGTAGAATAGTGTGAAGTAAGATGTGAGCCTCTAAAATATTGCAAACCAGTTAGAAAACTTCAGAGTAAAGGCATAGCTTCGTAAATATAATATAGATCATTATATTATTATCATATAAACTTTAGATTTAAAAATAATTAGAATTAGTTGCAATAAAGGTCATCGAATTTCACAAAAGTTATGGTTGCTTGAAACCTGCTAAATTTCAAGTTTGTAGGTGTTACAGTTTCTGAGATTTGTAATGAATCACTTAATGTTATTTTGCTTATATATATATATATATATATATATATATAGATATAGACAGATATAGATACCTCCTTACTAACAATTGTTTAATAATGCATGCACATGACTTTGACACAACAAGCATGCAGGTAGAGTTAAGTGCAATAGCTAATAGTAACAATATAGTATTGGAAGTATAAGATAATATGTTTCTCACCATTTCCACCTGCCAGAGTTTCTGTGTAGTTGAAGTATTCTTCATGTCCTTGGTACTTAATTTCTCTGGAACGTTTCACACCATTTACTGACTCATACTCCATATAAGTCCATAAAACATTGGCCTCGCCATGGAATTGAATGTATATTGCTAAAATAAATTAAATAGTAAAGTTTATATTTTTAATAAAATATTAATCAACCTTAAAATAAAAAAATAAAAATTGTTTATTTCTCACCACAAGCCAATAAATGCAAAATATGACATAAAAGGATTACTGTATGCACATTGGGTTTGGGTTGTGGATCGCTGGTGCCTGTGGTAGGTAATAAAAACCTGAATTACAGGTCACCAAAAAGTAAGCATGGTACAGCAAGAATTATAATCTGCCTATTATAAAATGTATAGGAAGAAGTTCTCAAACCCCTCAGTACTTAACAGTAGTATTTACTATACTGTATACTTATAGGCCTGAGTGCAAACAAACAAATAACTAAAAGGCTTACAAGAGTAGAAATATCAAACTAAACATTGCTGGTATTCTAGCATAGGAGGAGAAAATTGTCAAGGAATAAATTGCTTTGCAAATTCATAAAAATTTAGTCATAGTCGACAAGTTGACCTTACTGATTGTAGATTGAATATGAAAACAAGAATAAAATTAGTTTAGTTTAATGTAGTAAAAAAAAACAAAATATTGCATGATGAGTAACAATAAAGAAAGTACTTACCAGAAAAATTCAGTGGCTGTCTTAGATTGAACACTATAGATCCATTTAATATTTGACCTGCATAATAAACTGCAGGTATCTGCTCTAGCCTAATAGTACCATTTTGGAAGCCTGCGTCTGCCATTATTGTAAAAATAATGTACCAAAATAGTGACAAGTATCAAACAAGCGTTATCTACAAAGTTGCAAATAATTCGCAAGAGTAATCAATATACATTATTCATAATGTCTTATGAACGTGTTTCGCATATTAAACAAGTCTCTAAATTTAGGCACAGTAGGACTAAATCTGTACGAACTTGTAATAAATGTTAACGAATCAAAACTGGTGAAGGTGAAGACCGGTCCGAAAATAACAAAATAAAACAATGTAGTTTTATTGAAATTAAATAATGAACTTTATGACTATAGAGCAAGGGCAGCTATTTGTTTCCTCGATTGGGTGGATTGGGTTGGGTTCACTTTGATTGACTAAACCAAAGCCAAAGACTAAACTTTGACATTCCAATAAGTGTTTGACATTTTAACCTTTAAGTGTTAACTGCATAGATATAAGCCTTATATAAGCACAAAATAGAATGAATTCCAGTGAATTTATGAGAAGAAACTTTAACTTGAGCAGAGCTCGTTAACGTTATAACAAAACAACACAAAACACAACCACATAAAAGTATTTACGATTTTATACATTGGTTTTAAATGCGTTATAGAAACTAAAAATATATATCTTCTTTCTTTTAATAATGGCTTCTACAGAGAATCGCAATTTTGCCAATCTCAAGTATAAAATGTGTCTAATGCATTTGTGTATGCTTAATGCAACGGAACGGAGTTGCCATAATTATTGTCAAAAAATTGACACTTGTCATATGGTCTTGTCACTTCACTTCACTTGTCACATTGCTTGCAATTGTAGAAAAGTTATTGTTCTACCGCCCCATTGCGCTCTCTTGTACTATGTCTAAAATATTAGAGCACTTAATAAAAAATCGTTTAGAGTGGCTGGTGGAAAGCCAGGGCTTACTGTCGAAAACTCAGTTCGGCTTCCGCAAGGGCCTGGGGACTATGGATAGCCTCAGCATTTTAACTACTGACGTTAGAATAGCTTTATCTAAAAATCAGTATTGCGTGGGCGTTTTCTTGGACATTGCAGCTGCATATGATAATGTACTTCTTCCTGTGCTCAGGCAAAAACTGCTCAATCTGAGTGTTCCAGAGAAGATCGTAAATTTCATTTCCAATTCCCTGTCTGCAAGAACCATTAGTCTTAGAGTTCAAAATTCAACCCTCTCTTCCAGAATTACTTGGAGAGGCCTTCCACAGGGCTCTGTCTTAAGTCCTCTCCTCTACAGTATCTACACAGCTGATTTGGATCTCTCAGTCACATCTTTCTGCAACATCTTACAATATGCAGATGATTTGGCTCTTTATGTAGCAGTGGATCATATGGCAGATGCTGTGTCCAGATTGAACTCAGCAATTTCCTATCTCTCTATTTGGCTTACTGACCATGGTCTATCACTCTCGGTTCCCAAAAGCTCTGTGGTAATTTTCAGCCGTCGTAGATCCATCCCTGATTGTTTAATCTCTCTTGATCATCAAAATTTCCCTGTAAATAACACAGTTAAGTTTTTAGGATTTGTTCTGGACTCAAAGTTATCTGGGGTAGAACACATTAACTACATTTCCCATAAATGTGAAAAAAATATTAATATTTTAAGAGCAGTGTCTGGCGCCTGGTGGGGAGCCCACCCCTATTGTCAAAAGCTGATGTACAACGCCCTTATCCGTAGCCACCTTGACTATGGAAGCTTCCTCTTGGAACCATGCAATAAGGCAGCATTAAGCTTGTTGGATAAGATCCAGGCCAAAAGCATGCGCCTCATTGTAGGTGCCATGAGATCATCTCCGATAAATGCACTACAATTGGAGTGTGTAGACCCCCCTCTATTTTTAAGAAGACAGTACCTCGCAGACAGATACCTATATAAATCGTCCCAACTATCCTTACATCCCCTAATACCCAAGTTACATAGACTATCAGAATACATTTCTTCAGGTGGATATTGGACACATAAAAGCCACCCCTGTTTATTTAATAGTTTTGTGAATTATGTTCGTCTCCCTTTCCCTTGTTTTCAGTGTAAAACTAACCCATTGTTTGAAACCACATTTGATGCAATTATCTACACCCCTAATGTGGTCTTATATTCAGGTATCAGTAAGGATTCCGTGGACGCTGGTAGGGAGCTGGATTATTTGATCAGTCAACATTGGAAGGATTGGCTAGCCATTTACACTGACGCATCTAAAACTTCTGACTCTTCTTGCGTGGGGTCTGCAGTTTGGATCCCAAAATATAAAATTATACTGTCATATAAATCTCCAAATATCAATTCCATTTTTACTGGCGAATCGATAGCTATACTTGAAGCATTACTATATGTTGAATCTCATAATGTAAGCAAGGCGGTGGTTTTTACTGATTCCAGGAGCTGCTTAATGGCCATCCTAGCTAATCAATTCACCAGTAAAACAAAGTTCCCCTTAATACTGTTGATTAAGCAATCATTGTTCAGATGTCAGACTAAGGGTCTGTTGATTTCACTGGTATGGATCCCAAGCCATACGGGCATAGCAGGTAACACTTTTGTGGATTCCCTTGCCAAGGAAGCAATATCCAATGGTGCTCTCGACCAATATAGAGTCTATGCTCACGATATCCTCTTACTTGCCAAACCCTGTTTGATCTCAAAATGGACTACCCTTTGGGAGAAGTCCAGTAAGGTGAAGGGTAGACACTATGCCTCCATCCAGCCTGATATTCCAGCTAGACCTTGGTTTTACCAATTCCGTGAAGCTAGTAAGAGAGCTACTTCGGTAATTTGTCGTCTGCGTTTAGGTCATGCCTGCACCAATGTATTTCTAGCTAAAATCAGGATCAGGGACAGCTCTCTCTGTGAGTGTGGCTTAGATGAACACACAGCGGATCATATTTTTTTTGAGTGCACAAGAAGGAATGGTTCTTTATATGATATCCTCCCCATTAACCGTATCCCTTGACCCATGAATTTTAACTCTCTTCTGACCTATACTAATTCTCCTCTCATATATTTGATCTCTAGCTACATTAACTCAAATAATATTAACCTGTAGAACTGTGTTTGTCTGCTATAACCTCCAACCAGTGTGTTTTGCTTTGACTCAGGTACTCCAGCGTGCTACATGACTTTCGGCCTATATTGGATGTTAAATACATCATCTCTTGTACATTCATAAAACCTTTGATCCGAGACTACAACAAGTCACATTCCGACAAGTCGAAATTATGAATTAAATCCCGAGCTAAGTCATTGGCGGAAACATCGGAATCGCCAGAAGGAAAAAAAAAAAAAAAAAAAAAAAAAGTTATTGTTGTTCACGTTCACGTTGTGTATTAAATTTAAAAAGTTGTAAACAGGTAGTTTCTGAAAATGGGAAAGTTGGACGTAGCAATATTGCGATATCTAACAGCCGAGGACTTTCGAGTTCTAACTGCGGTATGGTTTGCTTATTATCTGCTATACTTCATAGTTAACCTCAATTCGTTGTGTTGTTTAATTTTAAATGGTTTTTAATCAGGTGGAAATGGGTATGAAAAACCATGAACTGGTGCCAGGATCACTGGTGGCATCAATAGCGAATCTCCGTCACGGTGGCGTCCACAAGTTGATGAAAGAATTATGTAAACATAGATTGTTGACATATGAACGTGGAAAGCAATGTAAGTACTGTGTGATCTGAATTTAGTAAAGTAAGTAATGGCGAGTGCATCAAATGTACTTATAACTCACAAAATACAGTTGACAACAAAAGTTAATTAACCATAAAATATTTACTGAGGCACCTGTATCAAACATTTATGTATAAGTAATATGATGACCTAAAAAAGGTGGCTGGGACAAACTGGATGCGTAAAGTGGCCATTGGGAGAGGCCTATGTAGTGAACTACAATAGGCTAATTCATTGATTGAATTGATAATAATCTTATTTCCAGAAGATAAATACCCCAGAACACACTTCTTGCCATATCAATGAACCTGTGAAACTCTCTGCCGGAAACTGTAATAAGTGCTCCAACAGTGAACTGTTTCAAAAATAGACTTGACAAACATTTAAATAATTAAGAACACAAGTGCAGTGATGCATGTATCAGCTCATAGAGCTGCTAGTGTATCAAATAATAATAATAAATGTTAACTAGCTAAGTAACAATTATGCTCACTGGAAAAATAAGCCAGATTCACCTATTGCATCCGAGGCTTTCACCTGACTCCCTGACCTTGTCTCTTAGCTTATACAACTTTTATGTGACTGACTATATTTGGCCTCCCAACCCCAAGGAAGAGTGTAAAAAGTCAAAGCCAAGTCTGGCTTATAAGTGACATGAAGACTTGGCCTTGGTGGGGCTTCATATTTCCTTTAATAACTCACCTCATTGAATGTAAATATCCAATACTTCCAGATGATGGCTACCGTCTCACTAACTCTGGCTACGACTACTTGGCTCTGAAAGTCTTGACGAACAGAGGGGTTATTGCTTCATTTGGCAACCAAATTGGAGTGGGCAAAGAGTCAAATATATATACAGTAGCTGATGAAGATAAAAATCCATTGTGTTTGAAACTTCACAGGTAAGAACTGCACGAAACCATTACTGTCTCCACTGTCTCATGCGCATTGTGCAAATCATATAAATTTTGTACATGACATTGTGCGGATTATCTGTACAAATTTAGCTCCATTACATGAGCACTGTCTATGTAACATTTTGCTTCTGTACATAGAAACCTAAACAGGTGCTCAAGATATTAATTACTTCAAAAATCAAAGATAAAACCATAGTTGTTGTTATCACTCAATTATTTATCAAATTCACTAATATGTTCTTAATGAAATATTTCAGACTTGGACGTACATGTTTCCGCAATATCAAAGACAAGCGTGATTACCATGCTCACCGCAACAAAGCCTCTTGGCTTTATTTGTCACGTATATCTGCCACTAAAGAGTTTGCCTACATGAAGGCCCTATATGAACGAGATTTCCCTGTTCCCAAACCAATTGATTTCAACAGACACTGTGTTATAATGCAGTTGGTGCTTGGTGGACCTTTGTAAGTTTTCATAATATATTATTCTGTTAAAAACACTTATGCTGTGATAATGTTTGAAAGTAACTTTATTCATGGTACTTTATAAAGCCTTTGAAAGAATGAACTTATGTTATTTGACTTCTATATTAAAAAACAATGAAATATTTGTGTATTTAGAGTAATGTCATCTAATAATTTTATTTATTATTGCTATGAAACATATCGATAACTACATTATAATTCAGTTTGTATTAGTAAGGTTGAGGTGTACCTCAAGGATCAATACTGTGACCTGTTAATTTTAATTTATCAGAACGCACGTCTCATCTGTAGCTGACACTGAAGCATTGTACGACGAACTAATGAACCTTATAGTAAGGCTCGGCAACTGTGGTGTAATCCATGGTGATTTCAATGAGTTTAACATCATGATAGATGAGGACAACCACCCTATTATTATTGATTTTCCGCAAATGGTTTCGACATCACACCCTAATGCTGAACTGTAAGTAATTATTTTATTTTTGTACTAGCTAACACCCGCGTGATTTTTTTTATAAAAACCTGTGGACATTTGTCAAATTGGCAAAGCCATTTGTCACTTCATTCATTCCACTTAACAACAATCATTTTTCTTTATAAGATAAAGTTTCCTATACTCATTAATCAGTACCTTGTATATAGTTTCTCCAATACTAAACATTGAATCAATTATCGCTTATGACACTATTAATTAACTTCAAAAGTGACTTAAGTAGATTTTTGAGATTTATTCCATTACTATCACGTTATAAACAGATATAGATAGTAAGTAAGAAAAATAAATTAGCTCCTTATTAATTTACTAAGTTCTATATTTAAATATTTTAAAATGAATCTCTAAACAGCTACTTCGACCGCGACGTGCGTTGTGTTCGCGAGTTCTTCAAAAAGCGCTTCGGCTATGAATCAGATCTCTATCCGAAATTCAGCGATCTGGAGCGCGACGACGAACTTGACACAGAAATTGCCTGCTCGGGCTACAAACGCACTAAGGATTTAGATAACGATCTTCTAGAGGTAATTATAGTGTTCTTTATTTTCTATTGATTGTAATTGCGTAAAGGACGTAATGTATATGAATGGCGATGGTCCCACGAATCCAAGAAAAGAGAAGGAAGATTGTTAGGTGCATGTAATAACAAAGTTTGATATGTAAAGCTTAAAACGACCGTGACTGAGAGTCTAACGTATTTACAAAATCCTCATCAAGAACTCAGGGAAAAAACAAAAATGTTAGTGTTTACCGTACTTTAAAAAACTGCAACTTATTTTTTAATAATCCACTCAACAATTTTGGAAGAGTATACGCCATAGTTTCAAAATAATTCGTTCAAGTCTTATTCAAAAGATAGATCAACTTATTGCCATATTTTTGGTCAACAGGAAATGGGCATAGGTCTCCAAGTAAGTGATGAGGAATATGAATCTAGCGATGAAGAAAATGTAGATGAAGCCAGCACAAAATACTCAGAACAAGAATTAGAAGAACTTAGAAAAGAAGTAGACGCATCTATACAAAACGATGAACGAACTATAGTACCAGAAATCACAGCTAAGACTGCTAAATTGAGGATTAAAGATAAAGAAAACTTCAAAGAATCAGATAATAACACTCTGAGTAAAGAAAATGATGAAGTACCCAATCTTGTTAAACCTAAAGAAGAAAAAGACGAAAATAGTGAAGAAGAATTAAATAAAAAGTCACAGAAGTACAGATTGGCAATGATCGAAAAAACGCTGTCAGATGTGCGATCTATGAGATCTTATACTTCCGCAAGTACTATTGCTCCAGATGTGGTAAAACAGCAAGTGAAGAAGAATTTAGATATAAGACAAAAAAAGATGGAGAGGAAGAAGGCGATAGCGAAGGGAGAAGCTAGTGCGGTGACACGACAGAGAAGAGATAATAGTGAGACGATAAGAGAAAGTCATGGTTTGTGGGGATGGGATGAATAAATCTTTTCTATTAAGCTGATATTGTTTTATTAGATACATTGAATAACATTTAAGTTCACGCATATTATGTCTTCAAAGGGAAAAGAAAACGCATTCATCGTCAGAACTTCGCACGAAAGAAAGGGTCTAGTAATTTAAATACGAAATCTTATTGTTTATATCTGAGAGATCTTTGAGTTAAAGTGTAAAATTGAATTTATTAGTTTAGATTTTAGGAATTTTTCTTTCATTTCACCATGTTTGCGAGAGATTTGATTTTTATGATTGATACTGGATTTATGCTATAAAAAATCAGGATGTTATTTTTTCGTATTTTAGTTGGTTCAAATACCGGGAGCGCTAAGCAAGTTTTCGAAAATATTAGAATGCAGTTTTGATTCTTTTTAAAAATAGGGGAATGTTTCCTTTAAGTAAAGTTGGCCATCTCCAGTATTTAGACGACTTTCCCACGAGGTACGGTTGAAGTCTTTCACCCTGTGTAACACTGGTAATAGAAGTCGCATTGATAAATTAGTTGATAGCTTTTAAATATTGAGTTATTTATTTTTATATTTGGAACGTGGACACACTTACGGGGTTTGCCCATAGCTAAAAAGTCGCGCAGCGGGCTATGGAGCGAACTATGCTTGGAGTTTCTCTGAAGGATAGAATTCGGAACGAGGTTATCCGACAGAGAACTAAAGTTACCGACATAGGTCACAGAATAAGTAAGTTGACGTGGCAGTGGGCTGGCCACGTTTGTCGAAGAACCGATGGCCGTTGGAGCAAACGAGTCCTAGAGTGGAGACCGCGAGAAGGTAAACGAAAGGTAGGACGCCCCCTAGCCAGATGGACGGACGACCTGAAAAAGGTGGCTGGGACAGACTGGATGCGGAAGGCAGAGGATCGGAGAAAATGGGGCACATTGGGAGAGGCCTATATCCAGCAGTGGACTGCGGTGGGCTAATTGATTGATTTTTATATTTAAATCTTTAGAGTGATTTCTTATTCTCTCTTTTCATCTTTCTTCACTTCTATCTGTCTCTACTTCGTCATCCCTATCTTGATCATCCCTATCTTGATCATTGTGGTCGAGTTTGGAGTACATAAGTCCGACGGTGGTCGCTTGTAGGTCTGTGTTGTGGACCCAGTCGTGGTGTCGGATGTAGATCAATTGCAGGCACGCCTCTACGCACAGAATCTGTAACATAAGATACGATAAGATTAGATAAACTTTATTGACATATAAAACAATTATACAGTGTGTGTGTTATTTAATTGTTTGACATTTTTTGATATTATTATTTCGTTGACATTGCATGAATTGACATACTTAGTTCTAAATTAAAAAATATTTGTACATCACACAATGTGGTATAATATAGAGGACATTCTAACATTATTATAAGATCTGTAACTAACCTATGTTCCACAAATAAATGATGATTATGATTACATGTATCCACTAAGTAACAATTTTAACCGTTGAGCTAAATACGTCCAACTGGCCGCAACAGCCATCAGGACTAGCCCTTCCCATTCCCGTGCTAGTAAAGTAATTGTGTTACAGGTTTTGTTTTTTTTTTACGTACTACTGCCATAATATCTGATGTAGGTGCATGACAAGTACGAGTATTTTCTCACATTCACTGGTGTTGACAAGTGACACAGTGATTGTATACGCAAAAATTGTTTCACAAGTTTGTCGCTAGGTGGTGCTAAATCAATATCTTACAAATCACGGGTTTTCTAATCACCAGTGGGTGTGAGAAAGTCTCGCATCAGGTACCCTTCTTTTTTTGTTCAAAATATTGCCTGGCGTAGGTCCTTTGACGAGTCAGGCGACACAATCACTGTGTCGAGTCGCCCTAAGAGTATCAGTTTCGAAACTATCTAGAAAGTTGTTTACTGTTTCATTTCCCTACAAATTCGTTATCCGTGAGGTAACGGAGAAAGAATAGAAGTATCACCACCCCATCTCATCTGAAGTGTGTCTTAAGAGGAGACTAACGGAAAATACGCAGACGATATCGCTGAGAGAAGGAAACCTTGAAATAAAACCCTGTACCAACCTGTCTGGCTGCCTGGATACAGTTGGCCAAAGCCTCCCAACACTGGGAGAGGCCTAGTTCAGCCGTGGGCTGCGATGGGCTTATTGATTGATTGATTGACATCTTCGCTATACCTATTTTTATTTTATGTGCGCAAAATCCCCACGGATAGCCTCACCATCGACGCCGGTCGGACTTGAACCGACTAAAACGCACGCCGTCTCTGAGGGCTGCAGGTTGCCGGTGGTTAGATTATCTGAGACATATCCCTCGCACTCCGGGCGGCACAGGACCGTCTATTTTGAAACGGCCCTCTTCGATTGTAGGGACCACGGAGTCCCCATCGCATCCTCGGGAATGGGGAGGCGCGCATTGCGCACTGCCGCCGCGGCCTGCTTCTGCTAGAGTGACAGGCGGCTCCACCCGTCACCCCTAGGCCCGCGCTCATGGTGAACGGAGGTCATTTTGTTACTTCCGACGCCCGAGCTGCCTCCGCTCGCGAGCAGCGCGGTTTGCGAGTCTCCTTTGCTCCCGCTCCGCCGTCTCCTTCACGAGCATTACTTGCTCGCAAAAGGAGGCGCCGGCCGCCCACGCATCCGCGCAGCGAGTAAAGCGGCGAGTGTGAGAACCCTCACTCCCAGGGCCACGATATTCGCTGTACCAATACCTTGTGTTTATTTTTCGAGTATCCGTGCAATCGGTAGATGTATCCAAACATGCTGGTTGATATCTTGGACTCTTTCACCGTCACATAGTTGTCTTCAGTAAAGAACGGATAGTTCGAGATCCTGTAGAAACCAGCTTGGATTGGGCATTCTAACCTGTAATAACGTTCGCATATAAACCATTGATTTAGGTGATTTGTTATTAACCGTCACACACATCACGTGCGTGCGTATCTCATATCTCTATCTCACACAACTGTAGAAGTACATTACATACACTAACTCTGCAGTATACTCTTGGATCGGATGAACCGGATAAACGAATGAAGTAGACTCTATTTATTTGTGTTTTTAGTATTAAAAAGAATGATGTTTTCCGTTTTTTCCGTGGTTCCCGTGGAGAATAGTTTTTGTGTCAACCCATCTCTTTCCATTCGGTGTCGTCAGACTGATATACACAGCCCAGACTCTGCCTGAGATGCATGGCTCGAGTCAACAATAGTGCCTGGAAGACGGTAATAAGGCTCACCCCCTATTACGTGGGACCGTATACATTGATCGGTGAAATGTGGGTGTTAATTCACCTCTGTCTAACCCTCCAGGGATAAAGACGAGATTGTATGTATGTATGTATGCATGTTGGTATAAAACCCACCTAGACCTTCGGAGCCAAAACCAAATACAACTTAGGTGGTAGACCAGCCTACCTGATGGAAAGTGGTTATCGTGACCTATGGGCGTGTGTAATACTCGCGTGTGGGACTCACACTCATGCTGCCGACCCAGTAAGAACAGAGTTGTGCCGTCGCCGCAAAGCAGTACAAGTCCTCAATTTCGAATTACTTACCAATAAAACGAAAAATTTCAAGTTTTGGACATAAGATAACTCTGAAGATTTAAGAGGAATAAACGGGCACTCACTTGGGTTTTATATAGTAGAACAGCATGCCGTAGATATCCTGCTCATCATTACCATCGTCAACGCAGCCGTTCTGTACCAGGTAGAATGATTTGAAGTTGTCACAGGTGTCAGTGTTACGAATATCCAGACATTTCTCAATTGTTACCTGAAACATGAACGAAAGTTTTAACGCGGACAAGATTGTGCTTTCTTCAGTGTGGTGGGACTATAGATCCCCGTGGTGACCCACCCGTGACTGTTAGGCCTACAGGTTTAGGTCAATTATTAGCAAGATGGTGTGGTTTTTGTCGAACGCTTTTTTTATACCACTTAGGTGGCAGACAAGCGCATGGCCCACCTGATGGAAAGTGGTTACTGTCGCCTATAGACGTGTGTAACACCAGAGAAGCCACACTCGCGCTGCTGACCCTGTTAGCACGGAGCTTTTGTGCCGTCAGTGTAGAGGACAAAGCAGGACAAGTCTTTAGTCACCCCACTGACAGCACAAATTATCCAGTGAGCTCTGGCTACCCTACTCACCGCTGGGAACACAACACGAAGTTATTATAGCCGCGGTATTCTGTAGGGCGGAGGTACTTCCCCAGTGGGACTGCTCAATTGGGCGGAAATACCGCCGTGTCCTACCTCCTACTTCACCATTTATACATCTGATACCAAAATAATCAAAACATCCAACCAACCTCGATCTTCCATCCATCGCTGATATTTTCGGTAATATTAATCGTTCCGCTCACTGAAGAATCGTAGGTCTCAGTTGTGATACTTAGCTCCGACACTGACATTACAACCTGAGGACCATTCTCGCATGCACCTACACGGGTCACCAACAAGTGAGTAGGAGCTGAGATGCATTGAACAGCTGCTATGAAAGAACACGCGAGAATTATGCCAATATACATTGCTGCACGAGCTATCCACATGGCATTAAATTTTGCTGTTGTATTAAACTTTGAGCATGACGAGTCAATAGGATTGCAATCCATGGTGTGGAGATCCAATGATGATGATTTTTTAATGTGTTTTTAATGACAGCTTATTGAATGTGTTCAATAACGCAGTTATGGGTAATGCCTGCCTATGTATATTGTAGGTACCTACTCTGCAAATTTAGAGTTTGTAAATATAGGAATTTAAGGTTATAATGTTATATAATATAAGGATATAAGGTAATAATTAAGGTTAATAAGGTTAGAAATTGAAGGTCACCATGAGAAAGACAGCATACTTATCTATTACTTACATAGGTTTTCCAGAGTTACGACTCAACGCCTGCACCCATGGCTGCCGTCATATCCCTGACATCGCAGACAAAGGTAAGAATTGCCTTCTCTGGTGCAGCGGTGCGGCTACATTTTGCAGTACCTACTTGGTTATGTGGGTAACACACATATTATGTGGGTATGCTTAGGAATGCTGAATTGATGTCGTAAAAGATGATATGCATGCCTTACTCTCAGAGATGCCGAAGACCAAAGGTACCCTGGAGGGAGTAAGGCATGTCGGCCGGGGTTGCGAGAGACATGTATCTGCTAATCTCACCTTCGGCATTCTACAACCCACCGAGACGGTGTGCGTTCTAGTCGGTTCGAGTCCAATATATGTAACTACCCCTGCCGCCTCCAACAGGTTGAGGGGCAATCCGTGGGGATTTTGCGCACGTTAAAATAAACTGGATAAAGGCCTGAGTGTATGTATAATGTGCATGAATGATAGTTTTGAAAAGTACGAGTAAGTATACTAGTACCTAATAAGGCCTGAGCCCTCGGAGAAAAAGATCTATCAAGCTGTCGCCTTATCGGATATAATTGTCACATACTGGTTACCAAATCGTGTAATTATCCACGTTTATCAGATAGGTACATATAATGTCGGTTATCAAATACTACGCGACTACGCCCAAATATGAAGTTTTGACGTAGTAATAGCTCACCGAATACTAAATATTAACACCTCCTCATACCTTGGTCTTTTCTTCGCGTGATAATTGACGACAGTCACTGGGGCATGACGGAAGTGGACACGAATGCTGCGCAGGAGACGCAGGTTCGAGTCCTTTTCAGTGCAAATATTTGTATGTACGAATACGGCTATTTGCGTTGATCAGGGTCGTGCCTCGAAGAGCAAGCTAAGCCGTCTGTCCCGGTTGTTGTACGAAGTCTATGGCAGCCGTTACGGGTAGTTGGAGTCTTAAAAAGTCCAGCAACTGCGGGTCTAAAAAGGCCATATTGAGCAATTTCGCTTAAATCGAGTTGATAACTTTTGAATTTACAGTAGGTAGATCTTAATAGATTCCTATAAAATTCGTAAGATATATTATATAATATGTAATTTACTAAGTAGATTCTAATTTCGTGTAAATATCGCCGCATGAATAAATTTTATCCAAATACGATTCCAATAAGCCGCGTGGTTTCCGGCAGAGTAGAATTTGGACCACCCCATCTCTTCCCATGCGGTGTCGTACAAGGCGACTAAGGGATAGGACTGTTTAACATCAGACAGATATATACAGCCCAGACTCAGCCAGAGATGCGTGGCTCGAGGCAACAATAGTGCCCGGAAAACGGCAATAGGCTGACCCCCTATTACATGGGACCGAATACAATGATGGTGAAATGTGGGTGTTAATTCACCTCTGCCTAACCCGCCGGGGATAAAGGCGTGATTATATGTATGTACGATTCCAATAAAGTGGAATTTTAAACCTGTTGTTTTAACTGCAATATTTCGAGATTACCAATGTAATGTGGAGATCAGATGCCGTTACAGCTTCGAATGCCACTGGGATAAACGCTAGAATGAAGAAGATCGCGTGATAATTGAATCAATTTTACAAGATTATTTTGGTCTCAAGTGTCTTAACCTTAGATGAATTAAAAAAGGGAAGATACGGTACGTTCTATGCATTGTACGTAAAAAAATTGCTCGCACACTTAGATGAATTTTTTAATTCATCTAAGGTCTTAACCCTTTTTTTCGTGCAGAAATTTATTTTCACCATAAATTGTCATGTACTTTACGATAACGAGAGCTGCGCCGACGTCGTTTGGATTTTCATACTACTCTAATCATGTTTTGAAACACTTACTAAGAATTGAATAGTTAAACGCACAACTTATATGATGAATATGATGATACTTAGATTAGAAAAAAAGGCAGAAGGCCATTCATTTTAGTTCATTATGTCGTTCATTAATCAGTCGACCGGCACACGACGCTCGACCGACGCAGGGTGACCGAGCGAAACCGAATCATTCCCTCCTCAGACTTTAGCACTTTAGACTCACTCAGTAATTCAGTGATATTTAAACACTGTGCATGTCCACAATGGCCGAAGATAATCTCACCGCGATTTTGTATAAACCCAAGGATTTACAACTGGTACGTACCTACTATATATTTTTTAAATATATATGTTAATATTTCACAGTACTAGGCTAACTTAACTATGCAAGTTACCAAATACTACAAATTGAACTTTAATAGAACAAATTCCTTTTGAGTTGCTGCGGTATTATCGTACACATCTGTTTATGAATGAATGTCTACGTAACTTTTAAGTTCGATTTTTGCGGCTTATGTAAGTAATCGATAATAGTAACCTACTCAAGGACCACACCATAGTTTAGTATAAATATGTTAATATTTGTTTGGGTTGTGATAACTTTTCAAGGTTATCAAAATAATTATTTTTCATTAGATGTAGTAGAATCATAGAAGAGTACAGAAAGTGACATACCTACCCACTTATTGAGGTGAACTTTTTATATTAATAAATAAATTATTTCAATAAATGAGCCGGCCGGCATGGGGCACCGGCAATTAAATGCAAACAACATTGACAAACGCTGCTTTAGATTTTTGATCTGTCTGAATATACCTATTTATCCATTTTTATAATTTCTATCGACAGATACAAACGCCGATACCCGAAATAAACGATGACGGTAAGTGTCACTTGTTCTAATATTTACTTTAAAAATCTTTCGACAATGATTTTCATTTAAATTTACATTTCTGCATCAATCTCGATAAATTTGATCATCATCATCTTAGTTATCATCATTAATATGCGCCTTCCACGTTCCTCGTACTACCTCTGCCCCCACCCAAATTCACCCAATGGTAGACTGGTAGAGTATGCCTACAGCATCAGGTCCGCCAATGTACATCGTGCATGAATAATAAATAAATCTGCCGTTAAACTTATGCTTATCTGCCGTTAAACTTATGCCTAATCCTTCCATTGCGTAGGTCGTTGCTTAGAACTTAGTTTATGTTGCAATGAAAACACCTCGTTATCACTTAAACGAGGTTCAATGATTGATTAATAGGAGTCCGCTTTTTTTCCCATCGCTATTCGTCTCGTGAGAACGACTATTTCCCAGTGGTTATGAGCGCCGGCTTCGAGCTGTTGAACTTATGGACTATTCCATTGAAATTGGCATTTACAATTTAAATATCTTGAATTTAATTAAGTTGGAAATGTGAACTAGTGTGACGAAACAGATACAGCAGGTTTAGCAACTCACAATTTATCTAATATTATTAACACCAAAAAGAATCTGTTACTGGCCTCTATTCTACTAAAGCAAAATCACTGTCATACCATACCACAGCAAAAAATGGCATTAAATTTTAGACTTTATTTCGATTGTCTTAAAGTCCAAAAATAAATAAAAAAGTGTTTCATTACACTTTGCAAAAAGCCTTTTAATTTTGGACTTCAACTGTAATGCATTGAAGTTTAAAATTAAATGGAGTTTTACAGTGTACGTGGTATGGTTTTGCTTTAGTAAGAGGAGAGAGGACAGAGGCCTGGGCCTCGATTTTACTAAAGCAGAACCACTAATCCTATCACAAACGCTATAAAAAATGGCATTAAATTTTAGACTTTATTTTGATAGGCTTAAACTCCAAAATTAAATAAAAAAGAGTTTCATTCATTACACTTTACCATTCACTCTGCAAAAAGCCTTTTAATTTTGGACCTTAACCGTATTGCGTTAAAGTTTAAAATTAAATGGATTTTTTACAGTGTTCATGGTATGACAGTGGCAAAAGCAAAACCACTATCCTATTACAAACACTAAAAAATGTCATTAAATTTTAAAATTTATTTCTATACTCGTAAAATCCAAAATTAAATGAACTCACTCTGCAAAAAGCCTTTTAATTTTGAATTTTAAACGCACTCAGAACATAACATAACAATCTCACGCTTTTATCCCTGAAGGGCTAGGCAGAGGTGCTAGCACCCACATTTCGCTAGTAACTGGGCACATATATAAACCTGCGATAAATACACACATAACTTCGAAAAGCATCGAAAGGTTATTGGTGTGTGCCATGGTGAAACCTGGGATCGAACCCGAGACCTCGTCTCAGTAGTCCATTACCCGTATCACTAGGCTACCGCGAGGTGCGGTATTTCTATACTCGTATAATCCAAAATTAAATGAACTCACTCTGCAAAAAGCCTTTTAATTTTGAACTTTAAACGCACTGAGAAACCAAAATGAAATGGATTTTTCAGAAAGAGTCCATGGTATAACAGTAGTTTTGCTTTAGCAGTATCAAGGCCCAGTTGGTTAGCCCGTAAGTAGTAACCACGGTAGAATATTTGACAATGGATTATAATATTAGTTGCTTTTATGTCCGTCATCTGGACAATTGTTGTGTGACCGCATACGTCCTGAGCTGACTCGATTGGACCATTTGTACTGATTGCTCAATTTTACTAACGGAATTACGCACATAGTATTGCGTAAAAAAATTGAGTGTTCAAATCCCAAAATGACTATAGTGGTTCTTCTGATATTTATGAGAATTTATAAATCTAATGCACAAAGGTATCAAAAAAAAAAGAAAAAATTTAATAGGAAGTAGGACACGACGGTATTCTCGTCCTAATTGAGCAGTCCGACTGGGGAAGCGCCTCCGCCCTACAGAATACCACGGCCATAATAACATCGTGTTGTGTTCTCGACAGTGAGTAGCAGTTTTTGTGCTGCCAGTGGAAAGACCAAAGGCTTGTCCTGTTTTGTCTTCTGCACTGACGACACAGAAACTCTGTTCTTACAGGGTCGGCAGCACCTGATGGAATGTGGTTACCGTGGCCAATGGACAACAGCAAGAGAGACATGCACGTTTCTCACGCTGTTGCACTCATCCATTGGCCACGGTAACCACTTACCATCAGGTGGGCCGTGTGCTTGTCTGCCACCTAAGTGGTATAAAAAATACCATTGGAAAGCTGAAATAACTTTATTCAATCATTAAGTAGGTATTTAGTTAAATTTAAGAAATAACCCACATTAGTCTATTCCTAGGAGGATAGGGCCTGTGTTATTCTAGTCTAACTATCAACCAACCAATCAAATAACCTATCTTAGGCCACTGCTGGCCGTAGGCCTCTCCCTATGTTGGGAGGCTTTGGCCTACTGTTTCCACGCTGGCCAGAGGGGTTGGTACAGGGTTTTATTTCGACTTTTCCTTCTCTCGTAATTATTTCGTCTGTGTACTTTTTCATCAGTCGCCTCTTACGACACCATTCGGTTGACTATTGATGATGATAATTGTATTCTTTCTCCGTCACCACACTGACAAACAGAGTTACTATAATATAATCTATCTCCAGGCCTTCAGCAAGATCCGTTGTTAAGCGATAGAGTTACAAACATTCATGGCATTCATCCTTCTACCCATAAAACATCCTCACAAAAAAACACATTTATGATAAGGATATATCAAATAGGATGTATTTTACAACGCTTCGATTTTTTATATAACCGTGTATCTATTTAGTTAGAATTTGCAATAATAACTGAAGCACCTTTAGATACCTACAACAATTTTATTTCCAATTTCTTAAGAACTATATTTTCTATCACAGAGGTCCTTCTGCGAATGGACTGCGTGGGAATTTGCGGTTCAGATGTGCACTACTGGCAGACCGGCAAGTGCGGTCACTTCCTGCTCCAAGAGCCCATGATTATGGGACACGAGGCGTCAGGTGTCGTCGTTAAGGTAGGATCCTAAAAGACCTGACCCATCTTTTCCCGAGTTTTATTTGAATTTTTGAGGTTTTAGGATGAAATTCTTTGCTGAGCCGCTATTTTCACACTTTCATGAAATTTTAAGCATTTAATATAATGACTATTCAATCGAAATCGATTAAGATGCAAAAATTTAAACTGTTCAGGCATAGAAGTGTTTTATATAATTTCACTTCACTTATATTTCACTCTGTTTAAATTTCTTTTCACTCATTTACAAGTTTATTATTATTACCTAGTATTTAAATTTCAGATCCTATCTTCTTTAGTTTCTTTCACTACACTTAATATTATTTAGTAAATGTAATTCACGTGAAAAAGATCGAATAAAACTGTAATTTGCACTTTTAGTTAACACAAAGGTGAATTTAGGTAGGTAAATTGCAAGGTGTAGCACATAATTTCGATTTCATAAAAAAATTGTTGCATAAAATGGACGTGCGTTTCGTAGAAATATCGCTAAGCTTGTTGTGTACCTATATACCTACCTACTTGTAATTCAACTATTAGAATCAGACCTATTTAGTTAATCTGTGACCGAAAACCTAGTCTAGACCTCGACTATAATATTTTTCACGTAGCATGGGTACGGTGACGTTTGGGATTTGAAGTTACTAGAGATGTAGTCAAGATAAAATCGCATGAAATAAAATCGATTATATATCTTATCGAGATCATTTATTAATGAAGAAGAAATCGATTCTATTAACTAATAATTTTGAAGAAAAAAAGTAAAACAAAATTGATAACCTGTTTAATTATTTATTAAAAATCAAACATGTTCATCATCTTCATCATCATCATCATCATCATCATCGTCATCTGACTCGTCGACGTGAATAATTATTTGGGAATCAATTATGCAGTCTATTCTAATGTCTCGCTCCCAGTCATGTAAGATTAGATTTTTGGTTTTCTCCACTACTTTCTTCCAGTCATCGCCAGTGACATTTTTGCATCCCTCTTTCAATAACCCCATCATTTTTGTGGCTGTAAAAGGCGGAGCTGTATTTTTTCGTGCAGCGTATCCTGAAACAAGATAAAAAACAAATTGAGTCATAGAATTCAAGTAATAAACATAATCATATTTTTGTCAGTATGTAAATAGACTATGGTTAAACAAGTTACCTTTGATTTGGGCCCAAATTAATTCAATGGCATTGTACTGACAGTGGTACGGTGGAAGCCTCAGGACTTCGTGACCATATTCGTTTGCCATCATATCTAATTTGTATGTCGTTTGGGGCTTGTGCATTTTTACGAGCTTCACTAGCTCCACCTTTAATTTCGTCTCATCGGCTTGCACATTATTGGCTTGGAGCCACTCGATCAACTCGCTCTTCTTATTGGAAGAAGTCGGCGGTTTGTTCAATTGCACGGAGGGATATGGGGCATTGTCCATGATAATTGTGCTGGGTTCTTCTAAATTGCTAAGCATATTTTGAAACCACTCCGTGAATACTTCCGCATTCATATCTTCGTGATATTCTCCCGTCTTTTTCGATTTAAAAGCAAGTAGCCCATTTTCTACAAATCCTTTCGATGTGCCTGCGTGACAAATAATCAATCTCTCCCCTTTTCCTTCTGGCACTTTGGTCGAGGCATGAGGTGTATCGTCAGTCCACATTTTACCGACCGTATGATTGGCATTCAGCCAAGTTTCATCCAGGAAGACGACATTGCTCCAATCGGTAATCGCTTTAGCCTTTTTCAAAAAGGTAACCCGCGCAAGTGCTATATCGCCCCTCTCCATGACAATTTTTCTTTTGTTTACTTTTTTGAATTGGAAACCAATGTCCTTCAATACGCGCCACAAGGATGTAGGACTTCCAGTAAACAAATCAGCATCTTTTAAAGACTTGACCAGCTTTAGAAGCGTCGGTAATTCTTTATTCTGGTAATAGTTATAAATGTGGCTCCGTATAGCATCGGCCGCAAAACTGTCTACATCTGTTACAGATGCCTTTTTGGTTAGCTTTTTATTAGGGGTGGACAACTTATTTTCTTCTGTATCGTGAGCACCATATTTTTCTCGAGTGATTCGAGAAACCGTGTTCCGCCCAATGTCTAACGCATCTGCCACTCGATCCAAAACGTTGGACACAGGCAATAGCGTTCCGCCATTCTCACGTTCCCGCTCAAAGTAATCCCGCAATCGAACTACAAATTCACGGGCTTGACTACCAAGCACAGTCTTTTTCGTTCTTTTTGGCATTTTGCCAAAAAAAAAACAACAAAACAAAAGTCAATAACAAAAAACGGTAACGAAAACAACAAAGCACAACGATAGTCAATAACAAAAACAAGTAACAAAAACACCACGCAAGCTCAAAACAAAGAAAACAGACCGCATACAAGGCAGACGCACTCGTACTGAGTTGATATAACAAGATGGCTGCCAGCTCATGCTTAAGCAGTGTTGCTATATTATAATAAAGCTCCACAAAGACAAAAATGCTTTGTTTAAAGTTTATTATTACATAATTATATTTTATAATCGTATTTTAGTTAAAAATACAACTAACGATTTATGATACTTTATTCGACAATTTATCGATTATAACGATTTTACTATGTCAATCTCTAACGCAACCTGTTCCGATTCACGCATCAAGAATTATGTATTTGGAATGTTTATACTACGTGAAAAATATTATAACTGATAATAGTGTGACTGTGACCATTATAATCACTCAATAAGTGGCACTACACTCATTCGTTCTCTGCCCGTCATCTTTAATTTATATCTATAATATTTTTCACGTAGCATGGGTACGGTGACATTTGACTAATTCCATTTCATGCATGATTCATTTCGAAACAATTTACCTAACGCGGAATACAGGAAACAACACTTAATACGAAGATAAAAAGAAAACTGTTTTATTTTGCATTTTTAACTTAAAACTATTTTTATTTCTCCGTAATTATTTAAACTTTAAATATAAACATTCCAAATACATAATTCTTGATGCGTGAATCGGAACAGGTTGCGTTAGAGATTGACATAGTAAAATCGATATAATCGATAAATTGTCGAATAAAGTATCATAAATCGTTAGTTGTATTTTTAACTAAAATACGATTATAAAATATAATTATGTAATAATAAACTTTAAACAAAGCATTTTTGTCTTTGTGGAGCTTTATTATAATATAGCAACACTGCTTAAGCATGAGCTGGCAGCCATCTTGTTATATCAACTCAGTACGAGTGCGTCTGCCTTGTATGCGGTCTGTTTTCTTTGTTTTGAGCTTGCGTGGTGTTTTTGTTACTTGTTTTTGTTATTGACTATCGTTGTGCTTTGTTGTTTTCGTTACCGTTTTTTGTTATTGACTTTTGTTTTGTTGTTTTTTTTTGGCAAAATGCCAAAAAGAACGAAAAAGACTGTGCTTGGTAGTCAAGCCCGTGAATTTGTAGTTCGATTGCGGGATTACTTTGAGCGGGAACGTGAGAATGGCGGAACGCTATTGCCTGTGTCCAACGTTTTGGTTCGAGTGGCAGATGCGTTAGACATTGGGCGGAACACGGTTTCTCGAATCACTCGAGAAAAATATGGTGCTCACGATACAGAAGAAAATAAGTTGTCCACCCCTAATAAAAAGCGAACCAAAAAGGCATCTGTAACAGATGTAGACAGTTTTGCGGCCGATGCTATACGGAGCCACATTTATAACTATTACCAGAATAAAGAATTACCGACGCTTCTAAAGCTGGTCAAGTCTTTAAAAGATGCTGATTTGTTTACTGGAAGTCCTACATCCTTGTGGCGCGTATTGAAGGACATTGGTTTCCAATTCAAAAAAGTAAACAAAAGAAAAATTGTCATGGAGAGGGGCGATATAGCACTTGCGCGGGTTACCTTTTTGAAAAAGGCTAAAGCGATTACCGATTGGAGCAATGTCGTCTTCCTGGATGAAACTTGGCTGAATGCCAATCATACGGTCGGTAAAATGTGGACTGACGATACACCTCATGCCTCGACCAAAGTGCCAGAAGGAAAAGGGGAGAGATTGATTATTTGTCACGCAGGCACATCGAAAGGATTTGTAGAAAATGGGCTACTTGCTTTTAAATCGAAAAAGACGGGAGAATATCACGAAGATATGAATGCGGAAGTATTCACGGAGTGGTTTCAAAATATGCTTAGCAATTTAGAAGAACCCAGCACAATTATTATGGACAATGCCCCATATCACTCCGTGCAATTGAACAAACCGCCGACTTCTTCCAATAAGAAGAGCGAGTTGATCGAGTGGCTCCAAGCCAATAATGTGGAAGCCGATGAGACGAAATTAAAGGTGGAGCTAGTGAAGCTCGTAAAAATGCACAAGCCCCAAACGACATACAAATTAGATATGATGGCAAACGAATATGGTCACGAAGTCCTGAGGCTTCCACCGTACCACTGTCAGTACAATGCCATTGAATTAATTTGGGCCCAAATCAAAGGTAACTTGTTTAACCATAGTCTATTTACATACTGACAAAAATATGATTATGTTTATTACTTGAATTCTATGACTCAATTTGTTTTTTATCTTGTTTCAGGATACGCTGCACGAAAAAATACAGCTCCGCCTTTTACAGCCACAAAAATGATGGGGTTATTGAAAGAGGGATGCAAAAATGTCACTGGCGATGACTGGAAGAAAGTAGTGGAGAAAACCAAAAATCTAATCTTACATGACTGGGAGCGAGACATTAGAATAGACTGCATAATTGATTCCCAAATAATTATTCACGTCGACGAGTCAGATGACGATGATGATGATGATGATGATGATGAAGATGATGAACATGTTTGATTTTTAATAAATAATTAAACAGGTTATCAATTTTGTTTTACTTTTTTTCTTCAAAATTATTAGTTCATAGAATCGATTTCTTCTTCATTAATAAATGATCTCGATAAGATATATAATCGATTTTATTTCATGCGATTTTATCTTGACTACATCTCTAGTAACTTCAAATCCCAAACGTCACCGTACCCATGCTACGTGAAAAATATTGTAAACTATTCTAAACCAACTAATTAATTTTTACTCTTGTATTGACAATTTAGTTCTTCGAGTGTATTTTTATGTCCGACTGAGACAAAGTTTAGATTAGTACCTACTATTAATCCTCGCAAAAAAATCTAAATTCTCGGCAATTGATAATTTCTTAATTATATCTCGTTGCTATCAAAATAACTTCGCAGATTAAAATTACTCTAATTTTTATTACTTCGATAAGTACCTAATGAACTAAATGCTGTTAGTTCAGCACACGATAAAAATATTCAAGGTTGACGGCTAAGTCTGATAATAATGCGGAATTTAACATTTTCGTTAATTTTGGTCCCAGACGTAGACGTAGACCAAAATGATATGGAGGTGTGACGACACGCCCACCACTCGTGCCATACCACAGAATAATATATTGGCCATACGTAATATCGTTCGACTTTACGGCCTTGAACTTAACTTTGAAATGTTTTCGTCGTAATATTCAGCTGAGTAAGTAGGTAGTTAATTACGTTGTAGTAAGTTGCATTTATATTTCAAGGTAGGTGTATTAAAAGTTATAAGCAAGTTGTGAATGCTACGGTTCCCGAAGACTTATCAATAATATTTTTCTATCCTCAAAATAAAGTCTATATCGAACATGTTTCTGTTTAGATAAGTAAATTTTTTCATTTATATTATAAATTTGACAAAAAAATGTGTTTAAGCAGACCTAAGTAACTACTTATGTACTACAAATATTCGCATCCTACAGATGTTTCGTCAAACAAGCTAGACTAGTTAGACTAGAAAAAATCCATTACTGTTGTCGTTTTTAGTCAACTTTTTAAAAAATATAACCCCAGTGCGCTGTCACAAATGTCACGATCCACAATGTTTTGAAAATAATAGATAGGTACTTGTTACGCAATGTGCAAAGCCCAAGTAAACATTATAAGGTCTACCTAATCGTAGTTACGTGTTACATTATCTATGAACAACAAGCTCATAAGCCGCAAATAAGACTCTAACATAATATATTTTATGTGTCGACACAAATATTGCTCTGCTGTAAAATTACTTGTGTATGTTGTCATAATGCTTATCCAAGCTCCCCCAAAGTGTATGTACTTATTAATTAAAACAAGTCAAGCTGTTGTCAAGCGCTCATTGTGAATTGTACCTTATTTCTCGCCTGTACGCCGACCGCCTCTCGGGTCTCAAATACCATGATGTAAGGTGTGGGGACGAATTGGGGACTCTGTGGTCCCCACACCTGAGGAGAGGGCCAGATCGAGAGAGGTGGCTCTGGGTCGGCCAGTGTACGAGGAATATGCCTGTTAACCTCACCTTCAGCAACCAAACTACCCACTGGCTACTGTGGTAAAAAAAAAGGTGTAAGGTGTGTCCCAATATGATATTAAGCCCCGGCTGACCATGGTAACTATGCTATCTCCGGTTTCAATAGCCCCCTCGGTTGTGGCAAAAACAGAGTTTTCATCTTTCCCCGGAAAGAGGGGGCCGCGCATCGCGCCTCGGCCTGCCTCGGTTATGTCATATTCTGATCCGCCCCTTTGTCAAGTTATATCACAGTAAGGGCCTCTCATACCAAATACGTCAGTCCAATACTAAAATGACATAATAGTAATGCTATAGAGATATTATTAATACCCATTTTATCAATCGCGATTATCCATTGCTTTTAGTTTATGATGGTAACAGTTGTTACTAACTGTGTATTTTGTACTATACGGCAAAACAAACCTACGGATGTAGGTAGGTAATACACAGTTGTTCCGTTTAATTGAGGGTTAAAACTCGTAAATTAATAATTTGAGGTACATGTGATTGAGACTTGAGACCGACATAAGGCGAAGTCAACTTGGAATAATCCGCAGGTGTAGATGCTCTCCAATTCTGTGTGTCGATGTATCAAATCTACGAATGTATACTTAGGTAGAATTGGCAAAATCGCGAGAAATTTATTTCTGGACCTATAAACCTGCAGAAAAATATTATAACTGAAGGCGTTTATTTTGGCTCGTTTAATGACCAGATTTAGAATTTTGTGGGTGCAGTGACAATTGGTTGGCTTATTAAATGATAAAAGAAATATCTATAAAGCTCTTTTCCCTCAGGTCGAACATTTGACCTCCACGAATGAATGTTGTAATAATCTATCAGTTGCTGAGATGTGACATGATAACCTTTGACTGTTACGTAGTTTTAGTAAACGTAATCAATCAATAATAATTTTACACAAGTAAAGTAATAAGTAGAAATAAAAGTAGTGGTAGTAATGTGGTAGATTTTCTTTGCGGAAGCTTCTCTATAAGGGAGATAGGTGGGCTTGCGCGAAATTCCTCCGCCGCAATAGAAATAGACAATGTTCGTTGGACTGGCTGAGTATGGGCACCTATTTATAATATATGACAAGCACAATTGTCACTAATTTGAATTTATGCTTGTTTGTCAGCAAGCATACGCGTAATAGTTCGTTCTTTGAAGCCGGCCTTCTATAGGTAATTACTACTGTGGACTGCCGGCGCCTTCTTCTGCGAGCAAGTAATGCTCGTGAAGGAGACGGCGGCGGAGCGGGAGCGAAAGAGACTCGCAAACCGCGCGGTCTGCGAGCGGAAGCGGCTAGGGCGTCAGAGGTCGCAAAATGACCTCCGTCCCCAATGAGTGCAGGCCTGAGGGTGACGGGTGGAGCCGCCTGTCACCCTAGCAGAAGTAGGCCGCAGTGGCGATGCGCGAATCGCCATCTCTTAAGAGACGGTCATGGGCCGGGCGGGGTGCGAGAGACATGTCTCAGATAATCTGACCTCCGGCAACCTGGGGCCCACACTGTCGGCGTGCGTTTTAGTCGGTTCAAGTATAACATAACCTCCACCACCGGCTACAATGGGGGGGTATCCGTGATATTGTGTACAATAAAAAAGGTACTGTAGTTACTAGTATTATTTTCGAACTTCAGTTTGCCCCTCGAAGCACGGAGTCCGCTTTCAGGTTTATTCTTGTCTACTGCGCACGTACTTGAGCATCCATGGCAGTGAGACCACTGGTACATGTCATCCCTTACGTAATGAGTACGTAGGTAGGTACTACTTCATACCATAACTAGAAACCTACTTACGTTACCTACGTAGCGAAAAAAATGACGATATTAAATATAAGTACTTACGTATAGCCGTCAGAAATGATGATATCCGTAGGAGAACAAAAGTAACCGACGTAACCCAGCGGATTAGCTCGTTGAAGTGGCAGTGGGCGGGACACAGCGCGCAGAACAGATGGTCGATGGAGCAAAAAAGTTCTGGAATGGCCACCGCGTACGGGCAAACGTAGTATAGGACGCCCAACGGCCAGGTAGAAGGACGACCTCTTCAAAGTCGCCGGGAAGCGCTGAATGCAGGCTGCTTTAGATAGGTAATTCTGAAAGTCTATGAGAGAGACCGATGTTCAGCAGTGGACTGTGTGTTGCTGATATGATGATGTGATGATGACGTATAGCCGCGTGGTTTCCGGCAGAGTAGAATTTGAGCCACCCATGCGGTGTCGTACAAGGCGATAAAGAGATAGGGCTGTTTGACATCAGACAGATATATACAACCCAGACTCAGTCTCAGATGCATGGTCATGGTCATCTCGAGTCAACAATAGTGCCCGGAAGACGGCAATAAGCTCACTCCCTATTATGTGGGGCCGAAAATAATGATTTGTGAAATGTGGTTGTTCACTCTGCCTAACTCTTCGGGGATAAAGACGAGATTATATGTATGTAAGTGAGTACGTATAAATATTTATAATGACATAATGACAACACCTATAACTATTGTTATTTGTCGTTATCACCATTTACATAACGAGGTGTAAAACCATCGCATTATATCAGCTATAAACACATAATAAAATAATTTCTTAAACGACATAACTACGAGTACAACCTATTTTATAGTAATATAAATAAGTTTGTTATTATGATTATTTTTATTTTATTGTACTGTTTATTTTATTATTGGTGTCAACTCGGTTGTTATGTACACACACCTAAAGTCTACTGAGAACTCCTATATACGCTGAGATGTTTTTTTTTTATTCATCTAAGTAACTAAGTATTCCTATCACGAAATATTAAACCGTGGTAGCCTAGTGGTATGGGTAATGGACTGCTGAGACGAGGTCTCGGGTTCGATCCCAGGTTTTACCATGGCACACACCAATGACTTTTCGATGCTTTTCGAAGTTATGTGTGTACCTATTTATCGCAGGTTTATACGTGCTTGGTTAATAGCAATAGGCTCGCCACCTAATACATTGGGACCTAAACATAAACTGGCGAAATGTGGGTGCTAGCACCTCTGCCTAGCTCTTCGGGGATATAGGCGTGAGTTTATGTTATGAGTTTATGAAATATGAAATCTGAATGAAGTCCTTAAAATCGTCTTGGGGTTGTTACTGGTTGCATTCAAGGCTCTCGCTGCAAACACCTCTTTCACTTCGAAGTCCGTGGTCTGCTTACTTCATCTGCTTTTGGTTTAGCTTATGCAGTCATTAAGGAAGCGTCGTGAAGGTCTTGATGGGACCCAAAAAGTCATCGTAGTATTATACTCTTTGCCGCGTGGTTTCCGGCAGAGTAGAATTAGGCCCATCCCATCTCTTCCCATGCGGTGTCGTACAAGGCGACTATGGAATAGGGCTGTTTAACATCAGACAGATATATACAGCCCAGACTCAGCCTCAGATACATGCCTCGAGTCAACAATAGTGCCCGGAATACGGCAAAAGGCTCACCCCCTATTACGTGAGACCGAAAACAATTATTGGTGAAATGTGGGTGTTAATTCCCCTCTGCCTAACCCTCCAGGGATAAAGGCGTGATTATATTTATGTATGTGTAGACAACATACGTACTATCTAGGAGACGTGTGTGGAAGTCAAAAACACTAATATACTCGAGATAGGTGTGTGGTAGGTACACCCCCGTAATTCTTAGATTGTTACTCTAGAATTGTACAGAATTCTTAGCAACTTTTTGAATCTAACTGTGGATAAATTGCTGAGACAGCTTTACTATTCTTTACCATATATCTGCCTTATCTACGGCAGTCCAACATGAGCAAGACGTATCCAGACAATCCCCCAGAAACATCAGTACAGTACCTCCAAGCATAGCATAGCACATTACATACCTAGCCCATTGTGTGACTGTGACATACAGTTAGTGGATTAGCCCTACCCTGAAAAAAAGGTACGGTAAAATTAAATAGATATTACCTATGTCTCCATTGTAGCTCGGCGCAAAAGTGAAAAACCTCAAAGTAGGGGACCGCGTGGCAATCGAGCCAGGCGTGCCGTGCCGTTACTGCGAGTTCTGCAAGACCGGCCGCTACCACCTGTGCCCCGACATCATATTCTGCGCCACGCCACCTGTCCACGGCAACCTCGCCAGATACTACAAACATGCTGCTGACTTCTGCTTTAAGTTAGTATTCTCAAATCCCTTCTCAGTTCAGAGGATTTTAATAAACTTATTGATGCTATCCGTGTGGTGACGGAAAAATAATAAAAGATTTCCGCCCCATCTCATCCGAAGGGCATCGTAAGACGCGACTAACGGAAAAATACGCAGATGATATCACTTCCAGAGAAGGAAAACTCGGCAATAAAACTGTGTCAACCCGTCTGGTCAGCACAGATACAGTAGGCTAAAGCATCCCAATATTAGAAGAGACCTATGTCCAGCAGTGGAATGCGGAAGACAAATTAATTGATTGATTTATTGGCTCGTTGAAAAAAATAACACATAACACTTAACAAAATGATCTCGTGACCAGAGGGCTGGCCTCTTCTTAGGTCAGAGAATAAGCATTGCCATAAAAAGTGGCAATGCTGCCAGTCTTCTGGGAACGCTACCACAAGAGGCATGCGATGCGGAGGAATTCCAGGACGCATTTTAACTTTTGTTTTATTTATTTTTTTAAATGTTAATATTAGCATAGATTTAAAATACATTAAGTGTAAATAGATAATAAGTAAGAGATTATATAATTTACAAAATCATCTAGTAAATTCTCTAGTCTAGTCTTCTCTAGTTCCACTGCAAGAACAAAAGCAAAACATTGCAAATTAACTATTGGTATTGGCAAATTGGATAAGTTTTTGACACTTAGGAAGGTCATCTCCGTGAGTGTCAAAACAAAATAGTAATCCCCGTGTCGTCTCCCGCAGGCTGCCGGACCACGTGTCGATGGAGGAGGGCGCGCTGCTGGAGCCGCTGTCGGTGGGCGTGCACGCGTGCCGGCGCGGCGGGCTGGCGGCCGGGGACAGCGTGCTGGTGCTGGGCGCGGGGCCCATCGGCCTGCTCACCATGCTCGCCGCCAAGGCCATGGGCGCCAGCAAGGTGCTCATCACAGGTAACGACGCCGTGCTGGTCAGACTTAGTGACGTCACTGGACATCGACCAATGACAATCTCCATCAAGGTTGGCCTGCACTTGCACAGCTGCTATCCTACTCCATCTTTCCCTGATTTAATGCTTTTTAGTTACTGATATCTGAACCTCCAACGTAAGGAGGAAAGTCTGCACCAGAGCATTGTTCGCTAATTAAGACATGAAGGTACCAGCTTGCAGAGGATCTTTACTTCGGCTTTTGTAATCGAGGAGGTAGGACACGGCAGTATTTCTGCTCAATTGAGCAGTCCGACTGGGAAAATACATCCACCCTACAGAATACCGCGGCTATAATAACTTCGTGTTGTGTTCCCAGCGGTGAGTAGGGTAGCCAGAGCTCACTGGAGAATTTGTATTGTCAGTGGGAAGACTAAAGGCTTGTCCTGCTTTGTCTTCTATATTTACGGCACAGAAACTCTGTACTTATAGTGTTGGCAGCGCGACTGTGACTCCTCTGGTGTTACAAAGGTCCATAGGCCACGGTAACCACTTTCCATCAGGTGGGCCGTGTGCTTGTCTGCCACCTAAGTGGGATAAAAATAAAAAATAAAAAAGGAAGCTCCGAACACCCACTCTATAAAATCTGTCCCACATCAAAATGCTTTATATACGAACATTCGCACTTTGACGACTCAATCGAGGACACGTGACACTTCTAACTGCACTCGTATCTATCTTTATTACTGTAAGGTTAGATATGATATAGATAGATGGTCCTATTCAAATGAAAACATTTATATGTGTGTTTAGTGAATACTAGAACAGACAAATGGCCTTCGATTAGTAATTATATCAGTGCATATAACTGATAACAGTACAAGTTAGATACTCGTAGATATAGTACATACTTGCGCTAAGTGTGTTATTTTTTAGATAATGAAAGCGATGGTACAATAGAATGCAGATAGCCAAGTTTAGTTATTATCATTCCTGTTTAAAATTAAAATCTTACCGTAGAAAAGTGACCGCACCCCCTATATGGGGCCGAAAAGCCTATCGCTTCGGGGATATACCTACACGCATGCTTATATTTTTTCACAATGACACTAATGACAATTACTAGGTACTCCTACAAAAAAAATAGTAATTGTCATTAGGAAAAAAATCCTTTCCTTAATTTTACTAGATATCGGGACTTCTCGCGAATTATATCTAATTAAATGGTGTCTCAGAACGCCCACGCCCAGATTAGGCTATGGAAAAGGTACGTAGATGATATATTTTGTATATTTAAAGGCAACAGTGCGCAGGTGGTTCGCTTTACTGAGTATCTGAACTCATTACATATGTGAAGACACAGTTTACGTATGAGATTGAGAACAAAAGAACATTGTCTTTTTAGACATAAAGTTGATGGTAAGAACTGATGGCTCCTTGGCCCACACTGTGTATCGTAAACCCACTCACACAGATAGATACCTGCACGCCTCCTCGCATCATTACCCACTTCACTTAAAATCCGGAAGTTCGACCCTCATCAAGCGAGCTGTTGACCGCCAACCGGCATATATGCCGTATGTGAAAGGTGTAACGAACAAAATCGGATCTTGCTTACGGAAGCTTGCCATCAAGACGATTTTTAAACCATTCGCCAAAGTAGCGAAATACGTGCAAACATCGAAGGACGTCATACCTCTACAAACACCGGGTGTTTATAAAGTGGATTGCAGCTGCGGTAGTTCCTACATAGGCCAGACCAAGCGAACCATTACAGAGAGAGTCAGATAACATATCGCAGCTAAAAAAACCGTCAGTTCAACAAATCGGCAGCAGCAGAACATCTTGAGTCGGGTACCAATCGCTGGATTGAGCTTCATCAACCCAAAGTCCTCTCCACTTATCGCCACTACTATTCATGGATTGTGCGATTGTTCCAAGATATAATTTGCGAGAAGTCCCGATACCAAGTATAATTATGAATTCATACCGCGAAAGTTTAAAAAAGTTTTCGTTAATTGAATTTCTTGGTCAATTTCGAAAAACTTTAATTATGACCTGTTTCAGGTTCCTCCAAACTAGATTACTGCTTCCATATCTGGGGTGGGACACACATATTACCCCGCATCACTCAGTGTAGCGCTGGAGTGCGTGATTTTACTGTGGAAAAAATTGTGGGTTAATTCGTCTCCAGCGTATTGTTCTTGATGCGTGTCTTCCATACAAAGAGAGCTACTTAGAAGCTATGTAAGATTACGTGCTCCTGCACTACGCTGAGTGATACAGAGCAGTGTGCCAATCATCAATTATTATGGTTGACGAAAAATTTTTCTGCTCAACTGCGCGTTTTGTCTCTTGCAGATATCCTACAGTCCCGCCTCGACTTCGCCAAACAGATAGGAGCCGACCACACTCTACTGTGGACCCGCGACGCCAACGAGGCCGATATGGTCAAGAAGGTGCATGAGCTGTTAGAGGGACACCCCGACGTGACTTTCGACGCGAGTGGCGCGCAGGCCACCGTCCGGATGGCCATGTTGGTGAGTTCATTATCACCTGCTCATGTCGAACCTACGTAAAGCTGGTTTGTTAAAACTAACCTCACCTACGCTGTCAAGGTCGCATTTTGGAGCCGCTTGTTACACTGGTAGAAGCAGGCGGCAGCAGAAGCGCGCCTCTCCATTTCTGGGGAGCTGTTGGGGACTCCGTGGTCCCCACATCCGAGAAGGCTAGATCGAGAGAGAGATGGCCCTGGGTCGGTCAGGGTGCGAGGGATATGCTTGCCAACCTCACCTCCGGCAACCAACAACGACCCCCAGACGTCGTACATTTTAGTCGGTTCGAGTCCGACATAACCTCTCCCACCGGCTCCGGCGGGGAGGAGTATCCGTGGGAATTTTTAGTTTATAAAAGGGTCTCATTTTATTTGGAAAAGCTATTATCTGATTAATATTGTGAAGAGAGGATTGTAATTTTTGATTAAGTAATTGAAAAATAAATATTTTATCAAGAATTAAATTTATTGCATTTAGAGAAAAAATTAGACTTTAAACATACTTAAATGAAATTTAAAACTAAAATTTTGAATTAAATTATAATTAATAACAATTAACTCAACATTAACGAATGTGAAAAGCTCACATAGAATTTAGTTGAATAGATACCGTTTTAGATTTGGTATGAATATGCCTCCATGTCATAGTACAAAACCAATCATAAATATTTCCAGGCGACGAAGTCGGGCGGCGTGGCGGTGCTAGTGGGTATGGGCGCGATGGAGCAGACGGTCCCGCTGGCCGGCGCGCTCGCCCGGGAGGTGGACATCCGCGGGATCTTCCGATACGTCAATGAGTAAGTAACTGCCTCAGTGAATAGAAAAAAGAAAGGTCTCTCAATCTGTTCTACCCCCTAGACAAGAGGCAATTCGTTGGCGTCAACGTATGTCATCAACGTGGGGTAGGGCTAGGGTAACACTTTCTGTTCTGTTTTCATGAAACCTCAGTTTAAAAAAAAACATATAACATATTAATCCACTACTTCTATATCCACACAGATACCCAATAGCCCTAGCGATGGTCGCCAGCGGTAAGGTCAACGTGAAGCCCCTGGTCACGCACCACTTCAGTCTGGAAGAAACCTTGGAGGCGTACGAAGTGTCGCGACAGGGCGCCGGCATCAAAGTCATGATTCACGTGCAGCCCCGGGACACCAACAACCCAACCAAGTTTTAAAGGAGGCGAAGATACCTATTATGCCTTGTCAGATTTAAGTTGACACTTTTGACAGCTACCCATGTAGTGTCAGTATTTTTTCTGCAAAAATGTACAACAGTTAATGTCGTACTTCACTGATACGTACCAACAAAAGGCACGATTAAAGATTAATTTAAATTTTACAAGGTATACTTACATTTCTAGTACTTTCAGGGCGGGCCAAATAGTTAACACTGATAAAATATGTATGGTAGTACTACATCTAACGCCATCTTGCGCAAATATATTGAACTATCTAGAAACGAATGATCCTGTATCGCGCTTACGAATAGCACATAACACTGTTGGAGAATTATCTGTTGGAATCTTGAATTTTGTTTACTGTTGTAACATATATGAATTTTTAAAAAATAAAATAAAAAAGCACATAAATATATAGAAGGTTCTAGGGTAGAAACATAAAAATTGTGATTTTATTTGTTAATGAACAAAATAAATGTAAAGATATTTTTATATTCGAATTAAATGTTACATGTTTTTCAAATGTTATTGTTGTATTTTTTTACCAGCTGTTGCCTATGGCTTCGCTCGCGGCAAATTCTGATGGCGTTTCCTCTGATCCGAATCTGTCTGTACTTACCTGATTAAAAAAAAAAATTAACAGAACTATTCGTACAGATGATGTAGTTGTTTATACGAAGACATTGACAGGGTGCATTATTAAATATATGAGAAGTGCCTATCACACCTGGCCTCACACCTGGCCTGGGTCTCAAATACGGGAATCCGGTCATAGACGTCTTATGTTATTTTCAAACTATCGCGGGGTGAATTCATAATTATACAACGGTTCGGGACCGTTAGTTCCTACATAGGCCAGACCAAGAGAACCATTGCAGAGAGAGTCGGATAAGATATCCCAGATCTATGTGAAAAATCGTCAGTTTAACAAATCGGCAATAGCAGAACATCTTGAGTCTGGTATCAATCACTGGATTGAGCTTCATCAACCCAAAGTCCTTTCCACTGATCGTCACTACTATTCACGGATGCGTAAAGTCATTGAAATCAAAAAATATAAAAATTTCAATAGGGAAGATGGATTCAACCCATCTGGAACTTGGAATCCAGTGAATAAGATATTAAAACCAAAACACACAGTGCCGTTAAAAACTGACATGGTGAGTGTGGTGTGTCGCCAGTTTAACCGTACATAATAAAAGTAATGGTGGGTAGGCGCACAAGAAAATGTTCCCCGCATTCCTACCTCTCGACAATCGCAAGCTAGTCAAGTCGTGACCACGGGTGCTGTAACGCATCCGAATCGTCTGTCGGCAGAAATAGTAAGTATAATTATAGACATCTTAGTAGCCGGTTCCCGCATTTTGTGTACCTGTAGCCTTTTGTTTATATATACGGTTGGCGTCGTTGTTATGTATATTCCGGTTAGTGCCACTGGGATGTTCCAATGGCACAAAACAGAAAAAACTTTTTTTGGGCCACATCCACAGATCGGAAGAAATATTCCGCTTTAGGCCACTGATGGCACGAAACGGACAAAATACTTCCTTTTTGTAGCACTGTCACTATCCAACGGAATACCTAATAATTCCATTTTATGCCATTGGATCTGCTACTTCTCCTGAGATACAGGTTGCGGACCTAGTTCGGGAGACAGAGACTGTATGTACCTATTATAAGAAAATGATACCTACAGTAAATTAATTATTAACTGATGTCATAAAGCGGAAAATTCTTAGGTATGTACTGAACGTAACACGATCCTCGGCGCCCATCTTTGTACCGAGTTAAGCGAGGTCAAGCTGTCCCCATTGTATTTGCTCATTTAAGTATTTCCCGCTTAAACGATTACGTAAGACTATTAAGTATTATCCATTTGTTATTTTAATGTTTTACATGTAACGTACTTATTTTTCTTTCCTCTATTTGCAATTTTATTAAATTACTAAATTATACACGCGCAGCCAAACGTAGTCCCATCTTAATGACAGATCGCAGACCCTGAACTCTAAGGGCTTTATCATATAGCGGTTTCGGAATGGAGCAGAGACGCCGCGGTTGCGCATCGCGGATTTCCGGCCAATTGAGCAGTCCGACTGATCTTTGATTTTTTTTTTTAATTTTTGATTTAGTTATTTATTTCATGTACAATTTACATTGTGTTTGAAAAAATTTAACCTATAAATTTACTACACATACAATTTACTACACAATTTTATATAAATAACCTCAGAATACCGCGGTTATAATAACTTCATGTTGTGTTCCCGGCGGTGAGTAGGGTAGCCAGAGCTCACTGGAGAATTTGTGCTGTCAGTGGGATGACTAAAGGCTTGTCCTGCTCTGTCCTCTACACTGTAGGCACAGAAACTCTGTACTTACAGGGTCGGCAGCGCGAGTGTGGCTTCTCTGGTGTTACACACGTCCATAGGTCACGGTAACCACTTTCCATCAGGTGGGCCGTGCGCTTGTCTGCCACCTTATTGGTTTAAAATTTTTTTTTGTGGGTTTACGATATACTGACAATAGGTACACTCAGTAACAAAATGGATTCGTTTGCAAAATAACACAAAGTAATCGCTCTCTTCCATTCGATTACTGCATTACTGCTGCATACTGTTTTGCAGCAATCTGTAGGTGAATACGCGCCTTAAAAGGTGTTATAAATTCTGTTTATACAGATTGCAATGAAATGACGTCATTTGAAATGCGCCATTTGTGTTGCCGAATGTGAAATTTCGACACATTGCAGAAGTAGTAAGACCAGCAAGTTGCCTTGGTTCCATCTGTGCAACTTCTCGATCGAACGCCGGGCAATAGGGTAGTGTTCTGAGTCTACTTAATGTCTTAGTATTTTATCTAAAAATATGCATAGTAAACTAAGATATTTCCTAACTAAACTTGCTAAACCGGCAGAGTAGAATTAGGGCCACCCCATCTCTTCCCATGCGGTGTCGTACGATGCGACTAAGGGATAGGGCTGTTTAACATCAGATAAATTATACAGCCCAGACTCAGCCTCAGATGCATGGCTCGAGTCAACAATAGCGCCCAGAATACGGCAATAGGCTCACCCCCTATTGCATGGGATCGAATACAATTATTGGTGAAATCTGGGTGTTAATTCACCTCTGCCTAACCCTCCAGTTATAAAAGCGTGAGTATATGTATGTATGTATGTTAATTCCAAAAATATTTAGCCTATAACCAGCGGACAACAAAGATGATTCTAACGATATCTTATTTGTTTGATTCTAATAAGTTTCATAGCCTGTCATAATCATAACCCTCCTCTGGCTTCGCCGTAATCGGGTAAAAAGTACAGTTTATGATAATAAAAAAAGTAGGTTACAACCTTATTGTCGGTCGTTACAGGCCACGACATAAAAAAGGAAAAGCTTTGAAACTCTAGTTTCATATTCGTTTCATTACATGTTGATTACATGATATAGGCATGTTATTATTGACCTGACAGTGACTTCGTTATCATCTTATCACAGTAAACGGATACACGATTATTTCCAAACAATATTCATGAATGTTTACATTAAGACAGACAAACCCGCGACTACGTATTAAAAACTTTTCTTATATAATAATTTTGGTGTTCGGCGTAGTTAATCTCGATGTGACAGTCGGTTCGCGAACTTGGACATGACAGACGGTGAGAATTACGCCGCAGTCCTTTACGGCGCCTACGATATCAGAATCGTAAGTTAACTGTTTTTTTTTATACCACTTGGTTGGCAGACAAGCCCACCTGATGGAAAGCGGTTACTGTGGAATATGGACGTGTGCAACACCAACACTCGCGCTGCCAACCCTATAAGCACAAGAGTTTCTGTGCCGTCAGTGTAAAAGACAAAGCAAGACAAGCTCTGGCTACCCTAATCACTGCCGGGAACACTACACGAGGTTATTATGGCCGCGGTATTCTGTACTTCTATTTCAAAGATGTTTTTTTTTTATATAGGACACGCCAACTTGACCTCACCTCGCCTGATGGTAAGCTAAAGGCAAAGTCTCAGGAAAGAGGGTCACCATTACAGACACTAAGTGCTACAATGGTGGCACTCAGCTTGGCGGCCTCATCAGATGCTTTTTCACGCCCCGCTTAAAGGCCTCGGGAGATGTATCTGAAATGTCTTGAGAATAGCTTGGGGTTGCTTACGGTGGTGAACAGGGGACGTGCTCACATTCACCACTCATAGATCTTCCTCAAGCAATTTCTAAAGTCGCGTCCCAATTTCTAAAGTCGCGTCCAAAGTTTGCACTTTGAGCCCAGGGGCCGTTTTATTATTTTTCAATGATTTTTTTTACAACTTAGATGGCAGACAAGTACACGGCCCACCTGATGGAAAGTTGTTACCGTGACCTATGAACGTGTGTTACACCAGGGGAGTCACACCCGTGCTGCCGACCCTGTAAGAACAGAGATTTTATCATCAGTGCAGAAGACAAAATCAGTACAAGCCTTTGGTTTTCCCACTGACAACACAAAAACTCTCCAGTGAGCTCTGGCTACCCTACTCACCGCCGGGAACACAACACGAGGTTGTTATAGCCGCGGTATTCTGTAGGGTGGAGGTACTTCCTCAGTCGGACTGCTCAATTGGGCGGAAAAACCGCCGTGTTTGAGCCCGGGGTCCGTTTTATTATTTTTAAATGGTCTTAAGTATAGTTTTTTTTACAACTTAGATGGCAGACAAGTACACGTCCACCTGATGGAAAGTTGTTACCGTGATCTATAAACGTGTGATCACACCCGTGCTGCCGACCCTGTAAGAACAGAGATTTTCTGTGTCGTCAGTGCAGAACCCAAAAACAGGACAAGCATTTGGTCTTCCCACTGACAACACAAAAACTCTCCAGTGAGCTCTGGCTACCCTACTCACCGCCGGGAACACAACACGAGGTTATTATAGGCGTGGTATTCTGTAGGGTACTAGGACTGGGGAGGTCCTTCCCCAGTTGGACTGCTCAATTGGGACGGAAATATCGTCGTGTCCTACGTCCTACAAGCTTTTATGAGAGCGACTCCTAACTTTTATGGAAACCTCCTCCAGAGCCTCTTCTGCTAGCTGAGCCAGAGGTCTTTTATATATAAGTATATTTCAGCTATGATTTTTTTATAAAAGCTTAATTTACTGATAACATTTTTTAAAGGAAAAATGGCCGATTCCAGAAATCGAAGAGAATGGTGAGTTGTTATTAATTAATGCCTACTATTCATATAGCTAGTCTATTGTTTAATTTGCCGTTTTATCTAATGGTCTAACTGCAATGCTTCGCTAGCGCCAACGGGTTGTGGGGATCAGATGGCAGTCCCTTCACGTTAAGTATCGAAGTTCAGCCACTTCGGAGTTAGATTGGAAAAAGTTCCCATAATGTCCCATGGTACCAAAATGTCAACTTCCCAAAATGTCCCCTGGTACCAAAATGTCAACTTCCCATAACGTCCCAATCCCAAAATGTCACTTTCCCAAAATGTCGCTTTTTTATTCAATAAACACTCACAGTGCCCTTTTAAAGGTTATGTGAGCTATGTCGACGGAGCTTTAACACAAGAAACCTAACTATCTATCCGTATCGGGGCGAAAAAAAACTATATATATCCGTGTGGGGCGCAAAAAAATCCTAAGCCTAGGAATGGGGGACATTCTGGGAAAGTGACATTTTGGGAAAGGGACATTATGGGAAGTTGACATTCTTAGCCATAACCACAGAGAGGTTCATTGCTAATCATATATATTTGTGTACAGAGGTACTGGTGCGGATGGAATGTGTGGGAATCTGTGGGTCTGATCTGAAGACGTACAGCACGGGTTCGTGCGGTATGGACTTACTCACTCAGCCCATGGTCACCGGACATGAAGGAGCTGGCGTGGTAACGAAGGTAAGCTTAATTTATATTAACAGCTCTTTAGATTCACTAGCTGTTGCACGCGGTTCCACCTGCGTGAGAGCGACGGCTGTGCATGAAATTTTAGATTCGATTATCGGACCTTTTTTTTAATACTCACAGTTACCCGCATGGGGATATGTCGGACTCGAACCAACTAAAACAGCACGTTAGTTAGGTGGTTTGTCGACGGTGTGAATGCCACTGGCATAGAGTCTGGCCAGCGAAAGACAGTTCAAAAACGGCGGCAAATTTGAAAATTGAACAGATTACAACACAGTATACACCAACAAAACGGAATTGATACTATGATTTGTATTTCTTTTTTTTTATTGGCTACCATCCTACATGGTACTAATGACATGTGATTAGTGCACTTTTTGTATCAAGTCCTTAAAAATATAGGTACGTATTTGTAGTCTACTTTACAAATAATTTATTTTTTTGATATCCATGAGTTTTAGGAATTTAAAGTTATGAACTATCATGGTCACTCACATCAGTATCAGAATAAACGGGATATTTACCATGTTTCATTGTTTTGAGTTTCCGATATTTCGGCGCTGTTATGTTAAATATCGGAAACTCAAAACAATGAAACATACCTATCCCGTTTATTCTGATACTAAAGTTATGAACATCAGATTTTATTCCCCATATTTCACTATTAGATGTTTAAAACTAATAATTTTTTAATCACAATATAATTGGTTAGTATTAATAATAATCATTTCACTCATAACATTTTATGAGTATCTAGACGTTTTTGAAGACTATATAACACAAACTGACACGAAAAAGTTGTTGCCGTTTACAAGTTTTGAAAAAATAATTGGTACATCTTTCGTTGTCCAGTCTCTATCCCTCGCACTGGCTGACACATGGCCGTCGAAATGGCCTCCTCGGGAGTAGGGCCACCGCGTCCCCATTTTGCCCCGGAGAGAAGGAGGCGCGCCTCGTACTGTCTCGGTTTGCTTCTGCTAGGGAGACAGGCAGCTTCACCTATCACCCTCATGGAAGACGCCTGAGTCGCCTCCGCACAGTTACCCGGACCCAGCAAAAGAGTTATTGGTAGTAACTAATAAATTTGGTCCAGATCGGTGCAAAAGTAACATCTCTGCAAGTAGGCGACCGTGTTGCCATCGAGCCGACTCAGCCGTGCCGAGCCTGCGAGTACTGCAAGACAGGGCGGTACAACCTGTGCGTTGCACCGCGCTATTGCACGAGCAAGGGCGCGCCCGGCAACCTCAGTAGATATTACAAACACGTCGCCGACTTCTGCCACAAGTAAGTGGCCACCTAAATTAAATATTCTACAACATTCTACACAACGCTATCTAGACCCATGGTAAGCATAGCTTAACTAGCTTGTGTTATGTAACATACTTAAATATTTTTTTTTTTTTTTTTTGTAAATACATACATATTATACATAGAAACACCCAGACCAATGCAAATACCCATATTCATGCATACAAATATTTGCACTGAGCGGGGATCGAACCCGCGCCTCCTGCGTAGCAGTCGCGTTCACTACCGCCACGCCACAGAGGCTGTCTAATTATACCACTTAGGTGGCAGACAAGCGCACCTGATGATAAATAGCTGCCGAGCCTGAAGAATCCTTCTAATGCCCCTCTTGAAAAACCACATATTGTAGGCGCTCGGGAAAACCGCAGCAGGGAGTTCATTCCATAGCTTGAGTGTGCGTGGGATGAAGTTTCTTTCGTACCACACAGTGCGCACCGTCTCCGGTATTTTATAGTGTTAATTATATATTACCCTGGCTATGGCGAGCGGTTCGATTATAGAATTAGCTGTGGGTAATTAACTACAATTTATGCAGGACTAGCTGTTGCCAGCGGTTTCACCCGCATAAAATTGTGATCCCGTTTGCTACCCATTGGAATTCATTCCCGGGTGAAAAAATAGCCTATTGTCTATATATTTCAGACTATAAGTCTATCCCGGTAGAAGATTACAGCCAAACTCATTCGGCAGGTAGAGCGTTGAATAAAAAACATCCCAACCCAACATACAAACATCCACTTCCACATTTATAATATTAGGAGCATTCGTGGGATTTTTTATACCACTTAAATGGTAGACAAGTACACGACACACTTGATGGGAAGTGGTTACCGTGGCCTATGGACGAGTGGCGTCACACTCGCGCTGCCGACCCTATAATATACCTACACTCTATGTGTGAACTGTGATTAAAAACGAGTTCAACAGACACATTTCTTTTTCACTTCTAGGTTGCCAGACAATTTAAGCATGGAGGAAGGTGCCGCACTACAGCCTCTTGCGATAGCGATGCACGCATGTGCGCGAGCGGGTATCAAAGTCGGATCCACGCTCGCCATACTGGGCGCTGGGCCTATCGGCGTGCTGTGTGCCATGACCGCTAGGGCCATGGGCGCCAGCAAAATACTTATGACAGGTGAGTTCCTACAGAATAGCTTCAAATTGTTATCTGTAGTTGACGAAGTGTCTCTCTAGCTAGCTTTCGGATATTGCCTTTCATAAGATAAAAATGGCCCTCTGATTTAAAAAACCGATAGAAGTAAAAAAAATTATGCTAAGTAAAATAAAAAATGTTTTCTTTCAAGAAAAAAAAAGTCTTTATAAAAAGTACTAAGGTACATCACAACAAAAGTTAAAAGTTCACTTCACACACACAACGCCGTACAGAAGCGTAAACAGTCATCTGTGGCGTGATTTGACTAAATTAGACGGGACCGTACGAGTTCCATGATTTGTGAACTTCACAACACGCCTAAAGATGTTTTTACTTTGAAAAATCTATTTAACCACAGTAAATATAACTTGTTTGTTACATCAGGCAGATATACAGCCCAGACACAGCCTTAGATGCATGACTTGAGTCAATAATATATAGTGCCCGGAATACGGTAGTAGACTCACCCCCTATTACGTGGGACCGAATACAATTATTGAAGATATGTGGGTGTTAATTCACCTCTGCCTTACCCTCCAGGTATAAAGGCGAGATTATAACTTAGCCCTTCAGAAACCGAACCGCCCGACCTTATCGACCCGTTCAAATAACACAAACATCACCTCCACCAGATTTGGTGCAGTCTCGCGTGGACACGGCTCGCGCTCTGGTTGCGGACTACACGATGCTGGTGAGGCGCGAGGACCGCGAGCAGGAGCTGGCGGAGGGCGTGGTGGGCATGCTCGGCGCGCCGCCTGACGTCACCATCGACGCTTGCGGGGACGCCTCCGCGCAGAGACTCGCCATGATCGTATGTTTTTATTAAGAAGTGTACTAACCTTGGCTACTGAAAAGCAACCGAAACGTCGTGATCAGTGTAAATGTTGAAATAACAGGAAATAGATCGTGATGGAATCCGTAAAAATCCCTCCAAAAAAGTTTGCAATTTGTTTTAGTGTCTGAAGTTCGCTTAGGTATTTTTCTTCAGTTTAAGTTTTACCACAATAAGAAACAGTTTGAATTTTTTTATGATTCATCAAAACCCTCGTGATCAAGTTAATATCACCTATAGCCTATACACATGTTAATTGATGGAAGAGGCTCTGTGACAGGCTTGCTTCTTGGGAGGTCAGGTGGCATCAGTCGCTCACTATAAAAGTATTATAAGCCAAATCTAAAGGCGAAGGTGCAAGCGGAACTCGTACTCTTAAGTGAAAATCTCGGATGCAACCGGGAATAACGATAATATTTGCGATCTCTGGCGCACATACGATGAATTTGGAGTAGAAAGTTCTACAGTAGATTTTTTTTATACAACTTAGGTGGCAGACAAGCACATGACCCTCGGATGGAAAGTTGTTACCGTGGCCTATGGACGTGTGCAACACCAGGGGTGTCACACTCATGTTGTCAACACTGTAAGAATAGAGAGTTTCTGTGCCGTCAGTGTAGAAGACAAAGTAGGACAACTTCTTCTTCTTCCCATTGACGCACAAAAACTCTCCAGTGAGCTCTGGCTACCCTTCTCACCGGTGGAAACACAATACGAGGTTATTCTGGCTGCAGTATTCTGTAGGGCAGAGGTACCTACTTCCCTAGTCGGACAGCTCAATTGGGACGGGAATACGGTCGTCTCTTACCTCCTGTACGTAGGGTCAATGATACACTCCTTCGTAATTTTGCAGGTAACAAAGACGGGAGGCGTGGTGCTGGTCGTGGGCATCGGGGAGGCCAAAGTAGAGGTGCCACTGACACAGGCGGTATTGCGGGAGGTTGACATTAGAGGCTCCTTTAGGATAGTTAACACGTGAGCATTGAATTTCTGGAATCTTTAAACTCAGAACGACTCAACCTATTTAGTAAAGGGCACGCCGTAGTAACGGCGGTAAGACCCATCATGGGGGAGTGGCTGGAGAGGCCACACGGCAGCCTCTCGTACCGTCTGACGCAGATGATCACCGAGCACGGATGCTTCGGAAAGTATCTGCGTCGGATGCAGAAAGAGCCAACGTCCGAGTGCCATCACTGCGACGCGAGCGAGGACTCAGGTCCGCACACGCTCACCGAGTGTCCGGCGTGGGAGACGCCGAGGCGGGAGCTTGTGGCGGCCCTGGGAGTGAGGGTTCTCACGCTCTCCACCTTGCTCGCGGCGATGGTTCGCTGCGCGGATGCGTGGGCGGCCGGCGCCTCCTTCTGCGAGCAAGTAATGCTCGTGAAGGAGGAGGCGGGGCGGGAGCGGCAGCGGGAGCGACGAAGGATCGCAAGACAAGCTGCCCGCGTACGAAGGCAACTCGGGCGTCGGAGGTCGATGAACGACCTCCGCCCCCCATGAGCGCCGGCCTGGGGGTGACAGGTGAAGCCGCCTGTCAACCTGGCAGAAGCAGGCCGCGGCGGTGGCGCGCGTCCCCGTTTCCGGGGACCAGTTGGGGACTCTGTAGTCCCCACACCTGAGGAGAGGGCCAGATCGTGAGAGATGGCCCTGGGTCGGCCGGGGTGCGAGGGATATGCCTGTCAACCTCACCTTCGGCAACCAAAGCGACCCACAGGCGGCGTGCGTTTTAGTCGGTTCGAGTCCGACATAACCTCCTCCACCGGCTCTGGTGGGGAGGTATCCGTGGGGATTTTGCGCACGTAAAAAAAATAAAAAAAAACCTATTTAGTAATGTATGTTTTGTTGTTAGTTTATAGTTAGACTAGAAAAGCCACCCCAACTGGGTTGGCTAAAGGCTCAGAGGCGGATTAGTTACGCTTAGAACGGTATACCTTGTTCTAAGAGTGTTGAACGTAAAAGAAAATTTTAGAAAATCCTGGCTATCTATTAAAGTAAAGATTTAATGGCAGAAGAGGAAGCACTTGACTGACCTGTGTGGCCAGCTATTGCCTCTGCCTACCTCGGAGAAAGGACGGTATTTCCGCCCAATTGAGCAGTCCGACTGGGGAAGTACCTCCGCCCTACAGAATACCGCGGCTATAATAACTTCGTGTTGTGTTCCCAGCGGTGAGTAGGGTAGCCAGAGCTCACTGGAGAATTTGTACTGTTAGTGGAAGACTATAGGCTTGTCCTGCTTTGTCTTCTACTGACGGCTCAGAAACTCTGTACTTACAGGGTTGGCAGCGCGACTGTGACTCCTCTGGTGTTACAAACGTCCATAGGCCACGGTTACCACTTTCCATCAGGTGGGCCGTGTGCTTGTCTGACAACTAAGTGGTATAAAAAAAAAAAAAAAACGCGTAAGTATGTATATATACATCTATGTAATGACTACCTACAAGCCTTGATAGATAATTTTGCGGCAGATGTTTCTTAAAAGTACTTAAGTGAAAGCGAAACAAGTCTGTCAACCAGAGCCTCGATTCTGCTAATGCAAAACCCCTGTCATACCGTGGACACTTAAAAAATCCATTCCGGTAGAGTAGAATTTGGACCACCCCATCTCTTCCCATGCGGTGTCGTACAAGGCGACTAAGGGATAGGGCTGTTTAACATCAGACAGATATATACAGCCCAGACTCAGCCTCAGAGGCATAGCTCGCGTCAACAATAGTTCCCGGAATACGCCAATCGGCTCACCCCCTATTACGTGGGACCGAATACAATTATTGGTGAAATGTTGGTGTTAATTCACCTCTGCCTAACCCTCCAGGGGTAAAGGCGTGATTATATGTATGTATATATAGTAATTTTAGACTTTAAAGAAATGTAGTGAAAGCCCAAAATTAAGTCGTTTTGCAGAGTGTATGAAAAAGTTAAGTGGGCGCTCATAAGATTGTTGATTGAGAAGTGCTACTATAGTATTAAGGATTTTCTCGAGGACATGACCCTGTAGGATTGACTTTTGTTTGTAACTGGATGACTGATGTATAATGTAGATGTGATGACTTAAAACTTAAATAATAATTTGTACACCACTCAATGGTAAAACATGTTGTGTCCAATCGAAGTTTAAGACCTATAATAATAATAATAATAATAATATTTATTTATCACAAAAAAGTTTACAGATACTGTTCTTATTTACTAAAATATTTCAAATTTTTGAAACTTAAAAGTACGTGAAACTGGATCCCAAACTAGGCTGAGGCCTGTATTTTGGGACACACAGTGCTCATTTGTAGAATAAACAATTTGTTTATTTTGGATACATGATACCACAATGAATATGAGTCACAGGTAAGTTTAAACATATATATATATATATATTTTTATTTTTTTTCAACTATATTAATCGATATTATTGTTTATGTATAAGTAAGTGTACATGTAGGTGTGCAATTATATTAGTTGCGTGTGTGTGAATGTGTGTGTGTGTGTATGTGTATGTGTGTGTGTGTGTGTGAAGGTGTGTCGGAGTGTGTGTTTATGTGTTTACTCAATGAATTTTAATAGTGTTTCAGTGTCTTCGTGATTGAGTTTGAGTAGCCAATCCGTTGCTTTTTTTTTCAGTTCGTGATGGTTGAGTTTCACAATATTTTCTTTTATATTAAGGGTGTTGTACAATTTATAGCCCAGTTTTTTGAACTGTCGTCTGGCGAAAGAGGTCCTGCAGCGTAATACGGGACATACGGGTTGCTTTTTACGTATTCTGGGGTTTGGAGGAGGCACGCTTTTATGAACTCTTAGTATGCACTGTAGGATGAAGAGCTTTCTGACCGTTAGTACTTCGCATTCAGCGTAAAGCTGTGAAGTTGGATATTTTATCGGTTTATTATACATAACCTTAAGCACAGCTCTTTGTGCCCTTTCCAGTTCCAGCATTTGAGTTTTAACGGATCCACCCCAAACCGGGATACAGTATAGTATAATAGACTGGCATAAAGCGAGGTAAATCAGTCTCAGCCTGTCATTTGTGGTAGTGCTCCGTAAGGTTTTAAAGAGGTATATTAATCTACGAACTCTTGATTTAACTGCTTCTACCTGAGTGTCCCATTTCAGACTACAGTCAATCTGCACACCTAAATATTTTACGTTTGCCGCACACGATACTTCTTGACAGGTACAGTTACTAGGTTGGAGGCAATTGTGGGCTACTATTGAAAAAATTTGCGGGGGTGAGTTTATTTTAGACAAAAAGAATGGGACGTAGACTGTTTTGCTTAAGTTTAGTGTAAGCAAGTTTTTCGAAAGCCAGCTCATAACTTGTTTCAAAGAGTATTCCGCCCTCTCTTTCACTGTTGCCCAGTTTGGACCCCATACAACTATTGCCGTGTCATCTGCGTATGTAAAGATACTAGAATACGGTAAAGCCATAGTGCAGAGGTCGTTAATGTTGAGCTGAAACAATGTAGGGCCTAGAATACTTCCCTGAGGGACGCCGTAAGTAGACATTATCTCATCGCTCAGATGGTTTCCCATTTTAACTCTTTGCATACGGTTAGTGAGATAATTCTCAAACAGCCGATGAACAGTACCTCGAATACCCAGTTTATCCAGTTTATTAAGAAGGATAGGGACAGAGACAGTATCAAATGCTTTGGAAAGGTCCAAAAATACGCACATGCATCTGTCGTTGCTATCCAAATTTTTTACTACAGTATTGGTTAACTCGATCACAGCGTCCTCCGTGGATACGTTTGTCCGGAAGCCGTACTGATTATTTGCTAGTATATCATATTTAGTCATGAAATTTTTAAGAGCTTTGTTTAATATTTTTTCTAAAATTTTTGATACTGCCGAGAGAATGGAAATGGGACGATAATTGTTAACACTGTCTCTGTCCCCGCCCTTGTAAATTGGATGAATTATAGCCTTCTTTAGAGCATCGGGGAATACACCAGTGCTAATTGCCAGATTGCAAATGTGTGTTATGGGAGGGATAAGCGAGTCACGTGAATTTTTTAAGACTTGAGATGATATGCCATCCCATCCCGTGGCACAGCTTCCTCGCATCTGCATTATAATTGCTTCCACTTCAGCTTTGTCCACTTCTAGCAAAACCATTGATTTTGTGGTATTCACTGTAGGGACGAATAGTGAAGAGGCTGTTAGACAATTTTCAGGGTTATTAGGAGCAATATTTTCAGATAAGGTTTTACCTATTGAGCAAAAAAAGTTACAAACTTTATTAACAGACTGTTTTGGGTCGTCACTGATTTTCAGTAGTTCAACAGGGCTGTCGTAACATTTCTGAGTGTTAGTAACTTTCTTTATGGCTTGCCACAGAGCTTTACTATTTGAGCCAGCTTCTTCTATCAGGTTTTTATGGTATGCTAATTTTAGCTTTCGTAGAAGACGATTGCAGAAGTTTCGGTAACGTGTATAAGAAATTTTAAGTGTCATATTTTCAGGAGATTGTCTGAATTTAATGTGTAGCTTGTCTCGGTTTTTTATACACCTAACAAGTCCTGGAGTCATCCAGGGTTTAAGGATCCTGTTTCTGTTGGAGATTTGTACGGTTTTGGTTTGCGATGTTACGATCGATGATACTGTGCTTATGAACTTATTAGCTGCTAAATTTGCGTCATTCATTTCTAATATGCATGAGAAGTCTGTCTTAGCAAGTACTGACTTGATGTTTAAGTGGTTCGTACAAGTTTTCGTATTGGAATGAGTACGTATAGGTTTAGCTTGATTAAGAAACAGTGCTATAGGAGTGTGGTCAGTTATATGAGATTCTAAAATTAATGTTGTAGAAGAAAGTTTATTATTAATAAAAACATGATCTACGCACTTTTTACTGCTTCTTGTGGGATAAGTATGAGTGGGAAATAAACCATGTGATGCATTGAGTGTGGTATACTCCTCGTATAATGGGTCCGAGCTATTTAATGTGATATCTATATTCATATCCAGTACTGTATGCTGCATACTTAGTCCTGTATAAACATTATTTAAACTCTCTAAGAAGCTATGATGGTCATCAATAGTTTTAAATGATGGTGAGCGATAAATAACCACGATGCCAATGTAGTTGTTAACTTGGCAGATTATGCAGCTACCGCCTTTAAAATATGGTTCATTTACTCTACATGTTAGTTCTTTATTTGTGTAAATAAGTATACCATCATTTTGATTTTTTAATGATTTTGAGGAATATGAAGTATATCCATCAAGTGTAGGTGGAACATTTGTTTTACAAAGCCAACACTCAGTAAAGATTATTATGTCAAATATGATTTTTGTTACCGAAAGCATTACACAAAATTGGTCAAAGTTCTTATTAATATATAATTAGCACTTGACTATGTACATTATATGTACACATGTTTTTTGCAAATAAATATTATCTTATCTTATCTGAAACTCTATAGAAATAAAGGGTAAAATTTAATGCCATTTTTTGCAGTGTTTGTGGTAAAATCAAGGGCTTCAAGGGTTAGATAAAAAGAACTTGACTAGCTTCATTTCTCTTGTCCAGATACCCGCCAGCCCTGGCCGCAGTCTCAAGCGGTGCGATCGACCTGAAGAAGTTCATCACTCACCGCGTGCCGCTCGCCAAGACGAAGGAGGCCTTCGAGCTGGCCAAGAGCGGCCAAGCTATGAAAGTTATTATACATGTACAACAATAGTCTGGCTTTTATTGTTAAGCGTAATTACCAGTTCCCAGTCAGAATGTTATTCTGGTTAGGCTACCGAATTATCAATATATCTTGATACACAGAAGGGTTAACTCACACCGGCAATTACACAGGCGGCGTGCGTTTTAGTCGGTTCGAGTCCGACATAACCTCCTCCACCGGCTCCGGTGGGGAGGTATCCGTGGGGATTTTGCGCACGTAAAAAAAAAAAAGTGCCCGGTTAATGGCAATAGCTAGCACCTCTGCCTACCCCTTCGGAGATATAGGCGTGAGTTTATGATAAGTTATGCTAACTCACATCTTTGTCAGTCAGTAGGTACTTATTGAGAACACGTTTGTATTGGCCTTACCTGACGGACTTCGCCAAATGTTTTTCAAACTTTTCAAACGTTTACAATGACAGTTAAGAACATTTTTCTCAAACACTACGACACTCAGTCATATTTCATATGTGGGTAGTAAATTATGTATACCAGTACAAACCAAGTCCCATCAATCAACAGTAAGTATTGTTACGACAGCCGTCGATTTCTCGAAAACTAATAATCGAATCTTCAAGAAATAAAAACGCATTGTTAGTGACGAGTTACTCTACCGAATGGCATAGAAAAATCTAGAATCGTCAACACAAAGTTACCTACGGAAAGAAACCTACCTACGGAATACCTACACACTCTTTTGAATAAAAACAAACAATAGGTAAATATCGAGAATGTACTCGAAGGTCAGTGACGGCGGCAAGATCAAAGAATAGGTATTTATCGCTCGCGAACTTTCTAGATAATCCGATCCTCCTAATTGAGAGGTATAAAAACATGCTCGCGTAGCGACACGATTCATTCTGTCTTTGAGATCGATAACGAACACAGCGAACTTAAGCGACCGAAGAAGATTCTACCTGCGACCTGAGCAACGACTGTGGACTACTGTGAACTACTGAGCGACTGGAACTGTTGAAGAGTACTGTGTGTACTAGTGATTAAATTATCTAGTTTGTGGTGAGCTAATAAATCTCTTCGTTGAGTAAACGGCATTTAATTGTACCCCGTGCACGTAACAGTATAAATAAATTATTTGTCAGTACTATTAGTAAAGGATCCGACGTAACATTGACCTTCAACCCTATTGTTCAGCAACACGTTTCATTCCCGAAAATATTTTTATCATCCGGTAAACAGATAGGTGAAGGTCGATGTTAGGTTGGATCTTAGACTATATTATCTATTTTTTAAGCCGGTACCCGGGTCGCTAGTTATTTATATCAATGCATGAAGGTTCTGCGATAGACAAGACGCTATACAAAATCGAAGCACATTGGAGGAAGGACATGACGGTATCTCCCGTCCAAAATTGAGCAGTCCGTCTGGGTAAGTACCTCCGCTACAGAATACCCCGGTTATAATAACCTTGTGTTGTGTTCCCGGCGGTGAGTAGGGTAGCCAGAACTCACTGGAGAGGTTCTGTGCTGTCAGTAGGAAGACCAAAGGCTTAAATTGACCCCACTGACTGGTGGAGGCGTGAAATGTTGGCGTGGTGGTCAGGGAGACCCGGTGAAACGGTTATCCGCTGGCCGCCCGCAGGCTGTACGGTTCCCGAACCTGGGGATTACGTAATCTCCGCCCCAGGAGGCTGAACCAGCAGCCTGTGTAAAGTTCCCGGTGCTGTAGCCATGCCGGAGGAGGAGACCGGAGTGGACCTGGCTTCAGTATCTGGGAGGGGACCGGGGGCCCTTCCGCCCATCGCGCCAGCCAGTCACACAACCCCAACTTGTCTGTGGGGGTAGGACGCCTTGCTTTGTCTTCTACACTGGAGGCACAGAATCTCTTTTTACCTTCTCCCCCCCCCCCCCATCTCAAACATGAAAACTAAAAAAGGCAAGAGAAACGTTACCACAGCGGCACCATCATCCACAGTGAATGTGGATTTCTGCAACATCAGGGGCCTACACTCCAACCTTAACGCGGTCCATCTCCACTTAGAGACCGCGCAGCCTACCTTGCTTTTTCTGACGGAGACGCAAATATCATGCCCGGCCGATACAGCCTACCTAATGTACCCCGGGTACAAACTCGAGCATAGCTTTATGAGTCGTGCCGGGGTCTGCTTGTACGTCCGGGATGATATTTGCTGCCGCCGTCTCCATGGACTTGAGGATAGGGACCTGTCAACTTTATGGGTACGCATAGATCACGGTGGCCACACCCGTATCTATGCGTGCCTTTACAGGTCCCATAGCGGTGACCTGGGCACGGCTCAACTGTTTCAGCATCTGCAGCGGTCGGCGGACAGCGTAATTGAGCAGTACCCCACTGCGGAATTAGTATTCTTGGGGGACTTCAACGCCCACCACGTGGAGTGGCTGGGGTCTCCTAGGACTGATTTTGCGGGAAGGGCTGCTCACGACTTCGCTCTAACTTATGGGCTCTCTCAACTGGTGCATTCTATCACTAGAACACCAGAAATTGAGGCCCACAGAAGCTCTATACTGGACCTTCTGCTGACTACGCGCCCGGATGAATACTCCATAAGGGTGGAAGCACCTCTCGGTAATTCGGACCACAGCCTCGTCAACACTCGCGCGGCCTGAACCACCGCGGCCACCTCAGTGGCGGCATGTGTGGCACTACAAGTCGGCAGACTGGGATGGACTGCGAGAATTCTTCGCGTCGTACCCGTGGAGGCAGCTTTGCTTCTCTTCTGATGATCCAAGCTCCTGTGCAATAGCAGTCGCTGACGCGATTCTAGTGGGTATGGAATGTTACATCCCCAACCGCTGGGTCGCGACAGGAGCGAGCAAACGCCCGTGGTTTAATAGGCCTTGCAGGGAAGCTAGAGACTGCAAGCAATCTGCATACAAGGCTTGGACCACGGCTCTTGCCAATAAGGATCCGAACATCGCTGAAGTGAAGCGGAAGTTGAATGCTGCTTCAAGGTCCAGTAAAAAGGCAACGTCTAGTGCGAAGTTTGAGTTCATCGGCAGAATTGGCGAGCGGCTGGCGCGCTACCCATCTGGCAGTCATGCATTTTGGTCGCTCGCTAAAGCTGCTGAGGGAAACTTCTGCCAGTCTTGCCTTCCGCCGCTGCAAAAATCCGACGGTAGTCTGGCCCATGGCGCTAAGGAGAAGGCCGATCTTTTGGGTAATCTCTTTGCGTCAAACTCGACTATGAACGACGGGAACGCTGAACCACCCATCATCCCCAGCTGTGGTGCTTCGATGACCGAAATAAAAATCACACAACGGGTGGTCCGGCGCGAGCTTAAGTCCCTAGATGTTCGGAAGTCGAGTGGGCCGGACGGTATACCGGCGATGGTGCTTAAGCACTGTGCCCCCGAGCTGTGCCCTGTACTTACACGCCTTTTCGCACTCTCATACTCCGCGAGGCTGGTCCCGGCCTCGTGGAAGACTGCATTCGTGCACCCTGTACCTAAGAAAGGTGACAGGACAGATCCGACCAATTACAGGCCTATCGCTATAACCTCCCTTCTCTCGAAGGTTATGGAGCGTGTTATTAATACACAACTCCTGAGGTACCTTGAAGGAAACGATCTACTGAGCGACCGACAGTACGGTTTTCGCCACCGTCGCTCTACCGGTGACCTTCTTGTGTATCTCACAAACCGGTGGAGTCGCGGTGAGGCACTAGCGGTCAGCCTCGATGTAGCGAAGGCCTTCGATCGGGTCTGGCACAAAGGTCTTCTTACGAAGTTGCCATATTATGGACTCCCCGAGGGATTGTGCGAATGGATCTCCAGCTTTTTGTCCAACAGAAGCATCCAAGCCGTCGTCGACGGCAGCTGCTCGGACCGCATGAACATAAACGCTGGTGTCCCACAAGGCTCCGTGTTGTCTCCGACGCTGTTTCTGCTGCATATCAATGACATGCTGTCTGATGGCTCCATTCATTGTTATGCGGACGACAGTACCGGGGACACGTGTTACACGGGCCGTGCAAATATCCCTCAGTCCGAGGTGGAGAAGAGTCGCGAACAACTTGTCTGAAATCGAGACTACTCTCTCTGGAGTGTCCGATTGGGGTCGACTAAACCTAGTCCAATTCAACCCCACTAAGACACAAGTATGTGTATTCACCGCTAAGAAAACCCCATTCAATGTAGCGCCGCAATTCCTGGGCACACCGCTTACCATCTCCCCGAGTATCGGGATCCTTGGTGTCGATATCTCCAGTGACGTCCAATACCGAAGTCATTTGCAGGACAAGGTTAAGTTGGCATCAAGAAAGCTCGGAGTGCTCAACAGGGCGAAGCAGTATTTCACTGCGGGGCAGCAACTCCTTCTTTATAAAGCACAGGTCCGGCCTCACATGGAGTACTGCTGTCACCTTTTTGCTGGAGCACCTGCATACCAGCTTGACCCCTTCGACTCGTTGCAAAGACGGGCATTGAGGCTGGTTGACAATCCCATTCTCACAGGTAGAGTGGAACCTCTTAGCCTTAGGAGGGATTTTGCCTCACTGTGTGTGTTCTACCGCCTATACAATGGTTTGTGCTCAGATGAATTGTTTGACATGATGCCCGTAGCTACATTCTATCATCGCACCTCTCGCCATAGGCAGGGAATTCATCCCCACACATTGCGACCTGAGACGGTACGCACTGTGCGGTATGAAAGAAACTTCATCCCACGCACACTCAAGCTGTGGAATGACCTCCCTGCTGCGGTTTTCCCAAGCGCCTACAATATGGGGTTCTTCAAGAGGGGCATCAGAAGGTTTCTTCATGGTCGGCAGCGCGAGTGTGACACCCCTGGTGTTGCATACGTCCATAGGCCACGGTAACCGCTTCCCATCAGGTGGGCAGTGTGCTTGTTTGCCAACAAAGTGGTATAAAAAAATAAAAAAAAGCAAGCCGATCTTCTCACTTTTCGCCCCGAAGTACCGTTCTGTACGCCTTTGAAATTATACATCCTTTTGAAATGCGGGTTGAGTTGAGCTATTGAAATCGGTGAGAGGGCGAGCTTCCGTTCTGTACGCCATATCAGTACTATTTTTTTTTGGATGGTATTTAAACGTATATCAAAAAGAGTACATTTTGTACGACAAAATAATCCAAATTCACATCAAAAATACTGATTGAGCACCAACAAACTACTGCAAGTAAGTAGTTAGTTAGCAACCAACCAACCAACCAATTATAAAAAAAATACCACAAAGACATAAGGCGGGAGCTCCGCTTCGCTCCCTTAGTCTTCTAACCTAACCTATCCATTTCGGGGTGGGTGGTGATCATTCTGAACTTAATTAGATGCACAATCAGTATTTTTACTGAACGCGAAAATATTATCTTTTTTTTAATTCTGTATTTGTCGACTAACTAGCCACTTACTTTATGTGTGATCAAAATCAAACCAGTGGTGGTGGCGGCCGTGGAATTTTTTTAACGTGCGGGAATCCGTCGGTTACCTCCCCACCGGAGCCGGCGAGGGTGATTATGTGGGTCTCGGACCGACTAAAACCGCACAACCGCTTCAGGTCATCAGTTGTCGGGGGTTTGGTATCGTGCACTCCGACTGACCCAGGGCCATATAAGCCCCCGAGGGGGTGGAACTACGGCGTCAATGCAAATATACATATTCATATATACAAATATTTGCACTGACGAGAATCGAACCCGAGTCACCTGCATGGTTATAGGTTTTTTTTTTTATTTTTATTTATTTATCACCTTAAAAACATCATATATACATAATTATTTACAGTGCATTTAGAAACCACTGAGGTTTGTAATAAATGCAACGAGTTATTTTTCAATAGGTAATACAGGTTACAAAAAATAATCACTAGAAATCACAAAGTAAAATATAAGAAATAAATGTAGGTAGCTTAATATTATAACGTAGGTGTACCGGCGCAGAATGGCGACACGTACCTACTCACGGCTAAGCAAACATCCTTATTGAAATGGTATATGTTTACAAAAATCCAAAAAAGAATCGCTTCAATACATGTTTAATATTTTTTTTTATTTAATTTTTCCTTTACAATATTTGAGGGTAGTTTATTAATTAAGCGCGGTACAATGTATTGCGTTGTTCTCTCACCGAATACGTTAGCAGCGCGTGCGGTTTGTAACCGGTTCTGTGAGACTGCTCTTGTGCGTACATGATGTTCCACTTTATCACCCAAATAATATTTAAAGTAGTTTTCTTTTAACAAACTATATTTTATTTTTAAATGAATGGGTAATACTTTACAGTGTTTAAAAAGACCCAGATCATCATTGCTATATTCTAACTTAATTTGCTTCGATATTATTGTCTTTAATATTTTCAGTTGCAGATTATATATTTTATTTATGTGTGTTTTATAGGTCCGTCCATAGCTGGTGAGTCCATACAAAATATGAGACTCGGCTAGAGAGTTATAAAGTAGTATTTTCACATGATAGGGGATACGACGATTTAAGATTTTAATATTTGCCAGGAAGCTTCTCAGCTTATCACATACTTTATCGATATGGAGTTTCCAGTTCAATTTATCATCAATGATGAGGCCCAGATATGTATGAGAGGTAACACGTTCAATTGTTGGACAGCAACAGCCGTCACTAATAAAATTATGTAGGCATGAGTGATCGTGAGCTATTATCTGATTGTTGGCTGTTGAGGACTTTAAGTATGGTGACCTGATATGTAACAGTTTGGTTTTGTTTGCGTTAAGGACAAGCCCTGCATCATGACACCATTTACAGAGGGTATAAAAATCTGCCTGCAGGTACTCGTACGCTTTTTCTAGGTTCCTATTACTAACTAGTAAACACGTATCATCAGCAAATTGGTAACAGGTGCTTTGTTCGATACAATCACTCATATCATTGACGTATGTCAAGAAATGAAGAGGTCCCACCACTGATCCTTGTGCCGTGCCCTTGGACACAGTCACCGTATCACTGAAAGCATCATTGACCTTAACAGTATATGTGCGGTCAGAGAGGTAACTTTTAAACCATTTTAGTAAAGGCCCGCGTATTCCACAAGTGTCAAGTTTATGAAGAAGCACCTCGTGATTAAGAGTATCAAAAGCACGGGAGAAGTCAATGAAGAGTGCTAGGGTATGCTTCCTTTGATTCATGGACTCGTTAACATGGTCAGTAAATTGTGATAGGACGTCACTAGAGCCCTTTCCCTGTTGAAACCCAAATTGATTTTTATAAATGATTTCCTTATCGTTATAAAAATTATTCACTTGACCACAGACATACTTTTCAACTATTTTGTCGATAGTGGAGAGTAGCGTGATAGGGCGATAGTTGCCATATTCATTGCGAGGACCTTTCTTAAAGATCGGTCTAACGCAGCCAGTTTTTAATTCGTCAGGATAATCACCCTTTTTAACGCTGCAGTTAATGAGATTAGCTATGGACTGAGAGATACCACTGCTTACTGTTTTTATGTCTGAAGCTGAGATAGTGTCTATACCTGGAGCTTTCTTGAAATTTAGTTTTTTTATTATTTCACTTACGTTTTTTTTTGTAGCCTTTTGAAATCGAATACTGGAGTTTACCGGATTTGAAAACGTATGCTTACCTAGTAATTGGGTCTTACATTGTGGGATAATTATTTTAACCGCCTGATCAAATTCTTTGGCGAATCCATTTGCCAGATCTTTGGTGGACAGACCTTGCGATTCGAAAGCTCTAATAATGGCTTCATCGACGGATAAGGATGTGCGACCTAGCATGTGATTTATTATTTGGTAGGTTTTTTTAATATTATTGAAATTATCGCTAATAGCATTTACATAATACGAGTTTCTACAATTTTCCAGTATTTTATGTGTTTTATTGCGTAATTTATTGTATTCAAGTCGCAATTCAAGATTATTGGGGTTTTTTCTCCAAGTACGAAATAGACGGTCACGTTTTTTACACAGTTTATTTATATTAACATTGATCCAGGGAGCCCTATATAAACCCTGGCTTACTTTATATTTCTTTGTCATACTAGCTTGGTTATGAGCACCGGTTAAGGAATCCCTAATGAAAGTATAAATTTGTTTTGGGCAGTTCATGTCACCAGTCCGCGCCCATACAACTTTGTTTAGTTGATCATTTAACACTTTATAATTCACATGTGTTTTGGAAACCTCCTGTGTGCGTCGGGTATGTAAGCATTGACTTACGCATGAAAACATAATGACCTTATGGTCGGCTAGTACTACATCGAGCGCTGCCGACTACGGATCTAATGTAGGGAATCGCGCAAATAAGTGGTCAATGCAAGATTTTGTTATTATATTTAATTTTGTCTCAATTCTTGTGTATTCTGTGATTCCACACATAAGCCCGTGCTCACTCAGTGTTTCCAAGTATGATTCAGTATGTGATGACATAGTTTTCAGGTCTATATTCATATCGCCGATTATTAGTGCATCGTTTTGTAACTTGAAAGTAGACACGTACTTATCAAGTTCTTTAATGAACAGTTGTTTACGAGTGTATGAAGATGGCGGTCTATAAACGGCACTTATAATTACGGTTTTACTGTCTGTTTTCAAGATACCTGTTATATTTTCGAAAGTGAAGCTTTTATATGGGGTTATCGTAAATTTTAAGTACTTTTTTGTGTAAATAATAATACCGCCACCCTTCCTATTTGTTCGTAGTTTCGAGTGCATATTGTAGCCAGGTATATTAAATAACATGACAGTATTCTCAGATATGCCAACTTCGGTAAGTACAATCACGTCCAGCGGATAAATACATTCATGGATAATTTGTAACAATTTAGGAAAATTCTTTAGTATAGATCTAATGTTAACATGTAGGCAGGATAGAAATAGATTATGGTTGGAAGGTAATTGTTTAAAAAAGTCGTTAACAGATTTACAGCTGCTAATTTCTTTAGGTTTTAGTGGTTCCATGGACTAAAAACACAAAAACAAACTTAGCTTACATCTCGATCAGGGATACATAATTTTATATTTTTACTTAGAACTAGAAGACGCGCAGTTGTCAAGCAATTCAATATCCTGGATTGAATATATGTAGTGGATCTTGCTAACGCCTGTTTGACGAGCGCATATCTTCCCTTCCTTGATCCATATAAATTTGTATGAACTACCAAGCCTTTGATTTGTTGTATAGAAAAGCGTCTTCATATACTTAGTTAGGGCTTCACGAACAAAAATTTTATTATTTACCTTCTCCGCCGGTGTGTCGGGTAGAATAGTTCCGAGTGTTAGGCGTTTGATTCTGCTGGCGGCAATCCATCGGTCCTGTGCAGACTTTGTCTTCATCTCGGCCAGTATATAACCGGGCTTACCCTTGCGTCCGTTTACATGACGAGTTGACTGGATATCCTGCTTGTCCACCTGCAATTGAGTTGCTACCAAGAACAGCACTTTATTAGTGTCCTGGGGAGTTTCCTCCGGTAACCCCACAACTTCGACGTATGTAGATAGTGAGTGCTGCTCATATTGTTGCTTTCCTCGTTCTAGAATCGCAACACGCAGTTCCAAATTTTTATTTTTGTTAATTAGGTCTGTAGTTTTGTTTTCCAGGTCTGTGATTTTTTTATCCTGCTTTTTAATGTACAATTCAAGCGTATTTATTTGATCACTTAAAAAGTCGAGAGATGCTTCCAAGGCACCAACCTCTTCCTTGACCGTTTTTTTGAGCTCCCGACTAATGTCCTGTATGAGCTTCCTGTGGTCAAGAGTAGACTGGTGGCTGGGGGCAGTACCTGGTTCGGAGTCTTCATCAGCATCGTCGTCCTCTGGGATGATAAATGACGTCCTTCGTGAAGTATTCACCAAACATGTTTCACAACTCCATTCAATGCTGTCGGAATTACGTAGGGTGCTCAACTGTTTGTTGGTCAGTCTAGCACACTCCGAGCTCGCGTGTACCACTTTGGAACATCGGCTGCATTCCAAACCAGGCAACTTCTTGGTGATATTCTTATTGCAACATTTACATTTTTTTGAAACCATACTGGGTGGGTAGAGTACTAATTAATATTTGCGCAATCGTACAGTAGGACCGTCTGACGTTGAGTGATAGTGAAGTGGTATTTGTCAGTAGCAGGGTTCGATGTTATAAAATAAAAATAAATAAAAATCATTTATTTCGGACCAGGGTCCATAGCGTGTTAGTAACAATATAATACTATTAATAGGTACCTATCAAATATTATTGGTAGTTTGAGACCCCCTCAATACTAGGACACTGTCTACATTGCGTGCAATCGTACCCAGCGCTCCAGCATCGGACTGTCCCACCTATCGCACAATACGCCCACGATACTGTGTGAGCTCGCCCATCCTCTCCGCAAGAGGGATGCACTACGTTTACGGATGATGACATGCAAACATCCCCGACGCACTACAAAAGCGTGGCAGCCCAATCAGCATCCTGAATGCATTGTTATACTGTACCCGCAGGGCGCTGTATGCCCCCCGCGTATATGCGACCCACAGACTGCACGTGTAAAATGTCTGGCAGTACGCCCTTATAGAATTCTTGTCGGGGATACGTTATCAGAATAAATGGTGAAAAATCAAACAAAATATTAAGAACAACATATTATCAATTTATTTACAGTTACAAACATTTTCAAAAGCATTTACTTATTTTATTTTTATTATAAAATTGAACACAACTATTTCTACGATATTCAAGGATTGTTTCACACTTAGGAGCCGTTCAAGAATTACGTAAGCATTCAGATTGATTACAATTATTTAACCCCCCTCCCATTTGTCAGCAAAAGTATACAAATCTCTTAAAATGCTCACGTAAACATAAAAAAACATATGCATATTTCTTTTTTTGGTTAAATGTAAGCATGTTATATTATGTGTGAAACATAAATAATGTTATATATTAATAATTATTTAAGCAATGCAATGACCCCCCCCCCCCCTCTAGTGCTTACCTAATACTTGAACGGCCGCTTATGTGCACATTTCATATTTTGGAAAATGTGCATACAAACATAAATTAAGAGGAGACAATGGTGTCAATTCTGTACTAACAGATACTGAAATAAACTAAGTAGTTTGATAGAACTGAAATGCTTCCAATCTGATTATATATTTGAACTTTTATATGTGTTTAAAAATATAATTAATAAGTATTTAAAAAAAAGTAACAATAAACAAATATTTTCGGGTATATTATACAGAGACATCTACAAAATCAACTTAGCACTTCCATACAAATAGCGATTCCATACAATAGTGAGCGGAATCGAACCCGCGTCCTCAGACATTGCAATGGAACAATCATCCTTTACGCCACACAGATCGTCTCTTTTTCAATCGCAGGTAAGACAAGGAGGGAAATACATTTCAGTCCTGTCAGACTTGTTCATTGTGTGAGCGAGTGAAAAATATAAACTTAGGGCAGGCGCACACGATAGGCATCAGAACAGATCAGGCTTTATTTGTCGAGTAAGAATAGGCCTTATCACTATCACAATAAAATTAAAATTTCAATGACTTTCATCAAAACCACAAAACAAAGGCAGCGGTTATGACTATAATATGAATTTTAATTTGATAACGATAAGATCTATTCTTATTCGACAAATAAAAATCCTGTGTCGAGTCGATACCGATAATATGCACCACACATCTCAAAATATAAATATTCTTAACAAAATAAGCATTGTAAATATGAATAACAAATATAAATAAACAAATTAAAAGGATATTAGCTGTCGCCATGCAAATAAGAAGAGTATTAGGGTCAATTAAAACCAGTTTATGCGAAACAATGGTATTCCCGTCCTAATTGAGCAGTCCGACTGGGGAAGTACCTCCACCCTACAGAATACCGCGGTTACAATAGCCTCGTGTTGTGTTCCCGGCGGTGAGTAGGGTAGCCAGAGCTCACTGGAGAGTTTTTGCGCTGTCAGTAGAATGGCACAGAAACTCTCTGTTCTTACAGGGTCCGCAGCACTAGTGTGACGTTCATAGGTCACGGTGACCACTTTCCATCAGGTGGGCCGTGTACTTGTTTGCTACCCAATCACCTTTATTCTATTTAGACAACGTTGAAAATAGTATGCAGCAGTATGATGAGGCTGTACTATTTTAGGCTTTACACAACGGAATAAGGTTTTTATTTAAATAACGCTTTAAGGCGCTAAAGCATTTTCCTGCCCGATTTAAAATTACACTTATGCGTGCTTTGGTTTAAATAAAAAAAAAATGTTGACACTATATTACAAACTGCATCAAATTACTTGTTAAAAAAGAATATTTTTTCTATTAAATGACAGTTGTCTAGGCACAAGTTTAGGTCATTGTCACAGGAAGTCAAATACCTTCGCCACTCTTATGTTCGTCAACACTTTATTGCACGAGCTTTTTTTTTTCTAACACCACATTTCAGAGGACGTAGCCCATTTTTCTCTACCTACACCCATTTTTCCAATTTAGTTTATAAAAGGTTGATTATCGAGGTGATTAGAAGGCCGCGTGGTTTCCGGCAGAGTAGAATTTGGACCACCCCATCTCTTGCCATGCGGTGTCGTACAAAGCGACTAAGGGAATTGAGCTATTTAATATCAGATAGATATATACAGCCGAGGCTCAGCCTCAGATGCATGGAGTCAACTATAGTGCCCGGCAGACGGCAATAAGCTCACCCCCTATTACGTAGGGCCGAATGATTAGGGATATGTGGGTGTTAATTCAACCTCTGCCTAACCCTACGGAGATAGATGTGATTATAGGTATGTAGAAACGGGGAGGGAGGCATGTGGAGGCGACTTCGAGGTAATAAATGGATAAGTAGTATTAGTATCACGTTAAGTTTTAAGAAATAATAAATACAACATTAAATAACGAAGTCGCTTCGAATCAAATTGTATCTCCCAATATTGTTAGAGTCAAGTCAACTCCCTGTTACGTGGGACCGAAAATCATTGTTGGAATGTGTTTATTTATATATAGGACACGTCATTTATACTTCGCCTCGCCTGATTGTAAGCTGAAGGCAAAGTCTCAGAAAAGAGGGTCACCATTATTTACATATACCATGTTAATTGTAACATGGTATATGTAAATAATGGTGACCCTCTTTTCTGAGACCATTGTGTGACACTCAGCTTGACGGCCTCATCACATATGCTGTTTCACGCCCCGCTTAAAGGACCCGGGATTGTAGGAAGAAGGAAACACGTGAGCTGGTAATGAATTCCAGGCCTTAATGGTGCGACAAAGGAATGAGTGTCCTAACCGCTTGGTTCTCGATCGTTATGGGTGTTAATACACTTCTACCAACCCCTTCGGCGACTTACAGGCGTAAATGTCTCTGGATTGCCTCCCACTATGAAAGCAAATTTTAATTAAGGAAAGTGATTTAAAAAAAATCTTATGTAAGGTAAATATCAAAGCAATACATTAAATAAAGCTACTAAAGGTGTCCTAGAGAGCAGTTATTCATTATCACTATATATAAATTATTAGATTGGCAACATTTTGAGGTAGTCCCGTTCATATAAGGTTGAGTTTGGAAGGGTTGAAGACCCCCGGCCTAGTGTTAAGTACGGCGGTGTTGGAGCGAGGTACCGGCATGCTGCCCAACTTGTTGGCCCCGCTCGACGTACTGCTTCCACTACCGCGACCTGAAAAATGTATTAACTAGGGTGAAAGCATATTCATTATTAGGGATTAAATGGTGTGTAAATTTTAGTTACTGACAGCCTCTGTAGCGGGGCGGTAGTGAACGCGGCCGCTACGCAGGAGGCGCGGGTTCGATCCCCGCTCAGTGCAAATATTTTTATGCATGAATGGGGGTTTGAATTAGTCTGGTCGTCTCTCGGAGAGTACGTTAAATCGTCGGTATATTTTATTTATAATTTTATGAAACGTTTAAGACTTAATGTGATTAATAAAATCGGATTTGTTAAGCTATTTTTGCTGTTGACTGTACCTCAAGCCATAGAATTACTTCAGTACAGAATCCTTACTTATCTACTCCACGTAAGATTATAACATCTCGCTACTACATCATCATTTTCCCTTTGCACTTAAACACCCACACACTAGATATACACACACTACACACACACACACACACACACACACACACACACACACACACACACAAACACACACACAGGCGCGTATAATTGTCGTGATGAAAACTGTCTCTTAAGATACAGGGTTCTCCCTAGTTTAAGAGGCTGAGTTTCAAATGTACTGAACATGGCTTTCTATGTATACTGAAGCCCTCGTTTCTTTTAAAATGTATGTTATCTTTATTGTCAGCTATGTAATATTTTTGCAATAAACGTTATTATTATTAAAAAAAAAAAAAAAAAGAATAGTACAAAGGTACTACCGCGAGTCCATAGTTGAAATATCGTCTTGGATGTGGTGGCATGTTTCAAATAATAATAAAAGTGTCATACCAGCGCCGAAGCTCCCGCGGCTCGCCCCTCTCGCCGTGTAAGCGCCCCTCGCCGCCTTCTTCTTGGCCGCCGCGGGCTGCTTGCGTTTGTACCTGCGCAGGCGCACGGAGAATTGCGTCACGAGATGATGAATAAATGTTTGTAAATAGACCAAAAATACCCGCTGAGTTTCTTATCAGAGAATTCTCAGGCCGGGGCTGAATTACATACCGTCTATCATTTACTATAACCTTATCTTTATTTATTTTTTATTTTGACGTTTCGTAAGTTCCGTCTTAATAATATATACAGAATAAATGTTTTTTTATTTACTTTGACTTTAACTTAGAGACATTAGAGAGATACAATATATGGTCAGGTAACGCACCATTCAGTTTTTCAATCAGGAAATGCTAAAGACCATAGTCAAATACTTTTTGGAATAAATACCGAGTTTTCAACACCACTATACAAATAGTAAGTTACGTTCCGATGTATCTTGACCCTAACATCGTGATGATGCATCGCACCTTTACAGCGTATGGAAACTGTGAGGTGCTGAATCGACACAATTGAGCAACACCGAATAATCGAACCACACAGGAACGATCACGCCACCGTATGTCGCAATCATTTTCCAAACCATTGTGTATAACACTCGACTGCTAAGCAGGGGGCGCGGGTTCGATTCCCGCTCAGTGCAAATACTTGTATGCATGAATATGTATATTTGCATTGGTCTGGGTGTTTCTATGTATGATATATTATGTGATATGTATGTATTTACAAAAAAAAAAAGTATCTAAGTATGTTTATTCGCATTCTAGATTCCATAATACAAACTAGTTAAGCTATGCTTACCATGGGCCTAGATAGCGTTGTGTAGAATGTTGTAGAATATTTATTATAAAAAAATTTAATTAAATTAAGTTAATTCAAGAGACCAATCTTAGTATACCCATCGACCAATAGGGTAGTGTCTTGAGTCATCGAATTCTTACCCATACTACTTAATGTCTTAGTATTTTATCTAAAAATATGCAAAGTAAACTAAGATATTGCCTAACTAAATTGAAACTATGACTTTTTTACTATTTTTTATTCCCAAATAAGATCAAAATATTAATAATCGAAATAAAGCAATATTTACAACTTTTTAGATTCCTTATCATTTTCATTACGCGCCCGCGCGCTGTGACGTCACCACGTACCACGATTTTCTATGAAGCGTTTTCGGGCAGCTCGAGAAATTTAATTTTTAAAATCAAATATCTTTAAAACTATTAGTCATAAGAAAGTTTCACATTTACAGTTCGTTATATTTTTGTAAAATGTACATTTTACGATAATAAAAAAAATAGGTCATAACCCTATTATCACCTCAATTAGTTCGTAATTTATTATTTAAACCTAGTAATTCAAATAAATTGGTTTCTTTTTCCACCCTCCGTCTGTAACTTCTGAAATTAGTACGAAAACTTTTAAATATAAAATAAATAAAAATAATAATAATAAGTAAGCATAACTTAACTAGCTTGTGTTATGGGATCTAGAATGTAGATAAACATATTTAGATATTTTTTTTTTTGTAAATATAAACATATTATACGACTTGTTTATGTGCCAAGAATAAAAGTAAGTGAGGTTAAGATGAAGATAATATGTCATGATTAACATCTTAGCTTATTGTGTTAAGAGGAATATATTACAGAAAAAGCTAAAATGTCATGTGAAGCTTCGTGAATGGTTAATAGCACAAAAGTTGTTTTTTACATCACTTAAGTGGCAGACAAGCACACGGTCCACCTGATGGAAAGTGGTTACCGTGGCCTATGGACGTGTGCAACACCAGGGGACTCACACTCGTGCTGCTGACCCTGTAAGTACAGAGAGATTCTGTACCGTGAGTGTAGAAGACAGAGCAGGAAAACTGGTCTTCCCACTGACAGCACAAAAACTCTCCAGTGATTTTCCTGTGGGTATCATAGTAGGTAAGTATAGGGCTGTTTCCCATTATACAGTGAACATACAGCCCGTAAATAAGCCAAACATAGAGGAATAGTTCTTACGACGGTATGCTTGAGCATGGGCTTGCCGCGTGCTTTCGAGGACACGCGAGCATATTTGTCAGGTTTTTGCATACTGCACTTTATTTACATAGTTTTAAAGTTAAGTTTTAATAAAATCCTGTCCTCTGCACTCCTCTCTGTCTGCAGGTCCCTTACGGGGGACAGTAAATGATGGTTGGTGAAAAGTGGGTGTTTAATATATTTGCTACTACCTTCAGGCATTCGCAGGTGTGATTCGTAAATGTTAGCAGATACATACATACATACATACATACATACATATAATCACACCTTTATCCCCGGAGCGTTAGGCAGAGGTGAATTAACATCCACATACATAACAAAACATAAACTCACGCCTATATCCTCGAAGAGGTAGGCAGAGGTGTTAGCACCCACATTTCGCCAGTTTATGTTTAGGTCCCAATGTAATAGGTGGCAAGCCTATTGCCATTAACCGGGCACTTATAAACCTGCGATAAATACACACATAACTTCGAAAAGCATCAAAAAGTCATTGGTGTGTGCCATGGTACAACCTGGGATGGAAACCGAGACCTCGTCTCATTAGTCCATTACCCATACCACTAGGCTATCGCGGCTAACATCCACATTTCACCAATTATAGAATTCGGTCCCACGTAATAGGGGGTGAGCCTATTGTCGTTTTCCGGGCACTATTGTTGACTCAAGCCATGCATCTGAGGCTGAGTCTGAGCTGTATTATATCTGTCTGATGTTAAACAGCCCTATCATTAAGTCGCCTTGTACAACACCGCATGGGAAAAAGCAGAAAACCGTAAGAAAAAAATATTTACAAAATTAACATTATTTACAGAACAAAACAAGCAAACAACACGAAGCATTAAGTGATAAGTGAGCTAGTGCACCGCAATAACATCGGGAACTTACGTCCTTGTGCCAGCGCGGCGGTACTTCCTCCTGCTGCGTTGAAAAGAAATATTATTTTTATAATTTGATCAATAGGCTAATTGACGTAATAAAAAATTGTTGATTTCTTCCTTATACACACACATACGCTCACACCTATTCTTATTATGTCTTGGACATTGTCCGTTTCTTTCTTTACTACTCCAAGTAGTTCATTTATTCACGTACTTTTAGATACCACACACACAAACTCACGCCTATATCCCCGAAGGGGTAGGCAGAGGTACTTTTAATTTTATTTTTTTACGTGCGCAATATCCCCACGGATACCTCCCCACCGGAGTCGGTGGAGGAGGTTATGTCGGACTCGAACCGACTAAAACGCATGCCGCCTGTGGGGCGGTTTGGTTGCCGAAGGTGAGGTTGACAGGCATATCCCTCGCACCCCGGCCGACCCAGGGCCATCTCTCACGATCTGGCCCTCTCCTCGGGTATGTGGGGACCACAAAGTTCCCAACTCGTCCCCGGAAACGGGGAGGCGCGCCAGGCGCGCCACCGCCGCGGCCTGCTTCTGCTAGGGTGACAGGCGGCTTCACCTGTCACCCCCAGGCCGACGCTCATGGGGAGGCAGAGATACTAGCACCTACGTTTCGCCAGTTTATGTTTTGGGTCCCAATGTAATAGGTGCCGAGTCTATTGCCATTAACCGGGCACTTTATAAACCTGCGATAAATACACACATAACTTCAAAAAGCATCGAAAAGTCATTGGTGTGTGCCATGGTAAACCTGGGATCGAACCCGAGACCTCGTCTCAGCAGTCCATTACCCATACCACTAGGCTACCGCGGTTATTCCACGACACAAGGTAATGCCCATGTAGCATTTAGGGTATCCCATTGTGATATCAGAGAATCTATACTGATATCATAAAGCAAAAGCTTTTGCTTTTATTACATTACTGTCCATCCCAAGGTTGCCTGGAAGAAATCGCTTCCAGCGATAAGGCCGCCCATTGTACATTAAACTGTATGCATGCTCACTACAAACTTTACTGTAATCTAATGGTGTACAATAAAGAATTATCTATCTATCTATCTATCAAAAGAGTTTGTTTAATTGATTATTTAAACTATCATGGTCACTCACATCAGTATCAGAATAAACGGGATATTTACCATGTTTCATTGTTTTGAGTTTCCGATATTTCGGCGCTGTTGCAAGCACCATGATCACGGAGGAACTGCGCCGAAATATCGGAAACTCAAAACAATGAAACATGGTAAATATCCCGTTTATTCTGATACTGATGTTTAATTGATTGTTTGAACGCGCTAATCTCAGAAACTACTAGTACGAATTGAAAAATTATTTTTGTGTTGAATAGTCCGTTTATCAATGAAGGTTTTACGCTGTAAATCATCACGCTACTACTTAAGGGAGCGCAGCAGTGATCCTAAATGTCAATATATCTGGCAAGTTCCCGTACATTATTTGAAGGCTAAAAAAATACTTATATACGAGTCAGCTAGAAATTTCATAAATGTAATAAATATATTGCTATCTTAGATTGTTGTACACTAAATAAAACATTTCTTTGAATGAATTTCAAATCGTTGTCTAAGTACCATATAAGTAATTTTTATACGGTGTTGAATTTCATGTCTTGTTATTCAATCAATTGGGACTATTTTTGCTTACATTGCTACTTTGACTTCGGTGGTAAAATAAGTGACAAAATCATATCATCGTACCTGATCGTAAACGAATGGAATAGAAAATTACGTAGATACACTAAATATGTTTGGATGTGTGTCACTCACTTCTTCCTCACGCCGCCCCTATAAGTCTTCCTCCCGCGGGAAGACGAGGCGCGGCTGGTGTCGCCGGCGTCCCTCCCCAGCCGGCCCCAGTCCGTGTCGGAGTCAGACCCTGGCTCCTCGAAGTCATCTTTCTTTGACTCCTCCTGCTCTAACTCATCCTGGTACTGCATGAGTAGTCCTGTAACAATAAACGTCAACTAGTTTTTAAGAGTACCCGCAATCGTCCAGCGAAGATATTCTACAACGTTCTACACAACGCTATCTAGACCCATGGCAAGCATAGTTTAACTAGCTTGTGTTATGAAATCAGAATGCGGATAAACATACTTAGATACTTTTTTTTCTGTAAGTACATACATGTTTTACATAGAAACACCCAGACCAATGCAAATATACATATTCATGCATACACATATTTGCACTGAGCAGGAATCGAATCCACGCCTTTTGCGTAGCAGTCGAACATTCATGGTTGAAGCATGTGGTCTGCCTACCCCATTAGGCAAGAAGCGTAACCGTATGTATTTGTCATCAAGTTTGGCTGATCAGTGCCATGGTCTTTACAGTCACCCTCATAATTGATACTACAGAAATAATTAATAGTCAATTTCACTGAGATATCGTAATACTCCGACATAAAAATTACACTTCAATGTAACACGAAATAATTCCCAGGAGATGTTGTCCGTTTGAAGTCTCAACAAGAAGTGATCGCTTGAACACGCACCTCTTCCCCACTTCGGCTTGCACGAGCGCGCCCCTACAGAATGGCAAATGTGACACTTCAAACTTGTTTGTCTTTGGTTCCGTTCATAATCGTTTTCACTAAGAAACAAGTTGTAAACTTGTTTGATACAAAACTTGTTGAAGACTTGTGGATGATTAGTCAAAACACAATACATATGTTTCATACATGTATTGAGACATTCTCAGATACTTTTTCGTTCACATAGTATGTATAGCCAACAAGTTGAATACAAGTTTAAAACACATTTGGGTTCATCAGTATCAAAATAATCGCGATATTTACCACGTTGCATTGTTTTGAGTTTCCGATATTTCGGCGCTGTTGCAAGCACCAGCGAACAATTAACCGCATAAATCTGCAATCGCTCAACATTTATTGGAGTCCGGTACGGACCACTGGATCTAGTTACATAACCCTCAGACCTCAGCCACTATATACCAAGACTGGTTAGGGAAGCGATTGAAATCAAAAATTAAAAAAAAATCAATCGTGAGGATGGGTTTCAACTGCCGAACGTCTGGCATCCAGTGGACCGTCTTTGCAAACACAACCGGGAACAAGCCAAAACAAAATCGCGAGTGGATACAGTGAGCATCGTGTGTCGTGAACGTGATCGAGGCCGTGTTCGAGTTTGTAGTAAGATTGAAACCAGTGGTAGTGCAGATACGAGTAGTAAAATAACTCGATAGAGGGTAGATCGATATAATTACTACTAGAAAAAACTTTTTCTCTGTTCACCGCCACTACTCCAGTTCCTCCGTGATCATGGTGCTTGCAACAGCGCCGAAATATCGAAAACTCAACACAATGCAACATGGTAAATATCCCGATTATATTGATACTTATGTGAGTGACCATAGATTGAAAACCTACATTTGCGTTCACACTGAAGCCTGTGACATAATGCGACTTGTCAAATACATGTTTTATATTTAGGGGGTTAGACTGGACTGGCGGGTAATCGAATATTATAAAAAGAAGGAAATACGTGTGCTGGTAAACGATTCCAAGACTTTATAGGTTTACTTTATAGGTTCGGAAAAGAAAAGAGTCATCGAACCAATAAATTTTTGATTGATTTGTTTGCAACGTTTGCGGGTCCGACAGCAGTAGCTCCCACAAAAACCAAGAAAGAATAGTTGGCTTCAAAGTGCACACTTATTTGCAACCAGGATAACTGTCGGGGTATGCGTTAACTACAAGATAACCAGACCATAACCTTAAAGACAGCAAATACTTGAGCAAAATTCAGTCACCAATGTATAGCCACATACCCATCTTCTCGATAGCGTAGGCAGAGGTGATGGTGAGCAGCTTGGCGCCGTACTTGTCGTAGTTGGCGCGCGTGACGTACGGCAGCGCCAGCATGTCGGCCGGCGCCTCGGGCAACTTGCTGGCCATCGCCTTCAGCGCCGCCTGCGGCAGCACCGCCGCCAGTGACGCGCCGCGAGCCTCGCCCATCTCCCTGTCAGTTAACAATTTTCCAGCCGCTTTTTTATACCACTTAGGTGAAAAAAAAACGCAAGGCTCACCTGATGGAGAATGGGAAACACGGGTTCACACTCGAGTTGGAAAATCACGTTGCCGATTCTTGAGTGTTTTGAGGGTGTAAGCCAGTAATCTTGCTGATTGATTGCCCGACGAGGCTCTAGTGTAATATTTTCTTAAGGGTTGGATCAGACGAGGCAATCAAATCAATTTATTGTGAAAATGAGTAACAATGTGATGTAATAAGTGTAATAAGGATTTAAACTTTCCCCATTCCCCACCCATATAATTGCGATTGCGGGGCAAGTGTGTTTCATGGTACCTGCATTGAGCTGAAAGGCCGCCATTATTCTACTTGGCTATTGTCACTTATTGCTATACTGTCTATATTTATGTTGAACCTAAGTTAAATAAAAATATTTTCTTTCTTTTTACCTTCCAAGTGCGCAAACTTCGTCCCATAACCCCCGATGTTTGTTTCAAGGTAGGTTTCTTACAGATTTGGTTAAATATCACTTTCATTTTTCACTGTAAAAAAAAAATATATACAAGATCTCTCATAGTACATACCGGCAAGCCTCCACGAGGTCGGCGTAGCAGCGCTCCTCTAGGCGGCGTAGCAGCGCTACGACAGGCGAGTCCGTAGCGCTCGTAGCGGGCGCGGCGACTGTTACGACAGACGCCTTGCGTTCCACCTTCATCGGGAACACTACGCGTAGCCCGTCGCGCATCAGCCTGTGAACACGTGACTCGTACATTCTCTTCGAGGTAGAGGAGATATATTGTACCCACTATCCATTTTGTTTCTATTGGTTGCATATTTGAACCACGCGGGTACAGTTTATTCTAGGTACCCGTAGACCACCTTTCGGGTGAACTACGGGTACCACAGTTTGTTCTAGGAACGCTTTTTGGATGATCTACGGGGACGAAAATGTTCCTGTGGAACACCTGTACTCCATTCGGTTAGGCACATAATTAAAGATAAACAATCTTGATGTCTCTTTTAAATATATTTTATTAAAAAACTCAGTTTTAAATATTTTTCTGTTTAGAAATTTATTTTGAAGACTAAAAACCGAAATTGAGCCATTAGTTAGTCAGTTAGTTATCCTAGTTTATTTGTTTGATATGAATGGAGTATACATGGTGATCTCCTAGGTGTTCTATGGTTAAAACAGTAAAATAAAATAAATAATTCATATGAATGGATACAATTAATGTATAACCACACTTAAAATCGATGTAATGCCTTGAACACACGCACTGAGTGGAGTAGTGAACATAGCGTGTGTACTTTACACTTACAAAGCACTCGGGTGAGTGCACTGTCTCGCCAATCCACTTAGTGCGTGTGACCAAGGCACGGGCACAGCGGCGACACTCACTTCTCGACGTTGGGCCCGAGCACGAGGTAGGCGCTGGCGATGTCGTTGTTGATGACGAGGCGCTCGGCCAGCAGCCCGCGCACCACCAGCTGGCGCAGCAGCCGCGTGGGGTCGCCGCGGTGCCACGACTTGCAGCTGTATATTCAATTCAATTTATTTATTTCTAAACAAACATAGTTTGTATTGAAATGTCAATTTTAACTAATAAATACATACAATCAATGAAAATACACTATGACGTCCCAAAGAAATAAAATAAAATAAAATTTTAGGTACAATTAACTACAACTTTACATTTAGTCACAAAAACATTTTAGTCATCATCCACAAATTCTTCCACTGTGTAGTAACACTTCTCTAACAGCAAGGACTTTAACTTATTCTTAAAGGAATAGGTTTTATAGACATCAAGCTTTAAGTCATTAGGCAGACTATTAAATAGTTTTATTGCTTGATGTTTCGCACTATGTATCACGACGTTAATTCTCGGATTCAATGTAGCTTTGAAATGGTTCCTTCGAGTGCTTTCACGTGTTACTCTTTCATCTTCCGTTTCATGATCCCTTATGTGTTTTGCAAAATCACTTAAAACCATTAATATATAGAGGCAAAGCACGGTTAGTTTGGACAGGTTTTTAAAATGCTACAAAATACAAGATTCCCACAGTGGAATACTGTGGAATAACCAACAAATAAGGTACAGTTTTGCACAACTAGATTCATGTTAACATAGGCGAGTAGCCTTAGGTCCATGATTGCAACTGTATAACCACCACATAAGGTACAGTTTTGCACAACTAGATTCATGTAATCATAGTCGAGAAGTCTTAGGCCCACGACTTGCAACTGTATAACCACCACTTAAGGTTCAGTTTTGCACAACTAGATTCATGTTAACATAGTCGAGTAGCCTTGGGCCCAGGACTTCCAACTGTATAACCAACAAATAAGGTCCAGTTTCGCACAACTAGATTCATGTTAACATAGGCGAGTAGCCTTAGGCCCACGATTGCAACTGTATAACCACCACATAAGGTACAGTTTTGCACAACTAGATTCATGTTAACATAGGCGAGTAGCCTTAGGCCCACGATTGCAACTGTATAACCACCACATAAGGTACAGTTTTGCACAACTAGATTCATGTTAACATAGGCGAGTAGCCTTAGGCCCACGATTGCAACTGTATAACCACCACATAAGGTACAGTTTTGCACAGCTAGAGTCATGTTAACATAGGCGGATCGTCGTGATGACGCGACTTGCAACTGTATCAACCAACATTTAACTAATAATTTTTACACAACTGTCTTTTTGGAAGTAAATAGAGTCGGGTCCCCGCAAAATGTTCTTACAGCATGTGCCTGCTTAACCAACCTAGGAACTATCGCCACCATCATCATCTCAACGTTAATCCTGGGCCTAGATTCTACTAAAGCAAAACCACTACGATTCCACAGACAATGCTTAATAAATCCATTTAAGATTAGACCTAAAGCAATGTCGTTAAAGTCCAAAATTAAAATACTCTTTGCAAAGTGAATGAAAAATGGTAATGAAACTCTTTTCATTTAATTTTGGACGTTAATCAGATAGGAATAAAGGCTTAAATTTAATGTAATTTTGTACAGTATATGACAGTGTTTTATTGGAATCGAGGGCCTGGTTGCATTCATAGTTTAAATTTTGGAAACCAATGTCCGCTCACCTATTAAATCAGCGCTGTCCGCCTGCACACAACGCGGACAGCATTAAGCTGAGGGGCGGCCTTTATTTCTACTTGGCTTTTATCACATATTTTTTGTTACTGTATATATCTGTTTTTTTTTTGCTAAGTAAAATAAAAAATGTTTTCTTTCTTTATTACTGTATTAGATTTATGGTGAAGTGTAAAGTCTTCTTTAGAAAGGAGTTCAATAGAATTTACCTTCATAAATTTAATAAAAACAGACCTGTCAAGTTAAATACCCAATTATTGGTAGTTAACTTATCGTGCTAAATATCATTTGAAGTTATTTTTTATATATTTATATGAAAATCTTGGATCACTTTCTGGTTTTTATCATGTAGAATTAAATAAGGATAATATCTCACCGTCCATGCAGAGGGCTCTTGTGTAAAGACTGCAGTCTCGCCTGCATCGAGCCCTTGAGCGTATCGGCGATGTGTAGCAGCGTGTACGGAGCGCGACCTCCGCTGTTCACCTCGCGGATGCAGCGCACTATGAGCTTGCACTCTTCTGTCACGTCCACTGGCTACAACGAAGAAAAGGACAGCACTAAGTCTCTTTGGTCCGCATGTGCATTGTATTTTAGTTTCAAAACCGAATAACTCGAAAAATTTGGGCTTTCATGCAAGGTCTAATGCCGGTAGAGGAAGCTCATGAGATATGTAAGGATAGGAGCAGATGGCGGGCTGCTTTCTTTGTCTATCCCAGAGGGATATATTCACGCCTATTTCCCCTTGGGGGAAGGCAAAGACAGCAGTCACACAAACACATGTTTTAGTTTTGTAACATTATAATTAAATGTAACCTGATGAAGAGATTTTAAATCTGATTTTTTATGGCAGACAAGCACATAGCCCATCTTATGGATAGTGTTTACCGCGACCTGTGAACGTGTGCAACACCAGGGTAGTCACACCCGTACTGCCGACCCTGTAAGAACAGAGAGTTTCTGTGCCGTCAGAGCAGAAGTTACAATCAGACAAGCTTTTAGTCTTCCCACTGACAGCACAAATAATCTCTACAGTAAGCTCTGGATACCCTACTCACCGCCGGAAACATAACATGAGGTTATTATAGCCGTGATATTCTGTAGGGCGAAGGTACTTCCCCAGTCGGACTGCTCAATTGGGGCGGGAATACCGTCGTGTCCTATTCGATTTACAACTTTTGTGCAACATTTTGTTGTAATTTTACATGATTATCATAGGCTAATTTTGACGACATTCAAAGCTCGTGTCATTTGACTCTCAGATCCGCTCTTTGACACATTCCTTGTATAGATTGGTTGGTTTCCCATGGGCAGCTGTCATCGATCATTACCCATTTTTGCGCGGAAATCTCACGTCGGTGTCGAGTCTCAATTATTACCGGGGTGTAAACTTGCCCAATAGGTCGGGGTCCGGCTGACCCTGGACCATCGCCGGTTTAGAGATGAAATAGGCGTTTTATATCTCCTTAAGTAACGTCCTTGCATTATAATATGCATAATATTGGTAGAGTAGTTCGCTGAGTAAACGATATTTCAGCGCTGTTGCAAGCGCCATGATCACGGAATGGTAAATATTCCGACGAGTTTTACACTCATGTGAATGACCATGTCAATCCCAAATAATAAAACATAATGTTTACAAAAAAAACATTTTATTTACATTGTAAATACTTATGATAAAATGTATTATTTACAAGTTTTAATAGTGAATTAAAATTAGCACCTTAATTTAGAACTTACTTAAAAAGTAAATCACAGCAGATCGATAAGTCACGTGTAAAAAATATTCAAGTATACAATTAATCAATCAATCAATTAGCCCACTGTTGTACATAGGCCTCTCTAAATGTGCGCCTTGTTCTCCGATCCTCCGCCTTCCGCATTCAGTCTGTCCCAGACACCTTTTTCAGGATTGATAGAGTGAGGGATCGGAGGACGTGCGAATAAGAACTCGAGAATCCGAGTTCAAACTCTGGCCTTTACACTATCAACTCAGAACGAACCTAATCTTAGCTAATACAAGCAAATCAAGCTTAGTCCAGCTAAGCTAAATGGAGCTTGACGTGAGTTAGTAACTTCGATTAGGTAATAGTACCTATTTAAAAAAAAAATGTCGACATCACTAATAAAAATATTCGAAAGTTAAATGAGACTAAATTCAGAAATAGTTAAATTGAATAGTTAAGGTTTAACTACTTCTGAGTAATTTACTAAAGATTTGATTCCGAACTCTGCAGCACGTAGCAGTGTTGCACAGCACCACGTACCATGAAATAAGCCTTGAATATGTATAGTTTTGTTTAATATTTTAATTCACTGCGGCTTTTCAATGGCGCCGTTTATCCGTATTCAAGTTTAATAAGTAATGTATGCGAAAAAACATAAATGTATAGTTTTTCTTTTGTACCATTTAGGTGGCAGACATGCACACGGCCCTGATGGAAAGTGGTTACCGTGGCCTATGGACATGTGCAAAACCAAGTGAGTCACACTCGCGCTGCCGACCGTGCAAGCACAGAGAGTTTCTGTGCTGTCAGTGTAAAAGACAAAGCAGGGTAACCTTTTGATCTTCCCACTGACAGCACCAAAACTCTCCAGTGAGCTCAGGCTACCCTATTCACCGCCAGTCGGGCTGCTCAATTAACGAAAACACCGTCGTGTCCTACCTCTTAGTTTTAGACAAATGAGCGGATTGCGGGACTGATTTTTTTTTCTATGAACCATTTATGTGTGATCGGATGATGTGTCGTCTCTTCGTACATACTTGTTAAACTTTCGATACGGATAAAATGCGACATTGAGAAGCGGCAATGAATTAAAATATCTATAATATTCAAGACTATTTCATGGTACGTGCTGTGCGGCACTGCTACATGCTGCAGAATTCGGAATTGTAACATAATTCAGGATAAAATAATAACATAGGCGGAACGTATAGAACCAAAGTGCATAAAAGCCGCGCAAAGTTACTTTTTTTTTTTTTACATGCGCAAAATCCCCACGTATACCTCCCCACCGGAGCCGGTGGAGGAGGTTATGTCGGACTCGAACCGACTAAAACGCACGCCACCTGTGGGTCGTTTTGGTTGCCGAAGGTGAGGTTGACAGGCATATCCCTCGCACCCCGGCCGACCCAGGGCCATCTCTCAAGATCTGGCCCTCTTCTCGGGGGCCCTCTTCTCGGGCAATTCGCTCCCACTAGTGCGTGCGCATAAGAGTGCGAGCGAAATGGCGCTACTTTCGAGTTTCACACGCGAGTTCTATGCGTTCCGTTTATGTTATTCTTTTAGTCTGAATTTATTAACAAATGAACGCATTTTCCTCCAGAAGATGCCACTTAAGTCAATGTTAATAAATATTATTCAATAAAAAAATTTGAAATATCATTTTCTAGAATCGTTGCAAGTGAAAAGAAGACTTCTGATGGAAACACTGATTATAATATCTATGTATATATTAACACTTGATGTAACACTTATTAAGTAACACTATTTCAACAATTCGAGGTACAATCACAGAAAAAGTTTCATCTTATGGTACATTCAGCGACAAAAAAGATTCAATTTTACATATCTCGTTACCTCTTAAGCCTTTGATAAACATAAAATTATAATAAAAATAACATTGAGTTTTAATTATTATGATATATAATTACAGAAATACTTTTACATTATTAGAGAGACGCAATATGCATATTTGTTTTATATTTCAAATTCCAGCTGATATTGTCAAAGAATAATAAAAAAAAAATACCGTTATAGGTAAAACAAATAATGTTGAAAACAATATTGTTGTCATTACAGAATTTAAGATCGTTTGTAAATTTGTTTATTTTTCTTGTATTTCTAATAACATTCAGTCACTATTCTCACTGTAAAGACTAGTATAATACAACTTGGTTGCTACACATTCATGACACAAATATATTCGACTCTTCTTATTTTTGTTGCCTTTTTAGAGTCGTATTTCTATTTGTCTGACGTGTCGTGTCGTGACGCATCAGCCACTCAAGACAAGTGGCAATACATTTGTAGAATAGAATAGAATTTGATTAAGATAGGAAAAAAATTCAAACAGTTCAGCCGGGATTTAAACCCGTGATCTTTGCTTATATGCTTTGACCACTGACTCATCGAACCCCGCCTGAAGTCATCCAAATCTTCCTCTATATATATATATATATATATATATATACATGTATATCAATGTTACGGCGACGGTGAGAACCATCTACCGATACTCATACGGACTATCGGCACCAATGAATGATGATGATGAATGATGTTACAATCATTTTTAGACATTGATTTTTAATGACCCGCCCAAACTACTGAATGAAATTTTAAATCATACTAAATGCTTTAAAACTTCTATTCTTTGGAATAGAATTGATCAATATAATGAGATTCATATACAGAAACGTCAAAATAAGTGCTGTTCCCATTCCATCATCATTTTATTCTACAATACGACGGTCAACGAATTTCAAATTGTCTAGGGAGGGAGCAAGGTATCGGTTTCATTAATTTATATATGGTTGCGTTCACAGTGTGTTGTGTTGAATCACGACACTACACTTCAAACAAATGTGTTAGCCCCTTTAGTCAATAACGATCACTCCATCAACATGCACCGCTGGCCACGGCGCCGGCACCTCCGTTATATCCACGATCTCCGAGACACTCATGATCTGCGTAGACGGAGATGGCGGCGAAAGCGGAGTTAGCGAGGTAAGCGGCGAGATGAACTGACTATTCGGAGAGATAAACTGACTAGTCGGTACCTAAACAATAAAATAATATTATATAGATAATTAAAAAAAAGAATTTACTAAAACAAACTCATGGCCTCAGCTGCCTAATGCGTATCACGTAGTGCAAATCGTGGCTTTCTTTGCACGATTTTATAGAAATTATATGAACGAAAAAGCTTAATATTATTTGCACGAAACAAGCGCTCACATGTGAGCACACGCAATACGCAGCACAGACCATTTAATATGTTCAGTACAACAATCACAAAATGTAAAATCAAGATGAAGTGCCATTAAACCTCGTTGGTATGGGTACTCGCCAAACACCCATAATATGTAAATATAAAATATAATATATGCTGTGCTCAGGACTTTTTTAATTTATATGTATAAGTACCTACAGTATACATTCATAAAATATTACCGTTAAAAAAATATGTTGACTATAGAAGAAATGAATAAAATCTATTTTTATTGTGCATCCACATAGATAAGAAAATGAAAAATAAAAAATTCAACTATAATACAAGGGGCAGTATAAAACTCTATTAAGTAATGTGGCACATAAGCGAGAGGTGAACTTCTTCTTGATGTTATATTCTGTGACAACACAGGAAATAAAATATAACGTATGATTTGAGATTGACATGGTCATTCACATTAATAGTGTAAAACTCGCCGAAATATTATCATGTTTATTGTATTTTTCGAGTTACCGATATTTCGGCGTTGTTACAAGTGCCTGTGTATGTACTGACGATCGCCGAGTTAGTTGTTATTGGGCAGACCATATCGGATTACCTTCTTCCGCACTCGTTTGTTACGCGCATCGACCCCTGACTAAACAAAATTTTCAAAACCTGTGCGAGTCGAGTCAGTGAGTGTTATGTGTATGAACGTGATCGACTACTGTGCGAGTACGCGAACAGTAGTAGGGGCGATGCGCGTAACAAACGAGTGCGGAAGATGATAGACCGATATGGTCTGCACAATAACAACTAGCTCGGCGGTCCTCAGTACACCGTAATCATAGTGCTTGTTACATCGCCGAAATAAACGTTACTTGGAAAAAATCATAAACATGGTAAATATACCGGCGAGTTTTACACTATTAATAAAATAAAATATGTAAGTGAAAGACGAAAAGTAAAAGTAGAAGTGTTTGTCGAGAAACAAAACCTACACCCGTATTGTAATGTATAACAATCACAAAATAGTTAAAACATATAGAAATAGTAAAAAGGTATGGTCACCATACTTAACTGTACGTACACCGCAGAATATATAACACTAAATACTGAAGAATCCCTCAATTAACGTTCAATATTATATGCATGATACGCCATTATAGCGGCCGTAATCTTATACAACACTTACATTCGCATTTAAAAGAAAGTAATTCTATTTTATAAAGTATATTACCGAGTTTTAAAGAGTAACCGAGTACTGGGTATTATGTATAGGTATGTTTACCGAACCGAATACTATATCGATAATATACTGAATATAATAATATAATGAACGCAAAAGCATGCGGTGAATGCGCGTGCTGTACTTCTGTACTGTCCCGCGATTTCAGCAAACCTGACATTTGACGTTTGTTTCAATCAATTGGTTTAGCGCAGACCACTGCTAGACATAAGCCTCTCCCAAAGTTGGAAGGCTTTGGCCTGCTGTTTTCACGCTGGCCAGACGCTGTGATACAGAGTTTTTATTTAGATTTTTCCTTCTCTCGCAGTGATATCGTCTGCGTTTACTTCCGTTAGTAGCCTCTTACGACACCCTTCGGATGAGATGAGGTGGTGATACTTGTATTCTTTCTCCGTCACCATACGATTTTTTTTTTTATACCACTTAGGTGGCAGACAAGCACACGGCCCACCTGATGGGAAGTGGTTACCGTGGCCTATGGACTCGTGCAACACCAGGAGCGTCACACTCGCGCTGCCGACCCTGAAGAAACCTCCTAATGCCCCTTTTGAAGAACCCCATATTGTAGGCGCATGGGAAGACCGCAGCAGGGAGTTCATTCCACAACTTGAATGTGCGTGGGATGAAGTTTCTTTCATACCGCACAGTGCGTACCGTCTCAGGTTGCAATTGCGGATTGCCGTTTGTGTAATAAATTACATAGCTTTTTTAAATAGTTTGCTGTATTAATATGGCACTAAAATTACATTCACTAAGTTTTGTTATCTTTTGGCGACTCTACTAACGAGGATTAAGGTCACTTCCTCTTGTAGAATATTTTTACACTTCACTAATTAAATCAGTTGAAAAGCCAAAGGGAATTTTTTTAAATGCGAAAAATCCCCACGGAGCCGGTAGGAGAAATTACGTCGGACTCGAACCGACAAAAATACACGACGCATGCGAGTCGTTTTTGGTTGCCGAAGGTGAGGTTAACAGGCATATCCCTCGCACCCCGGCCGACCCAGGGCCATCTTTCTCGATCTGGCCCTCTCCTCGGGGCTAAAGGGTATATTAGTGACAATAAAAATACTTTTCATTCTTTTATGTTTGGAATCCGGCCGATGGACTGTTTAGCCACCGCGATGGACCATTTAGCCACCGCGGTCCACTATTTAGCCACCGCAATGGTCCATTTAGCCACCGCGATAGACTGTTTAGCCACTGCGATCGACCGTGTGGGACCGTGCAAGTACTACGTAAGCACTAAAGCGGGGAAGGGATGTTTGCATTGCTTATTATACGTATTGCTCTAGGCAGTGCAAAGGGGTCTAGATAATGATTACGTAAGCAGTAGTAGTAATATAGCATGCACCCTAAAAAACCAAAAACGAAAAGAAATATGCATACCTATAGGTTTACGTAAGCATGGTGTAACAGTTTTGTTTGTTTTTGCTGACAAGGGGGAGGGGGGATAAATAATTGTAATAAATCTGCTTACGTAATACTTGACGGCCACCTTTAGTCACCGAGATCGACCTTTTAGCCACCGCCATCCACCGTTTAGCCACCACGATCGACCGTTTAGCCACCGCGATCGACAGTTTAGCAACACGTTATACATACAGGGACAACAAGAAACGCACTAACCTTGTACTCGTTGGTGAGCAGGCAGTTGTCGCAGGCGGTGCGGCGGTCGGCGAGGCACAGCTCGCGCGGGAAGCGCTCGCCGAGGTAGGCCAGCACCTGCGCGCGGCGGCACTCCGTCACGCTCTCGCACACCTCCACGATGCGCAGGAGGTTCTCGGAGTGCACGCGCTTGGCCTCCTGCGTCGTGTTGCGGTCCACTACACATAAAAAGGAAGATAAACTAGGTGCCTGGGGCTTCGCCCGCATGGAGTTCAAACTCATTTTAATAATTTTAAAGCAAATAATAATACTACTTTCCCTCCCCTTACAGGGGGAATGCTCTGACCACTAAGCTACTGCGCCTCGTCTTGATCATTCGAAATTCTCCTATTTCCACCGTCGTCGTCTCAAGATGAATGGGTCTTTTAGACAGCAGTCGGATTTTTTATTTTAACTTTTTAGTTTTGATATTACATTTACATTTTTTTGGGATCTCCTTCAAGTTCCCTTCATTTTGAGTGATAAATTTGAGTGAAAAAAAAATTTGCCAACGCAAAATCTCACCTCATTTTTTGTTGATATTTTTATATACCCCAATCATCGACATATATCCATCCTATCATATATATATCCCAATTATGACACGCGGGAGATTAATACCCCAATCATCGATGTATTCGTACCCCATTCATCCGGCCATGTAGAAAGGAACAAATAAAACTACATACATACATAAGCACGTAACAAAAAGGATCAAATAAGGTGTGTGTACTCACAGTCCATGAGCCGGCGGTGGCGCACGACGTCGGCGTAGGAGTAGTAGAGCAGGCACGAGGCCAGCTCGCCGTCGCGGCCGGCGCGGCCCGCCTCCTGGTAGTAGCCCTCCACGGACTTGGGCAGCGAGTGGTGCACCACGTAGCGCACGTCCGCCTTGTCCACGCCCATGCCGAACGCGATCGTCGCGCAGATCTGCGACACACGAACGTGCTACAAGCTGCGGCGCGGGCGGGGGGACGGGTGGAGCCGCCTGGCCCCCTAGGCCGGTCTAAGAGAGCTGTCTCACAAGAGACGGTCTTGGGCCGGCCGGAGTGCAAGGGATATGTGTCAGATAATCTCACCTCCAGCGGGCCGCACAGTTGGTGTGCGTCTTGGCCTCTGGCTCCGGTGGGCGAGGTTATGTCGGAATTGAACCGACAATAAAAAAAGTATACTACAATGTTTGTGTTTTCACCGCCTCCTCTCTGTGTTTACTATGCGCACGTGCTAGGACAAATTCAGAGAGGAAGCAGTTGGTATACTATGATGTAATCTTATGCACAGATCTCTTAGGCGTTGTCTTAAGTGGACGTTAAATGTGACAATGTTGGGAGTATGAACGTCTATGGTGGTTTATGAAACTTTATGTATACTTTAGTATTAAAGTTACCGGGACATTTACCATGTTGTATTGTTCTGAGTTTCTGATATTTTCGGCGCTGTTGCAAGCGCCATGCTCACGGAGGAAAACTGGAGTATTGGCGGTGAACAGTGAAAAAGGTTTTAGGAGTAAATATATCGATCTACCCTCGATTTCGAGTTATTACGCGTATCTGCACTACCACTGCTTTCACTCTCACTACAAACTCGAACCCGATCTCGATCACATTCACGACACGCGATGATGAACAGCCTCGAAATATCGAAAACTCAAAACAATGCAACATGATAAATATCCCAATAACTTTAATACTAAATGTGAGTGACCATGATAGTTTAAATTCCTATCCTATGTCGTATCTATGGGGCGCTCTGTTGTCTTGTCCTTGTGTACTGCCAAGTAAACCAATAAATCCTATAGCCTATACCCATTAGTCTTATCTCTTCAGACAATATGATGCGATTTGACGTGACACAAAAATATCAAGTAATCGTTATTACATATTGTGGCCTACGTCGCACATAGCATATGCAACGTAGACTCATATTATGAGTCACGTCGCGTCGCTGCATGTCGCTCATGTAAGACAACCGGTTAGAGACGAATTTTAATACGAGAAATAAAAATAAACTAGTCGTACCAAAACTTAGGCTTCACAAGGTTGGTGATTCATTTGCAGGCAGCTGCATAAAAATATTTAATAAAATTCCTCAGGACTTGATTAATATGCCTATAAATAAATTTAAAATAGAAGTGAAAAAACTTTAATGAGTAAAGGTTACTATAAAGTGGATGAGTACCTTAATGATGTTAATGCGTGGTCAACATAAGTCTCTTGCTTGCTCGCACAAAATAAAAATAAATTGTAAACCAAAACAAATTTAAAAAAGAAAAATAATCTAGTTCTAATGTAGTTCGCTGAGTTTCTTGCTGGTATCTTCTCAGTAGAACTAATCTACCGAACCAGCGAAAGAATCATTTTCCAATGGTTTATTTTTAAATTATTTAATATTTTTATATTATATCTTGACATACATAATTGTAAAATTTTGACGTTCATATGTGCTCTTTATGTGCCTAAACTGAATAAATGAAATTGATTCTTTGATTGAGACAGTGTCATCAAATATAATTCCCGCTCTATGTTAAATGGCGATACTTTATATCTGAGTGTATGTGTTACATTTAGTGATATATACATAGGTTACACTAAAAGTTTCCGGAACTGGCCACTTACATAAACAATATTTAAAAATTTATTACAAAATTTGAAAATAGAACTCTTTGGCTGTAGAATACAGTTTGTTTCATCTGACTGTCTTTTGTTTTTACCTTGTGGCGCCATTTAAAAAATTGTGTGTCTGCATCAACATGGATTTAACTCGGGAAAATTTTCGTAGTATGATTTTCTTCGATTTTAAGTGTAATTTGACGGCTCAACAGAGCATCGCTCGGCTTGAAACAGCTTTTGGCGATGAAGCTCCATGCAAGACGACTGTTTATAGCTGGTTTGCAGAATTCAAGCGTGGTCGTATCAATCTCAGAGACGAATCTCGCGATGGTCGGCCGTCCACCGCTGTGACCAACAAAAACATCGATGCTGTGCGCCGTATGATTGAAACAGACAGGCATGTGACCTACCATGAAATTCGCGCATCCTTAGAAATAGGCATGAGTCAAATACAATCAATCCTACACAAACATTTGGGTGTGAGAAAGCTGTGCTCGCGGTAGATCCCACATAACTTGACCGAGGATCAAAAAACGGACCGCGTCACTTGGTGCAGTGCCATGCTTACCAGATTCAACGAAGGTGCGTCAAATTTGGTGTGGGACATAGTAACAGGTGACGAAACATGGATTTATTGCTACGATCCCAAAACAAATTTCAAGATGAGCCGAAACCAACCAAAGTGGCGCGCGTGAAAATGTGCATCTAAGCGGATGATTGCTTCTTTTTTTAATAAAACTGGACACGTGGCTACTGTTGCTTTAGAAAATCGTCGTACTGTGAATAGTGACTGGTACACGACCATTTGTTTGCCGGAAGTTATTGACGAACTCCGTAAAAATAACCGTAAACGCCGTATCATCCTGCACCACGACAATGCTAGTTCTCACACGGCCAGACAGACAAACACTTTTTGAAGGCGAAAAATGTAGAACTCATGAGTCATCCTGCATACAGTCCCGACCTGGCACCTTGTGACTTTTATCTGTTCCCAAAAATTAAGAACCAATTACGCGACCAACGATTTTCATCACCAGAAGAGGCTGTCGAGGAGTATGAAAAACACGTTTCAGAGGTCACCACAGAGGAGTGGCACAAAAGTTTTCAAAACTGGTTTGATCGAATGAAAAAGTGCATAGACGCCAAGGGAGATTATTTTGAAAAACAATAAATTAATTTTGTACCTTTAATAGTATTTTTTCATATTCATTCCGGAAACTTATAGTGCGCCCCACGTATTTCTAATCCTGTTCAATTGAAAACATAAGTTTTAATAACACGTACCACTTTAAACCTGTCGGCGACCCAGCCAGCCTGGACCTCTGCCCTCTTCTTATCGGCCAGCCCCGCGTGGTAGGGCGCGGCCTGAATGCCCACCTTCCGCAAATCGTCGGACAGAGTCTCGCACTCCTTTCGTGATAGACAGTACACTATGCCAGATTGTCTGTGGATAAATATTATCAATAGATCAATATTGTAACTACATATTTGGTAATACTGAAAAATTTTAGAAGAATGGACCCCGAGCTGCAAAGTCACGTCGGTAGATTGAAGGTTAAAGTCAGTTTTACGATCGAGAGGTCCCGGGTTTCAATCCAGGTCATTACAGTATCGGCGTGAAACCATTCCTAACATTTATCTTCACCCGATAATGGATAATGGTACACCTGATAGTGTAATGGAGACCCATGACCTCAGTTAACCTTCGGGTAGTCAATTAAAAATATTTAAAAACAACTGCATATTTACAAGAAAGGGAATAAAAAAAGACATGAATAAAAAATACTAACCTGAAAAACTTTTCTTTAATCATAGTAGCGATATCCTGATTAACACTTTTAACCCTCTTCTCCAATATCCTGTAAGCCAGGTTGGGTCTGTTGAAGCTGCACAGGAACCACTTACACCTCTTCACCTTCAGCTGGTGGAGGATGTCCATCCTGACCCGGGGGGTAGCCGTGGCCGTCAGCGCCATAATGTTGGTTTTAGGGTAACGTTCTCTGAGCACTGAGAGACGCTTGTAGTCTGGTCGGAAGTCATGACCCCATTGGGACACGCAGTGAGCTTCGTCTATTACAAACCTGGGAATATAGAATATGATTGTGATAGAGGGTACATGGAGAAAATACAGAGAGGACCACCTCCTCTCTGTGTTTGCTATATGTAATAGATAGTAATTTCATTTCTTGAAAGATTTGATAGTGTGTTTATGTATGTTTAGGACACACACACGGCGGTATTTACGCCCAAATAAGCAGTCCGACTGCCACCTAAGTAACCGACAGTACACTGACTACGCTCACATGTACTGTGATGTCTTCAGGGTAGACTCGAGGATCACAGTTATTCCTGCTCTCTACATATATGTCATGTGGTCCCAGATCTTTGTTCATTGATGATCGAACGTGACGTTTTGTACCGGACTATGGCGAAGCTACGGGTTATGACCAGTCGGTTGTGGCGGGGAAAATAAAAGGAGTTACAATGCTGTAACTTAGGTCACCTCCTCTCTGTGTTTGCTGTATAGTTAGGTCAATAACAGAAAGGATATTTTTTGTATACATAAAAATCAATATTTGTTATGTTAGCACACTAATCTACCGTTCGGCCGTGGGGCTAACCAATGGTATCAGAATAGCTTCACCGATAAGGCCGCCCATTTTACATTGAACTGTATACATGCTACCTACTTGTCCTACTGTAAATCTGTTGGTGTACAATAAAGAATTCTGTTCTCGTTCCCTTGACCACAGAGAAAGTTTTTTAAGCATACTGTGGCACGTTTAGAACATACTAATAATAAATTCTTCTCGAGCCTATTGACGTGTTCCGAGTACTATTGTCGACTCGAGCCATGCTTCTGAGTCTGAGTCTGGACTGTATACATCTGTCTGATGTTAAACAGCCCTATCCTTTAGTCGCCTTGTACGACACCGCATGGGAAGAGATGGGGTCGTACAAATTCTACTCAGACGGGAGCCACGCGGCTTAAATTTTTATTTAAAAGAATATTTATAATTACAGGTCTCGGGTTCGATCCCAGGTTTCACCATGGCACACACCAATGACATTTCGATGCTTTTCGAAGTTATGTGTGTAGTTATCGCAGGTTTATAAGTGCCGGTTAATGGCAATAGGCTCGCCACCTATTACATTGGGACCTAAACATAAACTGGCGAAATGTGGGTGCTAGCACCTCTACCTACCCCTTCGGGGATATAGGCGTGAGTTTGTTATGTTATGTTATAATTACACGTACCTAGCGATCTTGTCCCTCGAATATAACGACTCGAATATAGTTTGCAGCTTGTGCGAGACGCTGATCTTCTCCGGCGTGACGTACAGCAGCTTGAGGAGCGGCTCGCGCATGGACAGCTTGTGGTAGATCTCGTCGCACTCCTGCGAGCTCACGTCGCCCGACAGGTGCGCCGCCGGGATCTGCACACGTGTAGCTATATTGGCATTTCGAAGGCGATAGCCTCTATGGCATGATGGTAGTGAATCCGGCCGCTACGCTGGAGGCGCGGGTTCGATCAAAGTCAAAGTCGGGGTCAAAGTCAAAGTCAAAAATCATTTATTCTGCATAGACCATTAAATCGGCACTTACAAAACGTCTAGTACAAAACTAGTTTAGCAAATGGACCACCGGTTCGAAACGCGGCCGTTTTTTTCTCTATTTACAAACAATTACTTAGTCTACTTAGTCTAAGTACAATAATTTACTCGAGTAGAATAAAAACAGGCTCTCGCGTTATATCGAAAAAGTGGTCTCCATTTTATCGTTCTGCGCAGACGCAGGCATTCAATTATTCATAGTTAATACTAACATCAAGTGACAGTAGCTTGTTGACCTGGTCTAGAATTAGGGACTTCAGCGGTGATATGACGATCGTGACACCCGGAGTCAGGATGGCCGGCAACTGGTAGCACAGAGACTTGCCTGTGCACACAGACAGGCAAAAATTCCAAAAATTGTATCAAATATAAAACAGTATTCTAGTATGATCTCAGACACATACCGCCTCCTGTCGGCATGAGGACGAAGCAGTCGTGTCCGAGCAGCGTCGCGTTGATGACCTGCAGCTGGTTCGTGCGGAACGACTTCAGACCAAACTTCTCCCTGAATATCTCATGCATCAAGGCCGAGTGAGGGTAGTCTGTGCCATCAAATTCACCTGCAATTTTATTTTTTTAGTAATTAAAATCAACCTATCCATCAAATAAAGACAAAATATTTCAAAGAAATTTCAAAGTCATTTTTTTTAAAAGTACATTAGCAACTGCAAATACTAATATTCCCTCTAACCCCTCTAACTAAGCTAAATTGCTTGTGCCAGGAGTGAGTTCACGTCGGTAGTGTAATGGCCAGGATTCGAACCCAGGACCTCTCGATCATAAGGCCGACTCCTTAACCACTAAGCTAAAAATCAGTAAAATAAAAATATTGCAGTTCATAATCAGTAATCACATTTAAGTTATAAGTGAAACTATTAAGTTTGAAGAAAGACTGCATTCAAGTGATGCGAGACCACTGCGGTTAATTTAAAATAAATAATGTTTAACACTTTAGCATCTATCATCATCATCCATAGTAGCTAGTAAAACAGAATTATTACATAAGTGTGTTTTGCCTAGGTCCACGAATATATAATAAAATAAAAATAAAAATTAGAGATATAATTGAAATGGACAATTTTAAATTAAAACTTCGCAAATTATTAATTGAAAAATGTTATTATTTTTGGAGGATAACTCACTGTAATTAATAGGTACATACCTATAATGACAAAATGAAAATGAATGTGGTGCTGTTGCATGATAATTTATTGATGAATTTAATTTCTGTTACGATTGACTTTGTGCTATTTGTATTTGTTTATTTAATTTTATGTGATAACTAAATGAACAATTTAATTAATAATCTAATAATTTTATAAAATTAATAATCTACTTAATATTGTATACCCAAATGGTGAAACATAGCTGAACTAATTATTATGTGAACATCTTCTATACCTATGATTTACAATAAATATGATTTGATTTGATTTGATTTAACTTTGCGTGTTATATGCAGCTAGGCTGCAGCCCTACTACGAACTTAATAGTTCCACTTATAAACTTAAGAAAATTCTGCTAACTGTGATATTGCAGAAAATTCTAACAATCGGTTATGTGATAATAGACTTTTTCCATAGATACTTATACTAAGATAATCTTTCCTACTTTTCAAGCACACGGCCCACCTAATGGAAAGTGGTTACCGTGGCCTATGGACGTGTGTAACACCAGAGAAGCCACACTCGCGCTGCCGACCCTGTAAGCACAGTGTTTCTGTGCCGTCAGTGTTCAGTGTTCAGTGTCAATGCTCCTCCATAATTCCAAAAAGACAGAGACAAAAAGAGTAGTGAAGAGTATAATCTTCACAGCCTTCCTCTAGATAGATAGATAATTATTTATTGTACACCAATAGATCACAGTAGAACTTGTAGGTAGCATGTATACAGTTCAATGTACAATGGGTAGCCTTATCGCTGGAAGCAATTTTTTCCAGGCAACCTTGGGATGGAGAGTGATGTAATAAAGCAAAAGATTTGGTGTAGTTAACAAATAAACTAGAAACAAGGTGTATTAAAAACAAAAAGAAAGAAAGATATGAGATAAGTTCAAAAAAGTAAAATAAATATACAACTTTAACACATAAATAGATATACAAAGTACATACTGATAAGAAGGGAAAATAGTGAGCATATTAATTGTTTACACTTTGTCTCTACTATTGTTATTACTATTTTTGATGCTTCTATACATTGTCTACTCGCTTGTTGGTTTACGGCAGAGTAGAATTTGGACCACCCAATCTCTTCCCATGCGGTGTTGTACAAATTGACTAAAGGATAGTGCAGTTTAACATTAGACAGATATATACAGCCCAGACTCTGTTTCAGATGCATGGCTCCAGTCAACAATAGTACCCGGAAAACTGCAATAAGCTCACCCCCTACTACGTGGGACAGAGTACAATGATTGGTGAAATGTGGGTGTTAATTCACCTCTGCCTAACCAGCCGGGGATAAAGGCGTAATTGTATGTATGTATGTAGTGTATAAACTTAAATAACCTTACCTGTTATACCATCATTCTGGGTGCCTTCATGAAATTCACCAATTCCTTCGTATTTAGTTTTCTTCTCACTGACAATGGAATTTTCCATTAAATCAAATACCTCAGGCTCATTCCGCAAGTCGTCAAGGTTATCTTCGAAATCCTCTATTCTATATTCAGGCCAACCTTCATCATCAATCACTATCTCTTTATTATTCACAATTTCTACATTGCTAGTACTAGCAACAGAATCACTGACATTTATAACACTAGTAGAAGCTTCTGGAAGACCTGCAGTTTCATTATACAAATCTTCTTCTAACTGATAATCTATTTCATCTTCAGGATTGAATTCATCTACAGATTCACTAAATGACTCAGGGCTAGGTCTATTCAGATTCATAAGAGAATTCTTACTGAGCTGTGGAGGTTGAAATTCGACTGAACTATTTGCAACTGGAGCACATTTAGGTACTTCATTATGTTGCAATGGTTTTAATCCATCTTGTAATTTTTTTATTCTTTCTGCGGTAGATGATTGTATATCGTCTTTTGGTGTAGCTGTTTCTTCCATTGCAAGTCTTGATGGTCTTTTGAAAACAAATTTCCCTTTACTTTTATTGGCTTCTGTTCCTGCATTTTCTGCATCTAGGCCACTTGTATTTAATTTAGACGAGTCATTTAACGGCGAAAATGCATCGAATGATAAACATTTCTTAGATGTTATATGAGAATTTATAGATTTTATTTCTTCATTTATAGTTAAAGGATCTGGAGTAGATGTTTCTGGATTATTGGTCCTATATCTATTTATTTCTGTTAATCTCTTATTAACAGCTCCACTGCTTCCCAGATCAAAATCATCTAGATCATCCTCGTGGTTAACAAGTAAGGAAGGGCTTCCACTATTATTTAATATACTGTCTCCATTACAAAATTGATTTTCCTTTTGTGATGTGTTAATAGATTTGTTTTCTAAGACTGCTTTTAATTTAAATTTAAATTGTTTGATTCTAGCATATATTTTTTTATCATAACCAGGCAACTTTTCTTTTATAAATTCTGGTACTCTTTCAAAGGCGTTATATATTTTTTCTAGTAGTTCTATGTAAATGTCCTTACATTGTTCGTTTTCTATGTCATCTAATGTTGAGTCCTAAGTATGAAAATAAATTAATGGTTTATTTAATAATATGTCCAAACCAAAATTTTGTAATGTAATGTAATGTTAGGTTTAGGTTTAAAAAAAATTATTCTCATAAATACATAGGTATATACATCACTTACATGGAACATAAAATACAGTTATAGAATATGTTTGTTGTCACGCTTAAACAGATAAATCAGGTAGGTACACAAATACGTTCAGTACACTGAGATAATGTATCTGGCTAATTGTTTTTTAAAAACATCCAACAAATCAATACATTATAATAAACAATAAATAATGTAATGTATACATAAGTGTATTAAATTATGTTTAAGGTTAAATTATTTAAATTGCATACAAAGAATAATACATACCTTAGGTTTTTTCATAGCTGGATGTTTGGCCAGTTTAATCAAGAAATTGGATAGTGAATGGTCCAATTTTATATTCTTTAGCTTTTCCTTCTCAGTTTTGGTGCCTTTCTCTAATGGTTTCAGTACATCACTCTTGTTAGAAGTCACATTCTTGTTCTTTGGTGGGCTTGAAGTTGGACTTATCCTAATTGATTTATTTGATTTATCTGGTGATGGAGTTTTAATATTTCTAGTAAATGCCGGAGGAAAATCTTGAATGTCATCCTGTAATATTTAATTTTATGTTAACACATATAATGTTAAAAATCTATGTGCAATCCAAGCTTCTAGTTTAAAAAAAGTCAAATAGATTTATTCATAGCACATTTGGTCAGTAGTCAGTAGCTCAATAGTTAAGACGGCTTCATGATGAAGAATGCTTGAACCTTGACCATTTCACTATCAACCTGCACCTACTCAACACAGGCAATTTAGATTACCTGAAGGAATCAACGGGAATACTTTTTTAGTAATTACTACTTTTTTTAAACTCTCCTATTAATTTAAGATAATATTTCTGAATTCCAGGAAAACCAAAATCTTATACCTTTGTAGTATCAGCGTCATATTACACTAAAGGCCAAATTCGTAAAGTACATCACTCACCACCTCCATAGCGAACATATCACTGCTTCTGTCATCCACACTGCTGTTATTTGTACCCTTCGAAGACACTACATTGTTAAGCACCCGATGATTTGACAGTACACTTGGTGACTCCTGAGTACTATTGCCATGCTTATTACTCTGAAAAGCAGACAATTCAAAATAAGGTTCATACAGATGATGTTGTGACAGCCCAGAACATAAACCAATTTAAAAATAGACTAGACCAACACCTTAACCAAAAAAAATAAACACTAGTGGGCATAAGCAGGATACTGCCTGCCTGTTAAAATAATAATAATAGATAAAAGTAAGGATAGGTGGTTTGGAATTATAGCCAATCTCATTCTAGATAATAAGAACCTAATAATAGTTACTAGTTTTAAATTAAACATAACATAAACTCATGCCTATATCCCCGAAGGGGCAGGCAGAGGTGCTAGCATCCACATTTCGCCAGTTTATGTTTAGGTCCCAATGTAATAGGTGGCGATCCTCATAAACCGGCGATAAATACACATTTTAAATTTAGACTTGAATACAATAAATATAATATATGAAATAAATTATTGACATTAATATTTTGAATTGATATTGTAATTGACTTGTAAATTAAATGACAATTCATTTTGATTGAAATATATGTTATTTGACAAATTAATGATTAATTCATGTTAAGTATGTACAAATCTAATAAAATAAACCTTTTAATGAATGTATATTGTGTAAGAACCTATACATCCCATTCAAATGTGTTCTTACTAGATATCGAAATAATAATATATTATTATTTCAATATCTAGTAATTAAAATTAAATTAAATTATAATATATTGATGATCAAATAAAGAAAAATATAAGTAGTCATAACTTACATCTACAATTGGAAGTTGACAGTTTTCTGTGTTTTCATTTAATGGTGGTGTCCCTGAAATATTAATTGCTAATTAAAAAGATTGTTGAACATTTATTCATACTAATGTTTTGTAATCAATAATTCTATGAAGAATTGTTAGTATAAATAAAAACAAAAAAAAATAACACAATAAACATCTCATAGAATCTGTTACTATAGGTTTATTTCAACAAAACAGGAACTAATTATTGCTTAACCAATTTTGCCCCTCAAAATTGAGCTTCCTTCGTGCTTATCCATCAATATTATTCCATGAAATCAAACTTGTAGTAAGTTGGAGTGTATTGTTGTGTAGAGTCGTTTGTGACGGTATTTATTTCTTAATTAATGATATGTTAAACCAAAGTCACCAATGAATTTCTTTCTCCATGATAATGAATAATAAAATATCTTACATGCTGTTGAACTTGTAGATTTTTTAAACACAAACTTTGACTTTTTTTCCGTGGGTTTGTTTTGCAAATTGTCGTTGACACTAGAAGAAAAATAGAAAGCTTTTCATATTATGTACTTGTTTATAAAAGAAAAAGTTAATAATTCTTAAGAAAAGTTTACTGAATACCTGCTAGGTTTAGAACTACCAGAAGATTTTGTAAGAAAGTTTAGTACAGATGTTTGCTTATTACAAGAAGACATAACGTTTTATTTATTTTACCGCCACAATTATTTCTTTCCTCTTAGTCTGCAGTAGTCATTTATAAGGTATTATTTTTAATTTCACCATAATACAATAGACAAAACCTGTCACAACATAAATATTATGTCAAAGTATTTCAACTTTTTTTTAAATTGGTATTTTGGAACTGCTGCTAGGGCTTTGTGATTTAGTGATAGTAATAATTACGATAAAGGTTTGTTTCAATTTAATCGATTTCACCTGTGATAAATTGCTGGACAGCGGTTGTTTACGAATTATAATGGTGATTTTGCGATTTTATACCACGCGCAACTTTCGGCTTAGACTCTGAAAAAATAAAAAGCGCTTACCTAGAGATCTTCTTCTTATTTTATTTAAATGGATCCTTGCAACGGTTATATAGTATAGTAGTAGTAGTATAGTATAGTGGAGAGTAGGTTTAATCGTTTATAGAGGTCTCTAGGTGTTCATGGTATTCTTAGTAATTTGGGTTCATCCTTATCGGTCACTGAAAAAGGGGACATCACAAGTGTTAGTAATAATAAATATGTGAATATATATTATTATATATACATTAGAGCTCAGGGTTAGATTAGTTATATAGTGGGGGAGAGGGAGGGTTTAGAAGAATACAAAGCTTATATTTTGTATTCATCGAACATTAACACTGTATATTACAGATGAAAAGAGTGGAGGGAGGTTACAGTTTAATTTCATTTATAGAGATAAATTTGTGGAGGATCTTGATAAAGGGGGAGGATACCAGGGTAAGTAAGTAGGCCAAATTTATAGGTCGAGGCATCTGCTTTGGGAGAAGGTCATATAACGGAATAACTAAGTATTCTTGAACAGGCGTAGAAGATAATGCTCGAGACTGCCTTCATCCAAGCCACACTTACATAGAGAGTGGTATCGAACTCTAATTTTGGCCAAGAATACTAGTGTGCAGACAAAGCCTAAACGAAGGCGTACAGCGTTGCTGTTTCTGTGCAGTGGTTGTTTACGAATTATAATGGTGAATTTGCGATTTTATAGCACGCGCAACTTTCGGCTTAGACTCTGAAAAAATAAAAAGCGCTCACCTCTATGATATACGTATATACGGTACCTGACTTTGACATAACTGACAGTCGGTGTATGTACTCCTTTGGTTCGTTCAGAATAAGTGACGTTTGTTTCATTTGTTGTGAATGTGACTTTTTCAAATAAAATGTCTCTTCGTAAAGTTCTTTTCCTAACAAGAACTGCATGTTGTAGAGTTACGGATTTACACACAAACAATTTTACAAAACAGAAATTGTTGCTGCTCACCGCAAACACACCTAGATTTTATTCTTCTGAAAAAATAGGTTAGTTTTTATTTTTGCTTTTCCATCCGGTATACCATGGTACATATGTATATTCAACTAATTTAGTGCCGTAAAATGATGTACAAAAGTATCAGATACCTGTGTGCAAGAGAAATAAAATGTTGTAATTTTTTGATACTATTGAATTCTTTCAATTCATTAAAACAGCTTCTCTTTAGTAAATGGTACTAAAGAGAAGCTGTTTGTTATTTTCCTTTTTCAAGAGGTTTTCTATCTGGCTCACACTGTAAGAAAGACTTCAATTGTCTGTATCATCAAGATCAGATGCAATTTTCTTATCAAAACCATGAAAGGACTCTTATAGGAATTTAAAACCAAACATTTAGAAATAGGTACATGTTTGTTAGAAAATTGAAAATATTTGATGATTAAATATTCTAACTTTTCAATTTTACAATCAATTCTGACTAGGACTAAGTCAGTGGTGAGTAAACTTTCTTAATGGGGGCCAGAAGGTTAAAGAAATTTCAGAGAATGACCAGAATTATAGGAAAAATGCAATTTGTACTGAAACTTAATTTTAAATAACATTAAAAAAAATTACAATTCTACTTTGAAGGCCCTGCCATGGTAAGCATGTAAGACAATGAAATTTCTACTTTGCCTATCACTGCTCTATGTCATGTAAGGTTTAAAACCTCTGAAAAATCAAAGTGACTCAAATTAAAGCACTGTTGTGCAATAAACAATTATTATGATTATGTTTTTGTCACCTGTGCCTGGTTTTTAGAAGATAACAAAAAAAAATAAACTAAATATAATAGATAAGTTAATGCTGCTACTATTACAGATAAAAAAGATGAAAAAACCGAAAAAGTAGATATCTTAGGAAGGTTCTTCCCACAGACTGCAGAAGAAACACAGGCTATTAAGAAGGAACAAGAAAGTTTTGAAAAGGAGAATAAAGAGAAAACAGAAGAGAATGAGAAGAGTTGGAGAAGGATGAAGATGGGGTAATTGGATGTTTTTTATAACTAACAACTTTTACTTTAGAACTTACAGAGATGTATATAATCTTTAAGACATTATGAACATCTTAGCAATGTTCTCAGCTCCAACTGAGGCTCTCAACTTAAGGAGTTCCTTAAACATCTTTGACTCAAAGATGTCTTTGAGTAATAAATTGATACATGTAGCATTATTTATATATACTTGACAGTAGATCAAGGCAGCCTTATCGCTTTATGCAATTTCTGCCAGGCAACTTTCTAACATAGTTTCTCAAAAAAAAACCAAACTTTTCTTACACAATTTTTAGAAATAAAAATATTAGGCTTTTTCTTAAGCATGCAGGTAACATCTGAATTTGCCTAATTAAATTTTTAGTACCATTCTTTTTATTGATTATATTCCTCTATTTTTTCTACACACCTGAAATTATTTTCGAATTTGTATAACCCACTAAAATAGTAAATAATCTGTATTTACTAGCTTCGCAGTATTTGGTGGTGCCATGACAGTATTGGGTGGGTGCCTGGTCGTCGAGATGGGTGCTCCGCGGCGCGGGGACGACGGCGAGCTCATCGAGGACGAATTCTCACACATGCCGGTGGTGCTACAGTACCTCAGGCGCACTTGGAAAGAACTCACGTTTTATGAAAAGGTACAAGCAGCTTCTGAAGCAGGCTGCTGCTTCATGCATGTCAATTCAAATCAAATTTTCATTCATCATTCATTCATTCATTCATGCATGTCAATTCAAATCAATTAAAATTTTAATTCAAATTATTTACATCATGTTATTGTTTATTGGCAACAAAGCTGCTTGCCCCCAGCTATAACAAGCGCCTCAAGAGAAAGGATGTTATCTCTTGATTCTAATAAGAAGTTGATGTCTTCGCTGGAAGGCATTCTTTAAAAAAATGTCTAGGCAGATAATGATAAAACATAAAAAAATATTTACACAAAAAATCGCTTCATATTATTTGCATGAAACAGACGATAGCATGCGTGCAAATGCTCGTAGCAGCAGACAGCCTAAAATTCTGCATTGACTAATTCAATCAATCAATCAATTGGATTAACCTATTGCAGATCATTCAGGTAGGGGTCTCCCAATGTGCGCCATTGCGAGGATCGGGTCCTCCACCTTCCTCATCCAATCTACCTTTTGTAAATATTCTAGATAATTTCCCTAGAAGTTCAGCATGACTTACCTAGGTGGCGTTGTCTATATGTCATGTCACCGCAGGTATTTAATTAAAAAAAATATTTTTCTACAGATGATAAAAGAACCATCCCGCGAGAAGTTACTGCCGGACCCCCTGCCCCCGCCTTACCAGCCCACGTACACTCTCGTGTTGGAGTTCACCGACGTACTCGTACACCCTGACTGGTCCTATCAGACTGGATGGAGGTATGTGACCAAGATGATTGATTTGTGGGTACATAAATGATTCACAGTACACCATATCACGACCGGGCGTGCGCCACCATCGTCGAATTTACGATAGGTATTCAAATCATATCAAATCAAATTTATTTTATAATAGTTGTAGAGTATTTACATGGGTTCTTAATCTATTGTGCGTTATTACATTGTGCATGGGTAAGTATATTAGGTATGTATAATATATATTTGTGCAGTTAATTGTCTTACAGAGGTCTTTACTTAGGGATATTTATCTAAGCTGTGCCTGAACTAGGTAGTCCTTTGCTTCAGGCGTCAAGTGCAGAATAACAATATTTCATAAATACTAGTACAGATACAACCAATTCACTGAGAATATTACAATGTTAGAGTAATTCACTACTATTAACTAAAGTTATGTTTTAATTATTTATTTTAAAACAGACAACAACTCCTCTGTGTCATCATAGGACAATCTTTGGAGGGCATTCTTTACGACTCGTTTACAACACGCATAATTTAAAGCGTTAATAAAAATTGTTATAGCGTTTATCCTTTTGTATAGAAGTGGTCCTAAAAACAAGTAAAATTTGCCTGTGTACTCGTGTTTTATCGCAATTCTTTCATTGCAAACGAACCTGTATCAGTCCTGGCTTGACCCCAACACGTAATGAACATTACTGAACCATTATTGAACCTCGTAAACAATAGCTGGCTATAAGCTATAGCCTCGTATAAACGATTTTTTTCGATTAAGATGGATTCTTTTTTAATCAGTTCAGGTAGGATTAGAATCTGCAATCTTTCCGTTACAAAGGGAATGCTCTGACCAGTGAGCCACCGAACCTCACTTGAAGCCAAATCTTCCTATATATAGTCTTGTTAGGAGGTAGGACACGGCGGTATTACCGCCCGATTGAGCAGTCCGACTGGGGTAGTACCTCCGCCCTACAGAATACCGCGGCTATAATAACTTCGTATTGTGTTCCCAGCGGTGAGTAGGGTAGCCAGAGCTCACTGGAGAATTTGTGCTGTCAGTGGGAAGACTAAAGGCTTGTGCTGCTTTGTCTTCTACTGACGGCACAGAAACTTTGTACTTACAGGGTTGGCAGCGCGACTGTGACTCCTCTGGTGTTACAGACGTCCATGGGCCGTGTGCTTGTCTGCCAACTAAGTGGTATAAAAAAAAAAAAGTCTAACGGCGGTAACATCATTCATTGGTGTCGATAGTTTGTACGAGCATCGGTAGATGGCTCCCACTATCGCCGTAAGATGGATATGTATAGGAAGATTTAGATGGTTTCAAGCGAAGTTCGGTGACTTAGAGCTTCCGCCCTGTAATGGAAAGACTGCGGGTTCAAATCCCACCTGAACTGATTCAAAATTTTTACTATCTTAATTGATTTTAATAGTTTGCAATGCTAGAAAATTTAATTCAAGATTTCTTTTGTTTTCTAGTTATCGTCTTTTTTTTTCAAAATTAAACTGTATTGAACACAAGGTGTTTAACTGAAAATTATTATTTTCACTTCTCCTACACCCACCAAAATTTTCAAACCAAAATGGTAACTATTATAATTTGAAGTTTACGCACGAAAAATAAAAGAAAAGTAATATGTGTAATTTTATATTTCTACTGTTGGTTGATGGCACTTGGTGGAATTTGTTGTTACACATATTGAGAACTCACTTGTACTTTTCCACAGTATGTTTAATTATTACACCTGACCGGTTTCGCTGCCGTAAGCCGTTCCTCACTGGAGAATTTGTGCTGTCAGTGGGAAGACTAAAGGCTTGTCCTGCTTTGTCTTCTACTGACGGTACAGAAACTCTGTACTTACAGGGTTGGTAGCGCGACTGTGACTCCTCTGGTGTTACAAACGTCCATAGGCCACGGTAACCACTTTCCATCAGGTGGGCCGTGTGCTTGTCTGCCAACGAAGTGGTATAAAAAAAAAAAAAAACTGTGGAAAAAGTACAAGTGTATTTCAATATGTATAATTTTACAATTACATGTATAATTTCCAGGTTCAAGAAGCGTCCAGGTGTGGACCAATTCCTACAAACAGTGGCCAGCTCCAACTACGAAGTGGTGATCTTCACCACAGAGAACGCGTTCATGATCTGGCCGGTACTGGACAAGCTAGACCCAGAAAACAAGTTCATAACATACCGGTTGTTCAGGGACTCCACACACTTCATAGACGGAGTACATGTCAAGAACCTTGAAGGACTGAACCGGGACCTTTCTAAGGTAATAATCGACTAATTTTTGTCTTTATATACATATAATCACACCTTTATCCCCAAAGGGTTAGGCAGAGGTGAATTAACACCCACATTTCACCTATCATTGTATTCGGTCCCACTTAATAGGGGGTAAGACAATTGCCGTTTTCCGGGCAATATTGTTGACTCGAGCCATGCACTTGAGGCAGAGTCTGGGCTGTATATCTGTCTGAAGTTCGAAGTCGCCTGGTTCTACGCCGCATGGGAAGAAATGGGGTGGTCCAAGTTCTACTCTGCCGTGAGACACGCGGCTATGTCTTCATATACGATACGCAAAGTATTTAAAAGCTTTCTTTCACGCAAAATGGCTGAACGAATCTGGATAAAACTTGACATACAATGGCAGATAGCCTAGGTCTTATCTCGAAAATCGGAACTTGTAGATGTCGCTACTTTTGACAATACAAATTCGTGTTATATATTTATGACCCAATGCGTTACCTGTTCGATTTCATATGACAACAAACGTAGTATGGACAGTGTATAATTTCCTTTTGCTTGACCAAACTTTGATTCTTTTCAGGTGATAGTAATAGACTGGAACAAGGCAGCTACAAAGTCCCATCCACAGAACGCGCTCGTACTTAAGAAATGGAAGGGCGCAGACGATGACACCGCACTATTAGATCTGGCCAACTTACTGCAGAGTAAGTGCTTGAAGACTGTTTATATTATTATTAGACAGAATTTATTACTTGACAACGGTGGTTAGGATAATCTTCTACCTCATGGATACGTCAATGGAGGGTAGATGAACAATCTTTTACCTCATGGTCTCGATAATGGTGGATAGATGAACAATCTTGCAGCTCATGGACTCGATACTGGAGCCTCCAGTATTGAAGTACATGAGCTGCAAGATTGTTAGTTTATCTACCCTCCAATCTGGAGGGTAGATAAACTATCTTCTATCCAAAGGATTCAATAATAGAGGGTAGATGAACAAACTTCAACCTTATGAACTCTATGATATCGTGCAACAGAGGGTAGATAGACAAGCTTCTATCTCACAAACTCTATGATCGAGGGTAGATGAATAACCTACTTTCTACAATCTAAATAGATAATTCTTAACTTAACTAATTTCCAACAGATTCATAGTAGGACAAGTATTTAGCATGTATACAGTTGAATGTACAATCGGCGGTCTTATCACTGGAGCGATTTCTTCCAGGCAACCTTCGGAAGGACAGTAATGTTATAAAAACAAAAGAAAGAAAGAGAGAGATCCCCTCCAGTCGATCATGACCTCTACGTCGTATAGCCTAGCGTTGACAGATAAAAATAGTATCTTTTGTTGCAGTAATAAGGTAAAATATTTAATATAATTTTTCAGCGATAGCAATGTCAGATGTGATAGACGTCCGCGAAGTCCTCACGTACTACAGCCAGTTCGACGACCCGATAGCAGCCTTCCGCGAGAACCAGCGCAAGCTGATGGAACAGCTGGAGGAGAAGGAGCGGGACGGCAAGGGCCCCGACCAGCCGCTCACCAGGAACTGGCTGCGGACCTTCACACGACGTTAGCATCGCCATCGGTTCGTATAGTTAACTGATAAGGCTGTTACATAGCGCCAAAACTACAGTAGTCTACAGGAAGCACTGTGTAAGGCCTGCTAATATCGGAATATTTCAGTATTGTAGAACTTTTGACCATATACTGTATAGACACTACAAAATTCATCATCATACATACATACAATCACGCCTTAATCCCCTGAAGGTTAGGCAGGGGCGAATTAACACCGTATGTAATTTTTATGAGACGACACACGCGTATCATGGAGAGGCCCCGTATTCCGAATTGCGCCCCAGTGGTAGTGTACAAACATGAGTGTTACATCAAATAATAAGTGAAAAAAACCCTCCAAAGTTCCGAAAGTTAATTATGTTACACCTTATATTATATATACCGCGGTAGCCTAGTGGTATATGGGTAATGGACTGCTGAGACGAGGTCTCGGGTTCAATCCCAGGTTTTACCATGGCACACACCAATGACTATTCGATGGTTTTCGAAGTTATTTATCGCAGGTTTATAAGTGCCCGGTTAATGGCAATAGGCTCGCCACCTATTACAATGGGACCTAAACATAAACTGGCGAAATGTGGGTGCTAGCACCTCTGCCTACAACTTCGGGGAACTAGGCGTGAGTTTATTTTTTTTTATTCTTATATTATGTCAACTTGTACTAAAGTAGTAGATGTATTATCTATACCATGTTCGCGTTAAATCCCGTTAACATTATTGCATAAACAATCCAACTTAACATTTTTATATAGCTTCGGTTTTAACTCCTCTTGAAAGATATCAAACAGGACGTGAGACAGAGAGGTCGCTCTACAAAACCGAAGTAAGCCGATCTTAGCCGAATTCTCACTATACTACCCGATGTGTTCAATTACAAGCTGATTACTGTAACAGCTTGATTACTTTATGAATTATGTAGTGTATACCTATAGTTGGTGTACGCTATGATGGCCGTTTTGACAATCATGGTTAAGCTCGTTTTCTCATATTTGGTGCGTTTAATATTGGACAACGAACTGTTAGCCGAATAACTAAAGAAAAATATGGCGAGACTGGCACATAAGAAAGTTAACATCAAACATAAAAAAAGAGCAGACGAATAAAACCAGTCATGTCATAACGGCCATCATAGCGTGCCGCAACTATAGTAAGATTCATTTTTCACTAGTGTTGTGACAGGAGTTTGAATGAAGTTGGAGTCTAATTGTGAGTAGTAAGTAGTAGATATTTTTTTTACTGTGCGAAATAATTCCCACGGATACTCTCCTCACCGGAGCCGGTGGGGAAGGTTATGTCGGACTTGAACCGACTTAAACGCACGCCGTCTGAGGGTCATAGGATGCCATAGATGAAGAAGCCAGAGGCATATCCCTCGCACCCCGGCCGAGTAAGTAGTAGAAACTTGAAAATGTTGGAAAGAATATCTTTTTACACGAGTAGGCTGGTTAGACCAGTTTTGTACCATCCACTTGCACAATATCTGCATTAACTAGCGTTGTACTATATTTATAATTATGGTTGTCGAGACTACTAGAGGCCCTGCTAGTGCTTCCTTTTTTGCCCCATTCTTTTACTATACTCTTCCCCTCCTTTTTCCCCTCTGCAAGTATTAGCGCAAGTGACTCCTCTGATGTTGCAAGCGTTCATAGGCCACGGTAACCGTTGGGTTCCAGGTGAACTATGTATTTATTTTTCCAGTGTTCCGACCAGACAATGTTACTAATACAAAGGGGGGCAATACTGATGATGGCCTGTCTACTTCAACGAGTGGCACTAAACACAAGTAATACAAAGCTAAGGTTTAATATCTTCAAATTCACGCTCACTGCAAAGTCGAGGATAGCATGGATAAAAGCACCCTACATAATCAAAGGTCCACGCCTCGAGCCTATTTATAACAAACCTTTCAAGTTGACTATTTTAGAAGAGTATTATAGTGTTAAATGACGGTAAAATACCCAGTCTTATGAACCGTCTTTTTTTTATTAAGCTAAAACATTTTTTAAACAGCCAAGGATATTTAATTTTTCGATATTTTTTTTATTTTATTTTTAATAAAAATGTAGTCTCGAAGAATTCCCTTTGGCCTCCCTTTGGCTTTGCAGTGAGCGAAAGACGCCGCATTTACATGCATTGTAAGTAATCTTGTCTGATAGCCATTAATATGTTTTTGTATGGTTGATCGTTCCCCGCCGTGTTACTGCTACGGAGATATAAGTTTTACAGAATTTGTACTTCTTCGCCGATCCGAAAATTTAGAACTCCGTTATGTATATTTTTATGAATTGTTATGTGTATATGTTAATTGGACGCATGCAAGGTTGTTTGTAAAAACTCAGTCATATAGATAGGCAATATAGTTGTTATTAATTAAAAACTGTATTTTTATTTTTTAATTCTCTACTGAATCCAAACATATGTAGGTCACATTCTCTTCCTCATTCGTTTCTTACGTGTGTTACCTAGTGGTACACCACTTCCTGCGTTTTCGTTTCGAATCATATTTTCGACACGCTTTAATCCAGGCGTTCACGCTCCCTTAGAATATCCAGGTGTTGGAATTAACTAATATATTATAATTTCTAAAATATTACTTTCAATTTGTCTTTTGAATTAATTTAACATAATTATACTTATATCTTGGAACTTACAATTACTGCCAACGTTTCGGATGCGTTGCAGCACCCGTGGTCACGACTTGACTAGTCTTCGAGCGTCGAGATGTATGCGGGGAACATTTTTTGAGCGCCTACCCATCATTACATTTATTATGAACGGTTAGGCTGGCGACACATATTAAGTTCCAAGATATAATTCGCGAGAAGTCCCGATACCTAGTATAATTATGAATTCACACCGCGAAAGTATAAAAATAACATTAATTTAACATTATCACGGCTCTATCCTAATGGGGTAGGTACTGTACCTGTTTTGCTAAACTAGGCATACGAAAGTTTGGGTGTTTTTTGTTTAGAAAATGTGATTGTATGCGAACGAGCACACAGTCAGTGGTATTGGTGACAAGCATAAAAAAGAGTAAGTAATACCTTCTAATTAAGAGATTATCGAGTAATTAACTGATGAGGAATAGAAATACTTCATAAAAAAACGATAAATGAAAAATAAATTAAGTATTTATTAATTAGTCTGTGTGGTGACAGAGAAAGAATACAAGTATCATTACCCCATCTCAGTCTATGGGTGTCGTAAGAGGCTACTAACTGAAAAATACACAGACGATATCACTGCGAGAGAAGGAAACCTCGAAATAAAACCTTGTACCAACCCGTCTGGCCAGCGTGGAAACAGTAGGCCAAAGCCTCCCAACATTGAGAGAGGCCTATGTGCAGCAGTGGACTGCAATGGGCTAATTGATTAAGTCAGTCTTCAGCAAAAAATAAGTTTAAAGACGATTCGTCTTTAGTACACTCTGGCTGCTCCTTCCTCCACACATCCAGCAGCCCTGATTCCACTTCCTCATTCTCGAACGCGTCATTTATTTCCTCTTCATTAAATTTGTTAATTTTCCTAATAAACTTATTTTCACCGAATTTGTAATCGTCAGGTATCCTTTTTAACTCCTTCCAAATGTTCTTAATATCTATAATAGAAGACACATGCAACCTTTTTGATTTCCTTTTAAAAGATTTACTCCATTCATTTAGAAGTTCCAGACTAGTATCTTCGAAAAATGCAGTCATATGTTGAGGGCACAATGTGTGACATGAAATATCACCAAGAGAGTTCAACAACAAGACATCAAAGCTGTCATCTTGTTCTAAAACCGATAACCCCATAATAGAACTACATAAACGATCATTGATTGGATTAAACATATCGGAGCATAGCATTTTCTCTTTAGCTTCGTTCAATGCTTGTAAAATACTCGGAGGACGATATGGTATACTGACACCGCTGATGTCATTATGTCTTGTAAGCCTATCAGCATAATTACTCACAACGCAGATATCTTCACACCACTGACTGCTCATACATATCAACTCTTTGTTGTATTCGTATTTGCATACTGACATATATACTGGGAGACACTGCATGCCATGAGTCCATCTTTGCACTGCTTTTAGTTTGTTCCTCTCGATTTTGTTATACCTTAAATCTACTAGAAATATGTGATGATCAGTACCAACATATAGAAGGCGTTTGTCTGTGCCATGTCTCGCTACACTGATATCATTACATGATATGTCATCGGTTATTGATCTAAGATTTTTCCAACGTTGAAAGGCACAGTTAGTTCGTTTGTCGTAGAGAGTGACAGAATTTTTTGATATATGTGAGTAGTACCCCCTCTCTGAGCCGATGACCGTGCTCCAATTGTTTAGTAAACTGCTGACATCTGCACGCAACTGTTTGCTCCTTCCAGTCATCCTGTCTAAATTCAATATTGTAAGTCTGAAGTCTAACGTTGTTATGTATAGAATATTTTTGTGATATTCATCAAAAGATATTCCGGTAAATGGTATTTTTGATTCCAGTTCGTTGATTTTTTCCATTTTCAATAAACATTCGTAATCTTTGATTTTCAAGAGGATTATCTTATTTCTAGTTCTCAACGCAATTATGTTTTGGGAACATATAGTTTCTAATATATTAATTTCCTCTCCACAATCATACTTCACTTCATTTTCATGGTCTATTGTTAGATTGTACTTTGTAAATGGAGTCAAATCTGGAAATATAACAATGTTGATTAAGATATAGAAGAAATTGAATCGGTTCAGGCGAAATTCGAACTCGCAATCTTTCCTTTACGAGGGAATGAAATTTTAAAGTATTTAGTATGCTAACTATTCAAATCGATTCCCTCGGAGCTACGACTTGGGCGACCAGGCGCAGGGCGCGCCGTAGTAGCGGCGGTAAGACCCATCATGGGGGAGTGGCTAGAGAGGCCACACGGCAGCCTCTCGTACCGTCTGACGCAGAGGATCACCGAGCACGGGTGCTTCGGGAAGTATCTGCGTCGGATGGAGAAAGAGCCAACGTCCGAGTGCCATCACTGCAATGCGAGCGAGGACTCGGGGTCGCACACGCTCCGAGACGGGAGCTTGTGGCGGCCCTGGGAGTGAGAGTTCTCACGCTCTCCACCTTGCTCGCGGCGATGGGCCGGTGCGCGGATGCGTGGGCGGCCGGCGCCTCCTTCTGCGAGCAAGTAATGCTCGTGAAGGAGGAGGCGGGGCGAGAGCGGCAGCGGGAGCGACGAAGGATCGCAAGCCAAGCTGCCCGCGTACGAAGGCAACTCGGGCGTCGGAGATCGATGAACGACCTCCGCCCCCCATGAGCGCCGGCCTGGCAGAAGCAGGCCGCGGCGGCGGCGCGCCTTTCCGTTTTCCGGGAACGAGTTGGGGACTCTGTAGTCCCCACACACCTGAGAAGAGGGCCAAATCGTGAGAGATGGCCCTGGGTCGGCCGGGGTGCGAGGGATATGCCTGTCAACCTCACCTTCGGCAACCAAAACGACCCACAGGCGGCGTGCGTTTTAGTCGGTTCGAGTCCGACATAACCTCTCCCACCGGCTCCGGTGGGGAGGTATCCGTGGGGATTTTGCGCACGTAAAAAAAAAAAACTATTCAAATCGATTCCCTTACTAGGGAAAAACAGATCGCTGGTTCGAATTCCGCCTGAATAGATTGAATTTTTTTATTTGAATAGTTGGTCTACTAAATGCTTTAAAATTTCATTCAATAATAATGTTGATTAAGATCCTGAATTGATGTAGTTGGTATTAGAGCCTTTCGTAAATCTAGCAAATCCTCCCGATCAATGGAAGACACTGGCCTTCCTCTTGGGCCTTTTTTGTCCGTGGTCCCTGTGATCGTCCCTGGAAGGTACCACGGGAATTATTTTACCCGTGGTCCCTGAATGTTGTATAAGCCAAATAATTTAAAAAGGTATTATAAATAACTGTTTATTAAAGACAACAACAAAATATAACAAAATTACCTACATATTATACTCTATGCGTTTGTGGTCTATTATAATAACAAAAATATTATCAAGTGCATGGCCAATATCTATGTCGCCATTAATGAGCTCTAAAATAACATGTCGAATAACATCGTCATTCATTGTTAGTTTTTTATTTCGTTGGGCTTTGCTTGTCTTAGTTAATTTTAGGTTATTTACGGTATCCATGTCTCGTAATACATTTAAAAGACGCATCAGGTTAACTGTGTTTTTGTGAACTCTTTTGTTGAATTTGGCGTTTAGTCCTTCGGCGACATTATTTGTTCGGTGTCTTTCAGCAAAAACACTTACAAAGTTTATGTATTTCGGTCTTAACCAATTTTTTTTAACATAATGCAGGAATTTCTGCATACCGAAAATTTCCACGGCGCGGCGGTTTCTGAATTTATGAACTCCCATCCCTTCGAAATCATGTCTTTGGGTAAAAGTGGCAATGCCGCACATAGTGCCACTATTCTTCTTTCCTGTTTGTATCTATCCATTTTCAGGAGTTTCACATTTCTCCACAAGCACTTTCCCCAATGGTAATAACAGCCCACAATATGTATGTCGGGAAACACTTTTATAATGGCATTGATAGCGCCAATTTCGTATTCACAATGCATTTTAATGGGTTCCATTGTTTCAGTTGTGACTGTATCTTTTGAAACATTACATACCTAATATGTGTGCTCTTTTTTATCTGGCATTAACTCATAAATCAGAGGCTTGACATTTGTTTTTTAAAATACCTTTTAAAATTATTTGGCTTATACAACATTCAGGGACCACGGGTAAAATAATTCCCGTGGTACCTTCCAGGGACGATCACAGGGACCACGGACAAAAAAAGGCTCTTGGGACTGAGAGATCTCCCAGCCAAGGTAAATCGAAAGAAGGAGAAACAGGTCTCAGTCTCAAGTGACAGCTGTTGATGATGATAACATACATACATACATATAATCACGCCTTTATCCCCGGAGTGGTTAGGCATAGGTGAATTAACACCCACATTTCAATCATTGAAATCAGTCCCACGTAATAGGCGGGTGAGCCTACTGCCGTCTTCCGGGCACTATTTTTTGACTCGAGTCATGCATCAGAGGCTGAGTCTGGGCTGTGCATTTCTGTCTGATATTAAACAGCCCTATTCCTTAGTAGCCTTGTACGACACCGCATGGGAAGAGATGGGGTGGTCCAAATTCTACTTTGCCGGTAACCATGCGGCTTACAATGGTAACATTACTTACATAAGCAGCTAAATTCACTGTGCAGCAAATATTCCAGATCATTCACCACTATCTGATGTATGTTACCATGTCCAGCATAGTACCAGTTGTAGCTGCTGTCGAAGTATGGGTCTGGATTCTGCTCATAATGTGCAGCTATTTCTACTAACTGTTTTGGACAATGTAACACTTCGTCATTGATCCATTCATAGTTATGCTTTCTGCTCATTAAACCTGAAATATAAGATAAGATAAATACTCTTTATTGCACACCAAACATTGGGTACGTAAGTACAAAGGATACATGATTGTACAATGGGCGGTCTTATCGCGGACTACAATCTCTTCCAGACAACCGATATATTTATTTATTTATTTCAACTTCATGCACAAATGTACAAAGGCGGATTTAATGCCACAGGCATTCTCTACCAGTCAACCCAATAGGTGGTGCAGAGAATAACAAGGCATTATGAAAGGCAACTAGGTAATATATATATTAATACATACATTTATAAATTAAATAAACATACACATAATAATATCCAACCATACATTGATAAATATAATTACAATGAGGTTTCCTCCAATTTATCCAACATGAGTTTCCGAACTCCCAATTTAAATGTGTGACAGCTAGAAGAGGTAGTTTGCAGTGTACTACTACTTAATATGTAGTATCTACTTAATAAATATCTATATACACATACGTTTTATAAATAAACAAAACTAATTAATCACCTAAAAGCTGTCTAGGCATTGGTCTAAAGGTGATTTCAAAGCATGCAGCTAGATCTGTTGTTGGACTTTATAGGGCTCCAACTAGCAGAGATCTCACGCTCGCCACCTTGCTCGCGGCGATGGTTCGCTGCGCGGATGCGTGGGCGGCCGGCGCCTCCTGTCCTGCAAGTAATGCTCGTGAAGGGGACGACCGGAGTGTGAGCGAAGGAGACTCGAAAACCGCGCTGCTCGCGAGCGGAGGCGACTCGGGAGTCGAAGGTCACAAGATGACCTCCGTTCCCCATGAGCGTGGGCCTGGGGGTGACGGGTAGAGCTAGAGCCGCCTGTCACACTAGCAGAAGCAGGCCCAGGGCTGGGCAAAATACATACTTTACTTTATTTGAAATACAAATTACAAAATACTGTATGAATCGCAAGTAATTAAAATAATATTATTTTTTAATATTTCTAAGTAACGTATTTGAAATACAAAATACTTCTTCTGTATACTTCGTCTGTGGGTCTTTTTTTCTTTTAAGAGAATATTAGCAAACGAAATTACTAATATTCCTTCTAACCCCTCCAACTAAACTAAATTATTTGTGCTAGGAGTGATCGTACACCTCGATCGTACCTACAGCCCACTCTTTAACCACTAAGCTACAGACACTTTTAAGGTCTTAAGGAGGTGAGATTGGCCGACATCTCTTTCGGACCCACGCCCACGGCTATCTCTTTCGAGCTGACCCTCTTCGCGTGTGGTTCCCACGGTGTCCCCACGTAGCCCCCAAGTATCCGAGAAATCACCATTAATCTTTTCAGAAAATTTGCCCTTCTCCCCATTCCTGGCAGGGGTGGTAGGAGGTGGTGTCGGACTTGAACCAATTAAAATCAAGAGTCTGTGGAGTGGCGGTAGTCCCGCTCAATGCAAATATTTGTATGCATTATAAGAAATTATTTGCATTGGTCTGGTGATTCCGTCCGTCTCGGTTGCCATGCGATGCGAACATCTTGGGTACCTATATTCGTGTATACAAATATTTGCACTGGGCGGTGTTCGTACCCGCGCCTCTTCTCTTCTCTTCTCTACCGGCACGCCGTGGAGGATGTAAAAATAATAACTTAAATGAGTTGACTAATATGAAAGCAGTTCACATTACGGGGACAGGTAAATTATTAAACTGTTATTTATATATAGACTTATGTGTAGGAAAGTGGATCCCAGAGAGATAGAGAGAGAAAGTCTAAATAATAAACATCTTGAGATCCACTTTCTATCGTTAGTATGAAATAGTTTTACTTACTCATAGTTCTCTTGAAGGCATTCAATTTGTCATGCCAGGCAATCTTATCCTTCATAAGCTCTGTAACTGGATCTTTTCTTTCTATATTTCTGATTGATGATATCATTTTTGGCAGTAGACTTTTGTGTGAAAATGTTTCAAAGTAGCCTGAGTTTAGACCACCGTCCCAATCTTGGCTGAACACATTTAACGGGTGTCCGGGTAGAGTACAGTGTAAGGTGTCAAGATATTTGCCAACCGTTGTACGTCTCTGTCGAACTGCTTGACTGTACAATGTGTAAAGTTTGTTTTTTCTTTTATTTGATTGTATTGTTTCTATTAATTGGTCGACTGAAGCTGTACTGTCTAGGCCTTCTGTTAATATTTCTTTCCTTCTCTTCTGTAATGATAATTATATAAATTCATTTGTTTTCTCTACTTGTTCTAGTATCAGTGATGGTAATGGGAGAGAGTCACAGCTGTGGTCCCAGGAGGGTAATGTCATTTACATGATTGTAGTCTGTGAGTGAAGTTCAGATATGTGTGTATTGTATATTAGATAAACTAAATTGGGGGTAGTTCTCAATCTATATATTATGCTTTGCTACCTAGCACAATAAACATGCAGTTACATAATTTCTTGTTCTAATTGTTATTATGGACATACTAGATAATGTGTAAGAAAGAAAATTTATGGTATGGACAGTGTTTTGACAGCCAAGACCATGTTCACTCAAACTGGACTTTAGTTTGTCAACATTGTCAGTGGACATTTTTACGTACCTATTCTAGGCATATTTAATGGTTTAAATTGCTTAAAAGTGAGATGTATGGGCACATTCACTATCTACATACTTTTAAATACGTCTTACCCTTGTTTACACTATGATACAAGTTGTAAACCTATTTATAAAAAACTTGTTGAAGACTAATCAAAACACAACACTTTTTTTACATATGTATTTCAGATACTTTGTAAACAAGTATAAAACACATTTGGCGTTCACACTAGCCTGTTATATATTGCAACTTGTCAAATACATGATTTATACAACTTGTCAAATACATGATTTATACTCGAAGTAAGGCTAACAAGATGTGATAAAGCATGTAAACAAAGGTTCAGGTATTCAAAACATTTTGATTTGATTATAATTATTTAAATAATACCTTTTTGATCATAGATAGATAGATAATTCTTTATTGTACACCAACAGATTTACAGTAGGACAAGTAGGTAGCACGTATACAGTTCACTGTACAATGGACGGCCTTATCGCTGAAGCAATTTCTTTCAGGCATGGTTTGTATTAGAAAAATATTCATCACAAGCATCCAAATCAGCAGTATTTATCACAAAGCTATGTTTTAGTATGAAATTGTCCTCAACTTTTATAACATGATCTACACAATTTCTCAAAAACGGAAACTAAACAATATGTCTCACATTGAACGCATTCCAAACAGGGAGTGCTACCATGGACCAACAGTTTTCAACTGCTGTACCTAGTGCTTTCCTGTACCACAAAACTCACAACGACAGCTGTTGTCGCGCGAGTGATGCGATTGCTTCGTACGTGTGATAAGGACAGAGATAATAATCGCTAACTATTGCAATGTAACCCAGTATCGGTCAGTTTGTTTACACTCTTTATCTCCTCTTATTGGCCTTGCTTTAGGTGTAAACGAAGGGTTATGTGTATTTCACTCACTACAATATGTAGAAGCATGAAATAGGGGCAAGTTATATTCCTAACGTGTACTTTTATTATATCGTATAAATAGTCACTCTTTTTTTATACCACTTAGGTGGGAGACCGTGGCCTAGGGACGTTTGTAACACCAGAGCAGTCACAGCCACTCTGCCAACTCTGTAAGTACAGAATTTCTGTGTCGTCAGTGTAGAAGACAAAGCAGGACAAGCCTTTAGTCTTCCCACTGACAGCACAAATTCTCCAGTGAGCTCTGGCTACCCTACTCACCGCTGGAAACACAACACGAAGTTATTATAGCCGCGGTATTCTGTAGGGCGGAGGTACTTACTAGTACTCTTGTCATTACAGTAGCCTAATAATTGGCGAAGAATATTGTTTCAAGAATAATATTCAGCTCAAAATACCACATTGCTGTCCTCATTTGGAGGTTATTTTACAACTAAGGTAACTTACTCTCTTTACTGCGAGTTTACTATCTCCTTCTGCCATTCCAATATTATTCTGTGATTGCTTAGCTACGCAAAGATCCTAATATGGTTGAGTCACGAAACCCAGATACACAAGTAACTTTATTTCAAATTAGTCGCTGAAATAAAAATCAAAACAAACAAGCCAGAGATTTGACAGATGAACAAAACTGACATTTTAGACATTAGAAAAAATGCGCGAAATTGATTAGACGTACAAACAGGCGAAGTTTGTGGAACACTCTTATCACGCTATCAGCGCGTCAAATGAGAACTCGTGTTCCTCGAACGCACCTAAATTATATAATATTATTTTTGTGTGTCTGGCCCAAGTCTGGACAACAAAAGATAAATAAATCCTTTTTTCAGACCTTTTATGTGGCAACAATTAATTCTTCTCAGCCTATTAGGCTTTTTTTCAAACAATTTGTGGCAACATTATTTTCTGTCAGCTAGTACTTCTGTCTTCAACAGGGTTGGATTTCGTAGTATAATTACACTATTTGTACCATAATTTCGTAATGTGTAGTATGTAGTATCATAATGTCACTATACTACGCGAAAATACAATAATTTTATGATAGGTCAGGCAGGTCAGACTACTGTATTATTAGCGAGTCCTTTTACGTTATAATATTTAGTATTCATCCTATAGGTAGTGTCGGGAATTTCTGTGTGTACAAACGGCAACACTAAATCAAGCAACAACGGAGGCGGGGATTCCCCTCGCTATGTTTTACTGTCCCAGCTGTTCTGACAGAGAATGAATTTTTGAGATAGATTTTTTGTTATTGTGTGCGACATGTAGACAGTAATATTGTTTTTGAGAACTTCGTAATTTATTTTGCTATCGTAATTTGCAACTTTGAGTGAGAGTGAGGGCGAAGCCCTGGGTCAGTCGGGGTGCGCGAGGGTTATGCCAGAGACTACCTTACCCTCGGCACCAGATGGCTCAAGACGGCCGTGCGGTTTTAGTCGGTTCGAGCCCGACATAACCACCCCGCTGGACGCGGCGGGGGTATCCATTGCGAATTACGAAACGTTTAGATACATTTAGGGCCCGCAAGTTTGCTCTCTCAGCGCATTGCACCGTCTAGGTACCAAGCAGAACTCTTGGCCTTGCGCAAAGCGGTGTGCGAGGTAGATCAGCATGGCGTTGCCGCGTTCGGCATTTTTAGTGATAGCAGAGCGGCGCTGACTAGTGTTGTCAATCCCCACTCTCATCATCCCCTCTCAGTAGAGACCAGGGATGCTCTTGGCCGCTGTCGTCAGCAGGGCAAGATCATCTCACTGTACCGGATCAAAGCCCACGTTGGCCTCGAGGGGAATGAGAGAGCGGATTGCCTGGCCAGGGAGGCCGCCTTAAGGCTAAAAAGAGCACCTGATTATGACCAGTGCCCTGTCTCATTCGTCAAGGGAATCTTACGACGGGGCTCCCTTGACGAGTGGAATAGGCGTTATCAGGAAGGTGAGACGGCCTCAACCACCAAGCTATTCTTCCCCTGCGCGCTGGAGGCGTACGCAACTGTTAGGAAACTACACATCACTGGACCACTTACACAGCTCCGAGGCAATTACTGAATATGCGACTAATATAATTAATCAGAATTGTAAATTTAAGAAACAAGAGTTGATGGCTATTCAGGCGCATTAACTAGGTATAATGTTTTGCCTAGAATAGTCCTATAGTGGATATAAAAAGTAATATGTATGAAATAGGATTAGATTAATAATTATGTAGAAGTGTAACGCCAGTCCACAAATAAATAAGTTTAAATATAGAAATAAGTATAATACAGAAACATGTATATATCTGTAATCTGTATAAAATAAGATAGAGTAATAAATATGTATAAGTGTAACGCCTGTCTACAAATGATTTTGGTTCAAGTTTCAGTTTAAGTTTTAATTAGAAATAAGTATAATAAGACAACATGTACCTATATATTTGTTATTAAATAAAGTAAAACAATCGTTAAAGTATAGCCATTAGGTACACAGTACACAGTACACCCAGATGCCCCCATATCCCAACAGAGCATGAAAGGTATTATGAAAGTGCGAGAAGAATAAATAGCTTAGGAATACTCATTATTCTGTGCGACATAAAGTCTCTGCAAATTACCCAACAGCAGAGGTATAGGTACAAAAAAAAAAATTAAAAAAACGTGAAACGTCAAACGTAGTATAATTTTTAATAAAATAGTAGAAATTTATCTTTCACGTACAATATTTTCTGAGGCCCTGAATCCAACCCTGGTCTTCAAAAACATCTTGATACTCATAAATTGTTATCTTTTCCGTATGAATTGATAATTTTTCATATAATCAATCAATAAGGAGGTATGCTACATATTTATCCCGATAGGTGGCGCATTATCGCTGGTGTTGTATTGCTGTCAAATTTCAATCAGGGCCGGCAGTCTGTACATTCGTCGTTAATACTTATCTTACGAAATCGTAAGCAAAGTTAACAACAAAATTCGGTTTCTTTGCGTCAAACCCAAGTCTGTACATTTTGAGGTAGCGACTAAGCGAGCAATAATGTATGGGGGATGCAAGTCTCTACATGTATCGGTGCGAGTTAACGACGGTATTTGGTACGGTGGCAATATTAGCAAGTCTCGACTTCCAAGTTAACAAAAATTGTCGGTTTCTTAACAAATATCGTCGTAAAGAATGCGAGCATTCTTGAAGGCCCGCAAAGTAGTTAACGTCGTTAACTATTTGTTATTATTTGTCCACATTTTGTTGATGTTTTTAATAGAATATTAAATATGAAATTGGGCAACATTGAGGAAATAAGTATTATATATTATAAATGGAGGCTAATTTGATGAATTTAGTTGAGTTTCAAGTTATTATTTGGATGATAATGATGTTTTATTGTTCAATTTTACATTTTAATAATCTCTAAGGTTATGAAATGGATGATAAAATACAATTATAAGATGATGGATGTTTATTTAGTGAATTTGGTTGAGCTTTAAGTTATTATTTAGATGATAGTGATGTTTTATTGTTCAATTTTACATTTTAATAATCTCTAAGGTTATGAAATGGATGATAAAATACAATTATAAGATGATGGATGTTTATTTGGTTGAGCTTCAAGTTATTATTTGTTAACTTTTGGTGATATGTTTATGTTATATTGTTAAATTTTATGTTTCATAATCTCTAAGGTTATGAAATGGATGACAAAATAGAATTATAAGATGATGGATGCTTATTTGGTTGAGGTTCAAATTATTATTTGTTGACTTTTGGTGATTTATGTATGCTATATTGCTCAATTTCATGATAAAATACAATTATAAGATGGTGGATGCTTATTTGGTGAACTTGGTTGAGCTTCAAGTTATTATTTGTAGACTTTTGGCGAAATGTGTATGTTATATTGCTCAATTTCATATTTAATAACTTCCCAAGGCCATAAAATAGATAATTATATTCTGATGGATGCTTATTAGTAACTGTCATGTTCATGTTTGTAGGACTAGTAACTAACTAACACAATATAAGTTACTGCAGAGTTCATACAAAGATTATCGGTAGGTAGTAAGTAGATTTCTATATAGGTAAATTAAATAAAACATATATATATAGGTTCATATCTTGTGCATTTATTACTTCAAAGTACTTAATACAAAGAGTTTCTATTAAGTTTTTACAGACAATAAAATTTTCTCAGTCTTCATTTTGTAACATTTTGTTATGACTTCGGCTATGGGTATCCTCTCCTCAGGCTTGAGTTGAGTGACAAACAACGGCTGGCATCTGCAATGAAAAGAAATAGATAGTTATAGGATTACAATATTTTCATTTCGTTCGCTATTTCATTTGGTTCTATTAAAGACAGTAAATCCCTAAAGAATATTACTTTTGGGAAAGCTATGTTCAGTTTATTGCAATGACAGCTTCTGTGGGATGGGGATATTCAACTAGGTAACCAGCAGGAGGTTTTGAGGCAACAAATGCCTGGCAATGGGGCTCCCACCAGGTCCAGGTAAAGAAAGTAGGCTTGACGTCGTGGAGGAGAAAAAGCCGAAGGCGGACCCTGAACTGCGAGGTAACAATGCAATCAGTATAGTATGTCTACACAAAGATGATGATGACAATGTTCAATTTCCGTTCAGTGAAAATATGTATATAAATCAAATATATCTATTTGCTATGGTTGTGTATCACCCTATTGTCTGCCCCGGTTACCATACTAACATCTATGGGAGTCGTTATATATGGCAAAAGCCCGTACAGAAGGGCTAACCATCTGTCCGGTTAACAGCTTCTCTGCTGGAAGGATCCACCACTTGAGCTTGAGTGACAGCTGCTGGCATTTGTAATGAATAATAATAGATAGCAATAGGATTATACAATTTTCCTCTGATATAAACTGTAGCCTCATGGATACAACCTTTAGTTCCATGAAAAGCAGAAAATGCCTGCAGAATGTTGGTTTGGGATTGTTAGTTTATATTATAGTAGTTACTAATTTGCAAGTGCATAGCACACATCTAAGTATGAAAGAGAAGAAACCACTTCCTACTTCACGTAGAACATTACTGTAGTGTCTTGCATGTAAGTTACATATTTGTGTGTCAGTGGGGTATATATATATTATGTACTACTATGGTACTCGCAAGGTTACTTGTACAATAATTACCATTTTCAAGAACTGGGTCGGCACATTCTTGTAATATGGCACCTCTGAAGTGTTGCTGATGTATAATTTTGGCCACTTGGTTGACTTGCAGTTGACAAGGCGAAAACAATCGAAAATAATGTTTCTGAATGATTCTCTGGGGCAGTGGAATGCCACAGATGTCCACCATAGTGTCAGTTCAGTGTAATACACAGTCTTCAATGTATACTTGTCGTTAGGCCAAGGGGCTGGTTCATCATTGGGGTCATCGGCCATGGTTCTAGTGGATATCCATCATCACCTGTGGATTAAATCAAAATATAATATATGTTATAATTGTTATATTGACACATTGACAGCCTCTGTGGTGTAACGGTATTAAATGCAGCTGCTGCTTTGTGCAAATATTTGTATGAATAAGGGTATTAGCATTGGTTTGGTTGTGCGTCAGAAAAAATGTTAAGCCGTTGGTTGCAGTTAACATGTATGACAGTCATTATATAGGAGAAATAGTCCACATAGAAAGGGTGATCACTCGTCCTGTCAACAGCATCCCCACTGGCAGTAATAGTATATTGACACATGGGGTGTTCAGTTATTTGACTCAAAACTTACCAAGTAACCATGCATGGTGGTCTCCGTTATTAACAAACGTCTTCATGTGGCATGAACTGGGGAATTTTCATATGATATATGTGGCTATCATGCAGAGCTCCTGGCCATCGAGCATTTATATTGAAAATGAGCAGAATAATGTCACACACCTAAAATGATAAAAAGCACATAAATTATACAATTACAATATATTAAATGAGATGAAGTACTTCTAGATAAATAATAATTTTGAATTAGATAAATGATAAACAATGTACAAGTTATACAATGAAACTTACATAGGACTCCACAGAAAGCTATTTCATCAACAAGTTCTTTAAACATTGCCTTTGTAATGCGATACAATAATAGGAATTCACCATCAGCCAAATTCAAATAATTTTCACTAGCGCGCAGAATCCATGCACCTTGCCGTCGCATTACCATTTCCCGCTTCCCGCCTATATTCTAGAGTAAACTAATCCCATGCTAAACACGCTTCAGCCATAATATTTCTCGTATTTCCCTACAACCTCCAAAAATATTCAATTCTTTTTCAAGGCTTCTTGGCTTCTTGCTTGTGTGTTATGTCACTTGTGTCAACTTGCCATGTCAGAGTCTATGTTTGGTCTATATATATGTATAATAATCTATGGTAAGGGTGTTGTGAAAAATCAATCAGCGGAGAGATTTTTCTGTTTGATGAAATTGTACAGTCAAAAAAGATACAATTACAAATTCATAAAGCATAATTGTACAAACATAATAAAAATGTCAACAAATTACACAGTTAACCAAAGAGAATCTAAGGGTAAGAGTGACAAATTCTATGCTTGTCTATGCTATTAAGGTACTATCCGAGAATTTGTTAAGTTAACGACGAATTTCGGTACGGCAACCGACAAAAATCGTAACTTTAAGTACAGACTTGGGAATTTCGGTTAGTTTGCGTCGCTACGTACTTAACATCCGAATTCGGTCGCTATCTCATGTACAGACTGCCGGCCCAGACCACTACAGTCCACTGCATTTTAATGTAATGATTAAGAGCGAGGCCCCATTAGTGCGTTGCGCTGCGTTGCGTCGCGTCATCGCAACGGAACAACGCATTGTATGCCACACCTGTGTTGCGTTGACGCTGCGCCAACGCAACGCAAGAGGGTATGCACGCCGACGCAGCTGCGTCTCAGTTCAGCCTTTGCAATGGATAGATACAAACGTGTTCTTTTGTTGCTTTTATTACGGCACTGCCGAAATAAACGTAGAAATCATAGAAGATTCTGGATATCTCCTTTGATAGCATTAAGAAATAGTGATGGTCAGTTTTTTATGCAGGAATATAGGGAGTTGTTATTAGATGAAAATACATTTTTTAATTTCTTTAGAATGAGTGTGGCCAGCTTTAATAATTTGGTTGAAACCTTAAAACCACATATAAAAAAGCAATATACCAAATTCAGGATCCCTTTAGAACCAATTGAAATGATTGGTATTACATTGAGGTAAGTAATTCAAATATCATAATACTCGTAATGTTAATCAGTTATTAATTTATTATCTTTAAAAACAGTTTAATTTAAGTATTACTATTAGGCAACAAAGCAAAGTTATAATCTTCTTCTTGACTATCATCAGTAAAATTATTAATCGTAGTGTTGGTTGAGTAGGTAGCTTCGAATTCATCTGTTCGATACGATGATGGCGATGGTGACTGGGCATGTTGTCCAGTTTGATATCCGCGTGACTGCAATGGTGTTGCTTGATACTGTTGTCCAGTTTGATATCCGCGTGACTGCAATGGTGTTGCTTGATACTGTTGTCCAGTTTGATATCCGCGTGACTGCCATGTTGTTGATTGAGTCTGTTCCCCGAACCGAATTTCGGTAATGATATTTATAACTTTGCTTTGGAATGTCAAAGTTTGTAATTCCGTAAAGCTGTCCAAAGAAGGCAAAATTCATTTGAAAAATGATAAGTGGCGGTTTTCTTTCTCTTGCAACGCTTTTAATGCTTGCGCCTCGAAATCATCAATTGCTTGGTTTGATCTCTTACGGCTTGCAGGCACGTAGTGAGAAGGACCGGGGGGTAACGAGGACATTTCTTTTGTAGGAAATGGAGAAGATGATGCTGAGTTTTCATTTCGTTCCGTTTCTTCAGACACCATTTCAAGGCTACTATCAGTTTTATTTTGGGCAACTTTCATCAAAAACAGCAACTGATTGTAATAATGATATTTTTTCAATTGTTTTGCCCCTGATCCAAACGAACTGTTTTCTTTTATTTTTTTTACGTATCGAAAAAAGTTGTCCTTCACGCTTCTCCATTTTTTCACAACCTCGTTACCTGCAAAGAAAGAAAAAAATGTGTAAGTACCTAACTTGTCTACACTGACCAATCTAAATGGGCCACCCTGTTTATTTTTTTGTGTTTCTATTTCAGGTACTTAGGCAGCGGAAATTCGATAAACGACTTGCATTTCAAATTTAAACGTGGAAGAGCAACAATTTCTAGAACTATTTCGTCAGTTTGTCAAGCTATATGGAAATATGTTCGACCACAGTACATAGAAGAGATCACAGTAGAAAAACTACAAAATATTGCATTAGATTTTGATCTCAAAGCTAACTTTCCTCATTGCTTCGGGGCAATTGATGGGAAACATATACGTTTAATAAAACCAGACAAAAGTGGCTCTCTGTTTTATAATTATAAAAATTATTTTTCAATTGTTTTGCTGGCGGTTGTTGACTCAAATTATAAGTTTGTTTTTGTCGACTTGGGTGCATATGGTAAGGAAAGTGATTCTACTATTTTTAGAAATTCGACACTGTACAAGATTTTAATGAGAAATGAATTACCATTGCCTGATCCTCAACCACTTGGAAATGATCATAATAACGAGCCACCAATCCCTTATGTACTCGTCGGTGATGAAGCTTTTGGTTTAAGTAAGCATGTTATGCGCCCATACGGCGGATCCAATCTCAATGTGAAACAAAGAGTTTATAATTATCGCCTTAGCAGAGCACGTAGATACGTGGAATGTGCATTTGGGATCATGGCAAATAAATGGCGCATTTTACATAGGCCAATTGATACGTCATATGATTTAACTATTAATATTGCGAAAGCATGTTGTGTTTTACACAATTTTGTTATACAACACGATGAGTTAAAACAACAAGACTGGTTGCGCCGATGTAGAAGCTGTATTTCTTGACGTGGAAACACACTCTTTCTATACCCGTCTCCTCTCCCGCACTAACCATAGAATAGGACTAGATAGCTTCCGTCCGCCATTTGTGATATAGACACTCAGTCTCGCTTTGAACTAGCCAGCGTAAAGACGGACGGCCCGCGCTCGCGTCTCTCAGAAATGTATAATATTTGTTACATTTTTACCGCTTCATAGACCTTTACCGATCGGATTGTGCCTCTCGTGTGTTCCTCAAGCGATCTAGTGATGCTGACGGCAGCTCCTGAGCAAGGAAGAGAAGATCCGTGTACCGGCTGCGATGAAAACACGTGTGTCGTGAAGGTTAGTGCATCCTCTCCTAATTTCTCGGGCTGCATTCACTGCCTGGATCGAATCCGCGGCAGCCCGGCCACCTGTCTTTTGTGTGTAAAGCGTCAATAGAACAGTTAGCTACTTCCCGCAATACAGTCCATTACCGCACGCTGCCATGCGCCACCATTTTTGGTCCTTCGAGCCGGATTCTTAGCCGTAGTTCGTATTTTGTTATTATTCTAATGGGAATGAGCGCACCGCACCTAAGTGCCTGGTTATTTTAGTAGAAAACCCCGCATCCAGACACTTAGGATTAGATTTGTTGTCCGTTCGCCGCTGGCTCGCATTGTACCTACCTAATACATAAATAGGTTAGGTATCATATCAACACTTAATCGTAGTTCGCAATTTTCGCATCGCACCTAAGTGCCTGGTTATTTTAGTAGAAAACCCCGCATCCAGACATTTAGGCTTAGATCTTAGGTATACTCAGACACCCTAGTGCATAGGCACAGTGTAATACCTAACGCATTTGGCTTTGTTTTGTTTTTTTCAATTACGTTGTTCTCGGCTCGCGTCGTATTTGCCTGGTACCTGCGTGGGTAGACACGTGGTTGTACCTCATTCCAATTCATACGAAAGTATTTTGATTTGAATAGATATTACGCAATACTTAATCTCGGAAATAATAGTTGAACCTAGACAGCGACCATCGCGTAGGTACGACCTTGTTGCTATGCGCGTTTGTTCAAGCGTGCATTCACAGTTGTAGGTACCTACCTATCTGCCGAGTGTCGCTCGCGCCGCCTCGCTGCTCTGTACCGCTAGGATTAAGTCATTTCATATTTGTTGTTTACTGCACTTTAGTTTGAGATTTAATTGTAAACATGTCCCCAAAGGTTGATAAGACCGGTAAGGTTCAATTGAAACTTTTATACGCTAAAAAAGAAATGATTTACTCTCGCGTACAATCGATTTATGATAATGCACTTAAAACCTCTGATTTGGTCATCAGAGATTCGTTCTTGTGTTCTATAGAAAACTTAGATAGTCTACGCGCGGATTTCGAAACCTTAGTACATGACATCAACGTTTTAGAGTTGAATTTGAATCCCGATTACTCAGTGAGTTATCAAGCCTTGTCGTCGTTTGACGATTTGTATTGTCGTATCAAACGCGTCGCTAGGAGTTTGGAGAAGCCGGCTGACCTACCCAACCCCACTCGCGACCGACCTAAGTTGCCACCAATTCAAATACCCGAGTTTGATGGTAACATTCGCAATTGGTGTCTATTTATAGATAGTTTTGAGAATACAATAGATAAGAACGATTCGTTGACAGATCACGAAAAGTTGCATTATCTCGTTGAAAAATTGACTGGTAAAGCTATAACCGTTTGCGCTGGAATTACGTTTAGTGCCGAGAATTATAATTTAATTTTAAATACTTTGAAAGCTAGGTATGAGGATAAAAGATCGGTAGCTAACGCCTATTTAGATCAGATGTTTGATTTGAAATCTATTACGGCATGTAACGATCAAAACTTAGAGAAATTTCTAGATACTTTCGCGTCAGCTGTTAGCGCCGTAAAGAACCTAAAGATCGATGACCTCTGCGACTTCGTATTTTTGTATATGGGTTTAAGGAAATTAGATTCCGAAACCATTCGTTTGTTTGAGTCGGATCATCGCGGCAATAAAATTCCTAAGTTCGAAGACTTAGAAAGTTTTGTTCGCGAGCATATAAAAGTATTGCAGCGCTCTTCATCGAAACATGAAGGCGCGAAGATAGTTGTTGATTCTGCACGCAAAGTAGATGCGTCATCGAAGTCACTGAGGTCAACTCATACTTATGTTAGTACCGCACCAGCACGTGTACAGTCACCTGTTTGCTCTTTGTGTAGCACTCATCATTCGCAACTGTACAGGTGTCCTGGTTTTCTAAAATTGTCGCCTAGTGATCGTTATAAATTTGTTCGCGCTAATAATTTTTGTTTTAATTGTCTCGGTACTAAACACCGCGTTGTTTTATGTAATAGTAGAAATAGTTGTCGCAAATGTCAAGCGAGACACCACACTTTGCTTCATTTTGAGAATAGTAATGCCGCATCCAATGTGAGCACGGTTGGCTCGTCGAGCGGTGACACACGGCAGCCTGCGCCGCAGCCGCAGCCCGCGCTCGCGCGCGCTCCGGCCCGCCCGGTGACCGCCGCGGATGACGTCACCTTGTGTTCGTTCTCCGCTAGTGCTGCACTCACTACTGTGTGTCTTGCGACCGCTCGCGTTGTTATTGTTGATGCATTAGGTAAGCCGCGCATTGTTCGAGCGCTGTTAGATGGCGCTTCGCAAAGTAATTTTATTACTCAAGATTGTTGTCGGCGTCTTGGTTTCAATGTTGATAAGCGTTCAACCCGCTCAGTGGTGAAGGGTTTTGGAAGCTTACAGTCAGCTGTTCGTGGCACCGTTAAAACAAGGTTTAGATCTCGTTTTAATAATAATATTTGGTTTGACATGGATTCGCTCGTTATAGATAGAATAGCTGAACAGTTGCCTACCGTCCCGGTTGACACGTCTTTATTAACGAAATTTAAAGACTTGCCTTTAGCAGATGAGACTTACGCTGTTCCTGGAGTCGTCGATATATTGATCGGCGCTTCGATTCTCCCGCACCTCCAGTTATCACGTAAGGTTCAAGGGGGACCGACGTACCCCGCTCCGCACGCACTGGAAACAGTTCTTGGTTTTGTTATAATTGGTTCCGCACCCGCTTCTATAGATAGTTTTAGTCACTCGACTGCTTCGTTCTGTTGCACCGTCGAGCCGCCACTGGAGTCTACCATCCGCAAGTTTTCACTCGGTGGCTCCCGTGTATCCGCTGAAAAACGCTTTCTTTGTTTGGAACGAAAGATGCAGGCGTCCCCAAAGTCGAAGCGGGCCTATGATGAGGTTGTTAATGAATATTTAGATAAAGGTTACATCTCACCTGCGCCTGCGGACACTGGCGGGACCCAGCCTTCGTACATTATCCCGCACCGCGGAGTTATTAGAGAAGATAAGCTTACTACTAAAACTCCGCGTAGTTTTGGATGGCAGTGCTAAGACTAGCACTTCCGTGTCGCTTAATGACATTTTGTATTGTGGTCGGAATCTTTAAGGTAATTTATTTGACATAATTGTAAATTTTCGCATTAATATTAGTAGAATTTTAGCTTTTAGGACTCAACAGTCGCTTTGTGTTGGGCCCACTCTTCGCCCCATCGTTGGGACACATTCGTCGCTAATAGAGTGGCAAAAATTCAATCTGAATTGGCGCCACATAATCTCTTTCACGTTGCTGGCACCGACAACCCAGCCGATTGTCTCTCTCGTGGATTGCTTCCTTCGCAAATTTTAGATCACCCGTTATGGTTTAGTGGACCGTCCTGGATTCATGCCGCGTTAGATGGGTGGCCAGTTAGTCAATTCAATCCCACTACGGTTTCCGAACCACCCGAGGAGAAGAAGCACTCGCTTGTTGTATCGGTCCCGCGTGAAGAGACCCTTATTTGTTGTTGGCTAATCGCGTCTCGTCTTGGTCGAGACTGTTGCGTTGTGTTGTTTGTTCGCCTCTGCCCTCTGCCTAGCCAGCGGTAGGCACGAGCTCCAATCTAGGTTTATATTTTAGTTGTTATTTCCCAAACCTAGATTTAGATTAGACTTTAGATTTGTTTCGCATTTGTCGTTTCGAAGGTAACCCTTCAAGCCGGGGGGAATGGTTGCGCCGATGTAGAAGCTGTATTTCTTGACGTGGAAACACACTCTTTCTATACCCGTCTCCTCTCCCGCACTAACCATAGAATAGGACTAGATAGCTTCCGTCCGCCATTTGTGATATAGACACTCAGTCTCGCTTTGAACTAGCCAGCGTAAAGACGGACGGCCCGCGCTCGCGTCTCTCAGAAATGTATAATATTTGTTACATTTTTACCGCTTCATAGACCTTTACCGATCGGATTGTGCCTCTCGTGTGTTCCTCAAGCGATCTAGTGATGCTGACGGCAGCTCCTGAGCAAGGAAGAGAAGATCCGTGTACCGGCTGCGATGAAAACACGTGTGTCGTGAAGGTTAGTGCATCCTCTCCTAATTTCTCGGGCTGCATTCACTGCCTGGATCGAATCCGCGGCAGCCCGGCCACCTGTCTTTTGTGTGTAAAGCGTCAATAGAACAGTTAGCTACTTCCCGCAATACAGTCCATTACCGCACGCTGCCATGCGCCACCAAAGACAATATGGCAATAAGTAGGTTCTCACAATTGAGACCCCATAGCAATGAAGAATCATTAGCCGAAAATTTTATCAGAGATCAATTTGCTAATTACTTTATGAGTCCAGAAGGGGCTTTACCATGGCAGTTGAAAAAGATATAAATTAACTTATGTATTGAATTTACAAATAATATAATAAATAACAACTCACCAATTTTGTTCTTCTTTTGGTCCTCAAACTCCTCGTAATCTTGAAATATTTTTTTACAAACAGCTACCCATTCATTCGCTTTACGAAATTTATCACTGTAATGTTCGTGTGATTTATCCCATATAATGGGTCTTTCTTGGACCAAGGATATGAGAAAATCTATATCAATATCCTGCTCACTCATGGTAAAATAAAAAATGTCGTTACGCTCGTCTAGCTTCCTCCTCTAGCAGTGCATCACTGTCCGTCGTCGCAGCGGAGCTCCGACAACGCAGCGCATCACCCTCCCTCCCGCTTCGTCTCTTGTCCGTCGATCCGTTGAAACGTCGCGCGCGACGACGCAACGGTCTAATGGGGCATGTCATAAAAAATGTATGGAAAACGACGCAGCGACGACGCTGCGACGACGCAACGCAGCGCCACGCACTAATGGGGCCTCGCTCTTAAATGTAAGTAAGCATTTCTCTCCATTAACTCTTCTTTTTCGCCAGTCTGTCATGCAGGAGCACATTTTAACCCCTATTCGCAGTAGTTCGGTGATTTGTCCGGTATACCGAACTAATGCTACTTTTTAGTCGCAGTAGTCCGGTAAGCACAACGCACCGTACTATTGCTACATTTTTAGTAGCAATAGTTCGCGAAGTAACATAGGCAAAGAAAATACAATAACAATTTAATTACTTTAAAATGAAGACGTAAAGAGAGCCACTTTATATAAAAATAACTGGGTAGAAATGTCGCCACAAATTAGCTAAGCAAACTCTAAGATATAGGTATACAGACTCTTCAGTTGCAAGATAGGTATAAATCATAATGACAATGTCTAATTTCAAATTGTTTACTAAACAATTTTTCCTTCTCAATGCGAATTGGTATTTAATGTATTTATTGCTCTTTAGTAATTCATAATTAATTTAAAGTGTTACCGTAACATCAAAAATGAATGATATAAATGATTTTAAAATCATTGAACGTGGACGAGGGAGGGTTTTATTGTTTCATGGGTATCAGTTTTATAGAAATTCTGTCATTAGTGGGCAAAACAGCTACTGGCGTTGTAAAAACTACAAGAATAAACATATACGTTGTAAAGGCTATGTTACAATAACAAAGGTAAGACCTACTATGTATACTTACTTACCAGTAGGTAGTAATCTACGAATAATGTATCCTATAGAAATGTAACTACTATAGAGTTACCGCTGAAATCTTGGAGTAACTTACGCATACTAAAACAGCAATAAAACAAAAAGGTCGTGTCGGCTCGGCGCCAATATACAATAATAAGATAGCTTGTTTATGTGTTTAATTTTATAGAATAAGTTCAATATTCTTGCAAAAAAAAACTACATTCGCATACAAATTAAAATACGTTTTTTTTTTCACAATTATGTACAGTCAGCGCCAAAAGTCAATGAACGTGTATAAACTTTCAGAATTCGTTTCCACTGTACTCGTCAAAAGTGGATATACGCTGCCGGCCACATAACGTGGTGATCATCGTAAAATTACAAATGTCGGTGAACGCAATGAAATCGCGATACTATTACAAAATGCGGTAAACTTGCATAAAATATAGATTGTGGCATGTGGCATTATGTGTACGGTACGGACTTTTGTTTACTTCACGTGTATAGGTTATTTTGTTGCATTGTTAATTATAGGTAAATTACAAAAGTCGGTAAACATTATTATTATAAAGTAGACTTTAAGATAGTGTGCGCGGGCTTTCAACTTAACGTGTTAATGGTATTTTTAGTAAACTACTTAAAATACTTATGTTACAAAAGTCGGTGAACTTTCATATAATGTAGATCTTAGCGTATTTTTGAGTTTACGTGTTCATGTTATTTTGTTGTAATACATTATGTTCCAAAAATATGTGAAAATTTACATAACATTCACACAGATACTACTTTCGACCTTAATAATATTTTCCTGATTACATGTTTTTTCGCGTTATCGATGATGCTGATCACGAATATGCGAAAAAAAAGGCGGTACTTAGTCATGTTAATAAGGTCGAAAATTGTTTGCACTCACTTTTTTCAATCTGTAGGTGAAGACCTATTCTAACTTCAATTGATAGTCAGTTTTTCCCTGATCAGGATTATGTAAAGATGCCAGAAAGTGAGTTTTCTTATACTGGCGTGACAGAGTTGGCATCTGGCAGAAACTTGCTGCTCCGAAATTCATTTGGCATATGTGGGTTACCTAGGTTTGGCATAATTTTATTTAATCGAACAATTTTGATGCAAAATAATTTGGAAGATGATTCCAGAGTTTTTCATATCCGTATGATTTCTGCACCACTTCGCAACACTCGAAGGCATATTTGAAATATAATTAAGGCGAAAACGCAATTAAAATCACTGACCGAATGGTTCCAGCGACACAACCGTACGATACGCGTGACCGCGCGGATTGGCTGTGTCGCGCGGTACACTTTTTAAGCCCCGCCTTCCGCGGTACCCATTACGTGGTGCCATTTTTTGAGCCGAATTACTTCTATAGGATACATTATTCGTAGGTAGTAATATAATTTTGTGCTGTTCTGTACTTTGTTATAGGAAAGTTCGTAATTCTAATTCATATTAATTTTTTTAGGAAGAAGACACAATTGTCAAAACAGGCGATCACAATTGTAGTTCTGATGAATCGCAAAATACGATTGATGAAAGTATCAGTAAATGCATAACGGAGGCTGAAAAGGGCAGAGAACCTGCACCCAGAATCTATCGAAAATTTCTAGTGGAATTACAAAATAAAGGCCTAGATTTAGCATCTTCTAATCCAATCCCTACATTCTCACAAAAAAAAGATACTATTTATCGCAAGATTCGTAAATATGCTGGAGTGCATAAATTACGTTCATCATCCCATTCCGAAGTACAAGTTCCAAAGTTATTTTTAGATTATTTACTGGCGGATTATTGTGATGACGACGTCAGAATACTTATATTTTGTAACAGTTTTGCTCGGGCTCAAATGAAAACTATTAAAGTATACTTCATGGATGGTACCTTTAAGGCCAGCCCCAGTCCATTTGCTCAGTTATTTAGCATTCATGGAGACTTAGGTAGCACCAATGAGACAAATATTGTGGTACCGCTGGCATTTGCCTTTATGTCTCATAAGAGCGAAAAGGCATATAGAATTGTTTTTGAATTATGTAAGTCACAAATTCCTGAGTGGGATCCTAAAGAGATACATGTTGATTATGAAATAGCCACTATAAAAGCCATAAAATGTGTATTTGAAAATGCCACAATAATCGGTTGTTATTTTCATTACCGTAATTGTTTACAGCGTAAAGCGACTGAATATAACCTAACGTCAAAAAAACATAAATATATTGTTAATTTATGTTCCACGTTAGCTTTGCTGCCTGATCATGAAATTAATGCGGGTTGGCAATACATAAAAAGTAATGAAATAGTCTCTGGTGATGAAAATCTAATAAAGTTTCAGAAGTATTTCGAAAATTTTTGGATGAGGCCTGATTTTATTCATATATGGTCAGTTTTCGCTAATCGTCATCGGACAAACAATATTGTGGAAGGTTGGAATTACAAAATAAATGGGCTCATTAAAAAAAACCCAACCATGATTCAAATTTTGCATGTGCTATATGATGACAATACTCTTGCGAATTTAAAAGTCGATCAGTACACGAGATTTGGAAAGGAGACATTATTAAAAAGGAGTAAGAAATGCATTGAAACAGATGATTTCATAAGGGATGCTCAACTACAGTTAACTTGTGGCGACATTTCTACCCAGTTATTTTTATATAAAGTGGCTCTCTTTACGTCTTCATTTTAAAGTAATTAAATTGTTATTGTATTTTCTTTGCCTATGTTACTTCGCGAACTATTGCTACTAAAAATGTAGCAATAGTACGGTGCGTTGTGCTTACCGGACTACTGTAGCATTAGTTCGGTATACCGGACAAATCACCGAACTACTGCGAATAGGGGCATTTTAATTGGTAAAGGACATTGTTCACGCTCCATACATTTTTAGTCCAAAATTAAATGGACCGCGACTGCGTCGCGCCTCGCTCGCCTCCCCATTTCCGGGGACGAGTTGGGGCCTCTGTGGTCCTCACACCCGAAGAGAGGGCCATATCGAGAGAGATGGCCCTGGGTCGGCCGTAGTGCGAGGGATATGCCTGTTAACGTCACCTTCGGCTATCAAAAACGACCCACAGGCATCGTGCGTTTTGGTCGGTTCGAATCCGACAACCTCTCCCACCGGCTCCGGTGGTGGGGGTATCCGTGGGAATATTTCGCACGTAAAAAGAAAAAAGGTCTTAAAGTTAAAGTGCCGGCCAAAGAAAATAAATACGAAACATAGTATTCTTTTTAATGGCGTCAAAGTTGAGGGATCACAGCCTTAAGTTTTAGTTAATAAATCTTGGAAACATTTTCAATTAAGCTAATTACTGAAAAAGATTGACAAGCACCAGCGTTCGTTTTGCCTGTACCTTCCCATTAGCCCATCGCAGTCCAGTGCTGGCCTTTCCCAATATGTTCCATTTCATCTTGTCGTTATTATATCAGGTCCAACTAAAATATATGCTGTTTTGAACAACGGAGCTTAGGTTTTACCATGGCACACACCAATGACTTTTCGATGCTTTTCGAAGTTATGTGTGTATTTATCACAGGTTTATAAGTGCCCGTTTAATGGCAAAAGGCTCGCCACCAATGGGACCTAAACATAAACTGGCGAAATGTGGGTGCCAGCAATTATGCCTACCCCCTCGGGGATATAGGCGTGAGTTTATGTTATGTTATGTATATCTTAGTCTCAAAATAACAGAACTAATAAGTAGGTATATATTTTTCTTTTTATAAAATCGAATACAAATAATTTTACAAAATTTAAGTTTACAACGAAAAGACAGTTGCAAATATTATACACTTTTTAACAATATATAAATATGGTTAAATTACCGCTAAATGAGACGAGCCACTGGACTTCACTGCACTTACACGTGGAACAGCACTTCAGGAAATGATAATGCGGCGAACACCGTGAACACCAGCATTGAATAAATTGTTACTAAAAGATCTCTTTTCATTTTCATAACTGGATCAAAGCCTGTGTTATTCAAACTATATGTAATATTATTAGGTGTTTTTACATCTTTTGTTACAGCCTTATCTTTTCGACAACATCGTGTATTCCGCTTACTCGGTTTAGATACACTTGTTTTGTTGACTACTTGGTAGTCTTCACAGGGAGTTACGGCTACATCTACATCTTTTATATCTATCGCCTGTGGGATCTCTAACATACTTTTAGAAAGGCCATCTGAATATGTGGAATGATATGAGAATAGAGATTGAGTCGAGGTCTGGCACAGTTCTGCAATAAGCGGATTGGTCACATCTGTGCTATGATTTATCGTTATTGGGAAAAATACAGATGGGACATCTGTTAATCTATTGACACATTCTTTGCGAGGAATATTCACAGCAGTTTCTTTATCAACACAGATAGGTTTATGACGCGAGATGTTATATTTTATCTCGTACCACGGATTTATATCACGATTGATGTCCATTTCCTTTCTTTTCTCTGCATCTTCAATATCAGATAAATATAATGAGTAAACACTAGGATTAGATTCCAAACAACGTAGATTCTCCAGATTCGTGAAAGAAATACCAGTGTAGGCTACACTTTGATTAGAATTTTCAATTTGTGCAGTTTTGTTCAAAATAAATTCTAGTTCCTTGCATTCATCAGCTTCATTTTTGGTAATGTGAGTTTGGCACGTCGTAATTTTTTTAATTTCGTTAAGAAGTCCAACTAATATATCAAACGAGGTTGTGTTTTCTACTCCAATAGGAGTAATAGAAGTTAAACCGCTTTCAAGTTTGTTGTCTAAGCTAGTTGCTTGACATTCATCAGTTGTCTTATTTCTTTCGACTTCAACGATTGAATGGTCGACTTTTGACTCATTATTTGGATCATGTTTTAGTTTTGGATCAACATTGTGATATGCTGTATCGAGAACTAACTTGGAACATATTCTAGCTTCAGTTGAATCACTAGAAACATCGCCTGCGGAGTCTTGCTCTAATAAAGGTTGAAGTTGTCTCCCCCTGTAGCACTGACTATCTTTGTGAGCTTTTTCGACAATATTATCAACTCCTTTATTGTTTGATGTGGGATTTTTGTCAATAGACTTAAGACATGCCAAGGAAGATTTTTGACACGAGCTTTTAGACACTTTCTCTAACAATTGAGTTAATGATTGAGATCCAGACCTAGTAGTTTTGTATTCGGGAAAAGCATAGCCGACCGTAGTAATTTGCATAGGAATATTAGTGAAATTCCAGTCTAAGTTAGATTTAGATAAAATAGGCATGTTTTTTAGATTTATTAGCTTCTCCTGTGCAGAGTTCTCTGGCAATGTTGCATTAAGAATTAAAGAACCAGTGTCCCCTGCCTGTAAAAGAAATAATGGTTGTATCGAGGTCTTTGGCGTCAATCCCAAGTTTTTCATTCTCAAACGCTTTGAAAAAGTGCCCACAGATATGGTATTGCACAAAGTGTGTTTAATTTTTTCTACATCCATACCAGATAACGACTGTGCATCGCTTTTCTTATTTTTCAGTACAATTCCATCATCGGTAGTGCCCTCGATAGAGTTCGAGTCTACTGAAAATCCTTCCTCACAACTGAGCGCGCCAAAAGAAATATCATTGCAGTTGTCTTTAGTCGACCTCGAGCTAGGTTCATTGCATTCACTTAAAACTTCCAGACCACATGTGGGGTTTTTTAACATAAAGTCGATAATACGGTGTAGCTTGCTGCCTGCTTCTGTAGACTCTTGAGGAGATAGAGATGATGAGTTGGATCCTGAAATATTTTAATGATTACAAAAACTGATCCACCCACAAACATGACTTGGCTATATAACATAATAGCTCGGGGGTCCTGGTAAAATGTCGGTCAAGTGCGAGTCGGACTCGCGCACCGAGGGTTCCGTAACTTAACTACATAAATCGTTATATATATATATTGAAAGCGTTGACTTAGAAGATTGAATTTTGCACAGTTTAAAGACGTTATAGACCCGAGAATGTGGTAAGAAATTCAACTTGATACCTCCACGCATTGCTGAGTAAAAGGTCTAGACAGACAGATGGACAGACGGACAACGAAGTGATCCTATAAGGGCTCCGTTTATTTTCCTTTTGAGGTACGGAACCCTAAAAACATCTATAATATAATAATCGCAAACTTGAGAAAAACTACTTAAGAACCATAAGATGGATATATCGTGTCAAAGTTTTAGCTCAATCGGTGTAGAACCTTTGAGTGCTTGAAGCTTACACAAATCAACAATTCTATAGATTCATTACCCATATCAATGTTATCTGGAACAAGGGGTGCACGTGACTTTTTTGCAGGATGAAGAGGTTCTATTGTAATTGTCCCGGAAGAGGCACGACCATAGTGATTTTTCACGTACGACTCTACTTCCACCATCTTTTGGCTGTAAAAAACACAAAGGTAACTACAGAAGTTGTTATACAATGTATACAGCTGTGCAATTCTTTAAAGTCTTAAGCTTACTGCGTCGAGCTCAGCGCTGCGACAGCTTTGATAGAGCAATCTCTTGATAGACAATTTATTGGTCGGGATGGTTGACGTCACTGGAGAACAACCAATGACAATTTATATCAAAGTCGTTCGCAGCGCTGTGCTTTGAGAATTGCATAACAGATAATAAGCAATAGTTCTTACATTGTTTCAGGTGTTTCAGCTACGTTAATGGGTTTGAAGGACGGCCCGTTCCCCGCAGGTACTCTTTCTTTTGTTTCAGGGCTATTGCTGGTGGAATGTCGCGTTCGGGCAGGGCGATCTAATATAAGAAATATAATGCACAACAAACTTTATTATTGAATTGAAATTATTTATATTAAAGTTAACTATTGTATAATTGATTTATTTGGATTATATTTTATAGCCGAATTCAAATTATGATCAATAAAAATATTCTTAGGGCATTTTACGCAAATGCGAGACAGCATTTTATTAAGTATGAGCAATAAATAAATTCACCTTTACACACCTATTGGAAGGCTCGACTGATATGGAAGTTTTAAGGATACTGCGGAAACTGCATCATTTCCTTGGCGTCTCACTCTATTCCTAAAATTAGCTGATGTTACAGTGCGTTCAGCAACTGGCGGAGCTGGAGCCGCGGCCAATCTTTGTAGTCTATCCGTTATTAAGTTCCTACCGTATCTATTCTGGTACTCTGCGCTGTGAGCTTGTACATACGTTCTTTTCGGTTGAGCTAAAGAGTTCAGCCTCGAGGTAAATTTAGAAGGACCTCTGACTGCCTCGCCTCTAGCTTCTTTAGCCTCATCTAATATATCAGTAATTTTTTTCTTGTTAGGTTTGTCTATGTATCTGTCGTCTGTAGGAACCTGCTGGTATGGAATTTTTGGAGCTTCCGCTCCACTAATTTGTCTGACTTTCTTTTCTCTCGCCATGTTCGCTCGAGTATTTCGATCTACAATTTCATTATGTTGTTCCATTCGAGAACGTCGTTTGTAAGCACCTTGGCGCGAAGTGACTCGCCCATCGTTTGCTATATTGGTGGTGGGTTGGTTGGTATCAGTCTTATCTTTTCTTGCAGGCTTCAGCTCTTTGCCAGATTTTAATCTATTCCTTTGGACGTTTTCAAATTCATGTAAAAGTTGTGAAATAGCCTTCAATGGATTAGGTTCCTGTACTTTAGTTGGACTAGGGAGCCTTGCATTCCGATCTCTTTTATTTCTATCAGTCTCAGATTTAGGAACAGGAATCTGCGATTTTGAGCTGATTATTACTTTTGGTGTTACATTTATTGGACTATCAGATCTTTTGAAAGAGGTACCATTTTCAGGGTTATTTCTATCGAAACTAAAGGTACTGGGGTTAGATGATGTGAGATGATGTTTTAAGCTAGTTCCACTGTCGCTGCCCTGAATCGAGCCGCTACCTTTATCTCCAGTCACATCTATTTGGTGACTAGTGGCACCTGAATATTTGTTTTGTGATTTGTTATCTGAATCTTGGCGTTTTCCTATTTTGTTCATTAGTTTGTATATTTTATCAATACTCTTCCTGCATTCAAGCGAAGGCTGAATTTTCTTAAGGTCTTTCTTATCCGTTTCACATTTATCCGGGTCCTTTGGATTATTTGTTTCCGGTTCATTTAGCGCTCTTGGTGTTATATTTGGCGCCTTCGGTGTTGACTCAATTGTTCGAGTGCCTACGTTAGTTTCATTTTCACTTAGTAAGGATTGAGACCTGAATACAGATACACCAGTTAGCTATACTGTGTGAAGTTAATAATTATAGTTACGTGTTTATTTTTCATACCGATTCATGTATTAGATTAGATGGGCAGAAGTTCGCCAGCTGCGATATGAACCTATTAACACTCAGTATCGTCCAGGAATCGAACCCGGAGCCCAATGATGGCACGCAAAGAACAGTAAAGGTATTTACGCAGGTGAAGTCGTAGATACCAGCTTGTAAGAGGTAAATTTAAAACATCAAATTGCAAAACCACAAGAATTTTGCTCATTTCTGTTTGCTACAAGTTAAGTTAACAATATTTCACAAAAACTTACACCTGCTCATTTGCTTCAGTTGTTTCGTTTCGATCTGCTATCTCGTCATTGTCGTTCGTATTGCCCTCTATGTCACTGTGTGAGATTAGTTGTGAGAGTATGTTCAAATTGGTTCTGAAGTCGCCTGACACACCCGACGTCGAGGCAGATATTATTTCCTTCTCTTCCTCTTTTTGTTTCATTGTTAAGTACATCATTTCAGTAACGGCATCATCTAGATAGTAACTTCTGTTTATGAACTTTTTGCTGTTCAACTCTTGTGATGGCTGTTCTTCTTCATTTTCAAGATTTTCAAGAGCTACATCGAGATATTCTTTCGGATTCTCTCCTCTACGATTTTTATTTTTCGCTTGCTTAAAGTCTGCATCTGTACTTTGACCATATATAGAGTTGTAGAATGACTTATTAGTTATTGACAGCTTCGTCACAGAGTTCGAAGCTTGTGGCGTTGGAGCTCGATTGCCAAACTTATTCTTAGATATCTTACAGCTCTCCGCTAATGCCATTTTCTTTTTCTCACGTTTCTCTCGTATTTCAAGCAGTTTTCTCCTTTTCTTCTCTTCCATAGCGCGAGATTGATTCTCGTACGGCGACTTAATTCTGACTCTTGTTGGAGACTTCTTTTTCAATGGAACTGATTGTGACAAGTCTTCGATATTTTCTTCAGGTAAGGCATTCTGTATTAATAATTTCTGCATTGTCATTCGCAAGTCGGCAGGACATATCTGGAATGAGGCTTCTTTAGGAGTGTGAATTTGGACTTCATCGATATTATTACATAAATGGTAACGGAATGCACTCTCATCGCTCATATGCAAATGGGTATCAAAGGATACAGTGCGACGATTTTCTTTAATTTGGGAGCCAAAACTATAAGAATCATCCTCAATAACTTCGTTATCATCTTTTTCTAAATCCTCATTATCATCATTTGCTTCATTTTCATCGCAGTTCTCTTGTATAACGTTAGCTTCATTAATATCAGTTGTGTCTTGGAAATCATTAATTTTACTAATTTCATTTAATTCTGTAATCTTTACATTATTTTCAAAGCATTCATTGTTTTCAGGAATTTCTTTATAAAGCACAGCAAGTGGCACTTCTGTTGCGGGTCTGGTATCTAAAAAAATAAATTTGGCATAGGTATATAATAATGCCCTAGAAACAATTATTACTATTGAATAGGGCCAATCAATTGGACCCTGCTTCAGCACCTATAAGTCAATATGTAATTATGGAAACGAGTGTACGGGCCCCAACAAGGCGTTCTGGGTGAACAAGGCGCAGGTTATTCTTTTGAGATAATAGGAAAGTCATGATAAATCAATCCACAAGGAAAGGAAAGGAGGAGCACAAGGGTGGACAACGAGCTCCAAAATACAAGCTTTGAATGTAACTGGAATTGGAGATATAGAAATACACGGACTACTAACCTTCTAAAACTTTCGGTATTGGCGTGGTTTGCAGAAACATAATTGAACTTATATTACTCACGACGTGGCCCGTTTCAGAGCGCTTTAGCTTAAAAACCACATCTACCCTTGATTCCTTTTTAGAGTCTTCAATAGGCTGCTCCTTTTGACAGCTGATGATCAAATTATCATCACAACATTTACTCAGTAGCTTGTACGAGCCGCTGATACATTTAGGGACTTCTACGATTATTTTCTTCTCGAGAATCTTAGACAGCGATCTGATATCAACCTCCGAACGAACTAAATCGTCCCACGTCGAAGTTTGATGTCCAACTTTGCACTCTACGTGTAAAGGAATACTGGTAGAAGTTGCTAAAACTTTGGTATTGGTCAGTGAAGTATCTTCAGCGTGTTCTACTTCTTTCCACTTCTCTTTAGCTTTCTCGGTTAAATAGTCACCATTGCTGATGCGCTTCAGTTGTTCTATAGTGTTCTTTACGTATCTTATTATGTTGTCCATGTAGAAATTGTAGTTGTCCTCCAAGCGTTTGCAACAAACATAGTCGAGAAGCGAAGCAGGGAGTACAGAGGCTTCAATATCTTTGCTATTGGCGAGGACATTGAAACTTTTGAGCTGTTCTTTTATGAATGGATCTTGGAATAGAAAGTGTCTATTGTAGTCTATGTCATCAGTTGTTTGGATTTCTAGATCTCCGAACTTATGACAGAGTTTGTTCTCTACGGAGGAAGGAATGTTAAGGAGGTCTAGTCTTTCTTTGTTGATTAAAAAAATATTTTTTAAATCCTCATTGCTGTAAACGTCGCTGACGTCAGAGCCGTCGGATTCAGGTTCATCGTGGTAGACCACGGTTTCAACGCGTTGGTTTGTTCTGACGCATGTTAGGTCCTTGGCGCTGGTCATAAGTTTAGTGCCTAAATCGATATTCTTGTACAAAAGCACTAAATCCCTAGGAGTGAGGGTGTCACCATCTGTAAAAGAAGATATTTTAGGACAAACCCAAAGTAAGATTAGCTTATTTTATGTTATGGTTTCTAGAATGCATATTATCGATACTTTAAAAAAAACGTTTTTATCAGTATAGTACAATATTGATTTTTAATACATGCAAATGAGTCAATCATCTGCATCTATTAAATGGCTGTATTTTATATTGCAGACATACACTTCAATTTTATTTATTTGAAACTTACAAGTGTTCTCAACATTGAAAAGCTACTGAAGTAAAAAACTTACCACTAGCACTGAAATTTTGGTTCTTGGCCATCATATCTAACAATTCATTGGCCGTTTGGTACTCGTGCGAATTATCGTCGGCCGGAGGACACTCGCCATGACCTCCATCGTCATCCGGCACTTTGCTTATTAGCATTACTTACTTCCTCATAAATTTAGTTTCAAATATCTTTAAAAAAATATCACCTAGTCGAGAAAGTATTAATAAAATATTATCTAGAAAATCACAATTGATAAAACCGTTTTTATATAAATTTTTGCGTGAACAATTTTCAAACGTACGAATTGATATAGAATTTGAGTCATTTTTGATTTTGGAACATGTTGACTTTAGATTGACAAAGGCCGGTTGAAATAAAAATAAATTATTTGTGTTTATGTATAAAGGTGCACATACACGGCCGCTTTAACTAAAACATTTATTTGATTTCATTTCACTTACTCAGTGAACAAGCTGATGACCACGATTCCGTCCGCGTGAATGCCGGCTAACGTGACAAACTTTGAAGATTCTAGTTTTTGGTATATATTTGTAAACTAAGATTTTGTCTACTTAACCAATCAATGATTCTGAAGACCTTTCTAATAAAATTCGTATTCAATTCCCTTCAGTATCTTTTGCGTCGATCGCTAGCAAACGATACATACAAGATTTCATGAAATATTGTCATATTTTGATTAAAGTTTATTTATTACATTTATTTAATGTGTGATGTCAGACGGAGATTCACTTTGAAAACCATAGACTATCTTATACAAACCCTTCAAGACTCTAACCTCTATATGTTCCGTGGAGCGACTGCAACTGATCTCCACAACCCACTGGCGCTATTGGAGTTGCCCTTTTTAGGGTACCAACTAGCCGTAACGTATAAGAACGGGGCCGCCGACAGTTTAATGTGCTTTTTTATACTACTTAGGTGGCAGACAAGCGCACGGCCCACCTGATGGAAAGTGGTTACCGTGGCCTAGCCACACTCGCGCTGCCGACCTTGTAAGCACAGAGTCTCTGTGCCGTCAGTGTTGAGGACAAAGCAGGACAAGCCTTTAGTCATCCCACTGACAGCACAAATTCTCCAGTGAGCTCTGGCTACCCTACTCACCGCTCAACGCTCTCCGAGAACGTGTACATCACGTATTTGTAGAAACGTATAAAACCCCCACGGATACCCCCACCACCGGAATCAGTAGAAAACTCGAACCGACTAAAACGCACGACGCCTGTGGGTCGTTTTTGGTTGCCGAAGGTGAGGTTAACAGGCATATCCCTCGCACCCCGGCCTACCCCGGGCCATCTTTCTCGATCTGGCCCTCTCCTCAGGTATAGGGATCACAGAGTCCCCAACTCGTCCCCGGACAATAAAAGTACTTAAAATATTGTGCTGAATAAAAATATTTATTAGTATAATTGAGGTACAACAATAACATTAAATTAATTTAGATAAAATTCAATTAAGTACATAATGCCAATAAAATACTGAATCACAATAGGAATGTTAAAATTATATTCTTGATTATATATCATTGGTTCATGCATTACGTCAGTCTTAAATAATATATTAATAATACCTCTAATGATAAATACAACATTATAATAAATTATTATGGTAGGGTGGAAGTATAGGCCGATACCCTGGCAGCGGTCGGTCGGTCTATAACGGTTATTGGCACCTGTCTAGTTGTTAGCAATCGGGTATTTGACTGACTAATCAAATTAGTTACTTTTTTAGGAAACGTCAAAACGGTACGTTATAAGGAATCTTGTATGAAATAAATTATTATGACGTCATAATATTTAATAATCGAATAATGGTTGGCTGATTAAAAATTAATAAAAATATAAACCGACGCAAATTTTGTCGATCTTTTACCATTCTTAATTTAATAACTTTCAATTATATAATTTATTTTAACTATAGGAAAATACCCAATTATGAGTTAAAGGGAAAAAATAATGGTATTATTGTTGATAATATTATTTTATTACTAGCAGGGTCCCACGGTATCACCCGCCGTATTTTTATTCGAATAACGGCCCACCACGTTGCATCTGTCGGCTCATAAATATAATGATAATGTATAATATTTCCCAAAATTGAAAAATCGCTCACGTGGTTTCAGAGTTTAACATGTTCACACAAACAAATTTCAGCTTTATTATTAAAGATTTTACTACAGATTCCTTGCTTTTTCAATTTAAACTCAAAAGTGGCAATATTAAGACGGGTGCCAATAATAGAATTGTTTTTACCCCTATCCGATATGGGAATCCGTTAGTGCATTATTGTACACACTATAGTGCAGCTGTTGTTAGCATTCGAGCCGTCGACCTCCAAAAATCATAGCGCACTCTAACTTACTCTAAGAACAATGATAGAGCGAGACAGATAAAGGTTTGACCAGACGACTCCGAAAATTAGAATCATTATTATTTACAAGGAGACCAAGTGGCTGGTCGATTAAGGATTAAGTTCTAAGTGGTACTGATATATTTTGCTACAAAAACTATAATTATCTTGTGCATTTTTAGTTGTTAGAAACGTGTATTATCTTCATGCTGTCGCGGTAGAAATAGAGTAACGATGTCACTTGAAGCTAAACTATGATCTATGACCATATCTGTTCAGACGACATTGAATGTTCAGAGGAAAATGATACCAAAGACCATAAGGTTTACATTACTGAAAAAAGAGGGTTTTCATTAAATGGTCTTGTCGCTTACACTCTTTAGCTTTTCAATGGTGGATATGACAGTCGAAAGTTTACGCGAATATACATATATACATTTTGAAGTAAAATTATTTTTAATGGATTATTTCGCGATTTATTTCGTGTTATATTTTGAGCTCACTTTAGTTTTAATTTACAATTCAACGTAGCTGCGGGCACTTCGAGATACTTTACTTTATAAATATGAGAAGACCACACTATCTTAGTCGCTTCCATGGCTGCTGTGAAGCAACCGAAACGTCGGGATTACTGTAAATAACACTAAATACATTGCGAAAGAATCCTTTATAATAGTTTCATTTCTGTAAGTTCTATCGTAAGATATCATGTCAATATAAGATTGACAAAAATATTGTAGCACTTCAGAAAGTTGTTAGTTAATGTGTTGTCTATGACGGAGTTCTAAAGAGCGATTCTAATAGTTCCGGCTCCGTTAAATCCTTCTTGTATTGTTGAGCCAGTTCTTGGATCAAATGACGGCGACGGACGTGGGGTGGTTGATATCTGGAAATAGGGCATTTAATTATATACATACATCCAGGACTAAAATATGCGTCAAGAGTTCTCAGCCAGACGGATGACGCACATGTGCGTCACAGCAGGTTTAAAAAAATAAACTTTTGATTACAAATGTACGCACATGTGCGTCACAGCAGGTTTAAAAAAATAAACTTTTGATTACAAATGTACAAAATGTACAATGATTCAGCTTATGGGTCCGTCAATTTAAAAAAGATATTTTTCTTATTGCAGTGACGTGCAACGAATAATCGTCACGTAAGAGTCAAGCGCACGCACAGGTCGGTGTTGAGGCGCGTGCGGCGGGCGGCGTCGAGCGCGGCGCGGCGCAGGCAGTCGGGCAGCAGGCGCGGCGCCAGCAGCGCGCCGTCGGCCAGCGCGCCGCCGCCCGCCGCGCCCGCCGCGCACTGCACGCGCACCAGCCCGCAGCGCCGCGCGCTCACGCACAGCGTGGTCACCTCGTGCCGCCGCCACGGCAGCCCGCTCTCGCAGTACGACAGCAGGGAGTCTGCGGAGCATTAGCTTACTTAACTCCAAGCTCAAGGACGCAAATATGCGTCGATAGCAATGTCCACACGTGCTGATGACGCACATATGCGTCACCGCAGAACTATCAAAAACATATTGAACTCTATAAATTTAAAATGTTTAGTAAAAATACTTGGGTATTAATAATACTATCTATACATTTAATAAATAATTAACAAAATTAACGATTTAGACACCAAAATATATATCGAAAATCAAACTTCTAAGTCAACGCATTCAAAATATAATACGGTTTATATAGGTTAAGTTACGGAACACGCGGTGCGCGAGTCCGACTCGCACTTCACCGGCTTTATTTGTTAAAACGGTCTTGGTGGAAAGTGCTATCAATTGTACAATGGTGGCCTTACCTATCGGCAAATTGAGATGATCTTCGAAGTCCTCCAACCATATGATGAGAATCTTAGTCGTGAAGTCTCTGTTGCGCCTTCCGCTACCTGCAGACATAACAGCTTTTTTTGACGGTTTTTTGACGTTGAGTCGTTATTTACCAATGTTCCATTACAAGACTGTCTGCAAATTATTGGAACTAAATTGAAGGATAATGGTCTACCGGATAGTTATGCGACACTGCTGCAGAGTTGCCTCGAAGGGAACTACTTCCTTTACCATGGTCAAAATTACCTCCAGATAAACGGCGTCGCCATAGGCAGCCCTTTGGCACCAGTCGTGGCTAATATCTGGATGGAACATATTGAGGAAATGGTGTTTCAGAACGCCCACGCCCAAATTAGGCTATGGAAAAGGTACGTAGATGATATATTTTGTATATTCAAGGGCAACAGGGAGCAGGTGGTTCGCTTTACTGAGTATCTCAACTCATTACATGTGAAGACACAGTTTACGTATGAGATTGAGAACAAAAGAACATTATCTTTTTTAGACATAAAGTTGATGGTGAGAACTGATGGCTCCTTGGCCCACACTGTGTATCGTAAACCCATTCACACAGATAGATACCTGCACGCCTCCTCGCATCATCACCCACTTCACTTAAAATCCGTAAGTTCGACGCTCATCAAGCGAGCTAATGACCTGTGTGACCCTGAGCACCTACAGCAGGAGTTAGATCATGTTCAGGAGGTTCTTGAGGTGAACGGGTATGGTACGAGTGCTAGAAAGCCGCGATGTGCACCGAGGAAGATGTTGCTGGGTGTTGACCGCCAACCGGCATACATGCCGTATGTGAAAGGTGTAACGGACAAAATCGGATCTTGCTTACGGAAGTTTTCCATCAAGACGATTTTTAAACCGTTCGCCAAAGTAGCGAAATACGTGCGAACATCGAAGGACGTCATACCTCTACAAACACCGGGTGTTTATAAAGTGGATTGCAGCTGCGGTAGTTCCTACATAGGCCAGACCAAGCGAACCATTGCAGAGAGAGTCAGAGAACATATCGCAGCTGTGAAAAACCGTCAGTTCAACAAATCGGCAGTAGCAGAACATCTTGAGTCGGGTACCAATCACTGGATTGAGCTTCATCAACCCAAAGTCCTCTCCACTGATCGCCACTACTATTCACGGATTGTGCGTGAAGCCATTGAAATCAAAAAATATAAAAATTTCAATAGGGAAGATGGATTCAAGCTATCCGGAACGTGGAATCCAGTGATTAAGATACTAAAACCAAAAAACACAGTGCCGTTAAAAACTGACATAGTGAGTGTGGTGTGTCGCCAGCCTAACCATTCATAATAAGTGTAATGGTGGGTAGGCGCTCAAAAAATGTTCCCCGCATACATCTCGACCCTCGAAGACTAGTCAAGTCGTGACCACGGGTGCTGCAACGCATCCGAAACGTCGGCAGAAAGTTCCAAAATATAATTCGCGAGAAGTCCCGATACTTAGTATAATTATAACAGCTATAAATGACATGTCCTTTTGTTGATGTCATATTTCTTATACAAACATGTCTTAGATTATATAGACAATACAATGAAGTTAAGGTGAAAAAAAAAACTGATAAACCTTGGCTCCCAAACTAGGTAATCCTGTGACTTAGGAGTCAGTGCTTTGCTGTTACTGCTATACCAAACAATTTCAGATGTACAATGCACAAGTGTGACAAATTTAGTTCTATACAGCTAAATATAGAAGTCGTTATTCGAGTGAGTATTTTAAAATTTTAATGTGTACTTTAATTACGCGTTAACCATTGAACAGATTTGGATGAAAATTGACACAAAGATAGACCATTTCCGGTTTGACTCATAGGATATTTTTCATCACGAAAACAATTTCCTATGGGAAACACGCATGGGGGGTATTTACACATGAACAGCCATCATCTAGTGTTAAAATAACTATTTATTACGAAGCACATACCAGTAAGCACATTGGCGGGTTGCTTGTCCAGATCGAGCGAAAGAGCCCGGTGCTTGTCGCCCAGAGCAGGCGGCGCTCGCTCGGCACGCTCGGGCCGCTCGGAGCGCTCAGACTCGCTCACGCTGCGCTCATACGAGCCCGCGCCCGAGCTGCCGCTCGACACGTCCCAGCACGAACCGCTCGCTTTGTCACCGCTGTACATAACATAATTACATCGTCAGGTCGCAACGCATGAAAGAGATAATTCAATCTACATTTAATGCCTAAGAAAGATCTGCCTAAATTTTGCCACATAAAAATACATTATATGCTGCTCCAATGACGTCAGTGGTGTATCTTCCCAAGCACCTTAAGAACTCTGTCGTGAACTCATCGCCAGCAGCATTTCAAGCCAAAGAGATATCACCCCCTCTCTCTTTGTCTCTCATAGGTTTGTCACAGGATCTACTAAAGTCTAGACCAGGGATGGGCAAAGTACGGCTCGTGGGCCAGCTCCGGTACGCAAAACCATTTAATGCGGGTCCTTCTTACGGTCCAGAAGTATAAAGTAGATTCTAGTTATTTTAATACACGTGCATATAGAATAATAGACGTTCAATAGCGCTATGAGAGCCTTCCCCATACCTGGGAACTAGGAGGGGACTCTGTGGTTCCCACACACGAAGAAGGCCCGATCGAACCGCAGAGAGGAGAGGGGTATTAGTATACAAAACGCATTGTTCCTATAATTCTGTCCCCCCTCGCAAAATGGCTTTAGTTTTCTGCCACCCCTCGCAAAATGGATTTAACTTTCTGTCCCCCCACTTGCAAAATGGCTTTAACTTTCTGTCCCCCCACTCGCAAAATGGCTTCAACTTTCTGGCACCCCTCGCAAAATGGCTTTAACTTTCTGGCCCCCATTAAAAAAGTTTGCCAACCACTGGTTGCCAACCACAGACGAACGTTACATGGATCACAAAAATATTTGTTTGCTCCATTGGTGGATCGTGGTTTTGAATCCTAGCGGACTTAGAAGGCAGAGCTCCTGTAAAATTCCTGTACTGTCAAATACCAGTATAATATGTGGCCTACGTTAATCTTAAAAACTAATGTTACCTGTTCGATAAACAGGAGCCGTCGACATCGGACTTGATGCTGTCACTCTGCCTGTCCTCACTGTCCGACACCTCGTAACCAGAGGGCACTACAAACGCGATCTCGTTGGTGGAGTCTGACCAGTACAGCACCTAATGTAAACAATCATCTTAGACACTTGTTAGGAGGTAGGACACGACGGTATTCCCGTCCGAATTGAGCAGCCCGACTGGGGAAGTACCTCCACCTTACAGAAAGAAAACCACGGCTATAATAACCTCGTGTTGTGTTCCCGGCGGTGAGTAAGGTAGCCAGAGCTCACTGGAGAGTTTTTGTGCTGTCAGTGGGAAGACCAAAGGCTTGTCCTGATTTTGTGTTCTGCACTGAAGGCACAGAAAATCTCTGTTCTTATAGGGTTGGCAGCACGGATGTGACTCCACTGGTGTTACATACGTTCATAGGTCACGGTAGCCACTTCCCATCAGGTGTGCCGTGTGCTTGTCTGCCAATTAAACTGTAATAAAAAAAAAGACACACTAGACAGGTACAAGTTGACCGGCAACTTGGTGACAATGTACTTAGACTGCGTAAAGAGACCACCAAAGAGACTTAAAATGCAGCGTCATTTTAAGTCTCTTTGGTGGGGCGTACGGTGTGCCACTGGAAAGGCGCGCCCATCCACCAATCTTGTTCTTCTCGTGTCAATGATCCACTGTTGATGCTAAATTGTACCCGAATAAAATTGTGCCATCTCTAACACGCTGTCAAAGGCCTTATTCAGGTCGTCTTTAGTGTAGGAGTGTTTAGGAGGATATGACATAAGGAGACACGAGACCAAGTGCGCTATGGGCTGCACGGGAGCACCGCAGTCCAATGCTGTTAAGTCCGGATCTCGCATTGTCTACCTGTATAGATTTTATCTAGACCAGCCGACTGTGCGTAGACGATTGAGAGACCTCCATATTGCGCATGGGAGGTCGTGTCCCAGAGGTATTTTTTCCTGGAGAGCTAGGAGGGAGTTTCTACATACATAGGTTCGCGTCTTTGGTTGATCAGTCCTGTTGTTGGTTTTTTGATTGTTCAGTTAGTGCACATGCGCGAACTTTTTGACATTTGGTCACAAAGTTTGCCGATATCTTATACTTACTGGCAAACTTTGGGAACTTTTACAAACCTTCAAATAATCGGAGAGTGCTACTTCCACAGTCATAATGACAAAATTATACCGTAAAAGTGTTTTTACCATCGGGGCCCGATTCTACTAATTTTATGTTATAATATAACCATTGTCATACTACTGTCACTGCACACTACGTCATTTAATTTTTGACTTTACTGCTGTGCTTTTAGAGTCTAAAATTAAATAACACCTTGTAGAGTAAATAAAAATATGTAATGAGATCCAATAATATTTACGGGAATTAACGCGATCATGTTATAGGTACATACATACATACAGACAGAGTCAGCCTGTGACCACAGCCGGTGTAACCTGGTCGGAACGTCAGGCAAATCAGAGGTATGGACGTATACCTTGATCGAGTTAATTCCTGTATACATTATTGTATATCATGGAACGCGAAAGTTAAAAAGATGTAATTAATTATTATTCATTTAATTTTGGACTTTAAGCCAAGTACAAATAAAGTCTAAATTTAACTGTGATGTTTTGCAATGACATAAAATTGTCAGAACCGGGCCCCTATTGGTGAGTTTGGTGCAGGCCATACCTGTTCCCTCCCGTCGTAGGCGGCGGGCGCGGCGGGCGCGGCGGGCGCGGCGGGCGCGGAGGACGCAGAGGGCGCGGGCGGCAGCGGCACTCGCGCGTCGTAGCTGGTGTCCACGTGCCCCGTCCAGCCGGGGTGCCCGCGCACGCGCACGGGCGCGCCCAGCCTGCGGCACCACACAACATTCAATACATTAATATTCTACAACATTATCCGCGTGGTGACGGAAAAAGAATACAAGTATCACCACACCATCTCATTCGAAGGGTATCGTAAGACCACCAACGCAAAAATACGTAGACGATATGGAATTTAAAATGCGGATAAACATATCTATATACTTTTTTTTTTGCAAACATATACATATTATACATAAAAACACCCAGACCAATGCAAATATACATATTCATGCATACACATCGAAGTCGAACGTCCTACCGCTACCCGCCAGAGGCCGCCTAATTAATTTGAGTCTTTAATATACATGACACAATCCCTACCTAGCGAGCCCATTACCGCGGGTATTCCTCTCAGTATTGAGAAGTCAGACGGCAATCGCTTCCATGAAAGCAGTATAAGTCTAACCATAAGGAATGAGTAAAGCGAACTCTGGCCTCCAATGCAACTGGACTAAAATAGTAATGATGATCTGCATAGTGGTGTACTTAGTGGGAATGGCGTAGTTCCCAGCGGAGTAGAATTAGGTATTTGACTGACTAGTCAAATTAGTGACTTTTTACTAAACGCAATACAAGTGATGGCCTTATTCTATGTTCATCATTATAGCGAGACCACCATATTCACATTATTTTAAAGTGTATTTCATTGTCACCATCTTTCTTACTATTTTTTTTCTTCTTAAAATACGTATTTTATGTTTTGTACTTAAATACCATTTCTTAAAAAGTATTTTGTATTTTATTTGAAATACTTTTTGAAATATATTTTGGATATAATAAGTAAGTTATGGTACAAGTGTGTAATGTTGGTAATTACCACTGAGGCGCCATTAAGAGAGCCGTTAGATGAGGGTCTTAAGAGAGCCGAGAACGGTAATCATCAACACACACGCGTACCATACGACGTTTTTCAACACACTTGTAAAGAAAATTAGAAAAGAAAGAAAATAATTTTTCCTTGGTATTTTCAGGTAAGTAGTAAACTTCACATAATGTTAAGATTTTCAAATCTTATATCGGGCATTGTACAATATAAATCATTTTCTCATAACTAGTACTTGTAGACATTTTAATTAATAAATAACTTTAATTTGAACACAGTGAATACGAGTTGTGAATTCTTTTCCATAATGGTAGGCAAAATTATTTAGTTTTGCTATCAAATCAAATCAAATTTCATTTCCATAGACCATGGTTGCATTAAAGGTGTTGTAATATTATGATACTATGCCCACGCATGTAGCAATGGCGGTCGGCTATTGACCAAAAGAATGAAGCACTGCAATTTAGAAAGTCTATAAGTGGTTTCAGATAAGCGTATTCTGATGGCCGATACCATCCCCGAGCAATTTTTGTATATAACGAATAAACTTTAAAACTGTTACACCGATTTCAAAAAAATATTTACCATTAAAAAGCTACATTAATTTTTACTGACTAATAGATGCCGATTAAAATTTCGATAAATTTGAAATTCTTAATGAAACTCCCAATAATGTAGCCACTACACAACAATCAAGGTGTAAAAACATGACCTAAAAACCCTATACATATTCTTTATTCCTTATGTCAGAATTCCACAAGAGTGGAACTGCGGGAAATAGTACAATGAAGAGGTCCCGCTATCATGACGCACATTGTTTTAGAATTCTGTTTAGCGTTTAGTGGCGAGTTGTTAAACTATAATGAAAATTGCATGCTCTGTTTTTGTTCGGTTTCGCTATGGTGCACTAGATGGAGGCGAGGGACGAGGTATGACGTCATGCCCGCGCGTTTTCTCACCCGCATTTGACGACGCGTTTTTCTTAAGTGAAATTTCACTAAGGCATCTCCGTTATTTAATTATATAATTATATACGTCAGGTGCATGGCTCGAGTCAACAAAAATAGTACCCAGAATACGGCGATGAACTCACCCCTTAACACGTGGGACCTAATACAAAAATTGGTGAAATGTGGGTGTTAATTTACTTTTTTCTAACCCTCCGGAGACAAAGGCGCGATTATTTTTAAACAATATTAGCAACCGTAATTTCTAATATTTCCTCTAACCCCTCCAGGTAGCGGTTACATCAGTAGTGTAATGGCCAGGGTAATAGCCCGGGACCCCTCGATTGTAAAGTCGACTCCTTAAACACAATGCTACCGATCCATCAATATGTATGTATGTATGTATGTGTGTGTGTGTGTAAAACGTACCCTCGAAGCATCCGCACGAATGCGGGAGGCACAGTGCTGAGGTCGCGCGCGTTGGCGACGATGTCAGCGGCGTGCAGTTGACCGGCGCGTGCGCAGAACACGTGCACGGTGGCGGCCGCGCGCGCGCCGCACGCGTCCAGGCGCCGCAGCGCCGAGGGGAAGCCCGCGCGCGACGACGCCAGCGCCTGCAGGCGCGGCAGCCCGCCCTTCTTGTCGCCCCCTATGTTCAAGTATCCGAAATGGGACAAGAATAGTCTAGCGGTCTGGAATTCTGTCACCGGCTCTGGGGGAACGTATTCTTCTGGTACCTGGACAAAACAATCATTGTACATTATTCAGATATATTGGGACAGTGGTTGAATCCCTGTTCCCGGGTGGGCGGTGGAACACGATCCACCGCAAATGCCTCCGCCACCTCGGTCGCCTGTGTGTGTGACAACGACGTGCCCGAGGTCACTTGGGTAGAACTGGAGCTGGCGGCACGAAGACTTAAAGCCAAGAAAAACACCGCCCCGGGACCCGACGGCATTCCAGACCGAGCGTGGGTCCTAGCTCTAGGGGAAGACGCTCTCGAACCCCGACTGAGAGGGTTCTTATCCGTCCACCTACCGGCCCATAATATTGCTTGAAGAGGTGGGCAAGCTCTTTGAAAGAGTTATTGCGAAGCGCCTCGTTGAGCACCTCTTTAAGGAGGGGCCGGATTTGGGGGTGTGCAATATAGGTTCCGCCGGAGGCGTTTCACTGTGGATGCCATCATGCGCGTGAGGGCTCTGGCGGAGGATGCGGTCAGCGGGGTGAGGTAATGTTGGCGGTATCCTTGGACATTTCCAACGCGTTCAACACCTTGCCCCCTGGAGTTGCATTAGGGAGGCGCTTGTATATCACGAGGTGCCTCTCTACCTACACCGCATAATCGGGGCGTACCTGACAGAGAGAGCGGTCATCTACCCAAGTGCGACCGGCCTCAGTCACCGTGAGATGTCATGCGGTGTTCCGCAGGGATCGGTCCTGGGGCCGTACATCAGATACGACTAGGTGCTTCGCGATGAGCTCGCGAATGGTGCCGCCATCACGTGCAATGGGGACGACACTCTTTTTTTTTTTTCGTTTTCCCCACGGATACCTCCCCACCGGAGCCGGTGGAGGAGGTTATGTCGGACTCGAACCGACTAAAACGCACGCCGCCTGTGGGTCGTTTTGGTTGCCGAAGGTGAGGTTGACAGGCATATCCCTCGCACCCCGGCCAACCCAGGGCCATCTCTAACGATCTGGCCCTCTTCTCGGGTGTGGGGACTGAAGAGTCCCCAACTCGTCCCCGAAAACGGGGAGGCGCGCCAGGCGCGCCACCGTCGCGGCCTGCTTCTGCCAGGGTGACAGGCGGCTCCACCTGTCACCCCCAGGCCGGCGCCCATGGGGGGCGGAGGTCGTTCATCGACCTCCGACGTCCGAGTTGCCTTCGTACGCGGGCAGCTTGTCTTGCGATCTTCGTCGGTCCCACTGCCGCTCCCGCCCCGCCTCCTCCTTCACGAGCATTACTTGCTCGCAGAAGGAGGCGCCGGCCGCCCACGCATCCGCGCAGCGGACCATCGCCGCGAGCAAGGTGGAGAGCGTGAGAACCCTCACTCCCAGGGCCGCCACAAGCTCCCGCCTCGGCGTCTCCCACGCCGGACACTCGGTGAGCGTGTGCGTACCGGAGTCCTCGCTCGCGTCGCAGTGATGGCACTCGGACGTTGGCTCTTTCTGCATCCGACGCAGATACTTTCCGAAGCATCCGTGCTCGGTGATCATCTGCGTCAGACCGTACGAGAGGCTGCCGTGTGGCCTCTCTAGCCACTCCCCCGCCCTGCGCCTGGTCGCCCAAGTCGTAAGGGGACGACACTCTAGTGACAGCGAGCGAGTCGCTACAGCCGTGACAGCGAGCGCCTACAGTCGGCATGCGTTTTAGTCGGTTCACGTCCAGTGGGGATTTTGCACGTCGCACATTAAAAAATGATATATTGGGACTAAAAGATGATCTGTTTTATTTCAAAAACATATCCATAACAAAAGTGAGGTAACATAAATAAATTGCAGTAGTTGGTACCGCAAATCGTGTGGATTCTTTAGCACGATTTTTACAAAAAGTATCGTACATTAGATGTGCCCGATATCAGACCGCGTGAACTTCAATTGGGGTTTATTTTATTATTGACGTGACAACGTCTTATAAATCGGTTTGCCGGGTGACACTTCAAGAAACTGCGTTACGCTCCGCTCACGTTATGCGCTCACAATGAGAGCGAGTGAGAGGCACGCGTCCCTTCCACTCGGGCATGGTTAGCCCGCCTAAGAGCGAGAGAGACAGACATAAAAAGTGAAAGGCACGCGTCCCTTCCACTCGAGCACAGTTAGCCCGCCTAAGAGCGAGAGAGACAGAGCGAGAGAGAGAGAGTGAGAGAGATAGGCATACACACCGGTTCATGTCTTGCGCTTCTATTTCGCTTAGGCGCCTGCAATTGTTTTACCACTCAAAGTCGTTGTCACGTAAAACTTTCGCCCGTATACCGACTTTACAGGCAACCAATTTTTTTTTTCACGCGGAATTCTTTTTTCTAAAACAGGCTGGTAATTTTTTGAATTTGACATTTTTGTATTTGTTGTTTATAAACGCAGCAAAAATACTTAATTTGTGAAAATCGGCCTGGCGAATTCAGAGATTATAGTTCGTTCCAGGTAATCTTCCAAAAGATTGGGAAGAAAGAGATTTTACTTGTTACAAGTACCGTATAAAAATAAATTTATAAATACACACATCAACAAAGTCTAGGGAACAAGGACATTTCTAGTTTTTATTTAAAAACCCTTTCTTGTAATAGTGAGTGTTTTATATCAATAGAAGGGTATGTTTATACCGTTTTTAATTTTAATTTTAATAAAAACATTCTCATATCAATTTTTTTTTTTTAAGAAAGAATTGAATAGTGCCAATATTGAGTATTACAACCTTCTATGATTAGGCACAAAAATAACGAGGTAGTAAGAAATACAGTAATTAACCGTACTTTAAACGTTTTTAATAATCTGTAGGACCTCCTAAAGCATTAGCAACAGCTCGACAACGGCGTGGCATACTTAGTATGACATTGTCAATCATCATCTGTGGAATATGGCTCCATACACTGCGAAGGTGTAAAAAAAGTTGTTCTTCAGTGTTCAGATTTTCCAAAGAATCACTGAAAGCTCTTCTCCCAATCAATTCCCAGGCATGCTCTATGGGATTGAGGTCGGCAGACTGAGCAGGCCATTCCAACGTCGCAATATTGTGCTCGCTTAACGCATTGACCACTACCCGTGCGGTGTGTGACCGTGCATTATCTTGCATGAACATAAAATCTTGACCGAACTGCTGTCGATGAGGGATTACCATGGGGTGTATAACCTCCTGAATGTATTGGTTTACATTTAAATTGCCCCGTATCCAAACGAGGTCGGTCCTTCCACCAAGGCGAATTCCAGCCCATACCATGATTGTTCCACCTTAGTAAGGATGAACTTCTTGCGGATTCTGGAGACGACTCCAACATCCAGGAACTCGCCATATACGCACTCTTCTCGAATCAGAATGAAAACCGAAGCGAGATTCGTCGGAAAACAGAACCCGTGCCCATTGATGGTCGGTCCACTGTAAATGTACGATAGCCCACAATAAGCGACGACCTCGATTTCCACCTCGAAGAGCTGGATCCCTAAGCGGTCTGCGAGCGTGAAGATTGGCTTCATGTAGTCTTCTCCTGACAGTTTGATCGCTAATAACCACTTGATGCTGAGACTGGAGGCCTGCGACTAACCGACGAGCAGTAATCGTGGGTTGCCACCTTGCGGAATTTTGCAAGAAACGATCTTGTCGCGGGGTAGTAACCCTATTTCGTCTCCTGTGACGTTTGGCAATATCCCCTGTAGACCTGTAGCGTGCTCATAATCTGCAAATTACGCTTGGTTGGGTGTTGACAGCATCCGCTACGTTGCGTTGAGTTCGTCCAGCTTGCAGCATACCAACAGCCCTTAACATCTCTTCGCGACTTAAATTACGACGTGACATGATGACTACAGTCACAAAAATGCACAAACCATACGTAAAAGACGTATTATTGATAATAAACGTTATTTACAATCAAAGAAAATAATTTTTATTTTGCCTCAGAGAAACTGCACAATCAAACACTTTTAAAAGTTTTCCCTTCATATTCGAAAATCAGTACTTATTAAAATTTATTTTTAAATTTCGAACAACTCTGTAATCTACTTTATTCTGTTTTTATTTATTTGCTGCCAGTTATTTGCAAAACAAGATTTACAAGAAAAAAAAATTGGGGTCATCTTGTTCCCTAGACTTTGTTGAGGTGTTTATTATGCAATTAGAAAGAAAAAGAAATCTGTAATTTTTATATCAAGTACAACATTGAATTCTATTTATTTGCATAGACATAACGTTGGTAACTGACCACATTGTCCTCGCTGTCCCGGACGCGCTTCTCGATGGCGGCCTGCTGCTCCAGCAGCTTGAACAGCGCGGGCGCGTCGGGGTCGTTCAGCTGGCGCAGCACCGCGTCCAGGCTCGGGAACGCAGAGTCGCTGGGGAACGAGGGACAATAAGTTGTTTCTCTAATTCACTGGTGACGAGTAAATGGTAATTTGTTTGTATGTACAAAAATGATTATAGAGTTTGCCGCAGGGTGGCGTTAATCCCTGTTGACTAGTAGTCGCCGGTGAATGTGAGAAAAAAACTCGCACTAGGCAGTTTCAGGTAGCCGCAAGTAACAGGTGTGGTTGGTTTGGGCTCCGAAGGCCTTTTCATGATTAGACCACTCTTAAATGTTGTCCTTCCCCATGATGAAAACGACGTTTAAACTATGTATGTTGGATTTCTTAGTTTTATTTAATGATTTTTAAATTTTACCCACTTTTGAAGGATATGTGTAACAAGTTGCTTCTACGAAGTAACGAATGAACTGTGTGTAGCGAGGAGTTTTGGCACCAACACGAAGAACGGCGCATCGCGGTATATTTTATTTTCCGAAATTGGTGTGAATTCGAGTTTCGAAAGATAAGAAAGAAGTAGAAGAAATTCGAAAAGTGGCATATTACAGTGAATTGTAACTTTTGGTGTTAAATCTCCCTAGGGACCTTATTTATTTATTTAAGCTTTTTGCACAAACAGACAGAATGTACAAAGGCGGACTTAATGCCACAGGCATTTTCTACCAGTCAACCTTAGGGTGATGCAGAGATATTAAAAGTAGGTGCTCGAAGTGTTGTAGTGACAGTTTCCTCAGTTAGGTACTAAATAATATTTTTATAATAAAAAAATAATTAAATAATTAAAAGTAAATAAATAATTATATATCCATATATGAATATATACAAACATCATAAACTACATACACATATAGACCAATATATACATAAATATATGCATAAAAATAAAAAGAACATATATATATATATATATATATAAATATTGATACAAATACATTTCAAATACATACAGATGCGATGTGAAATGATTTGTTTGCCAACTATGGGTTGCTGTAGAGCTGGTGTACTCTGGTCTTAAATATGAAACGGTTTGTAGACATTCTGATTTCCAGGGGAAGCGCGTTCCATAAAAGAATAGCCTGGACTAAGAACGAAGAGTGGACAAGGCTTGTCGTGTGAGTGGGACAGTGTAGGAGTAAGTTGTTAGACGAGCGTAAATTTTTATTATGGTTAGAGCCGAGTAAGTGGAGCTGACACTTTAAATAAGCTGGGGCATTGGGAGAGTTTAGTAGGGTATATATCAAAGTGACAGCTCTCAGACTCGTAAAGTCCCCAAAACTTTACTGAGGCAGCAATGATCTCATTGATCGTCATCATTATCATCACCATCATCAGCGCCCCCAGCCGCAGCGGATTATCTACATGCTGTACAAGTAGTGTGCACACTCACAGCGCGCAGGGCGGCGCGGGCGGCAGCGGGCGGCAGGCGGGCGCGGCGGCGGGGCGCGCGTCGCGCATGTCCACGGGCCGCGCGCACGCGCCCGCCGGCGGCCGGCCCGCCGAGCGCGCCGCGCCCCGCGCCGACACCGACCACGCGTAGCGCCCCCAGCCGCAGCGGATCATCTACATGCTGTACAAGTAGTGTGCACACTCACAGCGCGCAGGGCGGCGCGGGCGGCAGCGGGCGGCAGGCGGGCGCGGCGGCGGGGCGCGCGTCGCGCATGTCCACGGGCCGCGCGCACGCGCCCGCCGGCGGCCGGCCCGCCGAGCGCGCCGCGCCCCGCGCCGACACCGACCACGCGTAGCGCCCCCAGCCGCAGCGGATTATCACTACCACAGACCAATTACTATTTCACATATGTACTACTCTTACTATTCTTTTTTTAAACGTTTTTAATTTATTTCGTTTTTTTTAATTTGCGTTTTATTCAATAATAGGAACTCAATTCCTAGTGTTGCAAGTGTGTTATGAGTTAAAGGATGTAATAGTGCAGAGAATTGACTTTTTTTTTAAAGTGTTCTTCTTCATCCGAGTGCCAATCCTAATTGCATTTTAATCTGACACTTTGGAGCCAAGAGTCCACTCGCCTATCCTACCATTTTTTGGTTTTTTATTTAGGTCACGTCAATTTGACATCGCCTCGCCTAATAGCGAGTTAAAAGCAAAGTCTCAGGAAAGCTGGTCACCATTAGACACATAGTATGTTACAATGGTGGCACTCGGATTGGCGGCCTCATCATAAGCTTTTTCAAGCCTCGCTTAAAGGCGACTGGCAATCTACACTTGGTTTTGGGTAGTATTTATTTTGCTGCGTACTTCGTCGAATCGTCTGAATCTCTTATTGCTAACATCATTATAAACGTAGGTTACTGAAAGATAACTAAACGTCTTATATTTTTTTATATTATACGTTTTTGTATCTCGACTTGGACTCGTTAAAAATAAATTAATCTTACCAGATAATATGAACCTGCAAGTTAAGTCTTAAAGAATAAAGGTAATCAATACTGAAAATGGTCATCCTCAGTATGACAGCCCCATCGGTTCGTATACTTTTTACACTTCACTTTAAAGGCACAGCACATTGTAAGAGCAACTCACCAATAAGCGTAGGTTGTGGCTCCTGACTATTACTGAGCGGCTCCTCCAGCAGAGACAGCAGGATGTTGCCGTCGGCCACGAAGTGCCGTAGCCGGCCGTGGCCGAGCTCGGCCAGCCAGCGCTCGTCCAGCCGACACCACGACGAGCCATTGCCGGCGTTACCTATTTGCTGGAAAAATAATATTGATAAAATACTCAAGTTTTCTTTTTTGAAGTGAAAACTTCTTTAGCGGCGCTGTGTACTTTTTTTGGAATGGGTAAAAATTTCTAAACTCGCGTCAGGACACGTGACCTGATCGAAAATTCGTAAGACGGATGGAGAGAGGACAGGCGGCGCAGGGCGCTTGCGCGAATGTCACACGACTGTCACATGTGTGATGGCAGTGATAAACTTTTTAATGTAAAATAATTGTAATAGTTCTGAAGTGTTAAATTTTAATGTAATATTAATTGTCATGTTTGTGTACGATAGCGCAATAAATGAATATTGTATTCCACCACATAAATAATAGTACTTTTACTGATAATGAAAGCAATTCGTACAAAATTATTCTCTAACCATTCACCTTCAACCACAAAATATCAAAAATGCACAACGTTAATATTCAAGTTTTCACTTCTGCCGGCACTCCCGGAGTGCCACCCGTCGTTTTTTTTTTCTTTTTTATCCCACTTGGTTGGGAGACAAGCACACGGCCCACCGGATTGAAAGCGGTTACCGTGGCCTATGGACGTGAGCAACAAGGACAAGACAACAAGGGAGTCACACTCGCGCTGCCAACCCTGTAAACACATGAGTTTCTGTGCCATCACTGTAAAAGATAAAGCAGGACAAGCCTTTGGTCTTCCCACTGACAGTACAAAATCTCTCCAGTGAGCTCTGGCCACCCTACTCACCGCCAAGAACACAACACAAGGTTATTATCGCCGCGGTATTCTGTAGGGCTTTTAATGCAGTCAGTGCGGTTTTGACTTTAGCTGACATCGAATTATATTCCAATAACTTGACATACCTGCTCTAAAATTAACATAAGCAGAGATTCAGCAGCATCCCGGACTCGCATCGATACAGGCTTCAGTTCTTTTTCGTCCTTCATCTTTGGTGGTTCTCCAGGCTTGCCTATAGATACGAATAAATTACTTATTAGTACAATAACAATACCTCGTACTAACTCAGCACGACTCACGAAACGTCTCCTAAAACTGGACAGAACAAGTCTAAGAACAATTATGGGGAGAATAACGGGCCACTGTCCCCTCCACAAGCAACCTATACACCATCGGTGTTACGGACAGTCCCCTTCCAGGAGGTGTTTTGTTGCCGAGGAAACGGGTGCCCGCGTAATACTGGAATGCGAGGCATGGAATGGTAGCCTATCAACGATCACAAATTTTCGGCACAGCGAGGTCGCTCCGCGATGCCTGTGATGCCCCCAGTAAGCTCCTGCTTTTCTGGGCGGAGCTAAGCTGGTTGCTCTAGTCAGTACTCTGCATCCACAATTGCCCAAAAAGGGAGTCTAAGTGCGGACAAAAGAGTCCCTTTCCATTCAACTAGCTTTGCACCACCCTATGTTAGACTGGCAGAGAGTACCTTCCTACGACGGAATTAAGTCCGCCAATGTACATACGTGCATAAAGTATAAATAAATTAAAGACACGAAACTTTAACTCTTTATTACTACTATAAATTTACTCTTTTTTAACATATATACATGAATATAATCACGCCTTTATCCCCTGAGGGTTAGTCAGAGGTGAATTAACATCCACATTTCACCAATCATCAAATTCGGTCCCACGTAATAGGGGTTGAGGTTATTGCCGTCATCTGGGCACTATTGTTGCATACATCTGGAGTCTTATCTGTCTGATGTTAAACAGCCCTATTCCTTAGTCACCTTGTACGACACCACATGGGAAGAGATGGGGTGGTCCAAATTCTACTCAGCCGAGAACCACACGGCTTACTATTTTTAACTTATCATTATTGTTGTATTATAGTAGTTTACTCATTATAGTGCGAGTCTGCATAGTCCAAAAGTTTGTTTGTTTCTTTTCTTAAAACATCAATCAATCAATTCAGTACACTGCTGGACATACATTCTAAATACTCACAAAATTTCTTGTTTATGAGTTTCATTTGATTCCAATAGAATTACTAAGGACCGTGAAACAAAAGGCAATTTTCGTTGCCCAGAATAAGGATTCACCTAAAAGTGTTGGTGTATAAATACATTAAAATTCCAGGCGACCACAACATGAGAACTTACCCTGATCAGTATCAAAATAAACGGGATATTTACCATGTTTCATTGTTTTGAGTTTAAGATATTTCGGCGCTGTTGCAAGCACCATGATCACGGAGGAACAGTATTGGCGGTGAACAGAGAAAAATTTTTTTCCTAGGAGTAATTATATCGATCTACCCTCTTTCGAGATCTTGGTGATCATCACCAACCTCTGTTTGCTTTACTTACTTACTTATTACTTACTATGATGTGAGATGTGATGATGTAAAAAACTTACCCTGACTCTTGCTACCCGAGATGCCGAGCTCAACGACCTCTAGCAGCGTCGCGATGCACTCCTGGTCGGCGAGCAGGGCGGGGCACAGCCAGGCGGCGAGGCACTGGTAGGCGGCCACCACGCACGAGTGCAGGTCGCGCGAATGCGCTTGGGGCGGCCGGCTACATTGCACGGTTATGTAGTCGCAGATCCAACGCACTGCGCGTTTACGTTCTATCGCCTCTGTACGTAAAACCGTAGTATTATATTCAAAATATGTAATTATAGCCGGAGATTCTTTTCTGTTTATTTTATGTACACACAAGTACAATCATAGTAAAGGTGGTCAGTGTTGCCGTCACAAAAAATATAGTTTTAGTTTTTGTTGTATATTATGTGTGAGTACCGTTATTAGTCAAATGTTTGGTGCTGCAGTAAGTCGAAATAAACATTTCTTTCTTTCTTTCTATTTATTTATTTCTTTCTGATACAAGAGGAAATTATAGTACAAGGCTCTGCTTCTTTCTCTTTTGAAGTCATTTAAATCAATATGATATATGTTTATACTGTTCCTGGCTGAGCATTTAACTAATAATGTAATAATTAAAATACTCAAAACTTAATTACTTAATTTAAAAAACTATATATCAGATATAAATTTTATAAAACTTACCAATTATAAATTCTAGAAGCATGGAAAAAAGATTGGACAGTTCAATTAAATTCAAGTGTTTCGATTCAAAAGTTTCGATCACTTGACGACCTCCGTGGCGTAGCGGTAGAGCATTCGACTGCTATGCAGAGGGCGCGGATTCGATTCCCGCTCAGTGCAAATATTTGTATGTATGAATATGTATATTTGCATTGGTCTGGATGTTTCTATGTATAATATGTATGTATTTACAAAAAAAAAGTATCGAAATGTGTTTTTCCGCATTCTAGATCTCATAACACAAGCTAGTTAAGCTATGCTTACTATGGGCCTAGATAGCGTTGTGTAGAATGTCGTGGAATATTTATTATTTATAACTGCCATTTGTAGGTTTATTTCATTCTTTCACTTCTTTTATGCATCTGCCCTCTAGACAAGTGGAAATTCTTTGCCCAGAATAGAATGATGAATGTATGGGATTGACACGTACTTTGACGATTATGACAGTCGCCAACGCCTGTCAATACCATCCATTTATTATTATATTCTATTCTACAAACATTTTTGCCACTTGTCAAGGGGGGCTGAGCCGCTACTAACCAATAACATTATGTTCGACACAGCAATCACTCCTCAACCACGCAAACTAACCGATACTAGCTTACCTATAACATGTATCATTTTAGTTTATTAACAATTGGAATACCAACCTGGCTTCGACGAGTGCAACTTGGCAAGTCCCGACAGCAGTTCCAAAGCCGCGAGAGACACCTGAAGGTCGCCCTTCCATGAGGATATGAGACGGTGGCACACCAGGTACGTGGCCCGCACCACTAGCGCTGCACCTATACAGTTTCTTGGATGATAACTGGTGGCTTCACATGTGAGTTGTTGCCGTAACGTCAAACTTGGTACAGAACAGAGCAGCAGTAGACGTAGATGCAATTCTTTTTTGGCAGTCAGTTATTTTAGATTGAAATGGAGAACATTTTTAAATACAGCTATAGTTGGGGCACGCTATGATGGCTGTTAGACACAGCTAGTTTTACTCGTTTTATCTTTTCCTTTAATATTGAACAACGAACTGTTAGACGAATAACTAAAGAAAAATATGGCGAGACTGGCACAGAAGAATATATAAACTTCACACACCAAAAAAGAGAAAAACGAGCAAACCCAGTGGTGTTAAAACGGCCATTATAGCGTGTCCCAAGAACAGTAACAAAAATACAACGAAATAAAATTAAAACATTTAAATTAAAAAAAAGAAGTAATACTTGTATTTACTCACAAACTTTCTTGTTTATAATATTACTTTAATAATAAAAGTGCAAAAGTACAAAAAAAAATAATGATTCAAGCCCGTATTCTAGTACTACACTTAATCCTGAATTTTGATTTAAATGAGGATCAGATTGCATAGACAGATTGACAAATTTGACAGATTGTTTGTACATCATTCATCCATTACCAGCACTCGTGTTTCCTTCTTCCTGCAGTCCCGGGCCCTTTAAGCGGAGCGTGAAAAAGTATATGATGAGGCCGTCAAGCTGAGTGTCACCGTTGTCAGATGATATATGTAAGTAATGGTGACCCTATTTTCTGACAGGCGAGGCAAAGTCTAATTGACGTGTCGTATATATATATAAAAAAAAAACAATCTGCCCTCAGATAAATCGAGATTCAGGACTGATTACCATTCTAGAACACGCGCCTCACTGATCTCTCAATGACATATTTATAACAGCTTTTTTGGTAACGCTACGACTGCTCCGCTCTGTACTAAGATATTGGACTTGCAAAAACCACACGACACGACTTATACCTTAAAGGTCAAAAACCAACAACTAATTTGCCTCGGAGACTGTTATACTACTTCTAGTAAAAAAAATTAGAGCAAGTCCAAATATATTTTTAAATTAAATGTTTAAGTTCACATTTTCACAGAACATATTAAGGTTCATTCATTCACATTTCTATTACACAAAACGTTTTATATGAGTGTAATCATGATAAACACAAAAATGTAATGTAGGATTACGATTAAAAAAATCAGCAAGCATAAACACATTAATCAATAAACGAATATAAAAGCGTTGATGTGCACACTGCAGGCTTCCTGAAGGATCAGTGTAGTAACTTTTAGTAATCTAATGTAGCAGTTTAAATTACGAATCTTAATAATTTTTCATGTACACTAAAACCTCCAGTGTGTGAATTTAAGGGCAATGCGTTGACCAAAAGACAATTTTTATTCCGAGTTATTGTGCTTATTCTACGTGACTGTAAATTTGGTAGCAGGGTTGTTACTTGTGTGGATCTTTTACCGTAGTCCAAACGCTTGCAACACCAGATATATCAGCTGTTACTTACACGTACTATTATTACTAGAATATAAATACTTACCAGACTAAATAAATAAATTCATGAATATCAGTTAATAGTACTGATGATGAGTTAAGTTTATAATTAGTTGATCAAAGATATTGCTGAATAGGGCACCTAAAATGAATGAAAATGTATCTAAAAAAATACCAAAGCAATAACCCTGATACTTATTGTGAAAACTAACTTAGCTATTATTCCATACTTTGAAGACGTCATGACTTTTACGATACAACAGTGATTCAAAACAAATTATGACTTAAATCAAGCACAAGTTTTATGTTACCGCAAGTTTCGAAGATAAATAACTAAATTAGTGCGAATTGGACGAAATATGGCCGTGTTTCGATTGGTACATCGAATAGTGGCTCATATCTGTCTTGTAGGTACTTGAAATAAAAATGCCGGAGTTATTACATAATTTTCAATAGGTTTTTATCAAACTTCAAGTTCTGCTCAACCTTTAAGACTCTTTTCAACTAAAGAAATTGTCTTTCGTATAACTGTATAAATGTATTTTCGATCAACGTATTGCCCTCGTGAATGCAAACAAAAGGCGTGTAATTACCGAAAACAGGCGAGGATGGGTCTAGCTGCCTAACGTCGGCCGCGAAGTCGTCGAGCGACTGGCCGTCTGAGCTGCCGGCCGCGCTGCCGCTTTCCGAGCGCGCTACAACACGCCCCACGGCCCACAGGTCAATTACATTCTCTATACACTTTTATATTGGACATATGGGACTTAGAGATCTTTGTCACATTCATTTCTACCCGCTTTGACGTTTGCCAGACCCTTGGCAACGTAACACACTAATAGGTTTCTCGGTACGTTTGACCAAGTCATGTCAACACAACACAACAAACCAACTTTCGGTTTCTCGATACCTTTGTAAAAGTAGTGTCAACCCAAAACACTAACTGCCGGAGTCTCAGTACATTCGTCAAAGTCGTGTCAACCCAACACACTAACTTCCGGAGTCTCGTTATGTTTGTCAAAGTCGTGTCAACCCAATACACTAACTTCCGGAGTCTCGGTATGTTTGTCAAAGTCGTGTCAACCCAACACACTAACTTCCGGAGTCTCGTTATGTTTGTCAAAGTCGTGTCAACCCAACACACTAACTGCCGGAGTCTCGGTACATTCGTCAAAGTCGTGTCAACCCAACACATTAACTTCCGGAGTCTCGGTATGTTTGTCAAAGTCGTGTCAACCCAACACATTAACTTCCGGAGTCTCGGTATGTTTGTCAAAGTCGTGTCAACCCAACACACTAACTGCCGGAGTCTCGGTACGTTTGTGAAGGTCGTGTCAACCCAACATACTAACTTCCGGAGTCTCGGTACGTTTGTCAAAGTCGTGTCAACCCAATTTACTAACTTCCGGAATCTCGGTACGTTTGTCAAAGTCGCCTTGTATGCCTATGACGTTTAATTGAAATAATGTTTTACATTTGAAACTATTTTGAATGAGTGTTCCTAACACTTGTGTCATCCTATTGAAATCGCTGAGAGTGGCATAGCAAAATAAATGTAGCGTGTATGTATGTGCCTTACAACTGACGTACAGAACATTGTGATAGCAGTGATAACTTAGCACTTGACATCACGAAGCTACTAAGTGATTATAAAAGGCGGTGATATCATGAGTAAGTTAAAATTGATTTCTGATGTTGTGAAAGTAATTGTACTCACTTCAATTGGATCTGTATATGTAAACTATGCAATAAATGTAACAGCGGTTGAAATAGAAAAAAATAACTTGTAAGTATATAAAATAAGAGTGCCTTTATTTACTTAGTCAAATGACGCAATATGACACCTTATTGCGTTCATCACAAGATACGAGGGCAACACTAAGGCTTAATTCTTGCCCTTCGTTTACACCACGTAACAAGTTGTAAATTTGTTGAAGACTTGTCGAAGACTAATAAAAACACAATACTTGTTTTATACAAGAAACTCAGATACTTTTTCGTTCACAAAGGATGTATAACCACCAAGTTGTAAACAAGTATAAAACACATTTGCGTTCACACTGTGACATATTGCACCTAGTCAAATACATGTTTTATACTTAGGTGTAAACGAGGGCTTAGGCTCATCGTTGTGGCGGTTTGAGCACACAACTATGGACTAAAATTGATACAGAAAATATGTTTAACAAATTTGCCGCCAGTTGATTCTGATACAATACCGTACGTGTTGTAGCTCACGCACAGTACAGCGCGCTCAGTGCAAGCCTACCTTTGTAGTCGGTGTTGTGCGAGAGAGTGGAGCCGGGCGGCGCGCTGTGCGCCTTGGCGGGCGGCGCGGGCGCCTGCGCGTTGTGCCGCACGCACAGTACAGCGCGCTCAGTGCAGCCTACCTTTGTAGTCGGTGTTGTGCGAGAGAGTGGAGCCGGGCGGCGCGCTGTGCGCCTTGGCGGGCGGCGCGGGCGCCTGCGCGTTGTGCCGCACGCACAGTACAGCGCGCTCAGTGCAGCCTACCTTTGTAGTCGGTGTTGTGCGAGAGAGTGGAGCCGGGCGGCGCGCTGTGCGCCTTGGCGGGCGGCGCGGGCGCCTGCGCGTTGTGCCGCACGCACAGTACAGCGCGCTCAGTGCAGCCTACCTTTGTAGTCGGTGTTGTGAGAGAGAGTGGAGCCGGGCGGCGCGCTGTGCGCCTTGGCGGGCGGCGCGGGCGCCTGCGCGTTGTGCCGCACGCACAGTACAGCGCGCTCAGTGCAGCCTACCTTTGTAGTCGGTGTTGTGCGAGAGAGTGGAGCCGGGCGGCGCGCTGTGCGCCTTGGCGGGCGGCGCGGGCGCCTGCGCGTTGTGCCGCACGCACAGTACAGCGCGCTCAGTGCAGCCTACCTTTGTAGTCGGTGTTGTGAGAGAGAGTGGAGCCGGGCGGCGCGCTGTGCGCCTTGGCGGGCGGCGCGGGCGCCTGCGCGTTGTGCCGCACGCACAGTACAGCGCGCTCAGTGCAGCCTACCTTTGTAGTCGGTGTTGTGCGAGAGAGTGGAGCCGGGCGGCGCGCTGTGCGCCTTGGCGGGCGGCGCGGGCGCCTGCGCGTTGTGCCGCACGCACAGTACAGCGCGCTCAGTGCAGCCTACCTTTGTAGTCGGTGTTGTGAGAGAGAGTGGAGCCGGGCGGCGCGCTGTGCGCCTTGGCGGGCGGCGCGGGCGCCTGCGCATTGTGCCGCACGCACAGTACAGCGCGCTCAGTGCAGCCTACCTTTGTAGTCGGTGTTGTGAGAGAGAGTGGAGCCGGGCGGCGCGCTGTGCGCCTTGGCGGGCGGCGCGGGCGCCTGCGCGTTGTGCCGCACGCACAGTACAGCGCGCTCAGTGCAGCCTACCTTTGTAGTCGGTGTTGTGAGAGAGAGTGGAGCCGGGCGGCGCGCTGTGCGCCTTGGCGGGCGGCGCGGGCGCCTGCGCGTTGTGCCGCACGCACAGGTACAGCGCGCTCAGCAGCGGCACGGCCAGCGCGTCCAGCGTCTCCACCTGCACCGCCGACACGCAGATCAAGGAGATCTTGCCGCGCGTGTAGTCGCCCAGCGATATGCCCGCGCTGGAACGAATATAACGAACCTCTCAGCATATTTATTGTCTTTGTTAGGAGAGTTATTACGAATTTGACAATTAAAATTGAGTCTAAACATAAAAATATGCAAAACTATACAAGAGATAACGTGATTCATGCTTATTTGGTTTGTAGCAACAAATTCCAAGCATTACATTTGAACATTTATACAAGTGTTTTTCTTCAGGAACATGCATTACACAAAGAATAAACACTGTCTAAGTGTTTATTCTATTAACTAAACACAGGTAATATTATAAATCATGTCACAACTAAGCATATTTTTGGATGATAAAATTGAAGATTTAGCTCAACGTTATGTGTATTTTGTACTATTGGAGGACAGAGCTCGTATATGCCACATGTTTAAAGGCTTCTTCAGCCAAACGCTATACAAAGGTTGAGACGAACAAGCATTTCGGAATACGCGTCTGTGCACGTCACTATTTTTCTATCATAGTAATAGCATTTAAATACTCACTATTCGTTACACCCAGGAAATTCTGGTACGGGTAATCCTTTATAGTGGTACGGGAAGGCGACTAAAGATAAGAGAGCACTTATGGCCGCTTTACGTAGCTCTCTCTTATCTATGGAGCCACATTCCAGCTTTGGTTCTCTTTCAGATAAAATCTGGTCTAGTGCAGTTATGAAGTCTGGTACTAAAACTAAAACGCCGTCCAAGTCAAGTCTGAAAATAGTATTAAATTAAAAATATAAGGCTTTACTTTCTTCGTCTATATTACTAGGATATCAAAGAAATGAAGATGTTTTATTTTTTAAATGTTGATCTTATTGGATACAAACACCTCTTCATGTTTCATGGTCTCCTGGTACCTGTACAATTTGATCACAAATCATATACAACTTTTTGTAACTATCATCAGATGATATAACAAAAAGGCGCGCTATGCCGATACAAATAGGTGTCAAAATTCAATAACTGAAGTATCTGCGTTCTGTTCCAAATTCGAAATTCAAACATCATTCCCTCCCAAGGAACCGTGACACAATTTTATTCTAAACGGGGTATCATTCTAAGTAACAATGAGTTTCAAACGCAGTTGTAACGTGAGACGATGGATTAATCAAATGGGTATTTTCCTGTAGTTAAAATAAATTATTTCACTGAGCTCATTAAATTAAGAATGGTAAAATAACAGCAAAAGTTACGTTTGTTCTTTTTTATAGTTTTTAGTTAGTTTTATTCATCCATCCAACCTATAATAGTAAATTATTTGACAATAAAATATTATGACGTCACAATAAATTATTTCTTACAAATTTCCTTATAAATTACCGTTTTGACATTTAGTAAAAAGTAATTAATTTAACTAGTCAGTCAAATACCCAACAAAAGACAGAAATGGTAGAAAACTAGACCAATTTAAATGTATACATGCTTTTATGATCGGGCGTAGTTATGAAACGGTTTGGCACTCAGAATAAGGGGTCAGTTTGTCTACTAAAGTTGCAGCACGCTATGATGGCCGTTTTGACACGACTAGTTTTGCTCGTTTTTTTGGGTGCGCTTAGTATTGGACAACGAACTGTTAGACGAATAACTAAAGAAAAATATGGCGAGACTGGCACAGAAGAAAATAAACTTCACACGCCAAAATAGAGAAAAGCAGCAAAACCAGTCGTGTCGAAACGGCCATCATAGCGTGCCGCATCTATGGTAACAAATTACAACGATTCATGAAATTTTAAAGCATTTAGTATGCTAACTATTCAAATTAATTAAATAGAATAAAATATTTAAAGACCTTGGGTTCGAATCCCGTCTGAATCATACCAATTTTTTCTATATTTTAATTGATTGACATAACATAACATAAACTCACGCCTATATCCCCGAAGGGGTAGGCAGAGGTGCTAGCACCCACATTTCGCCAGTTTATGTTTAGGTCCCAATGTAATAGGTGGCGAGCCTATTGCCATTAACCGGGCACTTATAAACCTGCGATAAAAATACATAACTTCGAAAAGCATCGAAAAGTCATTGGTGTGTGCCATGGTAAACCTGAGATCGGACCTGAGACCTCGTCTCGACAGTCAATTACACATACCACTAGGCTACTAAGGCGCTAAATTGTTCGACAATATACACTCGAGAGCAATGAATCCGGGCCACTTAAAGAATGTTAAAAATCTCGGAAACTAAAAATGATAGGTTAATGCAATAAATTGTATTTAATAGACAATGTAATACTCCTTAAATGAAAGTAAAAAAAATATGAGTCACCATACATTTTATTAACACAAAATTACATAAAGAAAAAAACTGCTGATCTCTCCTTAAAACAAAAATAGGAAACATGAAATTTTTGAACTTTATTACGATTTTCTTGAATTTTAATACTTCGTATTGCCTCCTCGTGCTTCCATTACTGCGTTTACGCGGTTTGGCATGCTGTACACCAAGTTCCTTATACGATTTTGGGGAATATTCTCCCATTCCTCTGTGAGAGCAATTTTGAGCTCACGAAGCGTGATTGGGGGAGGGTTTCGTTGTTTTACGCATCTGCCTAGCTCGTCCCAAGCATGCTCGATCGGGTTGATATCCGGGCTGCGCGCTGGCCACTCCATACGAGTAATGTTCATCTCTTGAAGGTAGTCATTCACAATCCTACCTGTATGAGGTCTGGCATTGTCATGCATAAATATAGCATCCTCACCTAAATTGACCATAAATGGACCAACGTGATCATTGAGGATTTCTTCCACATATCTTACGCTAGTTAAAGAGCCGTTTTCTATGATCACCAGCTCTGTGCGACTTTCAGAAGAAATTCCGGCCCACACAAGTACAGACCCACCACCGTAGGCTACTTTTTCTTCGATGCATGCTTGCTTGAATCTTTCCCCTGGTCTTCGATACACTCTGTGTCTTCCATCGTGCTTGTAGAGCATAAATTTTGATTCGTCGGAGAACATAACTTTTGACCAATCTTCAATACTCCAATTTACGTGGCTCTGGGCATAACTTAGTCTCGAAATACGATGCCCACGCTCCAGTTTAGGGCCGTTTGCAGGTCTAAGGGGTTTTAAGTTAGATTCAGCAAGCCGACGTCTTACTGTCCATGCACTTGGGTTACTTCCTCCGAGGCGTCGAAACTGATTGGTGAGTTCAGTTCCTGTGAGAAAGCGATTTCGAAGCATGGTGTTCACCAAGTATCGGTCTTCTCGTGCTGTGGTACACCTGGTTCTGCCCGTTCCTGGTCTGCGTAGGTTAGAACCAGTTTCTTCGTAACGTCGGAGAACTCTTTGTACTGTTGACAGCGACACACCGACAGTCCTGGCTGTATCGCGCTGACTCCGGCCGGTTTCCAGCATTGTAAGTATTCTGGTGCATTCTTCAGGCGTAAGCGACATAATTTCAGCTTGATTAATGAATATAGAGCACTATCAACATGGTTTATGTACCCACATAAATGACAGATTACAAACAAAAGCAACACCAAATGCTGTAATTTCGTAGTTCCATCTTCGAAAGTGGCCCTTTTTCAAATTTGATTTTTTTATGATATAACTTTACAATAACTAAGAAGTTTTAATACCTTCATTTAAGGAGTATTACATTGTCTATTAAATACAATTTATTGCATTAACCTAGCATTTTTAGTTTCCGAGATTTTTAGGATTCTTTAAGTGACCCGGATTCATTGCTCTCGAGTGTATAATAATTGATTGACAATGTAAATTTAAAACAAAAGGTAGGCGGGTACCGGAACAGGTCGGGCGCGTTGAGCACGACGGCGGCGGCGGTGGCGGGGTCCCGCAGGCCGCGGTGCAGCGCCGCGTAGCAGCGCGCCAGGTACGGCGCCAGCACCTCCTCGCGGCACTGCTTCGAGCACAGCACGCGGCACAGCGTGCCCAGCGCCTCCGCGCGCCCTGCCGCAGGCGGACCGCTCAGCATAACGGGGTTAACCTTCGCTAGCTTTCTTTTTTTCTGAACTTCATTCGCAAATTTTGAATTTATTGAATTTGCTTTTATCTTTTTTTTTATACCACTTGATGCCCACCTGATGGAAAGTGGTTACCGTGGCCTATGGACGTTTGTAACACCAGAGGGGTCACAGTCGCACTTGCAACCCTGTAAGTACAGAGTTTCTGTACCGTTAGTGTAGAAGACAAAGCAGGACCAGCCTTTTAGTCTTTCCACTGACAGTACAAATTCTCCAATGAGCTCTGGCTACCCTACTCACCGCTGGGAACACAACACGAAGTTATATAGTCGCGGTATTCTGTAGGGCGGAGGTACTTCCTCAGTCGGATAGCTCAATTGGGCGGAAATACCGCCGTGTCCTACCTCCTTGATCCTCCGTGTCCTATCTCCGGAGGGTTACTGATGTGTATGTAGTAGGTATGTACCTAAGCATATTGACCGCACGCGCAGCGCGCGAGTATAATCGAGCGCCGACCGTGTGTGTGTGTGCGTGCCATCCAAAGGACTACATTGATTGTACCTACTTACGTGTATGTGTGCGTGCCTGCACCACTAGGGTTGCTCAGTAATAAACTAGCTTCTAACTGCAAAGGTTGTTTTACTAAATAGCAAACATCTCAGTTACGCAGAGGTGAATTAACCCCCACATTTCACCAGTCATTGTGTCATTGACAGCCTCTGTGGCGTGGCGGTAGTGAACGCGACTGCTACGCAGGAGGCACGAGTTCGATCCCCGCTCAGTGCAAATATTTGTATGCATGAATATGGGTATTTGCATTGGTCTGGGTGTTTCTATGTATAATATGTATTTATTTACAAAAAAAAAGTATTTGAGTATGTTTATCCGTATTCTAACAAGCTAACAAGCAATGCTCACCATGGGTCTAGATAGCGTTGTGTAAATTGTTGTAGAATATTTATTATTTATTATTATTTTCGATATCACGTAATAGGGGATGAGTTTATCACCGTATTCCGGGCACTATTTTTGACTCGAACCTTACATCTGAGGCTGAATCCGGGCTGTATATATCTGTATGATGTTAAACAACCCTATCCCTTAGTCGCCTGTACGACACCACATGAGAAGAGATGGGATGGTCCCAATTCTACTCTGCCAAAAACCAGGCGGCTAAATTCTTACAGTATCAAAAAATATTTCAAACTGATTCGATATATTCTTTATAGAAAAGTCGAACCTATCTTTCTTAGTATGTAAATCTTCTTTACGTTATGAAAATGAATATATTTGAAAACAATTTTTTTTTTCAGAAAATAACTCCCAACGTCGTTGTAAAATAAAATTCTATAACTAAAATTCTATAACTATTCTATAACTAAAAAATAAATATTTAGGTAAGAATACCTGGTTGATAGCTGAACATATTGAGTTTGTACGCGGCTTCCGTCAACGACGGTGGGGGCGGAGTGCCCTCGGTGCGTTCTGAAATCAATTCAATACTCATTAAATTACAACACCAAAAACCTTCAGTGTTTATGCCGCCATGTCTTGTCACGATCTCCCCTCGCTGCTCTGTTGCTAAAAACCTCTTTAAGAAATAAGCAGTACACCATCGTACTATTCTTGCCACAAAAGTCCTTTTAACCAAGATTCCTGTCCTTAAAAGTCAAAATACAGGACGGGACTGACTTTCTACAAGGAATACTTTTATTTTTTTTTATCGTGAAATAAATCCCCAAAGATTCCTTCTTGCCGGGGCCAGTATGGAGGTTATGTCGGACTTGAACCGACTAAAACGCCGTCTGTGGCTCGTAAGTTGCCGAAGGTATATCCCAGCTTGCACCTTTTAGTCCCCGGATATGGGGAGGCGCACAACGTGTGTCGTCGTTTTAGAGGGAATACTCTAAGCAACTGAGTTACCTGGGTCCTGGATATGGCCCTCAATATTCGTTAAACTTAGCATACTAATCGCTTTAAAATTGTTTCAAAAAACCCTAATATACATTTTTCAAATCACTTAGTGAAAAAGCACACCTGTTTGTAAATATACTTTTGAACGCAACTGTACTTTGACCGCTAGTAGAATGAGTAAAAGCAACTCACGTGGATTGTTATAAGCGGGTGTGGTCCCAATGAGTGCGGCTTCGAACAGCCATTCGCCGAATAAATGGAAGATGGAATTCACCTTCGGACGGAGCGGAGTCAGGGGAGGCTTCTCAGTTTCACCAACTACAAAATAAAATGAGTATTATTATGAGAAACTAAAGTATGGAGTGCCACTCCACGTTTGGTCACAGTTCTAGGGACTCGTCCAAAAGTCTAAGACAAAAATAATTTGTTCTGTATAGCATTAAGGCACTTATAAAAACCGATTTCTGTAATTGTATTATTGTATTCACTACACTGACCACTAGTTTTTAATGAGGTCCTCTCCTGAGAAAACTCCGGCAAAAATCTCAGAGAACTTTTACTTTACTGTTTTTTTTCTTTTTACTTTTAAAAAAAAAGTATTAGCAACCGCAATTACTAATATTCTCTCTAACCCCTCCACAACTAAGCTAAATTGCTTGTGCTAGGAGTGGGTCCACGTCGGTAGTGTAATGGCCAGGATTCGAACCCGGGACCGCTCGAACGTAAGGTCGACTCCTTAACCACTAAGCCACCGACGCTTTGGAAGATAGCACTTACTACAATAATAATTAAACTGTGCCCAAGAGGACTTACACTTCATAAATATTTACTTAACAGTATTGCAATGTCATCTCTCACCTTGTGACGATATAGAGTTGGGAGGTGTCGTCGGTATGACGCTGGGAGGTCGGCTACTAGTCAGTCCGATCAGAGATGTGCGCGGAGTACCTGCGTTGTGTGGCCAAGTACTTGTTATACACATTACTTAGTACTTAGAACGGTTAGGCTAATGAACGAGGTACACTAGACGAGATAATGCTACTATAATATTAATACAAGTAGATTAAACTTAGAAGTAATTAGCACTTTACAACAAATAATTAAATATTGTACGTGAAGTAAACTGAGAAATTAAAATTGCTGAATTTGTTTTTCAAGTGTGTCTAATTATGGCGAGTTTTTGACGAATACGGAAAATGGCAGACAATTTAACACATACTTGAATCAATCATTGGGAATATGTTGTATTATTATTTTATTATTCTAAGATTCCGAACAATTGGACTGGTTGAAAAATATGTATTATCATATAGTTCAGCAACTTTACTGCTTAAAATTGTCTATTAAAAGAAAGTTTAATAGGCAACGGACTTTTGATTTTTAAGCGAGTGCCTCAAACCGAAAAAATAAGCAACTCCAGAAATAATGAAGATATAAGCAACCCCAGAAAGAAATTAGCTAATAGTAAATTACAAAGAAAGTTGCAATATAAAAAAGGAAAATTCAAATAACTCACCCAAAAATCAAACTAGAGTGTGATAAAAATACCAGTGCAAGGAAACAAGCTACAGATTGTATAACTACATTTCAACTTAGTATGAAATTTATGTGATGTGTACACAAGCTGACATTTCTACGATTACAATACAGATAACCTAAAGTAAACATAATTAGATAAAAACTGAAATAAAAATCTTATAGTAATCTTAGTTATAAACTTATAAACGTCGATAATTAAACCAACTGGCAATCTCATGTTCTTAAAAAATAAAAATCTCATTTTATATGTTATCATATGCGGTTCCCGGCAGTGTAGAATTTGGACCACCCCATCTCTTCCCATGCAGTGTCGTAAAAGGCGACTAAGGGATAGGGTTTTTTAACATCAGATATATATATATACAGCCCAGACTCAGCCTCAGACAAGCCAATGGTCTTCCCACTGACAGCACAAAATCTCTCCAGGGACCTCTGGATACCCTACTCACCGCCGGGTACACAACGCAAGGTTATTATGGTCGCAGTATTCTGTGTCCCCAGTCGGACTGCTCAATTGGACGGATATACCGCTGTGTCCTACCTCCTCCAAATGTTCTTGTTTTTCCCTAAGTGTTTGAATTTAACTCGACTACGTCTCAGAGTGAGAGAAGCGGGGTGTGAAAATCAGTCGAGGCCGTCGACATCATCTGTAATGCCAGCCACTATTCTTTAGACTGCACCCCAGCTCACCATCAGGCAAGATGCCGTCAAATTAATGACCTAAATATTAAAAAAGAGCACGCTAAAAAGGAGGACGCTAAATGGATGAAATGGTCCACACATGAAGGGGTAAATCCGTCCGGTGACCAGCGGTATAACCGTTGAGAATTATAAATCATTTTCGATACCGGTGAGCAAGTATGAAAACAATTATGAAAGTAGAAGAAGCGAAAGAGGTAAGCCAGGATCATGGCAAGTGGAAAACTGTACTCTGCCTACCCCACTGGGAAAAAGGCGTGACTGTATGTATATGTATGTTTGGAATTTTTCCCGGTTCCCAAGTATTTATGGTTCGGCTCGCTTTATCGAATTGTTTGCACTTTCCCTGCACAGGTAGTTCTGTATAGCAAAGAAGAGGACGGGATTCATTTCAAGAGCTCATTGATGCGATAGCCTGGACTTACCTACTTGAATATTGAAGTTATTACGTAAAATCCTACTCCATACAAAAATATTAAAAATGGCCTCAGTTCACACAGCACATACTCATTTAAATTCACAAATTCTACGGTTTCCAATGCATTATTTTATCTGTTAAATATTATCTTTTCAGCATCAATGTGTGGACAAAGACTGCAATTATTACCTTATTTCAAAATATGTTTAAACAATATGCTAACCGTGATAAAAGTAATGGTTGCAAATTATACAAATGAAACATAATAATATTTAAGCACAGGCAGTTTAATAGTTAATAAGTCGGCTTCACGATCGAGAGGCCCCGGTTTCGATTCCTGGCCATTACACCACCGCCGTGAACCCTCTCCTAACACAAACAGTTTGCTTAGCTAACGGGGTTAGTAGGAATATTTCTTTGAAAATAAAGTATACTTCTTAATGGTGTGCCATGATCACGATACAAAGGCACCCAGGAACGTATGAAAATAAACAAAACATTGTAACTTTCATGATCATTTACGCAGATTTAGCAACGTTAGGAAGAGACGTGAACAGTTGGTATAAATTATCTCAGTTTGTGTGCTGTGATGGCTAAGTTCGGTCCATACTATATTTAAATCGGCTATTAACCATAAAAGCCCGTATTCTAAGCGAATTTTTTTCACAGCATTTCATTTATAAAGGTCAGCACATCATAAATAATTGTTCTACATTTCTATGATTCTTTTATTATCTTTTGCTCTATAAATATTGTAATTTGCTTTCCGCGGCAGACAGAAAACTTTCCTCTCCGCGACTGAAGGGCGCCGGAGAATTGCCATGTCATGTTATTTGCTTTGTGAGTGGAAGTGGAATTATAAAGTCTGTGTCCTCCAACAACATAGAGCAAAACATAATTAAACGAAACAAAAAAAATATGACTTGCTACGCTTAAAATGAAAAGCTGTGGAAAAAAACACGCAAGAGATGCTGGTTTAAGATAAACATATGAATACATTATAAATAATAACTTTTTAGACAAATAATAAGGTATTAAATACAAGTACAGAACGGCCGAAGAGAGCCAGTACAGGCACGAGTCGTGGTGCGTCTTACTTCTGTCCGGCAGCTTGTCCCGGGGCCGCGCGGCGGACACGCTGAAGGACTTGGCGAGGCGGCGGTGCGCGGGCGGCGTGAGCTCGCCGTCGTCCGGCGCGTCGGCGCCCGCGCCCCGCACCCACCAGCGCTCGGCCCCGCGCCCTGCAGCGCCCACCCCTACAGTGTGCTATGAGGACTGGCCCTATCGAGCCTGCAGCCCGAGGCTAAGGCTACTCACACTCATTGGGTGTTTGATTGACTACTCAAATTTTTTACTTTTTACTAAACGTCAAAACGGTAAGTTACTAGGAAATAATTTATTATGACGTCATAATATTTAATAGTCAAATGGAATGGAAAGGGACTCCTTTGTCCGCCTCCTTTTGGGCCATTGTGCGTGTTATAGTTTGACCGCTACCGCTGTACCGCGCCCTAGGTATGTGCGTTGAGGCGGGGGACGGGTAAGAAAGAACATGAGTTCACACGAGATTGACATTGTCGGACGGATCTTACGATATCATTTGATAGTTTTAATGTACGACTAGTGTGTAAAGCCTAAGATTATTAAAATTCTCTAATAAATCTTTTTGACTTTACACGCCACTCGTACGTATTTAATTATTAAATTTAATAGGGAATTGTCATATTGAATGAAATGTCATATCTATTGTAAATATTTATTTGTTTAGATATTTAATGTTATTCTGACATAGATTCTGTTTCGCCATCGGAACTGGAGTCGGAGTCATTCTGCAAATTTATTATGAAAGGGTCGATAATATCGTCGAATCTACTATCACGATCCCAATAAGTTTTTTTAATTTTTTTGGACATGATCTTTTTTTTATATATATATATAGGGCACGTCAATTGGACTTCGCCTTGCCTGATGGTAAGCTGAAGGCAAAGTCCCAGAAAAGAGGGTCACCATTACTTACACATACCGTGTGACAATGGTGACACTCAGCTTGACGGCCTCATCACATGCTTCTTCACGCCCATTTCTTCCATTTTTCTGCCGTAAACTCCGAAAACAATTTGGTCATTATGCTTATCTTTTCATCTAGTGAAGAATTGATATGGTTTTGGGCTACATTGTTTTTAATATCAGCCCAAACCAACTCAATGGGATTTAAATCAGGATGGTACGGCGGTAAACGGAGAACAGTATGGCCATGGGTTTTCAGCAGTTCGTCAATTCTGTACAGGAGTTCTTTTTGTGTATCATTGATAAGAAGTTGCAGTTGAGCTTTTGTCATGGTCTCTGAAAATTCAACATTGTGGCGCCGTAACCAGTCCTGCATTGTGTAAAATTACTAAACGCCGTCCTTTCCCAATATCAGCATGAATTCCAGGTTCAGACGATGATTGCCAACATTTACTCACATTATGAGTGGCGTTTATATACGTTTCATCGAGGAAGAGGTTTTGCATTCTGTAGTTTCGGATTTGTGTCAGGTATTTTTTCCGCCACTCTGTAATGTTAGGCTGCTCTATAAGGAGATGTCTCTTTGATTTGCATTTTTTGAAACTATAACCCATTGTGTGTAAAAGCTTTCTAAGGAATTCTCGTCCACAATCCAGTATGCCATCTTTTCTCAAACTTGATAGTAACTTACGGATACTTGGAACTTGTTTTTCGTTTTCGTAAAACTGATGAATTTTTCTTCTGATAACTCCTAAATCAAAATCATCAACAACATATTTCTTCTTTATAACTTTTGGTTTTTTTGGAGAATTAAATTCTAATCGGCCCAAATTTTCCGTTGATGAATTACCCACCTTTACTATATTTCTTACGGTTTTTTAGCAATATCCCGTAGCATCCGCTACAATTTTAGAAATGTTTGTATCACTTTTAAATTCAAAACTTTCTTTGTCTGCTTTTCTTTTCTTAAAATACTCGGCTACCTTAAAAATGATGTTCTTCACATCACGAGATAACGCACGACCCATCTTGCAATACTAATCACTTGTGCATCCGACACACAGAGTCCGCTACAAGTGACACTAGCTACCGCCGTAGGCATTGGCGGCCGACTGACACAACGGAATGGTCGGTACTCTCCCCCGCCTCGCCGCGCACATACCTAAGGCGCGGTACAGCGGTTGTGGTCAAGCTATAGTCAAATCATTAACTATTATAGGTTCGGTGGATGATTAAAAATAAATAAAAATGATAGAATAAGAACAGATGCAACTTATACCCCTTTTTTTCTCAATTTTTTTGTATAACTTTTTCTTTAATTAAATACGAAAGTCTCTGCTTCTCTGTCTGTTGCGCATTCAACGCCTAAACTACTGAACCGATTTTGATTTAACCTGGTACAGAGATAAATTAGACCTTGGGAAAGGACATGGGCCATATTTGATCGAGATATATAATGAGCAGGTAGCACTTCGAAATAGTTTTTTTTTCATTGTCAGTCGCTAAAATGCTTTACTGTTTATAGACTATTTATTTCTCAAAAACTAAAATCTGAGTGTGTTCAAATCGGTAGTAACTAACTCCCATTAATATTAGAAGCTAGTGTACTCCTAATTACAAAACAGCTTGTGATTGGGCAATACTTTAAAATGAATTCAACCCCGTTACTTGAAATGTAAGAAGTAGTTCGCATTGGTATCTAATGTAGCCTTAGCCTAAGTTCTACAAACTACCGAACCTGCAGCCTATGTTCTTACCTATAAAGGTATGGATTTTGTCTCACATAGGCATTACCCTGATGAAAATCTCTGGTCTAATAGCATTCAAAATATTGGATACAGATCCGGTAGGTTGAACAGGCATTATATATATACACGTGTGATTATAGATAGCCCTGTACCCCTAGTACGAATTATCAACATGCCTAAACATTAATAGTTTTCAGAGAACTGAAAACGAATATAAGCTCTCAAAATCTAGTTTCTTTTTAGTCGTTCGTATGACCTCTTTTGTACATAATTATGTTGTACAGTACTTTTAAAGGTATCGAATAAATCGTACATGGTATACAAGAACTAATAGTATGTTTGTATGATACAAGATTTATAGTAAGTGCAAAAAAATTGACAGTGTCCCTTTTTGGTCCTTCGAGCCAAAGTTTCATTAAGTTCGAAGGACCCAACAAGGGTCAGTACTTGCTAAGAGTAAAGTTTCTGATAAATGTACAAAATCATTTAGCAGTGCAATAGAACTTCAAACCACCCATTCAAACACTAAGATAGAAGGATTATGATATATGACAATGCGATGTACTAGTTCTAGGTCATCTTTTGTTTTAGAAACACCGGGATGAGTATAGATGTAACCTCAACTAGGTACGGGTTTAATTTCATATCATTATTACATTTTATTAAAAAGGTATTGTTACATTTGAGAAAAAAAAATATTTTTATTACAAATAAGAATCTTTATACACTTAATAAAATGAGACGCTAAATATATCTTTACTTAATGCTTACTCTTTAAGAATGTTGTACAAAATTTATTGAAGTGTTTAAGCACATATTACCTTGCGCAGTTTTATACTATAAACACAAGATGTTTTGCCATCAGAAAAATTGCAGGGGCAGCCTAAGTAAAAAAAAAATCAATTGAGCAGTCTATAATCGACTTTTGTTTGTCGATATATTTATTTGTGAAAACTGCAGGAATCCTTTATCACTACATCATTTATGTATGATAATATGGTATCCAAAAAATGAAACAAAGGGACATGACATAACCTGATCTTCACGTCCAACTACCACAGAGCAGATACAGAGAGGTATGGCTAACTATTATTCTGGCTCGACACGTTCCTTCACGGTCAAATCTTATTACGTCACGTTTTCCCTGTTTTTGCTCTGTGGTCACTACTAAACTAGCTAGATATCAATCGCTTTTATTCAATCAAAAGCGATAAAAGTCCTAAATAGCGATAGAAATCTTAGGTGCGAGTGGCGCCATCTGCTCAACCCTAGTTCAAGAAAGGCACAAGCCACACACCGCTCTACACTACACTATACACACAAGTACACTCACACACACAAACACACACGATACATACCGAGGAAGGCATCGACGTGCGCCGCAATACCCTTCATAGCTTTGTGGAAGATGGACGGCAGAGCTTGCAGGCAAGGATGTTGGCTCGGGTCTCTTGTGCCTTCTTCTTGTGTTATTGAGTACTGAGGGGAAAAGTAATAAGCTTGTCACATATAATGATACTACAATAATACGTTATAATTGAAACAATTCCACGTGAGAACACAGAGCAAACACCGAGAGGAGGAGGCTTACTAGCCCCAGTACCTCGAAATGTAATTTTATTCGATGCTTCACGCCGATATTCTTTTTTTGTCCATGTCCAAGTGGCAACATCGACATAGAATGAAGTGAGTAGTTTTACTTTCACCGGTAGATGAAAAATAAAGGAGCGGGCGGAATCTAAGCCATCTTTATTTTATTTATTTTTTATTTAATTCTTTATTGCACACACAGTACAGAGATCATACACAAAACACATCATAGAAGATGTACAAATGCGAGCTTAACTCAAAATGAGTTCTCTCCCAGCAAACCTTTGAGTAGCAGAGAAGCATATAATAATGAAAGGGGATGTGAAGTGTACATTACAAAAACAAAAAGAAAGATAAACAAAGAAAGAAAAGAAAATAAAAATAAAAAAGATAATAAGCGTACCTACCTGAACAGGTAGGTACATGTATTTACACAAACATAGCATACATAGTTGGTTGCGCCGATGGTAGAATTTGTATTTTTTTGCTCAATAGTAGTAATTCAAGTCATTGACGCGGAAACACACGCTTCCTGTACCCATCTCCCTCCCGCGCTACCTTTTAAAGTGAGATAGCAATAGTTTCCGCACCGCTCAATTGTCAAAATAGACGCATATTCACTTCGCACCTTGAACTAATAAACAATGGCCGGCGGCGCTCGCGTCTCTCAGAAATTAATAATGTTTGTTGGATTTTAACCGCTTTCATAGACCTTTACCGATCGGATTGTGCCTCTCGTGTGTCCCTCAAGTGATTTAGTGATGTGGGCGGCAACTCCTGAGCCAGGAAGAGAAGATCGGTGCACCGGCTGCGATGGCACGTGGCCCCGTGAAGGTTAGTGCATCCTCTCCTAATTTCTCGGGTTGCATTCATTGCCTAAACCACATCCGCGGCAACCCGATCACCTGTCTTGTTTGTTGTGTAAAGCGTCAATGGAACAGTTAACTTCACCCCCCGCGAAATACAGTCCACTAGCTCACGTGGCGAGAATTGCGCTACCATAGTATTATATTAATACATACTTACACCTACACATAATACATAAAATACCTACATACATATACATATATATATACATATATAATATAAATATATATAAATATACAAAGCATACATAGATAAATATACAGACTTCATTATTGTGAGAGAAAATGTTCCCTTGTTCTTCTTCTGAAAATGTCCAGAGTATTACTACTGCGAATGGTGTGAGGCAGTGCGTTCCAAAGACGTACAGCTTGTACCGTGAAGGATCCATCATAACAGCTGGAACTGTGTGCAGGTGTGCGAAGCAGAAGAGAGGGAGAAAGACGACAGGGTTGGCCCCTAGGCACAAGATAATTGAAGCGTTCCCGCAAATAAGTTGGAGCATTAGGATTGTGAAGAATAGTATAGAGAAGAGTTAGAATGTGTAGGTCACGGCGCTGTCGAATAGGGAGCCAGTTCAATCTTTTACGATATTCCGTGACATGGTCATATTTACGAAGGCCAAACACAAATCGGATTCCCAGATTTTGCAAGCGTTCGAGTTTGTTCAGCAGTTCCTCCGATGCATCGAGATAACAGACATCACCATAGTCTAGTAGAGAGAGTAAGAGAGATTGTGCAAGAGTAACTTTAGTCTGAAGAGGTAGGAGTTTCTGGAGACGTTTGAGGGATTGAAATGAACAGTATACCCTTCTACTTACCTCCGCGATGTGAACATCCCAGGCAAGCATAGAGTCGATGTGCACGCCTAAATTTTTTACACTTTTGGAATAACCAATAACTACAGAATCATATGTTACTGGAGTCACTGTTGATGGCATCCACAGCCCTAGGTAGTTCATCAGCTTTGAAATGTCGATATATCTGCAAGTCGTCTGCGTAGAGGTGATAATGCGAAGTTAGGACCTTCGTGATGGCGTTTATGAAGACAGAGAAGAGAAGAGGAGAAAGGACGCCACCTTGTGGAACGCCTGCTACTAAGTCGCACCAATCGGAGGAAGCGTCATTCATTCTAACAGATTGTGAGCGTCCATGGAGGTATGATTTAAACCATATAGTTGCAGAGGCAGAAACATTGATGGATGAAAGAATACCTAAGAGAATGTCAAAATCAACCGAGTTGAAGGCACTACTGAAGTCCAATAGGACCAAAACTGTAAGTTGTTTGTTCTCCATGGCCAATCTTATGTCATCTGTAACTTTAACTAGAGTTGTTATAGTACTATGGCCACGGCGAAAGCCAGATTGGAAAGGACTTAGCAGGCCATTAGAGGAGAGGTAATAGGTGAGTTGATCGTGAACAATACTCTCAAGTACCTTCGACAGGATGGGAAGAATTGAAATGGGGCGGAATTGGGAGTATGTTGTAGGATTGGGTACTTTGGGCAAAGGTATAACAGAAGCTTTCTTCCATGATGAAGGGAAAAGATTAGAATATAAGGAGTAGTTTATAATGTGCGCTAGGATAGGAAGAATGAGATTTATGATGGGGAGAAACATTGGAAGTTGAAGGCCATCGTCACCGACCGCCCGAGTGGATATGGATTTTAAATGTTTACTGACATCCACTTCTGTTACCGGATGAAATGAGAAGGAAGTATTTAAAGGTAGTGGAAGAGAAGAGAGAAGATTTAAGGTTGAAGATTTAACATCAATAGGGATAGCAGTTGGAGGCGCTGAGAAATAGGCATTTAATGCATTGGGATCCATGTCAGTAAGGTTGTCATAGGCGACCTTACCAATACCCAAGGATTTTAGGAACTGCCATTGTTGTGAAGTGTCAAGGTTTTCAATTGACTTGTGAATGTGGTCTCGTCTCGCATCCCTACACATACGATTGCAGTGATTACGCAGTTTCTTATATAAGTTCAACCCCTCCTCAGACGGGCACTTCATATATTTGCGCTTGGCCTTGTCTCGCTTTGACATCATGTTTTTGATAGTTGGAGAAAGCCATGGCGCAGGACGATGTCTAACTCTTACCTTTTTAAGAGGAGCATGTACATCAAAGATTGACAACAATGTGCTGGTAAAGATTGACACCTTCTCATCCAGATCATCGCAGTCATAAACAGACGACCAGTCAGTACCATCCACATCACCACCCAAACGTTCCAGATCAATGTCTTTAAAATTACGAAGATATAGAAATTTACCCTTGCGTTTCGGAGGACGGAGTTTATAGGAGAGATATAAGAGATCATGGTATGAAAAAGGAGCAGATAACTGACCGTGTGAGGCCACCTTATGAGGGTTGGAGACTAGAATGAGGTCCAGTAGCGAAGGTTGAGTTTTTGGAACCTTGTGTGTGGCTTTTAGGGGAAGAATGTGCATGTCCACAGAAGAGACAAGAGAGCAGAGTTTACGGCTACGTGAATCTTTTTTTTGTAGACAGGTATTAAAGTCCCCGAGGATAATTCTCTGTTCATACATTGACGAAAATTTTTCCAATTGTATTTCAAAAGCAGAGAAATAATCAATATTGCCATCTTCATCACATAACATAACATAAACTCACGCCGATATCCCCGAACGGGTAGGCAGAGGTGCTAGCACTCACATTTCGCCAATTTATGTTTAAGTCCCAATGTAATAGGTGGCGAGCCTATTGCCATTAACCGGGCACTTATAAACCTGCGATAAATACACACATAACTTCGAAAAGTCATTGGTGTGTGCCATGGTAAAACCTGGGATCGAACCGAGACCTCTTCTTACGCGGAATGAAGTTATTTTAAGTGAAATCTAATTACAACACCTCCTCTCTGTGTATGCTCTGTGTTAATCAGAATTCAGGTGGCTATAAAGCAGAGAGTCCGGCGGACCTGCAGGAAGTCGGGCGTCTGGCTGATGACGTGCGGGCGGCACAGGTCCACGGGGTTGCCGATGGTGTGCAGCATGCGGTACCAGCTCTGCGTCACCGCCTCCGCGCTCATGTCCGCCGGGATCAGGTTGGCGTCTTCCTCGCCTGATTACACATATATGCCGGAAATTAAAAACAATGTCAAAATACCGGAACAGTTAAAAAACAAGACAAAAGTATTACGTAATACATTTTAGCTTAATTAATCGTTAGTCCCAACAACAATTAATAAATGAAGAGTTACTTTTCTTACTGGATTAATTTAATATATTTCAAACTTCAAACTTCAAACTTCAAACTTTATTTCATGGAATATGGTATACATTAGATTTTGTGAGACATAGATAAAAGAACGTCATACTCTGCCGTGTGGCGTTGAAATACATATAACATGCTTACTTGACAATATTAAAATTAATGTGCAAATAATAAATAATTAGTAATAACACCCTTAGGGGCTTCGGCCAATCGATTAATATGTTACAAATAGAATAGTCAATAGTAATAGTAATAAGTAGCTAACATAATATTTTGAGAACTTCATACAGTCATGATAAAATAAATGTCACTAAAACACAAATCAAGTCAAAAGCCAAAAGCGAAAGAGTCAGTCATGAGGATTCAATTAAAATAAATAACAATGTCAATTAAAATTTGAAAACATTAAATTAAATTTAGAAATTATTCATTTTCAATAGTTATTTTGTCTCTTAAATATTCATCTATCCCATAGTAACCCCTTTCGCTTAGGATTCCGTACAGTTTCCTGCGGAAAGGAGCTCCTTCAAGTTCTTTTAAACATTCTGGCAGATGATTATATAATGTTATACACATACAAAATGAATTCCTCTTGGACAGCTCTAAGTTTACCCTTGGGATCTGGAGTCTATTTCTATGCCTTGTTCGGCTGTTTGGCATGTCTCCCAATTTAATGAAGAGATGTGAATGCTTTTTAACAAAGATACACATTTCCAGTATGTATAGGCAAGGCAGCGGGAGAATTTTATGACGTTTAAAAAGCGGCTTACAGCTAGTTAAGCCATCAGCTCCACACATTGCACGGACACATCTCTTTTGGGCAATGAATGCCTTATCTGCTTCCACGGAATTGCCCCATATAATAATTCCATAGCGGAGCACCGAGGACACATACGCATGATACGTCATAACCGCTGCATGCAGATTTACAATCTGTCTAAGTCTGCCGAGTACATACACAAAACGGTCAATTCTAGTTAGAATCCTATTGATATGCGACTTCCAGTTACAAAATTTGTCCATCGTAATACCTAAGAATGTACATTCGTTGCAGTTACTAATTACATTATTGTTGTAGTTAATTTTAAGGTCTACTGCGTTACCATTGTATGTTTGGAATTGCATGATGTTTGTTTTCGAGGTATTTATTTTTAAATTATTCATTTCTAGCCATGAGCTCGCATTACTTAAGGCTTCTTTTATTTTAAATTCTAGTTCGCCGTTGTTCTTGCCTTTAACAATTAAGGTTGTGTCGTCGGCGAAAAGTATACAATCGTGCTTTACAGCTTTTGGGAGGTCATTTATATAGAGCAAGAACAAAAGGGGAGAGATCAGACTCCCTTGTGGTACACCGTAGCCATTATGTCGATACTCTGATCTTTTATTTAGTAAAATTATACTCTTGTACAGGCAGTACAGGATCAACAATGATTATCCTCAAAATTCCGAGTATTATATTTTTCACGTAGCATGGGTACGGTGACGTTTGGGATTTGAAGTTACTAGAGATGTAGTCAAGATAAAATCGCATGAAATAAAATCGATTATATATCTTATCGAGATCATTTATTAATGAAGAAGAAATCGATTCTATTAACTAATAATTTTGAAGAAAAAAAGTAAAACAAAATTGATAACCTGTTTAATTATTTATTAAAAATCAAACATGTTCATCATCTTCATCATCATCATCATCATCATCATCGTCATCTGACTCGTCGACGTGAATAATTATTTGGGAATCAATTATGCAGTCTATTCTAATGTCTCGCTCCCAGTCATGTAAGATTAGATTTTTGGTTTTCTCCACTACTTTCTTCCAGTCATCGCCAGTGACATTTTTGCATCCCTCTTTCAATAACCCCATCATTTTTGTGGCTGTAAAAGGCGGAGCTGTATTTTTTCGTGCAGCGTATCCTGAAACAAGATAAAAAACAAATTGAGTCATAGAATTCAAGTAATAAACATAATCATATTTTTGTCAGTATGTAAATAGACTATGGTTAAACAAGTTACCTTTGATTTGGGCCCAAATTAATTCAATGGCATTGTACTGACAGTGGTACGGTGGAAGCCTCAGGACTTCGTGACCATATTCGTTTGCCATCATATCTAATTTGTATGTCGTTTGGGGCTTGTGCATTTTTACGAGCTTCACTAGCTCCACCTTTAATTTCGTCTCATCGGCTTCCACATTATTGGCTTGGAGCCACTCGATCAACTCGCTCTTCTTATTGGAAGAAGTCGGCGGTTTGTTCAATTGCACGGAGTGATATGGGGCATTGTCCATAATAATTGTGCTGGGTTCTTCTAAATTGCTAAGCATATTTTGAAACCACTCCGTGAATACTTCCGCATTCATATCTTCGTGATATTCTCCCGTCTTTTTCGATTTAAAAGCAAGTAGCCCATTTTCTACAAATCCTTTCGATGTGCCTGCGTGACAAATAATCAATCTCTCCCCTTTTCCTTCTGGCACTTTGGTCGAGGCATGAGGTGTATCGTCAGTCCACATTTTACCGACAGTATGATTGGCATTCAGCCAAGTTTCATCCAGGAAGACGACATTGCTCCAATCGGTAATCGCTTTAGCCTTTTTCAAAAAGGTAACCCGCGCAAGTGCTATATCGCCCCTCTCCATGACAATTTTTCTTTTGTTTACTTTTTTGAATTGGAAACCAATGTCCTTCAATACGCGCCACAAGGATGTAGGACTTCCAGTAAACAAATCAGCATCTTTTAAAGACTTGACCAGCTTTAGAAGCGTCGGTAATTCTTTATTCTGGTAATAGTTATAAATGTGGCTCCGTATAGCATCGGCCGCAAAACTGTCTACATCTGTTACAGATGCCTTTTTGGTTCGCTTTTTATTAGGGGTGGACAACTTATTTTCTTCTGTATCGTGAGCACCATATTTTTCTCGAGTGATTCGAGAAACCGTGTTCCGCCCAATGTCTAACGCATCTGCCACTCGATCCAAAACGTTGGACACAGGCAATAGCGTTCCGCCATTCTCACGTTCCCGCTCAAAGTAATCCCGCAATCGAACTACAAATTCACGGGCTTGACTACCAAGCACAGTCTTTTTCGTTCTTTTTGGCATTTTGCCAAAAAAAACAACAAAACAAAAGTCAATAACAAAAAACGGTAACGAAAACAACAAAGCACAACGATAGTCAATAACAAAAACAAGTAACAAAAACACCACGCAAGCTCAAAACAAAGAAAACAGACCGCATACAAGGCAGACGCACTCGTACTGAGTTGATAAAACAAGATGGCTGCCAGCTCATGCTTAAGCAGTGTTGCTATATTTTAATAAAGCTCCACAAAGACAAAAATGCTTTGTTTAAAGTTTATTATTACATAATTATATTTTATAATCGTATTTTAGTTAAAAATACAACTAACGATTTATGATACTTTATTCGACAATTTATCGATTATAACGATTTTACTATGTCAATCTCTAACGCAACCTGTTCCGATTCACGCATCAAGAATTATGTATTTGGAATGTTTATATTTAAAGTTTAAATAATTACGGAGAAATAAAAATAGTTTTAAGTTAAAAATGCAAAATAAAACAGTTTTCTTTTTATCTTCGTATTAAGTGTTGTTTCCTGTATTCCGCGTTAGGTAAATTGTTTCGAAATGAATCATGCATGAAATGGAATTAGTCAAATGTCACCGTACCCATGCTACGTGAAAAATATTATAGTTAATAACACTTGAGAAAACCTAGGGATAATTAAACTGTCTTGTAACCTGCATCGGAGGAGGAGGATGCAAATTGGAGGAGTTAAAAATATAAATAGGTGGTTACGGTAGCAGAATATCTAGCTATAAACTTACTGATGGGCATGACGGGGAACAGCGGGCCATACATGTGCTTCAACAGTCTGGCGGTGAGGCACAGAGACGCGCGCGTCCATTGCTCGGTCAGGGGCGCGCGGTGGCGCCAGCGGATGCACTGCTCGCGCAATGTACGCCACAGTGGCGGGGACGGGAAGCACCTGCGAGATAAATTAGTTGTAGACGAACGTGAATTTTACTTTTTAAATATAAGAGAGGTCTGATTGAAGAGTTTTGGTGCTGTCAGTGGGAAGACCAAAACCTTGTCCTGCTTTGTCTTTTACATTAATGGCACAGAAACTCTGTGCTTACAGGACTGGTAGCTGGAGTGCGACTCCTTTGGTGTTGCACACATCCATTGGCCACGGTAACCACTTACCATCAGGTGGGCCGTGTGCTTGTCTTTCAACTAAGTGGTATAAAAAAAATGACTAGTGGTCAGGGAACCTTATATCTGGTGCCTCGTGAAGATACCGCTGATGCTGCTTGATCATCCCTCATCATTGGAGCCTGTCATCTCTGATACGCAACTTACGTTGTGAGATTCATTTTCTGTATTTCGTTTAATTACAATTTGTCAGGTAAGCCCAAGAACAGATGGACGGAATACGTGAGAGAGGATATTTATGACAAAGAAGGGAGTGACTGAATAAATGACATCTGACAAGAAGAAGAACGATAGGGTGCGCCGATACCAAATAATAGGGACAAGAGCAGGTGCAGTGTGATGGTGTGGGTTTATCTTAGGTTCTTATAACCATAACGTCTGAAACATTCGAACCCGTATCTAAAATAGATCATTTAACAACTGATTTTTTATACTATTTACGTGGTAGACAAGCACACGGACTACCTGATGGGATGTGGTTACCGTGACTTATGGTACGTATGTCTTCTGTACTCTTAGCACCAAAAACTATCGTAAGCGTATCGTAAACGTATCGAGAGAACAGAGTATTGCGATTGGTCGGCTTCACACACACACACACACATGTTCACAGTAAGCAGGTGGCCAATCGCAATGCACCGTTCTCTCGTTACATTATTATTATTACTATACGATTACTACAGTTTTTCGTGCTAGGGGTCCTGCTGATACATGATAGAACAAATTAAATGCCGACAGTAAAAGATGAGAAACGAAAATGCACCGACCTGTGACACGCCAGGATCCACACCTCGAACAGCACGCACAGCACCCGCTCGCACAGCTGCTCGGCCGCCGAGTGGTGCGGCGCGGGCGGCGACAGCAGCGCCGACGCCGCCGCCAGCAGCAGCAGCAGCAGCGAGCGCCACTCGCGCGCGCCCAGCGCGCCGCCGTCGGCCAGGGCGCGGGCCAGGCGCAGCACGCGGTGGCACAGCACCGCCTGCTTGCTGATCAGGTCTCCACCTTACCGAGGTAGGCATAGGATTGAAAATAGACATCATCTTATTGAGTCCGACTCACAGGATGGTGAAGTGATTCACAGGTGATTTACTCTCCTCATTGAAAATACCATAGACAAATAAACACGGAAACTAGATAAAAAGATATTAAAAAAAAAGTATGGGTAATGGACTGCCGAGACGAGGTCTCGGGTTTGATCCTAGGTTTGCCATGGCACACACCAATAACTTTTACATGCTTTTCGAAGTTATGTGTGTATTTATCGCAGGTTTATAAGTGCCCGGTTAATGGCAATAGGCTCGCCACCTATTACATCCCACTAAACATAAAATGGCAAAATGTGGGTGCTAGCACCTCTGCCAACCCCTTCGGGGATATAGGCGTGAGTTTATGTTATGTTGTGATAAAAATACAAACTCACCCAACTCCATTTGATATATGAACGTGAGAGCTTGCAAGAAGGAGAGAAGAGTATTATACAATTTAAATATATTATTATCAGAGGCGTTATGAAGCGCTGAGACCATGCATGCAGCGTCTACGTAACGACGCGACGTAGACGCTGCTTGGTATATCGTTTTGGCTCTCGAAAGACTAGTCTAAGAGCTGGCACACATTGTCGGCAGCAAGGATTATTTGTCAAATAAGAATAGGCCTTATCTCTAGCGACATAAAATTGAAATTTCAATTGTGATGCAATTCATTCAAATGATGCAATTCTGATTCAACAAATTAAAATACTTTTCCTTCAGCTATGGAGAAAGAACGGCATGATAAGAGGATATACTTTATGAAATAAATAAATATTATATATTTCACGACATTCTGCACAACGCTATCTAGACTGGTAAGCATACTAGCTTGTGTTATGGGATCTAGAATGCGGATAAACATACTTAGATTTTTTTTTTTTTGTAAATACATACATATCATACATACAAACACCCAGACCAATGCAAATATACATATTCATGCATACAAATATTTGCACTGAGCGGGAATTGAACCCGCGCCCCCTGCATAGCAGTCGAATGCTCTACCGCTACGCCACGGAAAATGTTCAGGGAGTTTAGTACTCTATATGTTATTACCCAATCGGGAACAGTATTGGTCTTGGTGACCTACAGACGCTATTTTCAAAATTATACAACTGAAATAATTTATCACTTTTCATATGCATCAAAAATGTAACTTACTCTCATTAGGTCTAGGCACAAAGAGATTCTGCAAATGCCTCAATATTTTCCTGGCGTACTTGTGTGGCGCCTGAACCACAGGAGGCGGGATAGCTGGGGGAGGAGGCATCGCTGGCGGCGTGGGCGGCAGGAGGGGAGCTAGCCAGGCGCAGCATACTCGCACACAGTCGCGAAGGGCTTCGTGCTCTTGCAGAGGTAGCGATAGACCAAAGCGAGTTACTTCTAGGACCCATTCCACCTGTAAGAAAAATATTATATGAAACTATACTCTATTCGGTTAGGTAGTTAACTAACCGTAGACAATCTTGATGTGAATTTTTAATAGGTTTTATTTAAAAACTCAGTTTATTAATATTTTACCGCAGTAGCCTAGTGGTAAGGGTAATGGACTGCTTCGATCCCAGGTTTTACCATGGCACACACCAATGACTTTTCGATGCTTTTCGAAGTTATGTGTGTAACATTATTAATATCTTCTTTATGCTGATGATCAGGTTTTACTGGCGTCATCGGCAAAATGAGTTGCAGGAGATGGTAACAACTATGCATGAAGCTTTTGAGAGGAAAGGAATGAAAGTGAATGTTAGTAAGACAAAAGTTATGGTTTTTGAAAGAGATGAATGCGTGACAGAGTGTAGGATTTGTATAGATGGAGAAAAAGTGGAACAAGTGAATGAGTTCATATATTTGGGAACATTGTTTACGAGAGATGGAAAGCATGAAGAAGATGTTGAAAGGAGAGTGATGGCTGGAAATAGAGTGAATGGGGCACTACACAACTTTATGAGCAGCCGGAAAGTGTCCGAAAAGGCACGACTGGCTGTACATGGAGGAGTATTGGTGCCGACTCTTATGTATGGTAGTGAAAGTTGGGTGTGGCAGAAAAAGCATCAGAGTAGAGTGAATGCAGTAGAAATGCGTGCGTTGTGAAGTATGTGTGGCTTGACCTTGAAAGATAGAGTGAGAAATAGCGTGATAAGAGAACGATGTGGAGTGATAGAAGATGTAGTGATGAGAATTGAGAGAGGAATGTTGAGAATTGAGAGAGGAATGTTGAGATGGTTTGGTCATGTTGAGAGAATGAATGAAAGAAGACTAACGAAACAGGTGTATGAGGCGAGTGTGGATGGTACCGTCGGAAGGGGAAGACCTAGGCGCACATACCTGGACCAAATCGGGGAAGTTTTAGAAAAGGGGCAAGTCAGGAGTACTCTAAACCGACGAGCATGCATGAAGAATGTAATGAGAGTGAATGAAGCGAGAGTAGTATGTCAGGATCGTAGCAAATGGAGATCCGTGATCTCTGCCTACCCCTATGGGAGACAGGCGTGATTTTATGTATGTATATGTTATGTATTATTATAAAATTATTAATGTTATAAAATTATTATTATTATAAAATTATTATTATTATAAAATTATTATTATAAAATTATTATTATTATAAAATTATTATTATTATAAAATTATTATTATTATAAAATTATTATTGTTCCTCAGTACCTTGACTCTCGGGACTATGGAGTTGGCTTCGGCCCGACACACGCCTTCCAAAGGCCCGGGCCTTTGGAAGGCGTGCGTCGGACCGAAGCCAAGACGTAGAGGCCCTTTTATGAGAATTTAATATGCTAGGAATACACACACATGGCGGATATCATCCCCGAGCGCACAATATGATACACCGGGAGATGGTCCCCGCCAGGTGCAGAAACTATTGCTGTGCGGTGCTGTGGCCGCGATGGAATCTAAATTATGGACTGATTGAGAATTGGATGGACTGGTGAGTGGGCTATGGGGGGAGACTAACGGACGCCTGCCGTGACTATAAGTCTCAAAATTGTTAAAAATAAAAATTATTATTATTATTATAAAATTATTATTATACATATTACTAGTTAGTCGTTTAGCCTCGTTTATTTGTTAAATATGTGTTTATATGAAAAGTTGCTACAAGATTGTTTGCCTTCAGTTAAATACCCAACCAAATGGATTATAGCTGACTACACATACACTTCTTTTTAATAATTTTTAATAATCGGATTGTCGTCTGTCGTCGTCAAATAATCCATCCCGTATCGTTCGGCCGCAAAGGTGCCTATGGTGCTGGCAGCGGTGCCTTGTTTGTTGTTTACAGGTGGGTTGTGTTTTTCGCACGTATCCTGTATGTTCATATGTATATATGTTACATATAACATATAATTACGCCTTTATCCCCGGAGGGTTAGGCAGAGGTGAATTAACACCCACATTTCACCAATCATAGAATTCAGTCCCATGTAGTAGGGGGTGAGCCTATTGCCGTCCGGGCACTATTGTCTGGGCTGTATATATCTGTCTGATGTCAAACAAAAGTGGTGGTAGAAACTTGGTGGCACAAATTTGTCTCAAGTTTCGACCGGGTAGGTACCACCGTGCACTATTGCGAAAAACCCTCCATAGCAATTCAATCTCGGTTGGATTGTGTTCAGGGGTCAGCAAGTGCATAGCCGGGCAGAGGTGGTGGTTGTCGCAGCACTAGTGGGACCAGTGGGTCTTGGCGTAGTCTAGTGGGGATGGCGCGGGGCGATGCGCCGAACAGGGAGACCTGTAGAAACGGTGGTGCCGCTGGCCGCCCGCGGTATAGTACAGGGGCCCAACTGGGGTTAACCACCTTGGGAGGCTGCCTCACCAGGCCGCGCATAATCCCGATATGGTTCGTCGTGCCGGTTGGTGACCGGAATTGGGAGCCCGGCGACCATACTCGGGGGGGTACGGGGGCCCTTCCGTTCGGCGCGTCGGCTCTCGCCATGCCTCACATTCATAGATAAAACCAATATCCCGCGCTTTGTCACACGGTGCTGCGGCGGCAATCACCTCTTTTTACACGCCTTCTCCCACCCAAACTCATGGCAGCGCAATTAAAGGAAATAGGCAACACAGCGGCTCGACACACTCCCAAAAGCTTGCTATTTGAGGTGGAGTCCACTAACATCTGTGGGCTCCATGCAAACCTCAACGCCGTCCACCAACACCTAGAGACGGCGAAACCTGCCATGTTTTTTCTAACGGAGACGCAAATACACCTCCCTGACGACACGACCTACTTGCTCTACCCTGGCTATGTTCTTGAGGAAAGTTTTCGTGCAAAAGCCGGGGTGTGCGTGTTTGTTAGGGCGGATGTTTGCTGTCGCCGTTTGCGCTGCCTAGAGGATCCATCCTTCTCCATCCTTTGGGTACACGTAGACCATGGCCCTACGAGTCAGATCTATGTGTGCCTCTACCGTTCCCATACAGGAGATGCTGAGACAACTCGACTCTTTGAATATCTGAGTCAGGCGGCAGATGATGCGCAGGAGCGATTTCCGAATGCCGAATTGGTGTTTTTGGGGGATTTTAACGCCCACCACGAGATCTGGTTGGGCTCCTCCAAAACAGACCATGCGGGAAGAGCCGCCCACGCGTTTGCTCTGGCGCACGGCCTGACCCAATTGGTGCACGAGGTCACTAGGATACCAAGAAGGTCGGGCCTAGCACCTTCTCTGCTAGACCTTCTGCTGACGAGTGATCCGGACCGGTACAGTGTATCGGTGCGAGCCGCTTTAGGCAACTCCGACCACTGTCTGGTCTGTTCCACGGTGCCCATTATAGCGCCCCCACGACCCGTGCAGGGGAAGCGGCGTCTCTGGCACTACTCGTCAGCGGACTGGGATGGACTTCGTGACTATTTTGCGTCCATCCCGTGGGTTGAGCGCTGCTTTGAAGGTAAGAACCCATCGGATTGTGCTACTGCTGTCGCCGGTGAGATCGGTCTGGGTATGGAATACTATATCTCATACACCGATGTCACCGGTGACCGCGGGGTGCGCCCTTGGTTCGGGCGCGAGTGTGCGGAAGCTGTTGAACAAAAACAGTCTGCGTACCGCGCTTGGGTAAGGGCGCGCGTCACGCGCCATCCCAATCTGGGCCACTTCAAGGCGGCGTACAACAGAGCCACAAAGGTCTGCAGAGGGGCCTACGTCAGAGCGGATGCCCTGCGCATAGCGCGGCTTGGTCAAGAGCTAGTGATGCATCCCACGGGAAGCCGTGGCTACTGGCGACTGGCTAAAGCCGTGCAAGCCAACTTCTGTCAGCCTTCGCTGCCTCCGCTGCGTAACCCTGATGGATCCCTGGCCCATGAGCCGCAAGAGAAGGCAAATCTGCTGGCTAATCTCTTTGCGGCCAACTCCCGAATCGATGATTGTGGTACGCAGCCACCAACACTACCCGACAGTGACCACGCGATGCCTGATATCCATATCAGGCAACGCGATGTCCGTGCAGTGCTGCAATCACTCGATGTCCGGAAAGCCAGTGGTCCGGATGGTATTCCAGCGGTAGTCTTGAAAAAATGTGCAGCGGAGTTGTCTCCAATGCTTACGCGCCTGTACCGGCTATCCTACAGTTCGGGTACAGTGCCTTTGCCTTGGAAAGAGGCGAATGTTCAGCCGATTCCCAAGAAGGGGGATCGCTCGGAGCCAGCCAACTATCGACCCATAGCCGTCACCTCAGTGCTGTGCAAAGTGTTTGAGCACATAATCAACAAACAGCTCATGCGGCACCTAGAGGATCACTCCTTAATTAATGACCGGCAATATGGCTTCAGACCGAAACGGTCAACGGGTGATCTTCTAGCATACGTTGCCCATCTTTGGGGTGAGGCTATGGACAAGCACGGCGAGTCACTGGCAATTAGTCTTGACATCGCCAAAGCTTTCGATAGAGTCTGGCACAAATCGCTTCTTTCCAAGCTACCTGCCTTTGGTCTGCCTTCTAGGCTGTGCAACTGGGTTGCTAGCTTCCTGCAGGGGCGCCGTATTCGCGTCCTTTGTGACGGACGAGCTTCGGAGTTTCTGCAGGTTAATGCTGGCGTGCCCCAGGGGTCCGTCTTATCACCCACTCTCTTTCTTCTGCATATCAACGACATGCTGTCTACCGGCAATGTTCATTGTTATGCAGACGATAGCACTTTGCATGGGAGTTATCATGGACATCCTGCGGCCAAGCAGTCGGATATCGCGGAGAAAAGGCAGCTTCTTGTCACTGAGCTTGACGGGATCCTGAATCACATTTCTCAATGGGGCTCTGAGAACCTGGTTGAGTTCAATGCCAAGAAGACGCAGGCATGTGCGTTTACAGCAAAAGTATCTTCTTTCCTTCCCCTCCCCACTCTTCAGAGCACGCCACTGCCACTGCAGGACAATCTCAATATCCTAGGTATGGATGTTCGCTGCAACCTGAATAACAAAAACTACATCGAAAGTATCATCAAAACAGCCTCACGAAAACTCGGAGTCCTGAACAGAGTGAGACGGTTTTTCACGCCGGAGCAGCGGTGTCTTCTATACAAGACACAAATTCGCTCCTGTGTGGAGTACTGCTCGCATCTCTGGGATGGTTCAGCAAAGTACTTACTAGATGCTCTCGACAGGTTGCAGCGACGTGCGGTCCGCATCATTGGGAATCCCGAGATCACGAACACCCTAGAACCTTTACAGCTGCGTAGAGATGTTGCGTCCATGGCTGTATTTTACCGTTTGTACCATGGGGAGTGTTCTGATGAGCTCTTCCAATTAGTCCCACCCTCCCCTTTCCTACACAGGACAACGCGTGCAGGTCTTAGATGTCATCCGCACACGGTGCAAAACATCCGATCAAGAACCAAGCGGTTCGGAGACTCTTTCCTCTGTCGCACCATTAAGGCCTGGAATTCATTACCAGCTCACGTGTTTCCTTCTTCCTACAGTCCCGGGTCCTTTAAGCGGGGCGTGAAAAAGCATATGATGAGGCCGTCAAGCTGAGTGTCACCATTGTCACACGGTATGTGTAAGTAATGGTGACCCTCTTTTCTGGGACTTTGCCTTCAGCTTACCATCAGGCGAGGCGAGGTCCAATTGACGTGTCCTATATAAAAAAAAAAAAAAAAAAAAAAAAAAAAAACAGCCCTATCCCTTAGTCGCCTTGTACGACACCGCTTAAGACGAGATGGGGTGGTCCAAATTCTGCTCTGCCGGGAACCACGCGGCACATGTATATATGTATATTTGTAATATTATTTATTACGTCATATCTTCTGAAGTAATGTGGTATTCATCGCCCAAGTGCTCTAGGAAACATAAAATGTGAACAAAAATCTATATCGTGAATTTGTGGCGTCAACACCCACATATCACGTGGTTTCCGGCAGAGTAAAATTAGGGCCACCCCATCTATTCCTAAGCGGTGTCGTACAAGGCGACTAAGGGATAGGGCTGTTTGACATCAGACAGATATATACAGCCCAGATAATAGTGCCCGAAAGACGGTAACAGGCTCACCCCCTACTACGTGGGACTGAATTGTATGATTGGTGAAATGTGGGTGTTAATTCACCTCTGCCTAACCCTCCGGCGGTGTCGTACAAGGCGACTAAGGGATGTTTAACATCAGACAGATATATACAGCCCAGACTCAGCCTGAGATGCATGGTTCGAGTCAAAAATAGTGCCCGGAATACGGCGATAGGCTCACCCCCTATTAAATGGGACAGAATATAATAATTATTGGTGAAATGTGGATGTTAATTTACCTCTGCCTAACCCTGCAGGGATAAAGGCGTGATTATGTGTATGTATGTAAACCGAAAGAAAATGAGTAAGAACCCCCTGCTATTAAACTTGTCTCGATCTATTCAGCATCAGACAGGTTTTTTATTTAGTGCCATTTAAGTGACTTTTATATTCTTTAAAAACAACATAAAGAATATTTATTTATTTATTTTCCATATGTAACTACCATTACAGGTTGCCCCAATGCGGCAATTAGGAAATTGTACATTGTATATCTTAACCTATTCTAGTAACTATAACTTATAACAAAATCTAACTATTCTATAACTAATAACTAATGACATACAAAGATGCCCTTGTGAACTCACTCAGAGAACCCGCAAACATGTCCACTATTTCGGATATCATATTGAGGGAGCAAAGGGCCCGAGTGAACGGGGCCTCGGCCTGCAGGTTTGTGCGTGCGGGGGCACCTATAACGTCACTTAAATGGCAGACTAGAAAAACAACACTTACCTCAGCATCAGTAGTGAGAGGGCTCGGTTCATGTGAGGCTAACTGTTTGACTATAGCCAGCACAACATCTCGACCGCCCACAGCTCCCAACACACCTCTCCCTCCGCCCTCCAGTGGCAGTGAACTCCACTCAGAATACATCCCGCCACTATCTTTATTCTGAAAAATTATTTACTTTATTTTCTCTAGTCTCCATTAAAAAACTACTACTACTTTAACTGCTTCTCTGCTACTCAAAGGTTTGCTGGTAGAGAACTCATACTGAGTTAAGCTCGCCTTTGTACATATTTCTTATATATTTATTTTGTGTTTGACCTCTGTACTGTTTGTGTGCAATAAAGAATTATGAATTAAGAATTAAAACTATATTTTTCACTGAAATATATTTGTCAATGAAAATATTAGAATTTTTTTATTCCCAGTCAAGATTGAGCCTTTTATTTATACTTTTACAATTTTATAGAACCTATCTTTGTAATATAAGTCTTTGAATTACGTTTTTTTAAACATCTTTGGTTTGAACTGCTTGGTTTATGAAACCTAATAACTTTGGTTCTATCATATAGGTAAAGTAAAATTTTAGTCATGTTAAAAACCCTTGTTTTAGTTCTTACAAAATTATATTTTATATCAACAACTGACTTCATTATTCAACTGTATGCCCTGCGGCAAGAGTTAGTGAGAGAGTTTAAGGTAAGATTGCTGCTTGTCCTCCATTGGTAGCTTATTAAGTAGACTTCACCTGGCGGAAAACTGAGAGTGAAGTCTAAAGAGCTAAAGCCACATTTAGAAATTAAAGTACAGTTTGGTAAGATGCCTTTCAAGCCACTGACTGTGGGTTGGCAGATAATAATAATATATTGGTATATTTTATTTTACTTTCATTAACATTTTAAAGAATTGGCACCTTTAACATAGTGATAACTTAAACTTAAAAGATAATTACACTATAAAAAAAGTAGATTGAGGTGGTTATGTTGGGCACTAAATAAATTAATTACCTTTTGGGAAGCAGTGTATGCTGATTGAATTTGAATAACTTAGAGGAAAATGTGGACTCTTCGGTAAGTACCTACTATTATTAACAATGGTATTAAGGTAACACATGCCTAATAATAGGCATAACAGAATTCCTAAATAGCTGTAGACTAAAATAAAAATTAGCAATACAGTAAAAAAATATTACATAGTTATTTAATTTATGAAAACGACGACGAATTTTAACGTTTACTTACGTGTATGTTGTTTTATTTTTTTATTATGTTTATTAATTTACATATTATAATAGATTTAATTAGTGAATAATCATTGTAAATACATGAAAAATTATGTAAAAAAGAAAACAATTATTATTATAAAAAAAATACGAAAATAATCGTCAGCAATAAACATAAATAAGGTATGTTTATTGCTAACAATACTTTTCACTAACAAATACTTTTCACTAAATCTCACCTGATGGTTTACTCTGTTAAAAATTCTTACATTCATAAATAATACTTAACGGTACCCTTTATAACGGGTCCCTTTTCACCTCACACTATAAAGTTTATACAATCATGTACATTTTGTTACTGCACTATTTGATGAGGTAAATAGTTTCAGAACAGGTATTAGGTGAAATATCTTGAAATAGTTGAAATCTCACAATATTTTCATAAGTAAACTTGGCCTAAGTCATGATTTCATGACGATGACATAAACATTAGCTGTGTTATCTGCTGCATCAGTATCATTAGAAAATAGAGATAAAACATACAGTCAGTCATAAGAGTAATAAAGATAGAGTATAGATAAAAGGCAAGGAAAGCAATTAGTGTGTCCGTTGTCATATTGTCTGTCAGTGTCAACTGTCAAGCCAAGTTTAATTCTCAGTAGCTGTTACGTAGGGTCCGTTCGCGACGTACGTTTTTAGTACTCCCTGCCCTTGGACTATACGAACTCACCCTTCGACATACATTAATCCCTGACATATAAAATTATTAAATAAAGACATATTAAATATTAAGGCTGGTTGACAATCCCATACTCACAGGTAGAGTGGAACCTCTTAGCCTTAGGAGGGATTTTGCCTCACTGTGTGTGTTCTACCGCCTATACAATGGTTTGTGCTCAAATGAATTGTTTGACATGATGCCCGTAGCTACATTCTATCATCGCACCTCTCGCCATAGGTAGGGAATTCATACCCACACATTGCGACCTGAGACGGTGCGCACTGTGCGGTATGAAAGAAACTTCATCCCACGCACACTCAAGCAATTACCTCCCTGCTGCGGTTTTCCCAAGCGCCTACAATATGGGGTTCTTCAAGAGGGGCATCAGAAGGTTTCTTCATGGTCGGCAGCGCGAGTGTGACACCCCTGGTGTTGCATACGTCCATAGGCCACGGTAACCGCTTCCCATCAGGTGGGCCGTGTGCTTGTCTGCCAACTAAGTGATATAAAAAAAAACATATTTTCCACTCATGCGACACCTCACTTTGACACTTGACGGCCTCGTTCCAGGATATTTCATTATTTTTGGAGACTAACAGGCTCTCTTATTTTCTAAAAGGACCTTTCTCATTTACTTTACGGGAATCTTAATGTGCATCCAAAAATTGCACTTTGGAGTACGAGGTTCGCTCTACATCTATTTTTCTTCAATACTTTTAAACTACATAGGCGGCAGACAAGCACAGGTCACGGTAACCACTTTCCATCTCGTGGATACCTGATGAAAAGTGGTTACCGTAGCATAAGAACGAATTCAGCAGACCGGGCCACCACTCTTGCTGCCGACCTCTATCAAAATCCGGAAAAATATTATTACTTCCAGCCAACATAACAAGTTCGCCTGCACGCATGCTGATTCTAAAAGAAACGCTACTGTCTGAGCCTTTTCCTTGGAGTCGAGGGTCAAACGACAGTCGCTCCCGTAACCGTCATGATAAGTTAAATAATTTATGGAAGTTAGGAAAGAGCAGGAGAGGAGACACCATGATCCAAAGTGCAAATGTTGCATTGAACTAAGATGATGATTGATGCTTTATTTTAATAGGTGCCTGTAGGTTGCGGGCACAAGATCAGTATTTCACTTATGCGGAGTCCCAAGTCCCAAGCAATAGCTAGTAGGTACCAATATAAAGGTTCTCAGTGAAGTAGACACAAAAAAATAATACCCATATTACATAGTGACACACTGCAACTGTACCAAAGTATATGGAGACAAAAAAGAGATTATAATAATGTTATTTATTTATGAAAAAACAAAATGACAACATTTACAAGGTAAATACATAATAGAGAGAAGTATGAATGAACTGTATTAAACCCTAGTCAAGTATAGACCTTATTGATGGTAAACATTACTCCTAAAGAGTTCTAAAATGCTATTGACATTTCAGTTTTAGTAAAAAAATAAATATGAAATTCTTTCCTTACAATTTTGTTCCATTAGCCAAAATTATTATATTTACAAGACTAGCATTTTATTGATTTTTTAAATCTTTAAACATAATAGGTTAAAGCATTGGTACTTCAATTAATCACAGGTTTCATAATTTCAATTTTTACACAATGAGCAAAATGATTGCATCATGCTAAATAAAATTAAAAAGTAAAATTACTAAGTAGACATAGACTATATTAATAGATCTACTACATTCTTTTTTTAAAACTACTTTGGCTTTGACTGCAAACCTGTTTCCTGCAGATCAGATATTTTGTGACTTCAACTCATATATACTTAACTATATATTTACAACAGAGAAAAATATAAATAGTTTATCAGTTATTCATGTAATTTGAAATAACTATATGACACTTAGGATTAAACATTTACAAAACATTATTAAAACATGCTAGTTGTTATAATATAATATATAAATGCAACATGAGGATCAATTCCAGTCATTATTATTACAAGGATTAAACATTTTAAATATTAGTAACACAGTTTAAACAATATAAAAAATTCAGTACTGGTTTTTAAAACCTATTCTTATTCATCTCCTCTAGCCGCACTAACCGTAGCAGCCTTCAATTGTTTATACATCGATTGCCAATTCGCAGCCTCCTGTTCCAAGTCCTTTGACCTAAGTCGCTCTAGAATTAGTAATTGTTCTGATAGCTGCAGTTGTTCCTTCATCCCTTCAAGGTCTTGTTCTGATTCTGAAGCTTTCATATTGTTGGCTATTACTGTACTCTTTGCAAGATTAACTGTAGCTTCTGCCTCTTTAATAATATCATTAGCTTTAATGCGTAATTCATCTTGAATTATAAGCATTGTGACAAGTCGTCGAATTACAAAAGCTAAAAATATAGCAAATCCTGTGATATAAAAATTTCTTTGTGCTCGGAACAACTTTACATTTCCTTTCATTTCACTAGTAAGATGTGTGTGGGTTCCCTCCGTATGGTGTGAATATTTTCTCATTTCACGAATAGCATCCATCAGGAAAAGGCTAAGAACGCCCATCAATACATAGAAATACATTGCAGCATGATGTTGAAACATTGCGAATAGGCGGGACTTGAAGAACTGGTTCCACCTTCTCGGACTGAATATTGGCAGTATCATGATCACGACTACCGCAATTTCGAAATATAGATAGCCAGCGATAACAGTCCATTGGAAAGACATTTTTATCAATTCACCTTACCGGCAACACGATTGAGTTAAACGGCAGTACTTACTTGAAAATTGCTTTATTTATAGCTATAGATTGTACGAGGTCAAATACAATTCCTTCTTTCTCTTTTAACCTAACTTATTATACTCTTAATCGCGTTGGAACTCAACACTGCAATATATAAGAAGTGCCACTGGAAATAGTTGAAATTCTGGAAAACTCGAAACAGGCAGAGGCTAAAAATAAATAATAACGCAGCAACAGCACGTCAGTTTTCTCCTGTGGTTTTATCAGTTTTCTTTCTGTTTCTGAACGTTATTGAGTGATACCAGTTTTAATACGTCTGTATACCAATGATACCTTACCATAGTGATACGGATACCAGCTGTTTGGTTTAAACCAGTTTTAACTCATTAAGACTTCTAAGTTAAAAAAGTTCCGTGCCGGTAATAAAACTGAACCCTATTACAATTACTATGACATAGCTGTCCGTGTGTCTCTAATGTTATAATAACCGTGATGGCTATATAGCTGAGATATTCACACATGATGTATTTCTGTTTAGGGCTTTAAGCTTTAACAACAAAATACTAAAAACAGAATAAAATATTTTTTAAATGGGGTTCTCATTGGATTGTTTACCTGTGATTTAATTAAGAAGTGTATCATCTCACTCTCACGTGATACTAGAGCTGACCTGTGTGAACTCCATTGTCCACACAGACTAGCCCTGCTTATTCTGTTAATCTACTTTCTAACTGTGGTTTACGTAACAAGTGGATTACCCATGTGATACATGAGCTGGCGTAGTCTATCGCATGACCTCCATTGTTCACGCAGACTAGCCCTGCCCGATTCACCCCAGGCGAATTTCTAACTGTGGTTTATGTAACAAGTGTATTACTCATGCGATACATGATTTGGCGTAGTCAATCGCATAACCTCCATTGTTCACGCAGACTGACCCTGCCCGATTCGCCCCAGTCGAATTCTCCCCCTTGGTTGCGAGCACGACTCCTTGTCCCAGTCTGTCCTACTGACGCGAGTGGCACAGACACAAAGAGGAGGTCCTCTGACGTAGACCACTCCGTTAGTTAATGACGCTCAAGTCTCTTGAAAAGGTGTATTACAGTAACCTTCAGAACATACTAGATCTCTCCAAGAGACTGTTATAGGATTTATCACTATACTAACCTAAGCGTTTCCTATGTGACCAATAAACTGCCCTTCCTTTAATCTACACTAACTTCAGATTATCTGAAATGAAATAACTATAAATACTATTTCTATGATTCAGTAACAATAAGCCTTACGTCTTGATGGGCCACACGATATATAAGTGTTAAGTGTTTAATATGACTACAATTACGTTGTATGCGAAGAGCAGTCTGAATGGCTTATCTTGATTACCTGACGATTAAAGATATTTAACAATAACACCCTCATACCCTGTATCGTGATTCTTATGTAGTACGTGTATTTCGCACGGGAAAGATAATACTTGAAATCGACAATCATTTGTTTCCTATTAGAATTCATAATAGAACATATATGTTAAACAATGTATAGGTCAATGACCATGGTTTACTAATTCGAGTTTGGGATTATTTAGGCCGTATATAATTAAACTAAATATGACTACCGATATAGAATGTTTAGATCTCTCTATATCTCATTATACCGTCAAGAGATTATCTGTGTGGCCTAGGATGATTTCGAATTCAGGTTTAACAGGTGCGCTGATACAATTATTTGCCTTCTAATTAGAAATCTTATCGGTGTGTTAACTAGCACACTAAAAGATCAATGATCGGGACAATACGAACATTATTATAGGGAATATAGCCTTCGTGACCATACGGAAGCACCTCGGTGAGCTCAATCTTGTTCGACGCCATGACGAACAATTTTACCATGAAAACATTTTATATAAGTAATTGTAATTTCTCACTCACTAGAGTCGATTTGGATCGCTATACCCCTCGCCCGGCACATCTGGACAGCTTCGACAACCATTTTTTTTTATACCACTTAGTTGGCAGACAAGCACACGGCCCACCTGATGGGAAGTGGTTACCGCGGCCCATGGACGTATGCAACACCAGGGGTGTCACACTCGCGCTTCCGACCATGAAGAACCATATTATTAAATTAACAATACTCTTTCTAATCTAACACTGGGTAAGAAAGTTACGTTAGGTACCACACCCGCGAAACTCTCGCACCACAAGCAGGAAGCCCATAGACAAATTCGTAGGGCTTGACAACAATCCAACCTGAACTTTGTCTTTAGTATATCGTGATTTCACGACAACAGGCTTTCGCCACAGTCGCTCTACTGGTGACCTTCTTGTGTATCTTACAAACTGTTGGGCGCAAGCCATCGAGAGTCGGGGTGAGGTACTAGCAGTCAGCCTTAATATAGTGAAGGTCTTCGACAGGGTCTGGCACAGAGGTCTTCTTACGAAGTTGCGATACTATGGACTCCTCGAGAGACTATGCGAATGGATCGCCAGCTTTTTGTCCAAGAGAAGTATTCAAGCCGTCGTCGACGGCAACTGCTCGGACCGCATGGATATAAACACTGGTGTCCCACAAGGCTCCGTGTTGTTTCCGATCCTGTTTGTGCTGCATATCAATGACATGCTCTCTGATAGCTCCATTTATTGTTATGCGGACAACAGTACCGGGGACATGTATTACACCGCCCATGCAAATATCCCTCGGTCCTAGATGGTGGAATTGTTTGACGTGATGCCCACGGCAAAATTCTATCTTCGCACCGCTCGCCGTAGGCAGGGAATTCATCCCCACACATTACAACCTGAGACGGAAAGCACTGTGTGGTATGAAAGAAACTTCATCCCACGCACACTCAAGCTGTGGAATGTACTCCCTGCTGTGGTTTTCCCACGCGCCTACAATATGGGGTTCTTCAAAAGGAGCATTAGGAGGTTTCTTCAGGGTCGGCAACGCGAGTGTAACGCCTATGGTATTGCACACGTCCATAGGCCACAGTAACTTCTTCCCATCAGGTGGACCGTGTGCTTGTCTGCAGTCTGAGTGGTATAAAAAATAAATAAACAAAAATGTAGGTATGTATAATATGAGTAGGTATGTATGTAGTGTATGTAAATGTGTATATATAATATATGTAACATTATTGTGTACACATTTGAGTATTATCCTTATGGTTAATAGTTCATTATTCTGCCTGCACCTACCTCAATACATCTCTGCATCACCCTAAGGTAGACTGCCAGATAATGCCTTTGGCATTAAGTTCGCCTTTGTACAATAGACTGTGAATAAAGTTTAAAATAAATAAATAAAATCTGTGACAGCTGGCAGTTCCAACACAATCATAAAAAGTGTAATCGGAGATATGATCAAGAAACGTGATAACCAACATGCGGGCGGAACCGCGGGCATCAGCTAGCAGATTAATTAAGTGGCAGCCCTCTTTATTGAAAAGAAATCAGTCTGTCACTGCCAATAAATAATTAATTGGCAATAGCATTTAGCTGTCTCTGTCATGTTATTTGATCAATGTTAGAAAAATTGATAGGATTATTTGTAAAAGTTTTCATTAAGTAATGGCTAGTATAGAATTAGATATTTGGCGAGGAGAATGGGGACTAGCCTCCATCGATTTAGAATGCCTTAAAGTTTTAGTGAGTACTTTTCATTATAACCTAAAACCATATTTCGTGCCGGTGTACATTGCTTTATTTTATTCTTAACTTGTCTACAGACGTATATGAAATTTATTGGAGTCCCAGTGCGAGTTCGAGAAGCGAACAATCCATATTTCACTCCCAAAGGGAAGCTCCCTGTTATGAAGGACGGCCGCAAATTGCTCACAAATTTTGAAGAAGTTGTACAACATTTAAAATCTTTGGTATGATAAATCTACTACTATTAAATCTTTTTATTTTCGATTATCGAATGAATTTATACAATATTGTAACTACAATGTAACAAATTAGTTGGTAATAATTATATCAGTGTTACAGCAAGTTACATCATTTTATCAATCAGAAATTACTTTCCGTTTTTTATTCTTTGGATTATTGAATCATTTTTGTTAGTAGAATCACAAAAAAATTGTCCCTAACAATTTTTTTTAAATAAATTTCAATTCTTTTTACAGCATTACAGCACAGATGTCCACTTAAATACAAAGCAGGCAGCTGAAGCCAGTGCATTCACACAATACTTAGGGGAAAAACTATATCCAGCTTACCAGTACGCCTGGTGGGTAGACGAGAAAAATTACTGTGACTTAACCAGACCAACATATGCCAAAGCTCTATCTATTCCATTCAATTTCTACTACCCATCTAGATACCAAAATGCAGCTAAAGAAATGATAGATGCTTTGTATGGAGAACACACAGATTTAAGGGAAATTGAAAGAACGGTGAGTGATCTCTAGCAACCTTTTAAACCCACATTTTTTTTCATAAAATACATTTTGTTAGAGCCAGATCTGTTGGCAGTGCCAAATTAATAATAATAATTTTATAGCTTTTTTTAGCTATAACTTTCTGCAGTCAATTTCAAAAGTAGCTTAACAAATTCTTTATTGATCACTGTGGTCCCTAAATCAATCATAAAATACTTAACAAAACATTGTATATATTAAATTTGCCCTCTGGGGATCCTGAAACAACTTATAGATTAATTATTGATACATGTATTCCAATTTAAAATGGTTTGTGAATATTTTAGTGTTACTCTACTTATGTTGATGATAGTACATGATTTCTCAAAGCTACCCAGCTGTCACCAAGTAACCCCAGTTTACAGTGTATTTGTAATATTTTAATTGTGTAATCATCTTTTCAGTTATACAGTGAAGCAGAGAAGTGCCTTAAAACCCTATCAGACAGGCTAGGTGAAAGTGAATACTTTTTTGGCAACCGGCCATCTTCATTTGATGCCACAGTGTTTGCATACCTTGCACCACTTGTCAAGGCACCATTCCCTAATGCCACATTACCCAATTATGTGAAAGGCATTGCTAACCTGTCACGATTTGTCGCTAGAATTAGCCAGAAAAACTTTAGGCATGTCACAGATGGTAAGTACATTATAATGTTAGCTACATACAGTAGTGCATCTTGCCTTTCTGTTAGGTTACATAATTCAATATACATGGGTTGGAGAGCCCTGCTAACAGCTTTAGGAGCTAACCTCCCTGCATGCACCGCGAAGTGCTATGCTGACGACCCGCTAGTGACGGTGGGGTTACATACCGCGAAGTGACCCTGAGGGCCACGACCGCGGTTGCTCAAGTCGTAGAACGGATCCGGCGGCTGGGCCTTGAGGTAGCTCTGCATAAATCCGAGGCCATGTTCTTTCATGGACCTTGGCGCACGCCACCACCTGGTTCCAGTCTTACAGTGGGAGGCACTCTCATCGGCATTCTCGTGCTCGAGGACTCCTGCAGGAGACTCTACGCGGGTGTCGTTCGGTCCATGGCCCTGTACGGGTGTCCCGTGTGGGCGGACACCCTAAAAGACCGGCATATGCCCCTGCTGCGGCGTCCGCAGTAGAGGATGGCCTGCCGGATAATCAGGGGGTATCGCACGATATCGTTCGAAGCGGCGAGTCTCGCCGGATCGCCACCGTGGATCCTGGAAGCGAGATCTCTTTCGGCGCTATACCGGTTCCGAAAGGCGGCGCGGGAGCGGGGTCACGATCCCGAGCCCGAAGAAATTCGGGCCCTGAGATCCCGGTTCTACAGGGACTTGGTGGCGGAATGGGAGCTTCGACTTGGGCGACCATGCGCAGTGCGCGCCGTAGTAGCGGCGGTAAGACCCATCACGGGGGAGTGGCTAGAGAGGCAACACGGCAGCCTCTCGTACCGTCTGACGCAGATGATCACCGAGCACGGGTGGTTCGGGAAGTATCTGCGTCGGATGGAGAAAGAGCCAACGTCCGAGTGCCATCACTGCGACGCGAGCGAGGACTCGGGGCCGCACACGCTCACCGAGTGTCCGTAGTGGGAGACGCCGAGACGGGAGCTTGTGGCGGCCCTGGGAGTGAGAGTTCTCACGCTCTCCACCTTGCTCGCGGCGATGGTCCGCTGCGCGGATGCGTGGGCGGCCGGCGCCTCTTTCTGCGAGCAAGTAATGCTCGTGAATGAGGAGGCGGGGCGGGAGCGGCAGCGGGAGCGATGAAGGATCGCGAGCCAAGCTGCCCGCGTACGAAGGTAACTCGGGCGTCGGAGGTCGATGAACGACCTCCGCCCCCCATGAGCGCAGGCCTGCGGGTGACTGGTGGAGCCGCCTGTCACACTGGCAGAAGCAGGCCGTGGCGGGGGCGCGCCTGGCGCGCCTCCCCGTTACCGGGGACGAGTTGGGGAGTCTGTAGTCCCCACACACCCGAGGAGAGGGCCAGATCGTGAGAAATGAAAGAAAGAAAGAAAGAGAGAAAAATGTTTATTGCGACATGCGAATAAAATGGCCCTGGGTCGGCCGGGGTGCGAGGGATATGCCTGTCAACCTCACCTTCGGCAACCAAAACGACAGAAGGAACCGAAACGGCGTGCGTTGGTGCGTTAGTTCGAGTCCGACATAACCTCTTCCACCGGCTCCGGTGGGGAGGTATCCGTGGGGATTTTGCGCACGTAAAAAAAAAACCTCACTGCAAGTAGAGGTTCTTGCTAAGCAACAAAGCTCTGGCGCTGGCTTTTCTTTCCAGAGTTTGGAGGTCACAGTCGCTCCTTACATTTCAATAAAAAAAAATAAGGTTGGACTTTACATTTTGTACATCCCAGATAAAAAAATAAACATATAGAAATATATATACAGAAATTATTTCCTCTAATATCTGTGCCTCTGTGCTTCAGAATACAACAAGCAGAATGCAAAGAAACAGTCAACGGGCACTCAGTCAGACCGTGAGGCAGCCAACTTCCCCAACCAAACTCGCAACAAGATCCTAGCTGCGTTGTTTGCTGCTATAGCCATGACGGGGTACGCCGTCGCCAATGGGATGTTCCAGGTACGAAAAGAACACACTAAATATGGGAATGTAGTTGTGTGTTAAGCATGAAGCTTGATTATTATCAAAATCCTATTACAATATCAGTGCCATCTTCTCTGATAGCTGGGGACAAGTGTTTTTTTTTTGAAAATGTGGATTACTTAATGCTTTGTTTAACACATAACTTGTCCAATAACACAATGATTTATATCATTGTGTTTGCATGGAACTGCCATCAATGTAGAAACAACATGTACTCAGTTGCTTAATTTGCATGAAGTTTTTTAATGATCAGCATTCATCGTAATGTTTGGTTTTATTTAACAAAACATAAAAATTCTGTCTATTTTAGTGTCTATATTTGGCAACATCCAACTCAGCGTTCCATATTTTTAAACTATGCTAGTGATACAGTTTAGCAATCACTAATATTCTCGTTAACAGCAATCGTATCGACTGCAAGTTACCGCAGCTACAGATTGCAAACTATTAAGCCCAAATTTGCCTTAACCACTTTGTAATGATTCCACTAGTCAACCGCTTGTAGGTAGTCTAAGTTGTCAAAAAATACTACTAACCAGGCTCAGAGTCTGTTAATTTTGTCATAGCAATACCACTGTAATACCACTGACAATGCGAAAAATATCATTGAATTATAGACTTTATTGTTTTTCTATGAAAGTCTAAGATTAAATGCCATCTTATAGAGTTAATGTAAAAATGTAATTAAGACTTTTTCATTAAGATAAGATAACATAAGATAATCTTTATTGAATAATAAACAATATTTGTGTGTTATGCATTAGTAACTAAAATCAGTTCAAGGTACAGGTATTTATAGATGTCGAGTTACGTTAGTTAGTTATTTCATTTTGAACTATAAGCTCACATCTATAAAGTGTAAAATTGAATGGGTTTTTTTTGCATGTGTCAGTGGAATGATAATGGCTTTGCTATGAGATAAAATTAGCAGAATAGAGGCCAGGTTTAGATACTGTAGTACAAGTATGAAAGTTTCATGTCCAGACTCGCTTTTAATTACCCATTTTCATTGGTATCTGAACAACAGTTTTTACTTGAATGCTTATCTACATGAAGAGAAGAGTGATTTACGATTAACTGTAATATATAATGTAATATATAATGTTATCCTTTTCTCTTCACTTCAGTGTACAGTCGCCCTCAGAAGTTGCTGAACAAAAATAAAGTAACAGACGAGTTGTATATTGAAATAAATCATGTCAATAATAATTTATATTATTTTAATATTTCATCTAAAGTCTTAGAACCAAGATGGTCGGTAACTTTGATTATATTAAGCTGACATCGATGGCGACAGTACATCAGTGCTCCAGTAGTATGCATTTCCACCTAATCCTGTAATCGCTGCCAAAGTTGTATTCTTAATCATTCTCATAGTACCATCTCTTTTGTTCAGGACCTCAAAGATTACGAACATTCGCGCGAATACAACGAGATATTTGAGAATGACGAGGATGACAACTGACGCTGACGGCGGGTCGGACGCGACCGCACCGCGCACAGCCATGCGCCCAACCGCCAACATCGCCGTACCAACGTTTGAGCCAACATTTGTGCTAATTTGTGTACATTGTACCATGGATGGACTTTTCAGTTAGCAAACATTTTAAATTTTCTTTTAGTGATTGACAAAACCACATTTTTATCTTGGTGGTGTTGATAGTTTCAAATTTGACCCGGATCGACTTTGTTCGACATATTCCAAACATGATGGTAAGCTAATGTTTCAGTTTTAATTTTAAAGATAGCGAAAATTGGTTCTGGTACATTGGTGTTGGCGGTTTATTTTTACCATTGTATGCTGACATGTTTAGCTGTAGTCGCGTGGCTCTTTAGTGACTTGTAGAGACTTGTGTTCCTGTTAATTTAACATTATATTGTAAATGCTTTGTGTAAGCTTCTAGCCGCGGGGTACGCCGAGCGCTTTGTGATAATGCCTTCAAGTCACTAAACTCCACAGTGGTAGTTACAAATTGTATAAAACATATCCACTAATGCATTTAGATTTGAGAATGTTACTGTGAATGGATGTTTTTAGTTTGAATTATTGTCAGTAATTCCTTGTTACGTTCTGTTGCAATTTTTATTTTTTAAAAGTCAAATCTTATTTTAACTGGACTACAAATGCGACATATACTTAAGACAGACCGAAATGTGTAGAAGACATATTAAAAATGCTTAAATACTTTTTTTGGAGTTGAAGTATTAACTGTATTTAACTTACAAGATTAAAAAAAAATCAATACCTTAGCAATATTTGACAGTGAGTCCATTGTGGACCCTGTCATTTGAGCTAACCCCACGAATAATCCAATAACATCAACACATGTTATCTCTTTCTCTCTAAAGAGTATAGAGTTGAATAGAAAAAGACAGAGGGAGATGATTTGAACAAAGTTAGTTGGGTTCTTATAGTGGTTACTCAACGTATCCGAATATTGTGAGATTTAGTGGCCTGTTGACTTTAGTAGTGTTAAAGTTAGTGATTTTGGTTTATGAATGAGATATTATTTGTTGGTTGTTAACTTATTCCGTGTAGCGTGAATAAAATATGGTTCGTTGATGTTGCATGTTTCATTTTTGAACCTGTATAGTGTTATGATAGTTAAAACATTCAACAAAAAAAGTAAAAAAGAAAAATTTCAGTGGCTTACTGGTTAAGAAGTCGGGCTTACGACCGAGAGGTCCCGGGTTCGAATCCAGACTGTGGTAATTTGCTACATATATATTCTATAAGAAAATGATAATATTCCCTTTACCGTATATCTTTAGACTTTATGCTCAATAAGTCTGGTTACGTAACACGATAATTTAAATAAACAAATAATTGAGTAAATATTTTTATCTGTCCCTCACGGAACTCCCAACCACGAATGGTCAAGATGTCATAATGGCAAAAATTAGTAGTCATACATACTGTAACAGATAATAAAATAATCAACAGCGTTGGACTGTTTGGAGCTGGGAGCGGACTATGCTACTCCACCGCATCCAGGTCGCCAAAAGACATTTAGCGAGAATCAGGTTGAACGCCGAGCACTCGAGCGAAGACTCTAAGCCTGCGTAAAGACTCCGCGTCGTGGTCTCGAAATTATTGTATTTTTTTTTAAGAATATTATTGTTTAAATCGTGAGGATGTTTACAATGATTTTGGAAGACTTTTCAGAACTGATTAGTTGTACCATTGGTTTAAGTACCATTGACAGATTTTTAGTCTTTGCCTCACGTAGTATACTGATATCTGGACTTCCCAGCTGAAGATCTGATTGCGATTTTTTTCTGATGCATTGTTTTAAGAGGATTTACCGATCAAACCGAAAATCGGTAATAAAATTCCTTTGCATAGTTAGATGAATTTAATTAAATTTCGTAATTACTGTAGAAATTAGTGTTGTATTGTGTTCTGACCATGTATCTGTCCATCTAGCTAATAGAAATATTTTTAATTTTACAATATTATCAAAAACGAAGAAATAGCAATATTTTTATTATTTTACATTATACCTATTTATAGTGTCACGAGAATAATATGAATACTTACTGAATTTGGCGACAAATTATATTTTGAAATGTTTATTTATAACTGACCAAGAATCGTTAAGTTTTTGATATTTTCTATATACCAATTTAAATAAGAGTTTTAGTATGTATTGTGTACACAACATTGGAAGAAATGAGAAGACATGGTGTGCTGGACAACCCAACAGTTTAAAAATGAGTGTGAATTGATTAAGAATGTTATCGAAAAACGTGATACCATGGTAGTAGTATAGATTGGCATGGTTTTTAAACACACACATTGCATGCACGTGTATAAAATACATGCACGATTCAGTTTCCCGTGAAATACAAAAATAGTTTGCTACAGGAACAATGAATGATCCTATAAAGCATACTAGACATTCTACTTATTTAATAATGTCTTCTAGTACTTACAATATTTTTGTCACTTGTTTTTATACGTAACTATGATAAGACGATTAAAAAACAAGCTCTATTAAATGTTATTTTAATTCTTATATACAACTTGCGAATTTTCACCATTCATCATTTGAAGGCTGGGGAAAATTTGGTTTCTTTTTAATTTAGTGTAACCAATAAAAAATAGTTGTATTTTTATTGGTAACACTGAATTCAAAAGTAACCATAGATACTGAACAAAAATATCGGATCGAATGATGAAGAGAAGAAAAAGGTATTGAACATTGTTGAAGCAATGTGGTTGTCAAAATAGCCCTATCTATCGTAGATATTACTATCTTGAATGTACAAAAATTAACATGTTAAAGAATTACATACACATAGGAAGTATTAGTAAATAAAACAAAGACATTTCGTAACTTGTTTATTCTTCATATTTGAACATTTTGTGTTTAACCTTGTCAGGTACACTTACATAATTTGGTACAATCTGCACTGGGTTATGCGTTTTACACTGATTATTTTTGATACAATGATTTTCCTACGCAGCGAGTGATGGAAATGGCACAATTTTGGGATTTAGACGATGCGTACTATAATAATACTTTTTAGATAGAGTAGATTACATCAAGTACCTACATCTGTAACATTATCTAGAGATTTAAGATTAGGAAATGGGAACGTCGTGAGTGATCGCATTGTGTGATCGATGAGCTGTAAACAGAACCGCGACTCTCGCGAGACACTGGAAAAAAACTTTATCGTTGTGATGTTGAAGTCTAAAATGTAATGGCATTTTTGCAGTGATTGAAAATTTTATTATAGAAATATTATTCCGAACTCTGATAAACCCCACAAGAGTTGCACAGTACCACGTATTATAAAATGGAATTGAATGTGATAATTTTGTTTATCATTTTAATTCATTGCAGTTTCTCAATGGCGCCGTTTATCCGTCCTCGAGTTTAAGAAGTTAACAGTAATTCTGAATAATAATTTATAATTGAGATGGCTTAGGTGCAAGTGTTGGCGTGATATTATGTTTTATGTTCGTAGAATAACATTTCAGTTTTCATTGTCTCATTCACCAATTGTCGTTCTGCGAATTTGGTACTCATAATATAAGACAGTCTACTGTAGTTTTTGTATAATATATTATTGATATTTTCACGATGTATGGGACCGACTAGACGCGGTATATGTAGATTTATTTATAAAGGAAATTAGACTACAGATTAGCTGCACGACTTTAAACCATCTGTTTTGGAATTAATTATTAATGCATGCATGTAAACACAAGTTTCTTTTTTTTTAATAAATCGTATTGAAAACTGTAGGTAAATAATATTCGATAACTTCTCCTTTTTGGTGTCGGTTGTAAAATCAACATTCATAAATTTGTTATGTCTATTCATTGTTATATTTTTGTAGTCAGGTTACACACAAATATATGCGTCACTCACATCTCTTGTACAGTCAGCAAATAAATTCACTAAATCAATAGAAATGTACGGTACACTCTAACTTCAACAGATAGGTACTCGACATAGTATAAATTAGATAATTTTTTTAAAAAGGATTTAAAAATATAGTCGATTATAATTTGTATATTTTACTTATTAACAAAGACTGTCGAGTAGTAAAGCGGACCGCGTGCTCCATGTTAAGAGCCTTGGATCCAACCGGGAACAGTGTAGTTTATTGGTTTATTAGTTTATTAGTTTGAGCTATTTTTCTTGCTGACTGTACTTAAATATATTGTAACACCCGTGCTTTTTTAGGGAGAGTCAACAGGAGGCTCGTGTTAGCAGTATAACAGTTCGTAAACTTATAAATTACATAAATATTCGCTTCTAATATAAAGTTATTACTTATGATACTTTAATATAACAACAATACTACGCGTTCATTCTTACATTTTTACTACACTAGCGTTTTCACCTACTTAAAAGATACTTTCTTTAATATAACAGCACGTGGGGTTTAGTGGCCCTTGTTCTATAGGGCCTGATTAGGGCCCCAACTGAAGTTTTGTATCGTTTTATGTTTTACGTGTTTAGATGGTCCATTTTTGGTTTGTATTATGAATAATACAACGAATGTCAAGGTGAAAATGCAAATCTAGTCAAGTAAGAAACGCGCAGTTTCTACAGTTTAATAAGGTAACAAGAACAGACATTATAAAGTGTGATGTTTATCTAATTCGCTGGATATCAAAACTAATCAGCCGCATTTATTATATGCAACGATCAAGTAGTGTTTGTCCATAATGAGTCAGGTGCGTATGAAGTTTCAGTATTTGTCGATAAAGAGTTGATTATCAGTGTCAAAGGTTGTCTAAAAGTGGTCACACACTACGACTTCTTGCAGACTTTTATTCAGTAATCATACAATGGGTTTAGTGAAATTAAAAACTAACTGAATAGCCTGAGTCGAAGTGTGTGACTGCCTTAAGAGAAATTCTAAAATTTCAAATAATATACTTTAATTAGCACACAATAACGTTCCAATTCGTATACAGTAGATGATAATGGCTGATACTGATATAAGATTTTGGGATACTTAAATAAAAATCGACTCTAACGTGGACACAATACAATTTATTATTTTATAAAGTAGACTCTTCTCAGATGGTAGCAATAAAAACTGATATATGAACAAAACGTCTTAAGCGATATTTGATTGTTCAAAGAGAAAATGTTACAATCCACAAAATAGACATAAAACACTGATTTTCAAATATTGTTGTCGCTTGTATCATTTGGCTATCAGTCATGAATGAATTTAACACATATTAAGTTGTGTCATTTGAGAAGAGTTTTACATCTCAATAATTATCTTGAAAGGCGATTTGTGATTCTATTTCTTTCATATAATACATAAGCACAATTTAGTATTACTCGCTAAATACTTGTACTATATTAGAAGTTCAATTCATTCAGGTTAAAACCGAGCGCCCTCACTTGTAACTATGCTTGAAGATTTGATTCGATGCGTGCATCACAGGAAACGCTTCGAAGCTATTAAACTAGAGAAGTCGCACAGTTTTAAGCCGAACAGACAATAACCGAATACATTGTATTCAACGTTAGTAAATAACGTACGGACCAACGTTAATAAAGTCACATAACGATATCATTTCAATAATATAGCTGTACGAAAATTAAATTAAATAATAATTACAATTATACGGAAATAAATACTAAAATTATAACAAAGTATTTTGCTTTACAATTTCACGAACGCGTATATAAAAATCTGACCATCAAAAATAACATTAATTCGTTCGAATTTCAAATGTAGTGGCAGTGGAGTTTTGATTCACCGGATTTATTGTTGCTGTGAGTCATCCGGATAATCGAAAAGCCGGGTAATTGAATATTAAATTTTTATATCACTAGAAAGAAAATTTTCATCGACCGCGTATATTCATCTCTTATTAGATAGATTTCGTTAGAGTTTACTTTGTGCAATTTTACTTACAACAAAATAAATGTTTATAATGAAATCTGGTAATTTATATCTAGCATAATATAGTAATGCTTCATAATGATCTGAATAACTATTGTTACCGGGTAAAACGGGATGAATACAGATCAAGATAAATAGAAAGGAATTAAACAGACAGATATTATGCAGATATTTTTTTTAAGTAAAGCTATGAACTATTTCAATGTATTTATTGAATGAAATTTTAAAGCACTTTGTATGCTAACTATTCAAATCGATTAAGATAGAAATAAATTTGGATCAGTTCAGGCCGGATTCGAACCCGCGATCTTTCCCTTACAGGGGGAATGCTCTGACCACTGAGCCACCGAACCTCGCCTAAAGTCATCCAAATCTTCCTACGTAATATATCCGTCTTACGGCGACGGTGAGAGCCGTCTACCGATGCTCGTACGAACTATCAGCACCAATGAATGATATTACAATCATTTTTAAACATTGATTTCTGATGTCTCCGCCCAAACTATTCAAAGAAATTCAAAAGTATTTAGTATACTAACTATTCAATCTTTATTCAATTCAATGTAATATTTGAAATTTTGACAAAAAACTCTTAGCTCCCTATTCATCTCGTTTTACGGTACCAACTAAATTTCCTCGCAGTTAATAATCCGGATAATCTCATCTTCACTGCTCATCTATGAATACTCACACATATACAGATATAGTTTTATAACAAGAGCTATGCGCATTCGTGAATAGAAAGGTCCACACTAAGGAAGCAAGTAGCTGCCATATTTACAACAATTATCATAAGTTAAGATTTGGTTTCAGTACGTCTAATGGCGATCGAGCACTAAGCAAGGTAATACTCCAGGTTTAGGTCTAACCATACTATTGTATATGTTCGCATAGATAAAAAAAGTGTTGCTAGAAATTTTCACAGTGGGTAAAAAGTCAATAATATTTTAACTATTATAACAACATAATTAGCCATTCTTTTATTCAAATTAGTAGTTTTTTTACGTGCGAATAATACCCAGGAAACATTTAGTACAGTATAGAGTGGTGTGCATAGTGCTCGACCTTGGGCAAAGTTGTCAACGATTATTCAACGATTGTTAAAATCGATTTGATGAAAACTTTAGGCGAGCACGAGTTTTATATCATGTTTATTAAGGTCTGCGTAATGCGTGCTTGGACCGATGGTAACAGCGACCATAAGGATGAATTATGTAAACACATCTACCAAGGTATGTACGAGCGATATGTAGGTATACCTATCCTTTTCTCTCACAATAAATTATGTAAGAATTGAGAAACTATTGTGAAATGCCCAAAACCTGCGGTTGGTTTACATTATTTATCACGATCATTGGCTTTACGTCGTGTATTAGTAAAATGTTCAATGAGAAAGTGAAAATCAATGCTGTTATTAGTTAGTTAGTATTAATTAATGCCGATAACAATTTTTTCAGCTGAGTGAGTGGGTCAAATTATTGTATTATATAAATAAAAATGAATTTGTAGACATTTAAAATGTATTTGCTTATAGGACAAAAAGATGAACAACGTTCTTTTATGAAGAGTTATACGAATTTAGATACCAGATAAATCTGGGCAAAGTTGTCAAATGTGTTCAACTGGGATTTGGGGTGAAAACAAAAGAATTCAAACATAATATTTACTAAAATTAAATTACACAGTAAGAACAAATGGAGAACGTTGGACTTGGAATACTCACACCATTATATCGCACAATTGTTTATGTATAATAAAATTCTACGCACGCCATTGCCCAATCAGTGATCTTATTAACAATAGCGTGTTGTTAGCGCTAAAAGTGTGCTTCCCGAATTTACCCAATGACATGTTAAGCAACATAAAGTAAAACCTATCTAAACTTTAGATCAATGATATCTGATAAAAACGTATTTGCTTCCAGTATCTGAATGCTAAGTGCAATAGCGAAGAAACTAGCGACATATCCTAATTCTGAACATATCATTCTTGTAACCTAGTATGAATTTGCAGTTTATAGGAACTCCACTTTGAACATAGGTCTTAAAGAAAGACATGATATGGTGTCGACACGACAGAAGAAGAATGAAGGAGTTTTTTTTGTGATATAAACAGCAGTCGTATACGTACAATAGCTAGAATTTCCGAACGAATGGGCAAGTTCGGAGAGAACGCTATTAGCGCTAAAAGCATGTTCCATGAACGTACCCTATGTAATACTTTCGCAGATTGGCTCATATAATTTAACTGGTCACACCATACAACGATGACTATAAAAATACAACTATTAATAATAAAAATGGAATATACATTTTTTAATCAATTCCTTGTTACAGGGAACTTATAAAAATAAAGTTTTTAGAGACACATCTATATACACTTATTTATTATGTACGTCTTAATGTAATATGAATATATTAAATCTAATTTACCTAATACTCCACGATGGCCGCGGTACGTAGCCCTTGTTCGTCATATAACTTGTTCTAAGTAAACACGCAACAGTTCTGTTCATTATCGATTTTAAATTATTGTATACAATTCTATAATTATTTTAATATTTATCATTTAAAAGATTTTATGTGGTTGGGTTGGGACACAATTATTATACTTAAAGATGAATATTGTAGACGTGTCTAGATTCACTGACTGTTTTTAATTTACAAATTCGATATCCAGTCTCACTTAGATGAGAAAGTTCACATGTAATGTAGGGATAGGCATGTTCGTGAGCTCCAAGCCAATGTCCTTCGTGATTAGACAATAGCAGCTCATAGCATGCCCGAAATGAGTCTAAGTTTTTATTATTAGCAACTGGCGTTATAATTTTTTGTAAATAATTTTATATTAAGTTAGGAATTTAGTCTTAAGCTAAGAATTGTAACTACCTTAAGATATCGTACTTTCGGTTTGAGTTCAAAATCCGGGACATCAAGGCTTATTTTTTCTGGGCTATTTGTTTGTCTATTTCTTCATAAATCTGCCCGTCAATTATCATTGCAACAACGTTGAAATTATTAGTACTCTGAGTACCTACATAATTTCTGATAGCTAAAAGATATGAACGCGTCAAAGATTTCCATTTTACTTACACGATAAAACAAGTCTTATCTGAATTTCTGTAGTCAGTCTGTCGCAGTCCACTCCTGGACTAAGGCCCCTGTTACGACGCGATTCTATAAGTACTAGTAATCTTTTGTAAGAAACTAACGCCATCTATTAGGGGGATATCAGAACTAATATTCTGCATCGCGTCATTGAAGTTTGCACGAAATATTCTACAGATTTTAAGTCCAAACCAATAATGAACAGTCTGTTGCGGAAATTCTGTACACATTAAGCAAATAAATCTGTAACTATTTAATTCTATTCGCTATCTTACACATAACAAGAGATAAAATCTCTCTTATCAACGTTGAAATACGGTCTAAAATCGTTTGAAATTGGCGTCCAAGCTATTTAAGAATGATTCCCATGACTTCTACGTAACTACCGACTAGTTCATATTGACATTTTGAAAATAAAACGACGGCGGCTCGATTCGCCCTCCGGCTATAAGAGTAATTTCTTGAACAAACTACCTTATTACAAGAAAACACGTGCTATAATCGCGGGATTTTTATAACATACTAATAATTTGTTTAACCGCATTCGACATACCTTACTACGTCAGCATAAGGTCTAATATCGATCGTTAGTCGGGTGCGTTGAGTAGTGACTGTGACTCGACGAGTTGACTAGCGTCGATGAGGCTGACTTGCATGGCGTCGAGGTTGGCAGTGATGACGTCAGACCGGTTGAGGCTGAAGGGGAAAAAACGCGATACGTGCCGCCGCTGGCTCACTGCGAGCTCCTCACCGTTAGACTGCCGCCTTGATAATATTGATAGTGACGTCAGTTTTTCATTTAGTTGCTGGATCTGTAAATAATCAATATAAATATCAGGACCGAGGACGAATGTGTCGAGTAGGTACACATAATAAAGACATACCTAACAGTTCGTTGGTAAGCAAGGCGCTTTAAACCTTCACATGTTAAGATGTATACTTATCTCCTTGACTTGTATATGGTAATACTTTAATTTTTATACACACACACAGATGCGTGTAACATTTGCATAGATATTCCGAGGGGGTTACACGGCATTCACTTACGTATTCTAATCGGACCAGATCCGGCTCGAAAGACCATTATGTAGGTGGTCCTTCTTACAGTTTCTAAGTTCGCGCGCGTCCAGCGGCAGCAGCCAGCGCTCGTAGCACTGCGCCCACAGCTCCATGAGTGAGTGTACACAGTGACGTACCTCGGCCCTGACGCCGTAGTTGTGCACGTGGTACTGCACGGCGCCGGCGCCGCGCGCGTCCAGCGGCAGCAGCCAGCGCTCGTAGCACTGCGCCCACAGCTCCATGAGTGAGTGTACACAGTGACGTACCTCGGCCCTGACGCCGTAGTTGTGCACGTGGTACTGCACGGCGCCGGCGCCGCGCGCGTCCAGCGGCAGCAGCCAGCGCTCGTAGCACTGCGCCCACAGCTCCATGAGTGAGTGTACACAGTGACGTACCTCGGCCCTGACGCCGTAGTTGTGCACGTGGTACTGCACGGCGCCGGCGCCGCGCGCGTCCAGCGGCAGCAGCCAGCGCTCGTAGCACTGCGCCCACAGCTCCATGAGTGAGTGTACACAGTGACGTACCTCGGCCCTGACGCCGTAGTTGTGCACGTGGTACTGCACGGCGCCGGCGCCGCGCGCGTCCAGCGGCAGCAGCCAGCGCTCGTAGCACTGCGCCCACAGCTCCATGCCCGCCACGTTGGTGCAGGGGCACAGCCGCCCCAGCTCCGCGGATGAACTCGTCGGTATAGGAATATGCGCTGCAAACATGGAAGGAAACATTAATTCTACTATATTCTTATTTGTGTTCTAAATGTAGGAACGTTTGGGTCAACGTGGTGCGCACGTAATATACCAGTGGTAGGCAGTGCGGTTTTGTTTGGTTCTAGTCTGACAGAACTACCCCCCCCTGGCTCCAGCAGAGGGTATCCGTGAGGATATCCGCATGTAAAACAAAAGAACACATCAAAAATCGTCTAAACAACTTTATGTTACATATTCTGCTAATTATTTTGGTCAATTATTTTACTTTTTTTACCATAAGTGGGCAGGTATGTAACCTTTTTGGTTCCAGATTATCTACTGGCTGGTTAGAAACAAAAACACGATTTTGTTTTGTTTTTTTATTAAAAGTGTATCTACTGTATCATGCACAGAGGTAAACAAGGCACATAAGAAAATAATTTTTTTAAAACAAAATTAAATCGTAATCCAAAATTTATTTATTATTAAAGGATTCTATAATTTAATACAAAGTGTGTCCTCCTCTGTTGTTTAAAATTTGTCGGCACCGATTATTCGTCCTACGGCAATCGTTCCCAATGAAATTTTAGCAATTTCTGCAACTGTTGGGTTGTTGTCAAGTCGTCCAGGTCCTCTAAAACACATCTCAGCATATCCCATACATGCTCGATGGGGTTGAAGTCTGGCGATTGTGCAGGCCAGGATAAGACCCCGATGTTTTATATTGCCAAGTACTCCCTAGTCCGCATAGCTGTATGAAATCGTGCATTGTCACGCATTAACTTAAAATCGAAGCCAATGGTTTGTGCAAATGGATGAACATCCTCAACGTAATTTTGAGCGTTCATGTTGCCATTTACAAAAACGAGCTCAATTCCGTCTATTCTTCATAATACCCGCCCCTACCATAACTGTTGATCCGTTGTATTGATGAACTTCCTGAACGCACCTCAGTCTTTAAGTGTTGCCGGTACGAGGTCGATGAACGACCTCCGCCCCCCATGCGCGCAGGCCTGGGGGTGAAAGGTAGAGCCGCCTGTCACCCTGGCAGAAGCAGGCCGCGGCGGTGGCGCGCCTCCCCGTTTCCGGGGACGAGTTGGGGACTCTGTAGTCCCCACACCCGAGAAGAGGGCCAGATCGTGAGAGATGGCCCTGGGTCGGCCGGGGTGCGAGGGATATGCCTGTCAACCTCGCCTTCGGCAACCAAAACGACCCACAGGCGGCGTGCGTTTTAGTCGGTTCGAGTCCGACATAACCTCCTCCACCGGCTCCGGTGGGGAGGTATCCGTGGGGTTTTGCGCACGTAAAACAAAAAAAAATAGTGTTGCCGGGACAACGGTACACTCTTCCTTCTTGGATCAGGCCCAAATCAGAATCGAGACTCATTGCAAAATAAAATGTTGTCCCATTGTTCCCTACACTATTAATTTCGACGAGCGCGATTTCTGTGACATAAAGGCGGGCACCTGATTGGACTTCCCGTTCGTAGACCATACTCATGCAGTCAATTTCGCGCGTTTTGGGGGCTAACTACAACACCACTGGAGTTTTGTAGCCTTAAACCTATCCTTCTGGCGGGTGACATTGGTTGAGGTCTTGTGGTTAGGTGTATGTATCGGTTGTATTTCATCCACGGCCCGGATGCTGCTCAACGGGATTTCCTGTCGTAGTGTAACGCTGCCACAGACGGCAGATAATGGTCCTGTTCACATCAAAATGGCGAGACACCTCAGATTGGTTTCTTCCCGCTTGTATCATTCCCACAGCACTCTGCATTTAATCAGCGGTCAAATGACGTCGCTCCATAACGTAAAGAATATCTCACAATTAAATTTTATCAAAAACTTATATTAAAACTTGGTTAAAACTATAAAATTCAATCGATACCAAATTTCGGTACCAAATTATCAAAGATTACCAAATTGGAACTAATGTATCAGTTTATAATTTTATGAAAAAAAAAAACAAAATACAATCGAGTTTTTTTTCTAACCAGTCAGTAGGTAATCTGGAACCAAAAAGGTTACATACCTGCCCACCTGTGGTAATAAAGTAGAATAATTGACCATTATAATTTGCAGAATTATGTAACATTAAGCATATTGCCTAGACTTTTTTGATGTGTTTTCACTGCTCGGCTCCATAAAGTCGTAGAGTGCCTTCTGAATTTCAGAAAATTCTGAAATGAAAGTGTTATAATGTACTCACATAGCCTCTGCGTCTGTGGCGCAGGTTTGACTCCCATGAACAGCGGGTTGTAGAAAAGCGCCGTGTCTTGCTCCGAGAACTGCTCGCCCCAGTCCCACACTGGCCTCAGGACGAAGTTCTGCACGAGAAAATATTCCTTTGTAGAGCATTCCAGAAATATCTATATGAGTGATTTACTTATGTCACTGGTTGGACTGACGTCTGTATGACATCTCAGTGCCAGCAGTATCATCATCAACAGAGAGTCATATCAATCTCATATTACGTTCAAAGCTTGCACTGTTCGGATTCCGTACATTCCTCGTGATTGATTTATCTCTATATGTCCTTCCTACCCCGAGAAGCAAGATTTGGTCAGAATCCAGTCTTACTACTTTCCTGTTCGGGTTGGCTTGGAGTAGAGTAATAATCAATGAATTACATAATACCACGGCTTTTTTTTCTTTACGTGCGCAAAATCCCCACGGATACCTCCCCACCGGAGCCGGTGGAGGAGGTTATGTCGGACTCGAACCGACTAAAACGCACGCCGCCTGTGGGTCGCTTTGGTTGTCGAAGGTGAGGTTGACAGGTATATCCCTCGCACCCCGGCCGACACTGGGCCATCTCTCACGATCTGGCCCTCTTCTCGGGTGTGGGGACTACAGAGTCCCCAACTCGTCCCCGGAAACGGGGAGGCGCGCCAGGCGCACCACCGCCGCGGGGCCTGCTTCTGCCAGGGTGACAGGCGGCTCCACCTGTCACCCCCAGGCCGGCGCTCATGGGGGGTGGAGGTCGTTCATCGACTTCCGACGCCCGAGTTGCCTTCGTACGCGGGCAGCTGGCTTGCGATCCGTCGTCGCTCTCGCTGCCGCTCCCGCCCCGCCTCCTCCTTCACGAGCATTACTTGCTCGCAGAAGGAGGCGCCGGCCGCCCACGCATCCGCGCAGCGAACCATCGCCGCGAGCAAGGTGGAGAGCGTGAGAACCCTCACTCCCAGGGCCGCCACAAGCTCCCGCCTCGGCGTCTCCCACGCCGGACACTCGGTGAGCGTGTGCGGACCTGAGTCCTAGCTCGCGTCGCAGTGATGGCACTCGGACGTTGGCTCTTTCTGCATCCGACGCAGATACTTTCCGAACCATCCGTGCTCGGTGATCATCTGCGTCAGACGGTACGAGAGGCTGCCGTGTGACCTCTCTAGCCACTCCCCCATGATGGGTCTTACCGCCGCTACTACGGCGCGCCCTGTGCGTGGTCGACCAAGTCGTAGCTCCCATTCCGCCACCAATTCCCTGTGGAGCCGGGATCTCACGGCTCGAATTTCTCCGGGCTCGGGATCGTGACCCCGCTCCCGCGCCGCCTTTCGGAACCGGTATAGCGCCGAAAGGCATCTCGCTTCCAGGATCCATGGTGGCGATCCGGCGAGGAGACTCGCCGCGTTGAAAGATATCGTGCGGTACCCCCTTATGATACGGCACGCCAGCTTCTGCTGCGGACGCTGCAGCAGGGGCATGTGCCGATCACTCAGGGTGTCCGCCCACACGGGACACCCGTACAAGGCCATGGACCGCACGACACCCACGTAGAGTCTCCGGGCCCCTCAGGTTGGGCACTAGCCGCGCCAGAGCGTTGGCTGTGCCCACCAATTTGGGGCCCAGACTTCGGAAGTGCTTCCCGAAGTCCCACCGGCCGTCGAGCACGAGCCCCAAATATTTCATCTGGAGCTTGATGCCGATGAGAGTGCCTCCCACTGTGAGACTGGAACCAGGTGGTGGCGTGCGCCGAGGTCCATGAAAGAACATGGCCTCGGATTTATGCAAAGCCACCTCAAGGCCCAGCCGCCGGATTCGTTCCACGACTTGAGCAACCGCGGTCGTGGCCCTCAGGGTCGCTTTGCGGTATGTAGCCCCGCTCGCCGTCACTAGCGTGTCGTCCGCATAGCACGTGACGGCGGTGCCGTCCGCGAGCTCACCGCGAAGCACCCAGTCGTAGCCGACGTTCCACAGGAGCGGCCCAAGAACCGATCCCTGTGGAACGCCGCACGACATCTCACGCCGACCGACGCCGGTCGCACTTGGGTAGGTACGCCCCGACTATGCGGCCGAGGTAGAGAGGCACACCGTGGTGCACGAGGGCCTGCCTGATGCAACTCCAGGGCAAGGTGTTGAACGCGTTGGAGATGTCCAAGGACACCGCCAACGTCACCTCACCCCGGGCGACTGCCTCCTCCGCCAAAGTCCTCACGCGCATGATGGCATCCACAGTGGACCGCCACCGGCGGAAGCCATATCGGGCATCCGCCAGGTCCGGCCCCCTACCAGAGAGGTGCTCGACGAGGCGCTTCGCAATAACTCTCTCAAAGAGCTTGCCCACCTCGTCGAGCAACACAATGGGCCGGTATCCGGACGGTTCGTCCGCCGGGCGACCCTCCTTTCGGATGAGGACCAGTTTCCCCGTCTTCCACATCTTCGGAAACTGGCCCCGCTCCAAGCATGCGCTGAGGAACCCTCTCAGTCGGGGTTCGAGACCGTCTTCTCCCAGAGCTAGGACGTGACTCCACTGGTGTTACACCCGTTCATAGGTCACGGTAACCACTTTCCATCAGGTGGGCCGTGTGCTTGTCTGCTACCTAAGTTGTATAAAAAAATAGCCTATTCCCTAGTCCTCTGCTGAACAAAAGCCTGTTCCGATGTGTATCATAGATTCGAATCCCCGTAAACCTATTCTTTTCCGCACCAATGTCCAGGACATACCTTAGTAACAGCCAGCTCGCGGTCCCTCGCGCAGTTGAAGAGGAAGGTGTCGAAGATGTGGTTGTGCGCCGTGTCGGCGAGCGTGGTGAGGTACGTCTCGCCGAACTGGAAGTGCGCCGGGAACTGCTGCAGCAGCTGCCACACGCAGTCCAGGAACAGCACGAACACGGGCGCCGCCTGCGCCGCCGGCGCCTCGCGCGCCTGCTCCTTGGGGTTGCCGGGCCGCGGCAGCCCGAACCTGCCAGTCGTATTATGGTGATCATAGTAAGTTTCGTGTCTCGGACACCACGTTAAGCCGTCGATAACGGTTGTCATAAGAACATCTACGGCACTCGTTACGGGTAGTTGAAGCCCTCAAGTCCGAATAGTCTAACTACAGAACTTTGTTATCGCCAAATGGTAGTGGAGGTCATACGGCAGTTGCTTCAAGGAAAATTAGTTACAGTGAGACTGGAAAGCCCACCCAAACGTAGTTAGGAAAAGGCTCAGAGAATTATGAATAAGTTTCGGCCTTTTCTTTTTTCGTTAGGTCAGACAATAGTAGCTCCAGAAAAGACAGGTACTAATAAAAAAAAAGAACGGGGGTGAGATACTCCTACAATACACAGGGATGATCCTCCGATCACGCCACGGTCATGATCCAGCGAGTGAACTTCACTTTCGCGATGCAGAATCAGTAGTCTTGTAATAATTCAGCTTGCATTCACTAGATGGCGCTAGGTTCGTGTCACAGACGCAACTGGTATCACTGGAGTTGCTACGAGGAGGGCACGTAGTCCCCGCCGTCGCATACCGACCTGTCGCAGAAGGGGTGTCCGAGCGCCACCCACTCCTTCTGCACGAGCGACTGGAAGCCCGACAGCGTGCGCGCGTGCGCGTCCACCAGCAGCTGCGTCAGGCACGACACCAGCGCCGCGTAGTCCACGCCGTCGCCTGCAACACGCCGCCAGTTGGGTCGGAGGGGGAAAAAATATCTGTATCCGCGGATATCCGAGGGGGAAGAGATATCTGTATCCGCGGATATCCGAGGGGGAAGAGATATCTGTATCCGCGGATATCCGAGGGGGAAGAGATATCTGTATCCGCGGATATCCAAGGGGGAAGAGATATCTGTATCCGCGGATATCCGAGGGGGAAGAGATATCTGTATCCACGGATATCCGAGGGGGAAGAAATATCTGCATCCACGGATATTCGAGGGGGGGAAAATATCTGTATACATATCATAGGGGGAAGAAATATCTGTATCCATGGATATCCGAGGGAGAAGAAAGGTACGTATACGCGGATATCCAAGGGAGAAGAAAATACCGAAAATGCAGACTCTAGAGATAAGTATATGCTAGTATGCGAGAGCGAAAAAGATTCATATCCGTTATTTCTCGGCGGATCTTTTAAGTTCTTAGGGAATAAATCTATTATGTTTTTTCTCTAAGATCGTGATTATTAAATGCCATTCAATCCCTAGTACGCAAAGCATGACCGAAAAATTGTCGCTATCGTTTCAGCATCACGCGCATTTACACTGATTGAGTAAAAAAGGTATCCGCGGAACATGATACCAATAATCCGCATAAGAAAGATGCTATGCACGTTGAAACATGTTCTGTGGTGTAAAGCATTACCTTACAATGATCGTTGACGCATTATTGCTTCAAGGTCACGCGCATTTGACACCGATTGAGTAAAAAAAAGTTAAGGTTCATATCCACGGATCTTGACATCAAATATAGCAACTGTTATAGTAGTGAGTAGTGACAGAGACAGTGACCTTCCTGCAAGACGACAGTGACGTTGTTGCTCAGTTGCTGCGCGGCGTCGTCGGCGAACTTGATGCAGTTGGCCACGTACCGCAGCCACCGGCTCGAGTCCAGTATTGAGTAGTACTGCGAGTCTTGTATCTGGAAAGGTATACAAAGAAACATATTCATCACTGAACGAACTTACAAGAGTCACATATTGTGTAGTTAGTAAGTAAATTGCCGGGGTGCGAGGGATATGCCTGTCAACCTCACCTTCGGCAACCGAAACGACCCACAGGCGGCGTGCGTTTTAGTCGGTTCGAGTCCGACATAACCTCCTCCACCGGCTCCGGTGGGGAGGTATCCGTGGGGATTTTGCGCACGTAAAAAAAAAAAAAAAAAAAAGTTAGTAAGTAAATTTGTTTAGTAAGTAGCTTTATACACCTAGTTTGTAAGATTTATTTGTAAGACTAGCTTTAAGATTTTATTTGTATACACTGTCGCATTAAGTGTTTATCTGTAATGATAGTGGTTTAAATAATAAATAAATAAAAAAATATTCTCCATTTGGTTAGGTAACTGAATGTAAATCAATCTTGATGTGTCTCTTTTTAAACTCAGTTTATTAATATATTTCTGTTAAGAAAGTCATTTTAAAGACTAAAACCGAAATGAAACCATCAGTTAGTTAAGTTAGCCTAGTTTATATGTATTATATGTGTTTTTAATAAAAAGTTGCTACAAGATTGTTTACCAACTACCTTAGCAAATTGGAATATAGGACTAAAATTATAAAAAATCCATGTTTAAGTGCGATTATATGCAATTAGATATATTCATTCTGACATAGCAGTTAAATGCACTACCGCCACGACACAGGGTTGTAAGAACATACGTTAAAATATCTTTGTACTATTAGAGAGAAACGTTGATACAGAATATAAACCTATCAGTATATTTTTCAGCATTTCAAAATTCACTTCACAAGCTAGTTTGTAGCTGTATAAGGAAATTTTATTATTCTCTTCGGCTTGCGAATCTGGTTCCTTAAACAAAGAAGTATTTAACATAGCCATTCTAAAGCATTACTTTTAGACCTAATTAAATAAAGATATTTGAATTTAACCAACCCAAAATCCTCCAAGCGTGGTTGGTGTGCATAACTCAGAGAGTTTCTTATACGAGGTCTGCAAGGTGGCGAGGGGCGGCAGGAACCCTGGTCCGGTCGCGTTCGTATACGTGTTCCCACATAAATATATGACGTGAGGAGGCGTCAGCTTGGGATGTGAACGGCGCACCTGCGAAAATAGATTGTATTAATATTAGATAAGGTCGAATTTACTATAGTACATTTGACGATTGACTTATGGTTTACTTGAAACCTCCTAATTATGTCTGTTTGCTTGGTATTTAACAGGAATTCAGTTTACTTTAAAATAATATATTTACAGGCAAGTACATTTTGGTGTACAAAGGCGAGTTTAGTATTGAGTTTTCTCCCAGCAAAACTTTGGGGGATTAAAAATGCAACAAGAGGGTAAAAAAACGAGTGTACAATAGCAGAGAATATACATAGAATACAGAAATACCTGCTCTAATAAAACGCTTTCCGCTGTCGCCGACTGCTCCGTCTGCAACAGCTCCCCACTCCTCAACAACGCTGCCCCCTCAGGTCTCCCCCAAACCCATATCGGTACTCTCCCCGACCGAAAGTGTCTCGCCGATTCCATAAGATTATAATCCAGTACAGAACTTGGCACTATGAGGGTCTCTCCTGCCGTCAGCATAAACGCATCTGACGTTCCATTAATACACGTTATCCTCCAATGAGGACATTCACACCTCTCCAACTCCCGCTTCCAGTCTCCAGTTCGCTGGAACATGTTCATGTCTGAGGGGAGAGTGGGGTAGTAAGGTTCTCTGTATTCGAAGGCGAAGAGTAAGTCGTGACGTTTAGGAAAAGCGTGGTGCATTAGGGCGAGGGCTATCTTGCGACCGTTGTCGATTGGGGAGTTCGCGAAGCTGAATGTGAGGACCTTCATGTTCTGGAAAAGATAAGAGAAAGAATCGATTTAATGAATGAAATTTTAAAGCATTTAGTATGCTATAAAAATCGATTAAGACATTTCTGAATCAGTTTAGGCGGCCGTGAGACGGATATATATATATAAGTATTTAGGAAGATTTGGATGGCTTTAGGCGAGGTTCGGTGGCTCAATGGTCAGAACATTGTAAGGGAAGATCGCGGGTTCGAATCCCGCCTGAACTGATTCAAAAATGTTCCTACCTTAATCGATAAGAATCGATATAGCTTAAAAAAATGAATCCTCAAGACAGGACTTGAAGTCGCAATCAGCCAACTGTTCTACATAAGCACGTCTTGACCATTCCAAATTCTCCTATACAACGATCTTGGGGCGAAAATAAGAAAAAGAAGTTGATTATAAAAGTACATTTTTATTAAGGAGAATTGTAACAGAGAGTATTCTTAACCCCTTCAGGTAAGATCTCGGTTTCAAGTGAGGTAGGACACGGCGGTTTTTCCGCCCAATTGAGCAGTCCGACTGGGGAAGTACCTCTGTCCTACATAATATCGCGGTTATAATAACTTCGTGTTGTGTTCCCAGCGGTGAGTAGGGTAGCCAGAGCTTACTGGAGAATTTGTGCTGTCAGTGGGATGACTAAAGGCTTGTCCTGCTTTGTCCTCTACACTTTTTTTTTACGTGCGCAAAATCCCCACGGATACCTTCCCACTGGAGCCGGTGGAGGAGGTTATGTCGGACTCGAACCGACTAAAACGCATGCCGCCTGTGGGTCGCTTTGGTTGCCGAAGGTGAGGTTGACAGGCATATCCCTCGCACCCCGGCCGACTCAGGGCCATCACTCACGATCTGGCCCTCTTCTCGGGTGTGGGGCCTACAGAGTCCCCAACTCGTCCCCGGAAACGGGGAGGCGCGCCACCGCCGCCGCGGCCTGCTTCTGCCAGGGTGACAGGCGGCTCCACCCGTCACCCCCAGGCCGGCGCTCATGGGGGCGGAGGTCGTTCATCCACCTCCGACGCCCGAGCCCCGAGAGCCCACTGCCGCTCCCGCCCCGCCTCCTCCTTCACGAGTATTACTTGCTCGCAGAAGGAGGCGCCGGCTGCCCACGCATCCGCGCAGCGGATCATCGCCGCGAGCAAGGTGGAGAGCGTGAGAACTCTCACTCCCAGGGCCGCCACAAGCTCCCGCCTCAGCGTCTCCCACGCCGGACACTCGGTGAGCGTGTGCGGCCCTGAGTCCTCTCTCGCGTCGCTGTGATGGCACTCGGACGTGGCTCATTCTCCATCCGACGCAGATACTTCGTGTCCTCTACACTAACGGCACAGAAACTCTGTGCCTACAGGGTCGGCAGCGCGAGTGTGGATTCTCTGGTGTTACACACGTCCATAGGCCACGGTAACCACTTTCCATCAGGTTGGCCGTGCGCTTGTCTGCCGCCTAAGTGGTATAAAAAATAGAGAGTTTTGTCGGTAGTGCAATGGCCAGAATTCGAATCCGAGATTGACGTTGAGTACAGAATAGAATTACAAAAAAGTGAACACAGTATATATAGGAATATAATTGTACGAGTTTGTTTTACTATACAACGGTATCTAGGACAAATCTAGATAAAACTAGATAGGTACTAAAAAGTAATCTTGATTTAAGGTTCCTATTAAGTACCTATCTACATTCATGTTAATACTTATCTAAAGATAATTATCATATCTTATTTAATTAATATTTCGAAGGTTAAATTACAAATATAGAAGGTCTCGGTCTATTCTATAGGCTTTTATTTCATTGTATCAGTTTTCTGTCAACACTTTAAGTAGGAACGCGAAGACCTAGGCGCACATACATGGACCAAATCTGGGAAGTTTTAGAAAAGGGGCAGGTCAGAGTACCTACTCTAAACCGACGAGCATGGATTAAGAATGTAATGAGAGTGAATGAAGCGAGAGTAGTATGTCAGTATCGTAGCAAATGGAGATCCGTGATCTCTGCCGACCGCTATGGGAAACAGGCGTTTTATGTATGTACTTTAAGCTATGCTTCTAGTGGTTACAGTAACTGTGGGCTGCTGTAGCCTCTTTCTGTTTGTAAATAACGCTCGCGAAGGAGATGGCGGAGCGGGAACCGAGTAGACACGCTAACGCACAAGGGACGAGCGGACGCTACTCGGGCGTCTGACGTAACAGAATGACCTACTTCCTCCATGAGCGCAGGCCTGGGGTTGACAGGTGAAGCTGCCATGTTACCCTAACAGAAGCAGGACGCGGTGGCAGCGAGCAAGACGAGCCCATCCTTAATCCTTAGATGGGGACTCCGTGGTACCCTTATACGAAGAGGGCTAGCTCGAAAGAGATGACCATGGGTCGGCCGGGTGCCAGGGTTATGCCTCTGGAAACTTCACCTTCGGCAACATACGACTCCCAGACGGCGTGCGTTTTAGTCGGTTCAAGTCAGACATACTCTCCTCCACCACTACAGCTCCGGCGAGGGGGTATCCGTGGGTTTATTCGCACGATAAAAAAGTGGTTATAGTAACGAATGCTAGTGCTGGATGCGGAAGGCGAACATTGGGCCTTTGCAGATGCGTAGATGTTGCGTCCTTGACAGTATTTTACCGTCGGTATCATGGTGAATGTTCTGATGAACTCTTCCAATTAGTCCTACCCTCCCCTTTCCTACATAGGACAATACGTGCAGGGCTTAGACACACGGTGCAGAATATCCGATCAGGAACCAAGCGGTTCGGTGACTCTTTCCTTTGTCGCACCATTAAGGTCTGTAATTAATTACCAGCTAACGTGTTTCCTTCTTCCTAAAGTTCCAGGTTCTTTAAGCGAGGAGTGAAAAAGCAAGGCCGTCAAGCTGAGTATCACCATTGTCACATGGTATATATAAGTAATGGCCTCTTTTCAGATTACCATCAGGTAAGGCGAAGTCTAATTGACGTGTCTTATATAAAAAAAATGGGTGAGGCTTATGTCCAACAGTTGATTGCAATAGGCTAATTGATTGATTGAGTGAAGTTATACGTGAAAGCGATTCGGGTTGAACCTTTAAGGAAATAGGTATTTCGATAACGAGCATCATCATTATGCACTGGAAACTTTTTTATGGGAGGCCAGAATATACTGATATTAATTCTGGTCCTCTAAAAATTCTTGCACTTTCTGGCCCCCCATAAATAAAGTTTACCCACAACTGCCATAAAGAATTGTTTTAATTTTCGCGCCGACGACGACCCGGATGATAATGCGTTTAATATAGTATAATTATAGTACTCTATGTAGATGCTAAACACGTAACCCTGTGCTTATCGTGTTCACACCACGTGACACTCATACCAGTTAGAGCCGCGCGCTAATCAGATTAGATAACGAACCGAAACAGATTCACATTCATACACACATCTGCTGGAATGTGCCAGTTATCTTATGTAAATAAATATCCGATGTTTTCGTACTATTATTGATAACATGATATTTTAGGAAGTTTACGTCAATGTTGTACCTACATTGAAATTAAAAAGATTTTGAAACGGTTCTATAGCGAGTTTTTGCTCGCTGATTAAGGAGGTAGAACACGACAGTATTAACGTCTCAATTGAGCAGTCCGACTGGGGAAGTACCTATACCCTACAGAATACCACGGCTATAATAACCTCGTGATGTGTTCTCGAAAGAGTTTTTGTGCTGTCAGTGGAAAGACTACAGACTTGTTCTGTTTTGTCTTCTGCACTGACGGCACAGAAAGTCTATGTTCTTATAGGGTCGGCAGCACGAGTGTGACTCCCCTGGTGACTGACATCCCCTCTCACATGTCCATAGGACACGGTAACCACTTTCCATCAGGTGGGCCGTGTGCTTGTCTGGCCACCTAAGTTGTATAAAAAAAATAAAAAAACAATGCCCGAACCTCTCGAAATTTGCTAAAGTTTATCTTTCTTCTCCCGGGAGTAGCGTGTATAGTGAGAAGTTGTTTTCTGAACCTGGTATCATTCACGACAAATCACAATAAGTTTTTATCCATAACAACTTACCACTGATGAATTTTACATATTAAAGTATTGTAATTCAGTAATAAATACAAATCTGGAGTAATATGATGTCTTTTTTGTACATGATTTGGTATTCGGTATTCGGCCGAATAGTACCAATTATTCGGCCGAATACCGAATACCTAACAAAGTAGCCGAATAGGCCGAATATCGAATAGTTGCCGAATATTCGTGGCATCTCTAACCCCAATACTTCACACCTTCCTGTTTTTAGAGTAGGCAGAGACAAAAGTTAAATCTTTCATGAAAGCCCCACTAATTACATTTTTTTTTTGGAAGCATTTTCTTTTCTGTGTTAGTCAACGGCACAGCGGTAACGACAACAACTATGCATGTCCCAGATTCAATTCCTGGATTGAACATAATGGCATTGGCTGTTACTGTTAGAAAATTCTCAGCCACTATCAACACAAAGTGTGCAAAAAGTGGCCTGTTCATATAACGTGAGATTGAATTGAAACTTGTTGGTTAAAGACAAGATTTTCGAAGCCCAAGGCAACCTACAAGCCTGTGCAGCTGCTGATTGACTGTCAAAGTTTTTTTATACCACCTAGGTGGCAGACAAGCACACGGCCCACCTGATGGAAAGTGGTTATCGTGGCCTATGGACGTGTGCAACACCAACGGGGTCTCACTCGCGTTGCTGACCCTAAAAGTTCTGGCACATACTCTAACGGCACTCGTGCTCAGAAAAGTTGTCATACGAATAAAAAAAAGCGGATTCCAGGCTCCAAAGTGGACGCAACTGGGCTATTGCTATGATCATGAAATATAGCACTGAATTAGAATGTACCTTCTAGGTAAAATATTTCCTACTAATTATTTTCCTTGTGATGGCTATAGAATCTGTTTATGTAAATATTACTTAATTATTATAGTTACACAACATACATACCTTACATATAACCTGTAATCCTTTCACCTTCCCGGGAACTTCGCCGTATGGCATGAGGCGTCTCCGGCGCACCGGGCCCCCGTCTGTGAGCCATACGGCGCCAACGCCCGTGAGAGGCACATCGAACGCGCCCAGGAGGAAGTTTCGTTGACAGTACTCCTGGATACAGGATATAAGTATTAGTGCTTGTTGTTTTTTTAAATTATACATACAAATATATAACATATCTGTGGCAATGGCATCCATATAACCAACTTCCCAAAGGATCGCAGGGAGCATAATAAACTAGATAGTGGTAAGTATTTTGTTCCACCGGCATTGCTTTTGAAAAATTTCACTATATTCACGCCTGTATTCACTGAAAGGGTAGGCAGAGGTATATTACACATATTTAACCCTTATTTTGCTAACTATAATTTTCGGTCTCATTTAACAGGGGGTGGTTCCCGGCAGAGTAAGTAGAATTTGGACCAACCCATCTCTTCCTTTGCGGTGTCGTACAAGACGACTAAGGGATAGGGCTGTTTAACATCAGACAGATTTATGCAGCCCAGACTCAGCACCAGATGCATGGCTTGAGTCAACAATAGTGGACGCTTGACGGCAATAGGCTCACCTCCCATTATGTGGGACCGAATTCAATGACTGGTGAAATGTGGGTGTTTATTCACCTCTGTCTAAACCTCCGGGAATAAAGGCGTGATTATATATATGTATGTAGGGGGTAAGCCTATTGCCGTCAAGCGGACACTTTGTCATGGGCTGTATGTTTACTGTCGGATAGCTTCGATACCCACGGGAAGAGATGGGATGGCCCTAATCTACTAAAAAGATGCGTAGGTTAACGGCTCAGCTGATGGTATGGGTCGTGGTTAGAATTACACGGCTACATGCTTCATGAGTCAAGTAGGGCTGTTGCTTCATATTTCATAATAATAATATTAAGGCCGGAGCTCACACAATGCCATCTAGAGACTGAAACTAAGCATAACCTGTATATGGGTTCTGGAATGAGAATAAATATACTTCGATGTATTTTTTTATAAACATATATTATGCATAGAATCACCCATACCTATGAACTTCATATTCATGCATACAAATTGGTATTCGCAGTGTGGAGTTATAGTATATACTAGTTAGTTATAATAACTTCGTGTTGTGTTCCCAGCGGTGAGTAGGGTAGCCAGAGCTCACTGGAGAATTTGTGCTGTCAGTGGGATGACTAAAGGCTTGTCCTGCTTTGTCCTCTGCACTGACGGCACAGAGACTATGTGCTTACAGGGTCGGCAGCGCGAGTGTGGCTTCTCTGGTGTTACACAAGTCCATAGGCCACGGTAACCACTTTCCATCAGTCGGGCCGTGCGTTTGTCTGCCACCTAAGTGGTATAAAAAAAAATACGCCCACTTAATATGCTAAAAACTACTACTGTATGAGTCCTAGTGACCGTCTTAAAATTACGCTGTTAAAATGATATTGAGAGGTCAAAAGAATTCATTTCTCTCCTCTCGGCTCATGCGGCCTTGGTAACAGGCCAATGAGAGCGTCCTTACTTTCAACACGGTTAATCTAATTCTGTTAGTTTCTCTACAGAGCGATTAAGTCAACTCGTTAAAACTTTACAGTGACGTCATCGTTTGCTCGAAAAGTAAAATGAATGTAAAAAAATCTAGACTATGACACACAAACTGAAATCTAGCTGCGAATATGCCCGAGTCTACTTCAAGTGCTAGGCAGTATATCTGGTGATTAACGGACAACTTTTACCTTAGGGTTGGGAGGTCATGACTCCACCACAAGAGCCGTAGAATACAAATCAAAAGGAGCGGACCCCGGACTCAGAAGTGCAACCGGGAACAACGTTTCTGGTATACTCACATCGTTGCTAGAGTTCTCCAAGGGTACGAACGATAATTTGTAGTTTGTGATGAAGAGCGATCCGAAGCGTCCGCGGTCCCATTCGCTGAGTGGTGTTAACATCACCACGCTGTGTGCTGCGCCAGTGACCAGTTCGCCTGAGAACAATAACATTGTCTTTTAATATGAATGACAATGTGAATGTAACTTCCTTGTAACTTCGTAGCGCCTGGTACTTTATCCTAACATAGATAGCATCCAAGAAAGGGAGGGATGGAGGAGGGAGGGGAAGGAGGGATAGAAATGGAGTAGAAAATGTCAGATGATAATAATTTGTAGTGATGAGCGCAAACAACTTTTTCATAAACACTCTATTGGCTGGTTTCTGTATTTGCAGAATATGTATGTGCAGAATATCCGATCAAGAAACAAGCGGTTCGGTGACTCTTTCCTTTGTCGCACCATTAAGGCCTGGCAATCATTACCAGCTCACGTTTCGTTCGTCGTTTCCTTCTTCCTACAGTCCCAGGTCCTTTAAACGGGGCGTGAAAAAGCATATGATGAGGCCGTCAAGCTGAGTGTCACCATTGTCACATGGTATATGTAAGTATGGGTGGTCCTCTTTTCTGAGACTTTGCCTTCAGCTTACCATCAGGCAAGTGTAATTAACGTGTCATATATAAAAATAAATGAAATCATGTCTCAAGTCTCGTCAATGCCTATTTACCCACAGTTTCATGCTGGCACTGCTCACTGTGGGTAAGGAGACTTTGACGAGACACTTACATCTAATGAAGTATTGATATATGTATTTTTATTAATGAACAGTTTTGTCATTATATTTCAAGCCATAGTACAGCGGGTCTGGAACGAAACAAACTGAAAACTGTTTGAAAGTGGAACTCCCTCTGCACCTACGATGCCGATGGGGCCATTTAGAGTATGAACTGGAAGCCATAGCTCCCATTAAATGTTCTAGTGCTTGCGTCATAGTGGATTTTGTGCCGATGACATCAATGGCGGCTTTACAGACACGCAACGGTAGCACGTCATCCTAAGTTTTACTAGATGACGTGTAAGAAATGTACGTAGCTGCGAAGGATTCACTTGTATCCGGTATTTCCACGGCCGTCAGTTTTTTGACACGTTTTTATTATTTTTTCCTTTCCGTTCATGTGACTCACTTTTAAGAAGTTGAGCAGTCCGACTGGGGAAGTACCTCCAACCTACGGAATACCACGGCCATAATAACCTCGTGTTGTGTTCCCGGCGGTGAGTAGGGTAGCCTGAGCTCACTGGAGGGTTTTTGTGCTGTCAGTGGGAAGACCAAATATCCTGCTTTGTCTTTTACACTGACAGCACAAACTCTTGTGCTTACAGGGTCGGCAGCGCAATTGTGACTGCCGTGGCCTATGGACGTGTGCAACACGCACACGTCCATAGGCCACGGTAACCACTTTCCATCAGGTGGGCCCATGTGCTTGTCCGCCAACCAAGTAGTATTAAAAAAAAATAATTATATTATAGAATGACTTTTGTATACAAGTTCCACCGACTAGTTCGCCGGCGACAACTATAGAAGGATAAAAATCTGGCCACCATATCCAACGACATCACCTCTTTGACCTTTGACTTTTTCATCTCATTCATTTTTCATATCCAGATTCCGTGTTAGTATTAACAATTTCCTAACCTAAAACCTGATGATGGCAAACTTATACAAACAACTTAAACAGTCGTATAGGTACTCATAATACACACACATGTACATTATAAGTATATCAACAAAAACGGCAATGACCTAGACGTCACAAAGACTGAGTCATCATTAATATTAATATTTTTCTGTTATTAAATTTCGCTCTGATTAACAATTTATGCAAATATTTCTTTCTTTTAACACTGAAATGGTAACAAATTTGAGCTACCTAATGTTAGCAGGACAAGGTCGACTCTAAGGTGGTAAGTAAGCAGAGTTTGATTTAGCACGATTTTTTGCAAGCTTATATTTAACTTGGAATGTTTGTATGTGTTTTGGAACAACAAATCTTGGAAGCCAAAATTAGGTAGGCTAATATTATTGCGTGGTGGCCGCGTGGTTCTCGGCAGAGTAGAATTTGGGCCACCCCATCTCTTCCCATGCGGTGTCGTGCAAGGCGACTAAAGGATAGGGCTGTTTAACATCAGATAGATGTACACAGCCCAGACTCAGCCTCAGGTTGAGGCTCGAGTCAACAATAGTGCCCGGAATACGGCAATAGGCTCACTTCCTATTACGTGGGACCGAATACAATGATTGGTGAAATGTGGGTGTTAATTAACGTCTGCCTAACCCTCCGGAGATAAAGGCGAAATTATATGATTATATAATTTACGGAACAAAGTTTCAGAATACATTAAATTTGATCTGCACTTTTTATGCAAGAAATAAAAAAAGGACTTTGGAAGCTGGACCTTAAACATTTAAGTTCAATCAATCATTATTGACTGTTGCAGAACTGTAGCTATATTTTGCACGTACGTTGATTGTAATATAAATTCAAATTCACATGACTTAGGTCTATTCTTACTCTTCATATAAAAGACCGTCCCGTGTCGTCAGTCAGCGCAGTCGCGTGCTGCAGTTGCAATCGTTGTTATTGGTTATTGTTCTAATTTGATAAGTTATCGACTAGAAAAATAATTTATAGTATCTACACTATATAATATTATCGTTTATGCGTCTGTTACTCATACTACTAACGACTATACATCTTGACGTCACATTTTTATAAAAACAATACTTTAGTTGAGCCAATTGTTTACAATTACTAAATATAAAGTCGTACTTTTCAGCGGAAAACTCCCCTTTTGCGGATCAAACAGGTAGTGCTCGAAATATTTGGCACGGGTCAATACAAATCGGGTTTTTCAGATTTACATATAATTCAATGAAAGAAATCTTTACCTAGTGTTACCCTTTAATTTGAAAAGAGTTTACCTAGCGATCGAAATATCTCGTACACCCCGTTTCCTGCAGTTTTATGTTCAGAAACGTTACGTTGAGATAAACAATGTCAAAAATAGTTCATTTTGCAATAAACAAAAAGTTAAAAGAATTTTATAAAAGCAATAAAAATGTTTATTAGCCGGAACTCACGCTGCGTGGGCCCAATTCGCATTAGAAAAGGATTCAACTTCACTCGTATTTTCGAGACAAACCAAAGCATTGATTTATATTATTGAATGAAATTTTTAAAGTTAAATTTTTATATCACTTAGGTGGCTGACAAACACACTCCCACCTGATGGGAAGTGGTCACCGTGGCCTATAGACGTATATAGAATATAGGGAGGTCATTCCACAGCTTGAGTGTGCGTGGGATGAAGTTTCTTTCATACCGCACAGTGCGCACCGTCTCAGGTCGCAATGTGTGAGGATGAATTCTCTGCCTATGGCGAGAGGTGCGATGATAGAATGTAGCTGTAGGCATCATGTCAAGCAATTCATTTGAGCACATACCATAGTATAGGCGGTAGAACACACACAGCGAGGCAAAGTCCCTCCTAAGATTAAGAGGTTCCACACTACCTGCGAGTATGGGATTGTCAACCAGCCCCAACCTCCGTCTTTGCACCGAGTCAAAGGGGTCAAGCTGGTATGCAGGTGCTCTAGCAAAAAGGTGATAGCAGTACTCCATGTGGGGCCGGACCTGAGCTCTATAAAGAAGAAGTTGCTGCCCCGCAGTGAAGTACAACATTGCCCTATTGAGCACTCCAAGTTTCTATGATGCCAAAGTTAACTTTGTCCTTCAAATGACTCCGGTACTGGACGTCGTTGGAGATATCGACACCAAGGATCCCGATACTCGAGGAGATGGTACGCGGTGTACCCAGGAATTGCGGCGCTACAATGAATGGGGATTTCTTAGCGGTGAATACACATACTCGTGTCTTAGTGGGGTTAAATTGGATTAGGTTTAGTCGTCTTCAATCGGATGCTCCAGGGAGAGTAGTCTCGATTTCAGACACAAGTTGTTCGACTCTTCTCCACCTCGGACTGAGGGATATTTGCACGGCCCGTGTAACACGTGTCCCCGGTACTGTCGTCCGCATAACATTGAATGTAGCCATCAGACAGCATGTCATTGACATTCAGCAGAAACAGGGTCAGAGACAACACGGAGCCTTGTGGGACACCAGCGTTTATGTCCATGCGCTCCGAGTAGCTGCTGCCGACGAGGGCTTTGATGCTTCTGTTGGACAAAAAGCTGGCGATCCATTCGCATAGTCCCTCGGGGAGTCCATAGTACGGCAACTTTGTAAGAAGACCTTTGTGCCAGACCTGATGTCTATGCTAGCTAACTATTCAAATCGATAAAGATAGGAAAAAAAATGAATCAATTCAGGGGGGATTCCAACCCGCGATCTTTCCCTTACAGGTAGATTAAGATGATTTCAGGCGTGGTTCGGTGGCTCAGTGGTCAGAGGATTCCCCCTGTAAGGTAAAGATCGCGGATTCGAATCCCGCCTAAACTGATTCAATTTTTTTCAATCTTAATAGAATTGATTTATATTGTTACTAAACTAAACTCAATCATTGATTTACACTCGTTGTACTCAGTGAATTCGATACAAAAACGTAGAGAACCCAGGACATCGCGGCTCTCAGTTGGGAAATTTCTGACGTCGAGTATTTTTATTTATCGTATTCGTTGAGCGCTTTGATATTCACGATTGATTGTAGTGTGAGCGAGTAAATTCGTGAATCACAATCGTATTGGAGTCACGTATACGTGCCCTCCTTGAGACGTGCAAGTGAAATCTATTATTTTTTACGTCATTAACTGCCCTCTACAGATAAGATGTAAATTTGTAAATACCAGGCTACCATAACAACTGAGAAGATAAGTAGTAAAATATACTATAGAATAGGTTGTCGGTTGGGCAGACAATAGGACAAAGCTCTTTAGTATACACCTAACGATACCAGGTTTGCATAACACATAAAGCGTTTAAAACGAAATGTTATGCACATTACGTTTTTCATCTGATATAATTGAAGTATCTATCGGCCTTCGCATTCAGCGATCTGGACCACGCTTTTTATCGCGATTCAGCGAAGGAAATAAGAATTTGCGCAATACGCGCTGACCGTGAAAACTGTCTTTAAACGACGCGATGCTTGAAAATCATGAGGTTATTGTATGCATTGTACACCTATTATTGTTTAAGTATGTCTATAAGGAAAATCTTAAGCGTAAAGAAATGTTTGTCTTTTGAGTCAGGGTAGATATATAAGGGGATAAACATTTATCAATAATGTTATGCCGGTTCTACAACGTAAGCCTGACACAATAAGAATATTTGTAGTACCTATTAAATCGTACCAGAATACTGAACTACTGAACTAAGAGCCCGTGTACGCCAGACCTTCGTCATTTTATAAAAGCTGATAATTTGTTCGCGCATGCTCCCAACACAGGTAATAACGATAGCCCATTATGAAGTTTGGATCATTGTGGCTTTACCAGATATACGTACAGTGTATATAAAGGTGCGAAAAAAGAAAATCTATTTACGTCAAATAATAAAGTGCGATTTTTAGGTATTTCCTTCGATATATTATTAGAAATCACATCATCGTCACTTCAACATCATGGTAACTCCTCGCCAGACACCCTTAATGTTCATGAAAATATATGTTTTAATATAAAAGCTGATTTTTATACAACATGACGCAAAATTTAAGTATAAGCCTGTTCAGAATTACAGGAGAAAAAAAATATCGCTATTTTTTTAAAGTAGGTCAATAAATCAACCAGCCCACCGCAGTCCACTGCTGGACTTAGGCCTCTCCCAATGTGCGCCATTTTATCCGATCCTGTGCCTTCCGCATCCAGTCGTCCCTGCCATCTTTTTCAGGTCATTCGTCCATCTGGCTAGGTGTCCTACCTTCCGTTTGCCTTCTCGCGGTCTTTACTCCAGTACTCGTTTACTTCGACGGCCATCGGTCCTTCGACAAACGTGGCCAGCCCGATGATACTTCAGCTTGCTTATTCTGCGACCTATGTCGGTAACTTTAGTTCTCTGTCGGTGACACCTTTAGTACTTTATACCTGTCAAAGCCAGTATGATCCAATCTTCATAATGGGCCATCGTTCTTACCTGTGTTATGAGCATGAGCTGACAAACTTTCAGCTTTTCCAAAAAGACGAAGGTCTGGTGTTCACTGGCGCTAAGTCCATACTATTATTTGCATAAACATTCTATGGACAATGTGTCAAGTGTGCAGCCGGCTTTAGGCTAGTGAATAAGTTATGGGTCACCTCGATTTTGCCCGAATACCATAATATTGAATGAGTTTATTTGTGACTTAACCATAAATAAATTAGTCGAGTTCAGGTTCAGGTCATTTGCGTCCGTGAATTCTATTTGTGAAGTTAAGGCTTCACGTGGATTCTTACCAACCACAGGTCATTTAAACAAAAAACTAACTTATACATTTAGTAGAACATCGATTTCAATTTCATTCTTGCGGTAGGATTAACATTTTCTAGGTAAAGACGGCTGCAAAAGTCTTTGCAGGTGACACATCTATAGCTGTTTACAGGTGTACACCACAGCGACGTCATTTGAAAATTTAGACCGGTTTTCCTTTTCACTAGATTTTGCAAACGTCTCGGCCAGTTATAAACGGTGAATCCACATTCCACAGCACAAAATCTTAGGTTGCTAAGTAGAAATACATTACCTATTGCATATTTACGAGATTTGGTTTAGGCAGGGTTGTGTGTAAAATTAGATTTTTTTTAAACTTGTCTCAAAGATCCTTAAACATTATTTTGTTTAATAAATTATATGAACAAGTGAGTTGGTCCGAAGACGTAAAGGAGGTGTTAAAAGGAGAGTAAACGCATTACAAACGGAAAATATCCCGGATCAGCTAAAACCCGCAGTTAGACTGAAGAAAGCGGACCCCAGACTCCGTGGTAAAAGGATCGGATGCAACTGGGATTAACGCTGTGATGAAGACGAGTAACCACGAGTTATCATGCGAAGGGGTGGTATTTAATTATCTTTTTAGCTGAATGCTAAAAACGTCATGTACGGTGTCGGTAACAAAAATGAAAAAATTGCAGTAAAATCGTGAAAGTAGGATCAACGCATTTGAAAGTAGATCACAGTAATTTGGAGAGGTGAATTAATAGAACGAATAATACAAACATATCGAGAGTGGTGTGGCTTGAAGCATTTTGATACTTTAAAAACATTACCTCAATGGTTTAATGAGTAGAAAAAGTTACGCTGAAATTTGGGCATGTAGAGCGAATGAGTAGTGAAGAGACTGACCAATAAAATAAATAAGGAAAATCTTAGTGGGTAGGTATGAGTCGACCTGATCAAATTGGTAATGTTTTGCGTTCAGAAACATCCGAAGCCAGTGGTTCCATAAAAGGTTAAATGAGAAGGGGGCAAACTCTCACGAGGCGTGAGGTAAGAACATAAACAAACGGTTCTTTTCTCTGCGTCTGGTGCGTAAAAGCGTAAGTATATGTATGAATACTAGTTTACAGCTTAATAATACCATACCACCTCTGCTATTGATGACTGAACAATAACAGACTGAATGAATTTTAAATTGCCAGAATAGAACTCTTTTGAGACGTCCGATGGTATCAGGCTTGCATAACATTAAAGACGTTTAAAATAAATTATATAATATTAACAACAGTGCAAGGTGAAAGATCATAATCATAAATATAAAAGTTATTCCACACTTCATATAGTAATTAATTAAAATCATCTTTTTAAAAAATATAATAAAAAACTTGCGTGCGAATAAGTACAAATGCGAGTGAAACTAATTGCGTAATAGATGTTATTGCGGTTATATTTTTACGAACAAGAACTAAATCTGGCTTTAGTCATATGAAACCAGAAAATTAATTAAAGCGAGATACAAAATAGCTGATCAATGCCACAAACAAGGTCACCAATACGATACTTCGATAGGCACTACCAAGACAACAGAAGTTATTGGGTGACGTGTTTATGGAGATGATCTCTTCATTTGAGTCACGCTACTTTCGCACGTTGAGAAAATTGTATCGGGAGAACAATTTTTAAAGAATTGTAATTCAATTTATGACTCATATCTATCACTTACACATTCCTGTATTAAAACTACAATATAAATAACAGATAAACGCTGCAAACAAGGTCAATGATACGATATATATACAGTACCAGGGTAGGACAATTAACTGGAGGTGTTTAAGTACAACTATCGAAGTATTAATAGGCATAGGTTTAAAGTCTTGTCTGTTTGACATTTTGTTTTGTTTAGACGTCTTGTCTTCTATACTTACTTGTAAGAAGCTTAGTATTCTCAATAATAAAAATGGAAGGAATAACAAAAACATGACTTACGTAATAGGTAGACGTGCCCAGTATTATCCCATTATATGAAATAGTACACCTACCTCGCTTTAGAACACCCATCGTGGTTCACAATACACCATCAACTGGAGTATAGGACACCACTTCCTATTATCATAGCATTCGAGTTACCAGGCGTACATAAAAGGCGATACAGTTACATGTTCGCAGCGCATACGTAATGATTTATTATCGTAATTTGCATCATCGTACTATGATGGGTGAAGGAAACAGTTGGCACTTGTGACTTTATTGCCACTTCCACAGGAAAGTGAAATGCAAATGACATTAACATACATAGGCTGGTAATAATATACCGAATGACCACCTCATGCGGTATTATTCATACCATAAAATATTTATGGACATCTCACTCATTTAAATACTGAATTATTGTGATTGAAATAGAAATATTTGTAAGAGTGAAAACTAGTCAATCAATTCTTTGTTTGTAACGTTGGTTTGGTGGACATGAAAACTATTGGATTAGATTGGGACTACTTTGACTGTACTTAACCTCCCTTTTGGGCCATTATCCGTGCAAAGTTACTGGCTCGAACAGTCGGTCTAGTTCTGCCCAGAAATGCAGAACCTTACTGGGGACTTCACAGGCTTCGCGGAACGACCTCACTGTGCCGAGGAATTGTGACTGTTGTGGAGGCTACTGCCTCGCAGTCCAGTATTACGTGGGTGGACGTTTCCTCAGCAACGAAGCATTCCCTGCAGAGAGGGCTGTCCGTTACACCGATGAAAACTATTCATCAGTTTAAAATAAGTAAGATTGCCATGAAACTTACACCCGTAATCAGACAATCGGTATTCGGTATTTTGAAACCCATGTATCCCGTAGGTACTCGGGTTCCACAGCACGTGACATGACATGCCATTAAGCCTGAATCCTTAATGCTTCGTTCTTGTTTCATCTTTCGGAAGTTCCGAAGTTTCGGACTTCAGATATATGTCAATTGGTAGTTCTTTTTTTAAACTTGTAAGTTATTAAGATGAGTACTGAGCGGTGTTACGACCGTGATGTAATAATATTCGCAACAAACATGGTGTTACGCCGTGCGCTAAAATCTATACATGCGTTGCGTTGCTCGCTTGTTACCCTGTACTGACAACACAACGCTAGCTTTGTAACAATATATGACGCTTTGTACAGTGCCCTACCAATATCCTTGAGGTTCAACTCAACCTCATCTGTATGGTACACCTCCTAAACAACATAAATACTGTAAAACTCATCGAGATATTTACCATGTTTAATATACACGTTGAGTAACCGATATTTCGACGATTTTGTGCTGTCAGTGGTAAGAACAAAAGCTTGTCCTGCTTTGTCTTCTACACTGATGACACAGGTCGGAAGCGCGAGTGTGACTCCCCTGGTATTGCACATGTCCATAGGCCATGGTAACCACTTTCCGTCAGGTGGGCTGTGTGCTTGTCTGCCACCTGAGTTGTATAAAAAAACTATAGGGGGAGACACTGCAGGGGTTGACTTAGAGAGATGTGTAGAAACAACTAATTACATGGATAATAGGAGTTACAATCAAAGGTAATGTGGATCACCTGGCAAAGCAGTAATCTTAACCAGAAATGAATAGAAATAGTATTTTTTTGGGGTAGTAAGGATACTTCCTCACTGTCCCAAAGAAAGGTGAATTTTTATTAAGACCTTTAAAGGAAGTATTACCCGGATCATATAGTAATAGTGTGCCAGGAAATCAATCAATCAAGTGGCCTGCGATAGGCTTATCGCAGGCCACTGCTGGACATAGGCCTCTCGCAATGTTGGGAGGCTTTGGCCTACTGTTTCCACGCTGGCCAAACGGCCTGACGGGTTGGTACAGGGTTTTATTACGAGTTTTCCTTCTTTCGCAGTGATATAGTCTGCGTATTTTGCCGTTAGTCGCCTCTTACGACACCCTTGTGTTACGAGTGCTAGGAAAATCAATACATTAAGTGGTCAGAGGCAATCAGGTACTTATGTGCAGGTTAGAAGGCTGACAGGTATTTAGCTAATACCTGCTAGTAGCTGGCTGGTACTTTATCATGTACACACACTGACAGTCATACATACCGCTTTTTTTTATACCACTTAAGTGGCAGACAAGCATACGACCCACCTGAAGGAAAGTGGTTACTGTATTATAGAGGTGTGCAAAACCAAGGCAGTCACACTTGCGCTGCACATGGCACATGAGCTCTGGCTACCCTACTCACCACCGGGAACACAACACAAGGTTATTATGGCAGCGGTATTCAGTAGGGCGGAGTTACTTCCCCAGTTGGACTGCTCAATTGGACAGAAATACTGTTGTATCCTACCTGTTACGATGTGTCATCAGCGAGGTTATAAACAAAAAGTTACAAATGGAAAAATAGTTTTCAATAAAATAACATAAATGGCTTCCATTTATGTTATTTTATTGAAAACTATTTGATTGACGTGTTCTATTTTAAAAAAAAAACTATGACTAAAAGAATAAAAGTAATAAATTCAAGGGAACATAAGCATGTCTATGTATATATCCATGAGAGCCTCGGTAGATGTGTATTAACATTTTATACACACATTTTACCACTACAGACTATGATTTTCAACCTCACACAATAGAGGATGAGCCCAATGCCATCAATTTGATTCTTGAATCATTTTATGTTTTCTGTCCACCGACAGGAACTCCACTGAGTACAGCACATTTTCATCGGCGCTGCTTTTACTGTTAAGTTTTTGTTTATTATTATTGCAAATTTTATTTTATCTGTACATGTGTGATCCGCAATACAAACAATTTTCTTTTTTTCTTAATTCTTTCTTACAGCCTAACCATTAGTCCTCAACTTAAGCACATCAAACTTAAAATAGCTATCTGTGTTTCACAGCTGTAAATCTATATAATGGTGTTCAGTTATTTTTATGTTTTGTCATAGCGTAACAATAATTTAATTCGACTCATTATGAAAATGCATCTTTCTATTAAATATCATTTGTGTATTTTGTTTAATGTTAGTCACCCAAAAACTATATATTAAGAAATGTGACAGCCCGGAACATAAACCAATTTAAAAATAGACTAGACCAACACCTTAACCAAAAAAAATAAACACTAGTGGGCATAAGCAGGATATGGGCTGTTAAAATAATAATAATAATAATTTTGAGTGTAACTTAATTGGTCAGAGCATTTCCTCTGTAAGGGACTAGTCACAGGTTCAAGTCCTATCTTTGACATTCACTTTTTCAAATTTAAATCGAAAAGGCATTAGGCTGAATACAGCTGCAAAAAGTTTTCTGACTATGTATTAAAGTAGCACAACATAAATATTAAATTGAAAAAAAAAACAGACAATAAACATAAACATAGACAAAGAGAAGCTTACCATTTAGCAGATGAGGCTTTACTTCTTGTAGTGAACCATTTTTTTCACCTTTTGCATCCTGTAAAAGATATTGTATTGCATTGTTTATTTACATAACAAAAACATGTTTGTCATAATTAATATATCATACATCTGTTATGATGTAATGAAAACTATTACATATTAATAGCAGGTAACTATTTGGGAGCAAGGTAGGGAGTGGACACATTAGATAACTTTCTAACCTTTACCAAAATAAATACATGGCAAAGACATTGGTCAGGTAACCAACTATTCTACATCATAGAGAGGTTGCTCGGTCATTAGATATGTTAAACTCACCAAAGGAGATACGTTGATGTAGCTCTTGAAGTTTTGAACCAACTTTTTTTCATTCATTGTAATCAAATAATACCGATACTGCGTTGACCCACTTTGATTGATTTCCACTTCGTTCCTTAATTACTTATGGAGAGAACTCTATTTTAGGTTAAATGGAAGGTGATAGGTGAGCAAATCAACAGTTATCCGCATGATTTTACTGATTTTATATATTTTTGATAACAATCATTCGTGCAAACACTGTACTATCTGGATACAATTTATTCACCAGTACATGTATATGTATAACTTTTAAGAGTAAGCACAATTACACTGGGCATAATTGATATTAAGAATATCGAGATAGATCATGAAATTCAATAAATACACAACATTTTTATCGTTTTAAAATTCGATGACCTACAGCAACACGCAAATTGACGCAAACCATCAACGACAAACGACAGTTAAATATCCGTATTGCTAGATTGAATTAAAATCACAAACGTCAACAAACAAAATTGACTTCTTGGCAACACAGATTTCAATAAAAGAACTTGTTGAACTTAATTCAAAGTGCATAGAAGATTATTTTCCTATAGTATCTGTACTGTTGTTGATCCGTAACAGAAAAAAAAAACCTCTGACCATAGACTGCATGTCATAAAAAAAATGGCGATTGTTAAATTTTTGTTAAGAGTATGAAAGCACAATCCTCAAGCACTTATTTATACCTTTAAATATTTGTTGGTGAAACGGTGACTGTATATTTTAAAATATGGCTGACGCTTTGGTGGAGCGGAGACACACCGCTCGATTTTTCTGCCACAGGTGTAATGTTGAATTCGAAGATGTTTTGCAGGTAAAATCAATAAATTTGATTAAAATCGCTGTAGTAGTGGTGAAATTCTTAGTGGAGTTGCGTAAAAGTGATAAGAGGTGTGTTAAGTTCACGTAGTTGGTACAGGATATGTCCGTGTCGCCTCGTACAGACGAGATTTTTATGAGTGTCGCCGGCTAACAATACTGCGTGACATTTGTATGCAAAATTGTTCTTGGTCTGTGCTTTACGGTTGACGGAAATTCTCAATTTTACATAGTGAATATCCTTTTCAGCGGCCCGACGTTGTTACACCAGTTATCGTGAAGTACAATCAGTTATGATAAATGTTTACATAGTAACCAGCTATAGTTAGCAAGATGTCATTGAAGTCAATATAACTTCCTATATTAATTGCTATCAAGGACATTTAAGCGCAATGTCATTGATATTAGTCATCATTCAGGATACTCAGAAATGTCAACATTATATTACAATCATAGTACTGTAAATCTTCACCTGATGATGAAATGTGTACATACTTCATGTAATACTGCTGATCCCTCTAGCTGAATATCTAGGAATATTAAATAGCTATTATTCCTAACAAACAATATCATAGCACAGAACAAGTAATACTTTTTCCAACAAGAAACTTATAAGAATATAGCTCAACTAATCCCTTATACCTACTAATGTTGTAAAGAGAATAATTTGTTTGCTTGTAATCAATAAGCTATGAAATTACTGAACCGATTTTAATATATCTTTTTCTGGGTGTTGTAGAAGATGACTAAGGGATAGGACTGTTCTCCATGACACAGTAAGCATACAGCCCATGACTAAATGCCTGCTTGAAGGCAATAGGCTCACCACCTATTATGTGGGACCGAATATCATTTTTAATGAATTGTGGGTCCTAACACACCTCTGGCTATCCCTTTGGGGATTTACAGACACAAGTAGATGTTTGTATGTATGTACATTATCTCTGAGTAACTTTAGGCTACTTTTTATCCCAACATTCTGAAAGGATCCAAATTTACACACATGATACCCCGGATTATGTTAGTTTTCCTATAAAAGACAACTGTATATGTTTATCTTGCTTGTTATAACTAAAATTTATATATTTTCAGGATTATACATGTCCATACTGTGCTAGTGGTTTTATAGAACAGCTAGAGAATGACACAGACGGCTTGGTGCTATCAGGTGATGACTTCAGCGATGCGGACATGAGCAATATTGATGATATGAGCAATATAGACGATATGAGCAATTTAGACGAAACAGAAGATCTACCGCACTTGTCACAGGTCAGTTTCAAGAAAAGGTAATATGTTTATAAATATGCCATAGTCTATGTCATAGTCACTTATGTAGTCGTATAATACATAAGTGTCAGTAGCTTAGTGGGTAAGGAAAGGTCCCAGGTTTGCATCCTGGCCATTACACTACTGATGTGAACCCTCACTAGACACAAGCATTTAGGCTAGATCCCTAGCGGGTATTTCCCAATAAAGAAAAGGATTTCATAGGGGAATCCCCTATTTTAGTGAGGTTATGGGTTTCCCCAATAAAATACTATTTTTTAAAATATTTATTTACCTACCCACAACTGCCCAAAAAAAGAGGCTAAGTGTGGACAAAATAGTCCTCTTTCCATACCTTCAATACATACTAGGTCTCGTTATATACAATATTAGTCCTATACTTTAAATCAGATTGAGGTCTTCTTGGTTGCTTCTATCATGCCAAAAGTAGCAAATGCCCATAGCAGCTACTACTAATTTTGAAAGCAGGCCTCTGGAGTGTGAACTATGTTTAAACTTTGCAATGTAAACATTATGAAGTTGGTATGAAAAATTTGTGTGTGAGGGGAGCTATTCTTTCCCTTCACCAATGTGTACTTCCTCACCCAGGTTCATCTAAATCCATGTGGGGAATAAGTTCAAAAGAAGTCCTAAATATTTACATGAAGCAGCAATTTAGTTTGTGAATGTGCCAGAGACCTAACTTCCGTTTCTTCTTACTTTTCACATATTTTTTTTTACCAGCTTCTTTATTTTTTCATTTACGCGCAAGTCCCTGATATCTTCCAAAAAGGATGCATTATTTAGATAGTAAATTTAAAAAAAAAATAAACCTGTAGTAAAAGTAAAAAACCTGTAGTACAAACGATATGCCGATGTCTGTGTCTTCGGCATATCGCTTGTACTATCGCGTGCGGTATCCGTCACGTGGTCGTTTTGATAACGAATGTTTTGAAAGCCACGACGACGGTACAGTCATTATCTAGAGTCAGGCGATGAGTGGCTCCCACGTGTTCGCGCTATATATATTATTAGATTAGATCGATTATGTAAATAATAAAAAATATTTCACGACATTCTACACAACGCTATCTAGACCCATGGTAATCATAGCTTAACTAGCTTGTGTTATGGGATCTAGAATGCGGATAAACATACTTAGATACTTTTTTTAGTAAATGCATACATATTACACACAGAAACACCCAGACCTATGCAAATATACTTAATCATGCATACAAATATTTGCACTGATCGAACCCGCGCCCCCTGCATTGAAGTTGAATGCTCTACCGCTACGCCACGGAGTTCATCAATGACGTATATGTTAGTATGTAATGCTTATCTTCGATGTGCCGTTACTATTCTCTTGCCGTTGATAGCAATAATGTGCTTAATGAACATGTTATTAGTTTCAATATTTTAGAAAAGATAATGATAAAAAAAATCGCATTAAAAGCGGTCCAGTCGTTTGTGAGCTGTGATGATATAGACATACCTACTGAGGAATCTTATAGCCCTCTTGTTTTTCGTCGGGGGTAAAAATAATGATAATTTACCGGAGAGGGCTCGAATAGTTTAGGGTTTTATTATTTATATCTTTTAATTTAAGCTATCATGGTCACTCACATTAGTATTAAAGCTATCGGGATATTTTACATGCTGTATTGTTTCGAGTTTCCGCTATTTCGGTACTGTGGCAAGCACCATGATCACGGAGGATTGGTGCCTGAAACAGCGCCGAAATATCGGCAACTCGAAATATTGCAACATGGTAAATATTCCGATAGCTCTAATACTAATAAGTATTTCTTGTTGGAATATGCGCTAACCGTATTCAGTGATAGTTGCCGTAAGTCCCTTAAAGAAATAGCACGAGTTTTGGAATCGTTCAATTTATTCTATAATTGAATATGTAAAGTTACAGATTATTCGCGCTTGTGCGTCATCTATGTGACCCGTTTGTACGTATAATGAGGTATAGTTCCTTTGAAGAGTGACGTTTGGACTCACCAACAACAAATTTATTAATATGATTCTCATTAAACGCGACATCGCCACCACGCTGTTGGCCTTCCATACCGTACTATTTACTGGACGAGAGAAAAGGATGGAGCTATGCACTCTGTATATCCTTTTTACTTCTATAGTAGGCCTGTTGATTTAAAAAATGCTAGTTCGACTATGTTAAAGCACTGTGTAAAGCAAATTATGAAGCTCGCATTTTTTGACTGGTGGTTCCATTCTGGTGGTGTACGAGCCACTACTCGTACATTAATTTTATATTATCCCCGTTATAGCGATGTAGTCATGTTGTGGCTAGCTCCGTAAATAAAGATAAAAAAAAGCCGCGTTGTTCTCGACATATAGAATTTGGGACACCGCATCTCTTTCCATGCGGCGTCGTACAAGGTGACTAAGGGATAGGGCTGTTTAAAATCAGATAAATATATAGAGCCCAGACTCGGCCACTGATGCATGCCTCGAGTTAACAATAGTACCCGGAATACAGCAATGTGCTCACCCCCTATAACGTAGGACCGAATACATTGGTGAAATGTGGGTGTTAATTCACCTTTGCCCAATCCTTTTTTTTGTATACAACTTAGGTGGCAGACAAACACACGGCCCAGCTTATGGAAAGTGGTTACCATGACCTATGAACGTGTGTAACACCACTGGAGTCACATCCGTGCTGCCGACCCTGTAAGAACAGAGATTTTGTGCCTCCAGGGCAGAACACATAATCAGGACAAGCCTTTAGTCTTCCCATTGACAGCACATAAACTCTCTAGGGAGCTCTGGCTACCCTACTCACCGCCGGGAACACAACACGAGGTTATTATAGCCGCGGTATTCTGTAGGGTGGAGGTACTTCCCCAGTCGGATTGCTCAATTCGGACGGGAATACCGCGTTTCCTACCTCCGGGAAGGCGGGATTGTATATATGTATATATATATATGTATATGTAAAACAAAATCCGCGTCAGCATTGCGAGCGTCAGCCGGATATAATATATGCATCTCTAACGTGGTATTGTATTTCCTCCGATCGATCTATGAACGAGGCAAGCTTTTTTGTTAGATTCAGAGGTCAGATGGCAGTAGCTCCCGTAATAGCGCTCTGACCATCGCTAACATGATGATGAACTTGTCTGATGAGGCCAATACCATTAGTGATTTGAGCTGATGGGAGTCTACCACATTCAATCAATCTCCCTATTGCAGTCCGCTACTATTAATTTTTTTTACCATTTTTTTTTAATTTCAGGGTTCGCCGCCTATGTTAAACGATTTAGCGTTTCTAATGTCGGGTGGCCGACTACGGTGAGTTTTTTTTGTTTTATATTTATTTTACTAAAATATATTCAGAAATTAACAAAAGTCTCAATTTTAATAGCAGTATCAGTTTTCGGTTTGAAGTCAAGTAAGAAATGTCAACTCTCAAAATTTTATATAATAAAATTTTATGTGTAACTCTCTGAACTGAATTTTTTTTGGATAGAAACAGGGGTTATTTGCAAGTTTAATGCAATAAAAATGTGCCCAACACCGACTAGGGGAGTATGCTATCAGAGAGGCCACATCTAATAACAAAAATTTGCTTTTTTTATTCAACTTAGGTGGCAAGCAAACGGCCCACCTGATGGAAAGTGGTGACCGTGGCCTATGAACGTGTGTAACACCAGTGGAGTCACACCCGTGCTGCCGACCCTGTAAGAACAGAGATTTTAAATGCCTTCAGTGCAGAACACAAAATCAAGACAAGCCTGTGGTCTTCCCACTGATACCACAAAAACTCTCCAGTGAGCTCTGGCTACCCTACTCACCGCCGGAAACACAACACGAGGTTATTATAACACAAACGATGGGCTGCAGCCAATGTCGTACGTAGATGAGGCCAATACATCTGAAGTGATGAAATAAAATGTTAGTATGTTTGGTGGCAGCGGCCCCGGGCGCCGCGAGACGCTGATGGAGCAGCTGGTGTGGATGATCGGCGGCGCGCGGCCCGCCAGCGGCGCCGTCACGGCCGGCGCGCCCTTCGTGCTCGTGGGCGCGCCCGGGGACTACGTGTTCGGGGGCGAAGGTACCGTTCATTTTGAAACTATCTATTAAATATCAAAAAATCGAAAGTGTAGACTTATAAATCTTCACATTTCAGTCTGCTAATTAGGTTAGTACTAAAATAATCGGTATATTTACCATGTTGTATTGTTTTTCTTTCTGAGCATCCAGTGTGGTACGTTTTTGCAAAAACAACCGGGAACAAGCCAAAACAAAATCGCGAGTGGATACAGTGAGCATTGTGTGTCGTGAACGTGATCGAGATCGGGTTCGAGTTTGTAGTGAGTGTGAAACCAGTGATAGTGCAGATACACGTAGTAAAAGAACTCGAAAGAGGGTAGATCGATATATTTACTCCTAAGAAACTTTTTCGCTGTTCACCGCCAATACTCAAGTTCCTCCGTGATCATGGTGTTTGCTGCAGCGCCGAAATATCGGAAACTCAGAACAATCCCGATAACTTTAATACTAATGTGAGTGACCATGATAGTTTAAATACCTATGCTAGTAGGGTATAATTGGGGGTTCTGGATCAATATTCCTCGCTCTGCTCGGAATATTGATCCAGAACCCCCAATTCTCCACACATACAATCTGATCTCAAAACCCCAATTTTCCACACATCAAATCTGATTTCAAATCCCCAATTTTCTACACATAGATTCTGATTTACAAGTTCCAATTTTCCACACATCAAATTTGATTTCAAAACCCCAATTTTCCACACATCAAATCTGATTTCAAAACCCCAATTTTCTACACATAGATTCTGATTTTACAAACCCCAATTTTCTGCACATACAATCTGATCTCAAAAGATCTCAAAAAAGTGTAATGAATTTTTATCTGCAATTACAACTGATTTTAAATATTTCAAAAGTTAGAAGTTGGACAGTAAGCAGCAAAAGAAAACAATATTTATTTCAATGAAAAATTTTATTATCAATACACCATTTTTTTAAACATAAAACATTTTTTAAAGCACATATTGAGTCATGATAAATACAACTATACAAATCTTCAGAAAATTTATATTGCTCATATAAGCTTAATAAATTAGGACAACTTTTATCTTCTAAATTAATCACGTTATTATTATTTAAAATTCTTTTCAACCATAAGACTTTTTCATTTCCTTTAGTATATGTCATCAGTAAGTATAACGCTGTTCAAATTAGAATTACTTCTAGTTAATATAAGTTCATGTTTACAATTTATCACAATTTTATTGTAATCCTCCGCAAACCCTAAAATCTTATTTATGGGCATTACTGCACTGAAATGACCATCATTTTGAAATCCACCTAAGTTCCAACCCCATAGGGCAGCAACTTTATTTTCCGCATCATTTAATGAGATATATGATTTTATTGTAGATGTTATTCCGGAATTTTTTATACGATCTATTTCAATACCATTAATTTCGTATCTGATGTCTTGAAACAAGAACATAACAGGGTTATTAGTAAACGTAACAGTTTTCTCAATCCGTTTCCCATCTTTACCGAAGAGTTTTACTACTCCTTCGATGTAAATTGAGCTGGCTGATGGTAGCACATATATATCTTGCTGGTGGATGGGAATTCTGATTTCATCGTTTTCTCTGAAGCAGTTGTTGTAAGGATTGTAAGAATGGATTTCATAACTTTCAATCGAAGTATCGAAGTGGTGTTGTTTTGTTTGGTTGTGGGAATTTTGGTGGTAGAAACTTGGTGGCACAAATTTGTCTCAAGTTTCGACCGGGTAGGTACCACCGTGCACTATTGCGAAAAACCCTCCATAGCAATTCAATCTCGGTTGGATTGTGTTCAGGGGTCAGCAAGTGCATAGCCGGGCAGAGGTGGTGGTTGTCGCAGCACTAATGGGACCAGTGGGTCTTGGCGTAGTCTAGTGGGAATGGCGCGGGGCGATGCGCCGAACAGGGAGACCTGTAGAAACGGTGGTGCCGCTGGCCGCCCGCGGTATAGTACAGGGGCCCAACTGAGGTTAACCACCTTGGGAGGCTGCCTCACCAGGCCGCGCATAATCCCGATATGGTTCGTCGTGCCGGTTGGTGACCGGAATTGGGAGCCCGGCGACCATACTCGGGGGGGTACGGGGGCCCTTCCGTTCGGCGCGTCGGCTCTCGCCATGCCTCACATTCATAGATAAAACCAATATCCCGCGCTTTGTCACATGGTGCTGCGGCGGCAATCACCTCTTTTTTCACGCCTTCTCCCACCCAAACTCATGGCAGCGCAATTCAAGGAAATAGGCAACACAGCGGCTCGACACACTCCCAAAAGCTTGCTATTTGAGGTGGAGTCCACTAACATCTGTGGGCTCCATGCAAACCTCAACGCCGTCCACCAACACCTAGAGACGGCGAAACCTGCCATGTTTTTTCTAACGGAGACGCAAATACACCGCCCTGACGACACGACCTACTTGCTCTACCCTGGCTATGTTCTTGAGGAAAGTTTTCGTGCAAAAACCGGGGTGTGCGTGTTTGTTAGGGCGGATGTTTGCTGTCGCCGTTTGCGCTGCCTAGAGGACCGATCCTTCTCCATCCTTTGGGTACACGTAGACCATGGCCCTACGAGTCAGATCTATGTGTGCCTCTACCGTTCCCATACAGGAGATGCTGAGACAACTCGACTCTTTGAATATCTGAGTCAGGCGGCAGATGATGCGCAGGAGCGATTTCCGAATGCCGAAATGGTGTTTTTGGGGGATTTTAACGCCCACCACGAGATCTGGTTGGGCTCCTCCAAAACAGACCATGCGGGAAGAGCCGCCCAGGCGTTTGCTCTGGCGCACGGCCTGACCCAATTGGTGCACGAGGTCACTAGGATACCAAGAAGGTCGGGCCTAGCACCTTCTCTGCTAGACCTTCTGCTGACGAGTGATCCGGACCGGTACAGTGTATCGGTGCGAGCCGCTTTAGGCAACTCCGACCACTGCCTGGTCTGTTCCACGGTGCCCATTATAGCGCCCCCACGACCCGTGCAGGGGAAGCGGCGTCTCTGGCACTACTCGTCAGCGGACTGGGATGGACTTCGTGACTATTTTGCGTCCATCCCGTGGGTTGAGCGCTGCTTTGAAGGTAAGAACCCATCGGATTGTGCTACTGCTGTCGCCGGTGAGATCGGTCTGGGTATGGAATACTATATCTCATACACCGATGTCACCGGTGACCGCGGGGTGCGCCCTTGGTTCGGGCGCGAGTGTGCGAAAGCTGTTGAACAAAAACAGTCTGCGTACCGCGCTTGGGTAAGGGCGCGCGCCACGCGCCATCCCAATCTGGGCCACTTCAAGGCGGCGTACAACAGAGCCACAAAGGTCTGCAGAAGGGCCTACGTCAGAGCGGATGCCCTGCGCATAGCGCGGCTTGGTCAAGAGCTAGTGATGCATCCCACGGGAAGCCGTGGCTACTGGCGACTGGCTAAAGCCGTGCAAGCCAACTTCTGTCAGCCTTCGCTGCCTCCGCTGCGTAACCCTGATGGATCCCTGGCCCATGAGCCGCAAGAGAAGGCAAATCTGCTGGCTAATCTCTTTGCGGCCAACTCCCGAATCGATGATTGTGGTACGCAGCCACCAACACTACCCGACAGTGACCACGCGATGCCTGATATCCATATCAGGCAACGCGATGTCCGTGCAGTGCTGCAATCACTCGATGTCCGGAAAGCCAGTGGTCCGGATGGTATTCCAGCGGTAGTCTTGAAAAAATGTGCAGCGGAGTTGTCTCCAATGCTTACGCGCCTGTACCGGCTATCCTACAGTTCGGGTACAGTGCCTTTGCCTTGGAAAGAGGCGAATGTTCAGCCGATTCCCAAGAAGGGGGATCGCTCGGATCCAGCCAACTATCGACCCATAGCCGTCACCTCAGTGCTGTGCAAAGTGTTCGAGCACATAATCAACAAACAGCTCATGCGGCACCTAGAGGATCACTCCTTAATTAATGACCGGCAATATGGCTTCAGACCGAAACGGTCAACGGGTGATCTTCTAGCATACGTTACCCATCTTTGGGGTGAGGCTATGGACAAGCACGTCGAGTCACTGGCAATTAGTCTTGACATCGCCAAAGCTTTCGATAGAGTCTGGCACAAATCGCTTCTTTCCAAGCTACCTGCCTTTGGTCTGCCTTCTAGGCTGTGCAACTGGGTTGCTAGCTTCCTGCAGGGGCGCCGTATTCGCGTCCTTTGTGACGGACGAGCTTCGGAGTTTCTGCAGGTTAATGCTGGCGTGCCCCAGTGGTCCGTCTTATCACCCACTCTCTTTCTTCTGCATATCAACGACATGCTGTCTACCGGCAATGTTCATTGTTATGCAGACGATAGCACTTTGCATGGGAGTTATCATGGACATCCTGCGGCCAAGCAGTCGGATATCGCGGAGAAAAGGCAGCTTCTTGTCACTGAGCTTGACGGGATCCTGAATCACATTTCTCAATGGGGCTCTGAGAACCTGGTTGAGTTCAATGCCAAGAAGACGCAGGCATGTGCGTTTACAGCAAAAGTATCTTCTTTCCTTCCCCTCCCCACTCTTCAGAGCACGCCACTGCCACTGCAGGACAATCTCAATATCCTAGGTATGGATGTTCGCTGCAACCTGAATAACAAAAACTACATCGAAAGTATCATCAAAACAGCCTCACGAAAACTCGGAGTCCTGAACAGAGTGAGACGGTTTTTCGCGCCGGAGCAGCGGTGTTTTCTATACAAGACACAAATTCGCTCCTGTGTGGAGTACTGCTCGCATCTCTGGGATGGTTCAGCAAAGTACTTACTAGATGCTCTCGACAGGTTGCAGCGACGTGCGGTCCGCATCATTGGGAATCCCGAGATCACGAACACCCTAGAACCTTTACAGCTGCGTAGAGATGTTGCGTCCATGGCTGTATTTTACCGTTTGTACCATGGGGAGTGTTCTGATGAGCTCTTCCAATTAGTCCCACCCTCCCCTTTCCTACACAGGACAACGCGTGCAGGTCTTAGATGTCATCCGCACACGGTGCAAAACATCCGATCAAGAACCAAGCGGTTCGGAGACTCTTTCCTCTGTCGCACCATTAAGGCCTGGAATTCATTACCAGCTCACGTGTTTCCTTCTTCCTACAGTCCCGGGTCCTTTAAGCGGGGCGTGAAAAAGCATATGATGAGGCCGTCAAGCTGAGTGTCACCATTGTCACACGGTATGTGTAAATAATGGTGACCCTCTTTTCTGGGACTTTGCCTTCAGCTTACCATCAGGCAAGGCGAAGTCCAATTGACGTGTCCTATATTAAAAAAAAAAAAAAAAAAATTTACCTGTAGAATATTCATACTTTTAACCCTAGGGCTTTTAGAAAATCTTTATTTGCTTTAGTTAACTTCTTGACTGCTTTCTTACGTCTATTAGTTTTAAAGGTTGTAGAAGAAATAAGTCGCTTTATTTTGACTGGGGGTTTTATATTATATAGTATCATTTTATTTTTCTTAAATGAAGGCGCAACTGAGTTTGTTTTATATTACTGATGCTGTGACCAAACTGATCAACAACTTTAATGAATATAGACGAAATTATATTTTTGTTCACTGGAAAGTAAATGACGTTATGAGGTGTTTCTATGTACTGATGACCTGCAGCAGTATTAGCTACAAATTCGTGAATAATATGAGTTGGTATTCCGTCAGTGTATGAGCCATGTATTAAATCACATTCTATTCTTATTAAAGATGGTGTGTTATTACTAAATTGCCCAAATGGTATTGAATTTGTTATTGACAAATATGACAAACCACATTCATATAACCCAGATAAATTCAGAGGTGGTTGATAATACGATTCCAGCTCTGATTTATTGCCTGAGATAGTTACTGTTATAGACATACTTGCATACTGAACTCTTTTGGACACTCTCGTTTATTTTATTTCATGAATACCTACTCCAAAACTTTGTTAAAAAATTTAAACAAAGATGACCGCAATTATAGGGGTGATTGCCTTGTAGATTTTCGTAATTTTAGAACCTAGGTATTTTATAAATTCTTTTGGTGGCTTAAGATTGCCATAACTGTCAAAATATTCAATATAATTATCGTATTTTGCATAGGCTACCCAATGAGAACCAGGATTTTTAGAAGTATCTGGATTAATAACTCCACATTCCTTTTTAAAAGGATATTTAGGGAGCTCATCTCTCATAAAGACACCTCTAAAATATGGAATACTATTTCCATACTTTAAAATGTCAATATTCGTTAAAGCTCGTTTGGGTAGCCGAAGTTTTAGTTTTTTTCTTTAGATACGAAAATACCAAGTCCATCTTTGTGCGGTTTAAGATGCAACCCTTTTCCAATGCAAAGAGCCTCCATTTTTTCATTGTGTCTCTTCGATTCATCATACATTTTTTTCGCCATTTTGAATTCATTTATGGTTTTAGCAATACCAGCCGCACCGCCTGCTAAGGCTCCCATCGCTGATAATCCCGCAAAAATAGGGATTAAGGGTAATACTCCACCAGTTTTAGGTATAGGAATAACGCGAGGTAGTTTAATAGATGAATCATCAGGTAGTTCTCTAGCAGCAGCCATAGCTAATTCTATTGCCGCATTCTTGCATTTTGGTTTTAATTTTTTCATGCGTTTTTTTGTAACAGTAATAATATTTCTAAACTTATTTTTAAGTCCTTTTCCTGCAGAAATTTTTCTCGTAGTCTTTTGCTTACAGCGTTTTAAGCCAGCACCGGTTTTAATTTTTCCTAACATAACATTACTTACTAGATGAGCTGCAATTTTTTCTCCCATACTCGCGTCAGGTGCTACTACACGCTTTTTTGCCATGTTAAACAAAATTAAGTCAGCCTTATGCCGATCCTTCAAGTCTGACGACTTGTGATATGCAATATCGTGTTCTTTACAATATTCGTCTAATTTATTTATACCTTTATCTCCTCGCGCAAGTCTCTTAATCAATTTAGTACCTGGACCGCAGTAATTGTATCCCGGTAAATGTAATTCTAATGGCAAATGGTTTATAAACCAATTGAGAAGACCGCTCTCTCCGATACACATCCTATGACTGTTTGTATAATGGCTTAAACACTTTATAAATATTATGCAGTGAATAAATGATTGAATATCAATTTATCATAACACGTTCGATTTATCGATCCAGCTATTTTCGGCAGAAGACAAGCCTAACCATTTTACTAAAACCCTATTCCCTTTCCTTTTAAGTACTTTTTCGACTAGGTATACATTGGGGTGTTTTGTCTTTTGAAGTTCTTGTACATAAAATGCGCCTAAAATAGGTTGACCTCTGATTGTATCTTTAATTAAATAGGTTACAGGAGTTGTATTTTGTATTTGTCGAATTTTAAATATTTCTGTCAACCAGTTAGGAGTATACCCCTTTTCAAATGTTCCTTTATACTTACTAATACGCACGTAATCACCCACTTTTAACTTACTTTTCACACTATCTTTTTTTACCGATCGTTTGTATCTGTCTAATATGCGTTTTTTGTTAGCATTTTATCCACATTTGCCGGGATTTCATCTATCGTTCGATGGCGGGTATGATTGTGGTTGCGCCGAAGTGGAAACTGTATTTTTGACACGGAAACACACTCCTTTTATACCCGTCTCCTCTTCCGCACTAACCATAGATGTAGCTTCCGTCCGCCATTTGTGAAATATAGACACTCAGTCTCGCTTTGAACTAGCCAGCGTAAAGACGGACGGACCGCGCTCGCGTCTCTCAGAAATGTATAATATTTGTTACATTTTTACCGCTTCATAGACCTTTACCGATCGGATTGTGCCTCTCGTGTGTTCCTCAAGCGATCTAGTGATGCTGACGGCAGCTCCTGAGCAAGGAAGAGAAGATCCGTGTACCGGCTGCGATGAAAACACGTGTGTCGTGAAGGTTAGTGCATCCTCTCCTAATTTCTCGGGCTGCATTCACTGCCTGGATCGAATCCGCGGCAGCCCGGCCACCTGTCTTGTTTTGTGTGTAAAGCGTCAATAGAACAGTTAGCTACTTCCCGCAATACAGTCCATTACCGCACTCGGCCATGCGCCACCATTTTTGGTCCGGATCGAGCCGGATTCTTAGCCGTAGTTCGTATTTTGTTATTATTCTAATGGGAATAAGCGCGCCGCACCTAAGTGCCTGGTTATTTTAGTAGAAAACCCCGCATCCAGACACTTAGGATTAGATTTGTTGTCCGTTCGCCGCTGGCTCGCATAGTACCTACCTGGTACATACATAGGTTAGGTATCATATCAACACTTAATCGTAGTTCGCAATTTTCGCATCGCACCTAAGTGCCTGGTTATTTTAGTAGAAAACCCCGCATCCAGACATTTAGGCTTAGATCTTAGGTATACTCAGACACCCTAGTGCATAGGCACAGTGTAATACCTAACGCATTTGGCTTTGTTTTGTTTTTTTCAATTACGTTGTTCTCGGCTCGCGTCGTATTTGCCTAGTACCTGCGTGGGTGGACACGTGGCTGTACCTACCTCGCTCGCATCTCATCCCAATTCATACGAAAGTATTTTAATTTGAATAGATATTACGCAATACTTAATCTCTGAAATAATAGTTGAACCTAGACAGCGACCATCGCGTAGGTACGACCTTGTTGCTATGCGCGTTAGTTCAAGCTTGCACTGGCAGTCATAAGTACCTACCTACCTACGGTTATCGCTCGCGCCGCCTCGCTGCTCTGTACCGCTAAGATTAAGTCATTTCATATTTGTTATTTACCGCACTTTAGTTTGAGATTTAATTGTAAACATGTCCCCAAAGGTTGATAAGACCGGTAAGGTTCAATTGAAACTTTTATACGCTAAAAAAGAAATGATTTACTCTCGCGTACAATCGATCTATGATAATGCACTTAAAACCTCTGATTTGGTCATCAGAGATTCGTTCTTGTGTTCTATAGAAAACTTAGATAGTCTACGCGCGGATTTCGAAACCTTAGTACATGACATCAATGTTTTAGAGTTGAATTTGGATCCCGATTACTCAGTGAGTTATCAAGCCTTGTCGTCGTTTGACGATTTGTATTGTCGTATCAAACGCGTCGCTAGGAGTTTGGAGAAACCGGCTGACCTACCCAACCCCACTCGCGACCGACCTAAGTTGCCACCAATTCAAATACCCGAATTTGATGGTAACATTCGCAATTGGTGTCTATTTATAGATAGTTTTGAGAATACGATAGATAAGAACGATTCGTTGACAGATCACGAAAAATTGCATTATCTCGTTGAAAAATTGACTGGTAAAGCTATAACCGCTTGCGCTGGAATTACGTTTAGTGCCGGGAATTATAATTTAATTTTAAATACTTTGAAAGCTAAGTATGAGGATAAAAGATCGGTAGCTAACGCCTATTTAGATCAGATGTCTGATTTGAAATCTATTACGGCATGTAACGATCAAAACTTAGAGAAATTTCTAGATACTTTCGCGTCAGCTGTTCGCGCCGTAAAGAACTTGAAGATCGATGACCTCTGCGACTTCGTATTTTTGTATATGGGTTTAAAGAAATTAGATTCCGAAACCATTCGTTTGTTTGAGTCGGATCATCGCGGCAGTAAAATTCCTAAGTTCGAAGACTTAGAAAGTTTTGTTCGCGAGCATATAAAGGTATTGCAACGCTCTTCATCGAAACATGAAGGCGCGAAGAAGGTTGTTACTTCTGAACGCAAAATAGATGCCTCATCGAGGTCACCGAGGTCAACTCATACTTATGTTAGTACCGCACCAGCACGTGTACAGTCACCTGTTTGCTCTTTGTGTAGCACTCATCATTCGCAACTGTACAGGTGTCCTGGTTTTCTAAAATTGTCGCCTAGTGATCGTTATAAATTTGTTCGCGCTAATAATTTTTGTTTTAATTGTCTCGGTACTAAACACCGCGTTGTTTTATGTAATAGTAGAAATAGTTGTCGCAAATGTCAAGCGAGACACCACACTTTGCTTCATTTTGAGAATAGTAATGCCGCATCCAATGTGAGCACGGTTGGCTCGTCGAGCGGTGACACACGGCAGCCTGCGCCGCAGCCGCAGCCCGCGCTCGCGCGCGCTCCGGCCCGCCCGGTGACCGCCGCGGATGACGTCACCTTGTGTTCGTTCTCCGCTAGTGCTGCACTCACTACTGTGTGTCTTGCGACCGCTCGCGTTGTTATTGTTGATGCATTAGGTAAGCCGCGCATTGTTCGAGCGCTGTTAGATGGCGCTTCGCAAAGTAATTTCATTACTCAAGATTGTTGTCGGCGTCTTGGTTTCAATGTTGATAAGCGTTCAACCCGCTCAGTGGTGAAGGGTTTTGGAAGCTTACAGTCAGCTGTTCGTGGCACCGTTAAAACAAGGTTTAGATCTCGTTTTAATAATAGTATTTGGTTTGACATGGATTCGCTCGTTATAGATAGAATAGCTGAACAGTTGCCTACCGTCCCGGTTGACACGTCTTTATTAACGAAATTTAAAGACTTGCCTTACTTAGTATATATACCGGGAGGGGCGCTGGTGTGCCACTGTCAACATCGTCTCTGTGAAACTTTTTACTAAAAATATAAAAGAAACGCCGATCTAAAGTGCAATTCACCAATAAGTTAGATAAGTGCATAATAACCAAGGACAAAGTGAAGTTCAGAAGAATAATAAACAAATACCGCGAAAATCAACGAAAATAACTTTTTGTACGTGCAGTGTTTTTTACCAATTACACAAGCCAGAAACGGCAAGTGACTATAAATCGTGTTATTTAGTTTGGTTTGGTGGTTACTGGAAGACATAAAGTTTAAACATACAACAAGAACAACTTATGTACAAATAATAGTGATAAATAACCTCAAAGATTAACATCGATCAAAAACTCAATGTCATTATCCACCACAATATTTATTAAAGCGCCATCTATCGATGAGCAGTTATACTAGCTCATAATCGTTAGACCGATCCTTCAACTACAATCATCCATTGCATAGCGTTCCGAGTAACGCCACGAGAGGTCACCACTAGGATAGTAAACAAAGAATCTATTTACAACTTGTTAATTCACTAAAAGACAACGCAAAGAGTACCAAACAGACATCATGGAGGAAATTATGAAAGCTTTACAAAATATCCAGAAGGAGCTGAACGTACAAAAAATAGAAATCCAAAAAAGCTGTGAAAAGGTGACTGAACAGGTAACACTCAACATAACTAACAAATTAGAAGAGAAATTTACAATATTGGAGGGAAAACACGAAACCTTGAAAGAAAAAGTTGAACAACAAGAAAAAAGAATTCAATTTATGGAAAAACAAGCAAGACAGAGAAATATAATTTTCTTCGGTATCGAGGAGAATGAGTCATCCTACCATAACTTGGAGAATAATTTATTGCAATTCATAAGTGAAAAACTGTCCTTAAAATTGAACTGTAGAGATATTCAAGATATAAAGAGAGTGGGGAAAAAAAGCGTTAAACCGCGACCAATAATTATAACTCTTTCAACCCTCGGTTTAAAGATTAGCATTCTCAAGCAAAAAAGGTTACTGAAAGAAACCCAATATTATTTAAGCGAAGATTACCCTAAATATATATTAGAAAAAAGAAAAGAACTGCAAGAAGAAGCAAATAAAGAGCGCGAGAAAGGAAATAAAGTCACGATAAGATACGACAAGCTTATTATACTAAAATCAAATAGCAAAAGGACACTGATGACTTCACCGGAGCCAGACCCAACACTAAATAGTAATAGTACAACAAGACCCCTCAAGAAAAACAAGGTAAAACGCTCAAACCCATCTATAACCAGATCAAACAGCGTCTCAGAAGGAGTCCTAAAGCCAAGCATTTTAAGCTACTTGACAAACAAAAATGTCAACACACCACAAAACCAAACGTACGACGGTGCAACCAACGACAATATAACCAATGACAATACAACCAACAACTTACATTTATAGCAACCAACAACCCCCTCCCTTAACGATTCAACACATAACCAATCTCAACTAAGCAACAAAAACTATCTTCCAACCCGGCTGGTCACCGTGGAAGATCAAGACCAAAACCCTCTAAAGAAGATATCCCAAACTTCCTCAATACCAAGAAAAGAAAAACTGATCCAAGAAATACCTACCTCAACTAAAAAGAAGAGAGACCTGCTCTATATATTAAGCTACAACGTCAAAACATTAGCTACTTACGAACGTTTAATCGAACTTAGCGAAGCACTCATTACAGTCAAATACGACATAATTGGACTGTGCGAGGTAAGGAGGTCAGGGAACCGGATAGAAGAATATAATAATTTCATACTTTGTTACACGGGAAATACACCTGGACAGTATGGAGTCGGTTTCATAATAAATAAAACCCGCAAGAATTGGATTGAAAGTTATAAGGGCATAAATGATAGAGTAGCATTATTGAACTTAAACATACAGGGATTTTCCTTGTCAATTATACAAGCATACGCACCAACTGCAAACGCGTGTGAAGACGATATTAACACCTTCTACTCGAACGTCAATAGGGCTCTAGTCCAAGCTCACAAGAACCGTATTCTACTGGGTGATTTCAACGCAAAAATAGGGCAACCAAGAAAAGATGAATACCTAATAATGAAACCAAACGGGTATGGTGAAAGAAACGAGAGAGGTCAGAGGCTAATTGATTTCGCCCTCGAACACAAACTAGCGATTTTAAATACTTTCTTTCATAAAAAACCCACCCAACGATGGACTTGGCGATCTCCGGATGCAAAATACAAAAATGAAATAGATTTCGTACTGTCAAACCAGCCAAACATCTTCCAAAATATAGAAGTCCTAAATCTGAATTACCCGTCTGACCACAGAGCAATTAGAGCAACAATGTCTATCACAAAACAGAAGAAAAAACGCACAGCGTACAAAACCAATCGATATTCATCACTGAAAACCAAAGAAGAAATAATATCGTATAAACAAAACATTTCCTCTCAGTTACAGGATCTACATAAATACCAAGAGGAAATACCACTGCAGGCTTTCTATAACACATTAACCAAGGCCATATCTCAGAGTTTACAGGACGCTCAAAACACTAAAATATCAAAACGAGACCATAAAGTTTTAAAAGAACGTACACTAGAACTCATCAAGAGAAGACAAGAGTTACAGCAGGCTAAGATAAAAACTCGAACCTCAAAAAATGAACTATCAGCTCTATATAAACTTATAAGTAAACTCATTAAAAATGACTACAAAAGCTACAGATCGATGACCATTGAAAAGCACTTGGAGAAAGCGGGAAGCTCAAAAAAGGCACTTAAAGAACTAAGAACAAACAAATATTGGATAGATGGCCTAAACTGCAATAACAAAACCATAAATAACCGCAAAGATATCATAGCTGTAGCATCCAATTTCTATAAAACACTATATAAAGAACAAGAAAACGAAGATACCAGCCATAGCAATTCAAATAATACTATCCCTACAAAATCCACAAACTCCACAAACACTTCAAACTCTACGATCATAACAGCAATAACAGAAAAAGAAATCACACAAGAAATAGAAAAGTTAAAGCTAGATAAAAGCCCAGGACCAGACGGCATTACAAATGAAGCTATAAAGACCGCCGGGCCGCTACTGGCTCCCTTATTAACACAATTATTTAACCTTATATTAAGAACTGCTGAAATACCATCGCAATGGGTAGAGTCGGAAATCATTTTAATTTACAAAAAAGGTGACTCAAAAGATATCACAAACTACAGGCCCATAAGCTTACTCTCAGTTATCTACAAACTATTTTCATCCATAATTAACAAAAGAATAAGTGCCACCATAGAAGCAAACCAACCAATAGAACAAGCAGGTTTTCGTAAAGGCTTCTCAACAATCGATCACATACATACCCTAGAACAAATAATGGAAAAATACCAAGAGAAGCAAAGAGCGCTCTACATCGCATATGTAGATTACAAGAAAGCTTTTGATACCGTATCACATTCAAGTATATGGACTGCCCTGCAAGCTCAAAAAGTGGAACATGAGTATATAGAAGTAATCAGAAATATTTACAAAGATAGTACAGCAAAAATAAGATTGGAATTAAGTGGACCTCTGTTCTCCATCGGAAGAGGCGTGAAACAAGGCGACCCGCTGTCTCCAAAATTATTTATTGCTGTTCTAGAGTCAATAATAAAAAGCCTCAACTGGGAAAAGTCAGGAATAAACATCAATGGCAAATATTTATCCCACCTACGCTTCGCAGATGACTTAGTTCTGCTATCAGAATCTGGCACACAATTACAAAACATGATTGATTCACTAAACACATCTAGTAAAAGGGTTGGGCTAGAAATGAACCTTTCAAAAACTATGGTCATGACAAATAGTATACAGAGAAAAATATCATTGGACAATGAAACTCTGAAATATACCGAAAAATACATTTACCTGGGAAAACAAATTGGTTTCAACAGAAAACAACACGAACTAGAAGTAGAGCGCAGAGTACAAAACACTTGGAACAAGTACTGGTCCTTAAAAGAGATATTCAAAAGCAACATGCCAATAAATATCAAAACAAAAGTCATGACGTCATGCCTTCTACCTTGCCTAACCTACGCATGTCAAACTTGGAAATACACATCCAAAATAAAAAGCAGAATCACTACTTGCCAGCGCGGAATAGAACGAAGCATGCTCAACATTAAAAAGACGCAAAAAATACGTCACACAAAAATTAGAGAAACCACCAAAGCCATAGATGCTCTAACATACGCTAAAAAACTAAAATGGAAGTGGGCTGGGCACGTAGCGAGGCTACAGGACGAGAGATGGACCAATAGGGTAACAACGTGGAAGGGTCCAATCGGCAAACGTCTCCAAGGCAGACCTTACACGAGATGGGCAGACGAGTTGGAAAAAATAGCTGGTCCCTGCTGGCCGCAAATAGCCCAAGAGAGAGAATTATGGTTTTCTTTAGAGGAGGCCTTCACCTTCACTTGAAGAAGGGTTCATGCAATCAAACGTATTTTTTATTTTATTTTTATACCATTACTCACATAGTCTAGGAACTTTCATTACCTAAGTAATTTATGTGTAAAAACAACATTAATATGTATGTAGTAGTACTTTTGCATGAAATAAAAGGTTTATTATTATTATTATAAAGACTTGCCTTTAGCAGATGAGACTTACGCTGTTCCTGGAGTCGTCGATATATTGATCGGCGCTTCGATTCTCCCGCACCTCCAGTTATCACGTAAGGTTCAAGGGGGACCGACGTACCCCGCTCCGCACGCACTGGAAACAGTTCTTGGTTTTGTTATAATTGGTTCCGCACCCGCTTCTATAGATAGTTTTAGTCACTCGACTGCTTCGTTCTGTTGCACCGTCGAGCCGCCACTGGAGTCTACCATCCGCAAGTTTTCACTCGGTGGCTCCCGTGTATCCGCTGAAAAACGCTTTCTTTGTTTGGAACGAAAGATGCAGGCGTCCCCAAAGTCGAAGCGGGCCTATGATGAGGTTGTTAACGAATATTTAGATAAAGGTTACATCTCACCTGCGCCTGCGGACACTGGCGGGACCCAGCCTTCGTACATTATCCCGCACCGCGGAGTTATTAGAGAAGATAAGCTTACTACTAAAACTCCGCGTAGTTTTGGATGGCAGTGCTAAGACTAGCACTTCCGTGTCGCTTAATGACATTTTGTATTGTGGTCGGAATCTTTAAGGTAATTTATTTGACATAATTGTAAATTTTCGCATTAATATTAGTAGAATTTTAGCTTTTAGGACTCAACAGTCGCTTTGTGTTGGGCCCACTCTTCGCCCCATCTTTGGGACACATTCGTCGCTAATAGAGTGGCAAAATTCAATCTGAATTGGCGCCACATAATCTCTTTCACGTTGCTGGCACCGACAACCCAGCCGATTGTCTCTCTCGTGGATTGCTTCCTTCGCAAATTTTGGATCACCCGTTGTGGTTTGGTGGACCGTCCTGGATTCATGCCGCGTTAGATGGGTGGCCAGTTAGTCAATTCAATCCCACTACGGTTTCCGAACCACCCGAGGAGAAGAAGCACTCGCTTGTTGTATCGGTCCCACGTGAAGAGACCCTTATTTTGTTGTTGGCTAATCGCGTCTCGTCTTGGTCGAGACTGTTGCGTTGTGTTGTTTGTTCGCCTCTGCCCGCTGCCTAGCCAGCAGTAGGCACGAGCTCCAATCTAGGTTTATATTTTAGTTGTTATTTCCCAAACCTAGATTTAGATTAGACTTTAGATTTGTTTCGCATTTGTCGTTTCGAAGGTAACCCTTCAAGCCGGGGGGAATGGTTGCGCCGAAGTGGAAACTGTATTTTTGACACGGAAACACACTCCTTTTATACCCGTCTCCTCTTCCGCACTAACCATAGATGTAGCTTCCGTCCGCCATTTGTGAAATATAGACACTCAGTCTCGCTTTGAACTAGCCAGCGTAAAGACGGACGGACCGCGCTCGCGTCTCTCAGAAATGTATAATATTTGTTACATTTTTACCGCTTCATAGACCTTTACCGATCGGATTGTGCCTCTCGTGTGTTCCTCAAGCGATCTAGTGATGCTGACGGCAGCTCCTGAGCAAGGAAGAGAAGATCCGTGTACCGGCTGCGATGAAAACACGTGTGTCGTGAAGGTTAGTGCATCCTCTCCTAATTTCTCGGGCTGCATTCACTGCCTGGATCGAATCCGCGGCAGCCCGGCCACCTGTCTTGTTTTGTGTGTAAAGCGTCAATAGAACAGTTAGCTACTTCCCGCAATACAGTCCATTACCGCACTCGGCCATGCGCCACCAGATTGTATTTATTAGTAATTATACTGAGGACGTTATTTATCCAGTTATAATTACCTCTCAAACTAAATTCTTTATACAATTTAGATTTGAAAGTTCTGATAAATCTTTCAACTATTGAAGCCTTTTTTGACGAAAATGTAGAATAATGATTAATATTGTAACACTGCATAAGGTTTTTAAATTTATTATTATAAAACTCTGTTCCATTATCAGTTTGCAGATTTTTTGGTACTCGCCCTCTATCCAACAAAATCTTAAAAGCGTTGCATACAATCTCTTTATTTTTACTTGTTAAAGGAAAGGTCCAAGCGTATTTCGAAAATGTGTCAATCACGGCAAGAATAAATTTAAAGCTATTATTTTCTTTAGCAATAGATTGCATATCAATTAAGTCTGCTTGCCATAGATCGTCTACATCTTTCATTATAACATATCTTCGCGGAAAATTTACCCTAACATTTTTATGAATCTCATTTACTACATCTGCTTTGCTCATGATTTTTTTTATAATAATAATTACTTTTTATTTCCGTCTTGGGGGGGGGTTCAAGTATATTACTAGCTGATTTAGCGACTAATTTTGTTAATGCTCATGATGCATATGTTATACTGAATTAAATATCTAAAGTCGCTGGTATTTATTTCTTAATTATGCCAGCTTCTTTTAATTCTTCAATTATAGATAATATTTCATTATCATGATTTGTATTGCCAGCATCCCTTGAAGCCACTAACAACTTTAATCTCTCTACCAACTCATTGGGATCATCCCAGTATACTAAGTCAATATTGTTTTTATATTTTTTTAGTTTTGGTAAGTTTCCTCCAAGTTTAGTTTCAACTTTACTGGTGAATGTTTCAGCAAATAATGGTTTAATTATTTCACGATATTTTATACCTTTATCACCTTGTATCTGTCCTGTGGGGCTAAAGTTTCTTTTATGTGCATGTGTGTAATGTAACATATCTTTATAGACGAGCTTATCTTCGTTCGAAATTAACGTTAAATCAGGTTTTTTTCGGAGTAGAAGTTCTTTTAAACCAGCTTTCCAATTGTAAGTTTTGTCACCCATTTTAACAAAAATGTTACTGTCGTTATTCAAATTATCAATTTTAGAAAATGATACCGTTAAATTACCCATCAATAAAATCTTGTTTTTACTTCTAATACCAAATAGTGTGTTGATACCGTTATATATACCACAGATATCATCACCCTCTAATGACATTTCTAAATCATCAGTCAACTTCTTTTTAGTAGTTTCATTGGATTGGGCAGAATCCAGTTCTGGATTGAAGCAATCTTCAAAATTTGAAGATGTGCTTGTGTTAATATCACTAGAGTCTTCAGACTTAGTAAGTGCTTCATTTCCAACATTTTTCACTAAGGTTTTAAGAGGATCTGTGACAGGTTTCAGCACTTTGTCGAGTGATACGTTCATTGAGTGTTCCTGGTTCTTCATTTGTTTTATTTTATTCTTTATAGAGTTTACCGACTTCATTAATTCTATTTTAATATTTTTCTCCATATTTATATTATAGCAACTGTGTTCGGCTAAAGAGGAAATAATACTAAATTTGTTTTGCATAGTAATTACTTATATTCACACATTATGAGTCAAAATTTAAAAAATATATCAAAATTCTGTCTGTACCTTCCATTATTCAATAATGACTCTTTGTTAATAAGAAGAAAGTTATATGGGGTACTCCAAACAGTTTTACAAATATCTTTGAACTGTTTCCATGGCAGATCGGAGTTGACATGTTCTTCATAGATGTGCTTTAAGTTCACATCATCTTGTTTAAATATTATAAGAAAGTTAGCATTGTCGCGTAACAACTGTTTCGGGATTTTTGAGTAGGTTTGTGATAAGTAAAAGCAATCAATTTGCTTATGTCTGCCCATACAGAAATAGTTACGAATGTTTGTCTGATTTTCACATACGATATCATCAAATATGAATACAGAATTTGGTAAAGCTTTACTCGGAGATATGACATCTTTATCGTCATTGAACTCGTTGAATTTTATCTGAGGCACTCTTCTTAATACTTCTCGTAAAAAACAATATTTTGGCTGAAAATTAGTTTTCGAGTAAAGATAAAGATTTTTAAATTTGAGCCCATTTTTATGCATTAACAAACTAATTACAACGTTTGTTTTACCACAATTTGAGGGACCGCAAATTATACAACGTATCGTATTTGGCAGCAAAACGCTATGTCTAATCTCTTGAGGAGATTCACCAATATTAATATTATTAACGTTTAGTGATATGGGTTGTTTGATCAACTTCATCTTGTTAATTAATTTAATTATTACCTAACGTAGACATATATATGCGGGTACTTATACTTAATTTGGGTCCGACCTTTAGACATATCACAGTAGGAATGGCTTTTATGCTGATTTACAAGAAAGGTTTCTATGTTTATACAGCCCAAGGCTCCTATGTTTATTACCAGCTCATATTTATATATGAGATACCTAGTTAATGAATCGAAATTTAACATGTTTGAACTTGTCTAATGTTATAATTATTTGAGATCATATATATGAAAATTAGTAACATGAAACCCAACTTAATGCTATATACATACAACGACACATTATTAAATCAGTTGTTTCGACTATTTCCGCGAGGTAGACGTCCGATAAATATAATATTGTGAATGTGAGTATTTTCTTAACCTTAATAATATTTCTTCATTAATTAATTAATTCTAATTTATGCATTATATGTTCATTACAGAATCATGGCGTCCTCTCAATGCTCTGTTTTGAATTTGGAAGACATTAACAGAATTCCAACTGCTGATGAATATCGACAACAAGCTATTTTACATGAAGTTAGTAACTGTTTTTTGTTTTCAATTTATACTCAAGTATTATTTACTTAATTGCTCATGTTTGTTTAAAATTTTATATTTTTCAGAACTTGGTAGAAGATGATAACCCGATCACAAATCCTTTCTATTATGGACAGGATAGGGAGTCCTGGTACGCTGAAGTAGCAGCAAAGGCCTGTGAGGAAAGTCGGAAAAACAAAGAAAAGGGGCAAACTTTGAAGAAAAAAAATAAGTCTAAATCTCTGGAAAAGGCCTCATATATCATATCAAAAAGAGACATGGGGCGAGTTCGCCACATTGTCAAAATTATAATACACGATTTGGACGCTAGTGACGCCAGTGAAATAAACTGTAGTGATGTCAATAGGGCAAGTGTAAATGTGCAATCTTTAGTAAGAAGTGACTATGATGATATTACGCAAGAGACTGAATATTTAGTTGGTAAGATAGTAAAAAAATTAAGCGCTCAAAATTCTTTATAAGCTATTTGAGAGATTGTTACATAAGCGATGATTTATCTAATAATAAAGTCATTAACACATAAGCGCAAATACCGTATTTGCGCTTATGTGTTAATGACTTAATGTGTTAATGATTTTTGTGCGTTGTTATGATGGGATAGGCGTTTTACGCTGAAATATAATATCGCTATAATATATTTATCACCACGCATGTTGTACGTTTAGTAAATAAAAAATAATTTAAATACAAATTATACTGTATTATTTCATAAAAGTATGACAAAATTAAATGTTATCCTTAATAAATAATAAAAAAAGCTAAGTAATTCAGAAACTCTTACCCAACCTAATTGATTGTAGTATTAAGTATTTTAATAAAACCTTATAAATATATGAAATATGTGCATTATTTTATCTCTATCCCCCCCCCCCCCCCCCCCCCGATAATAAAAGACCCTGGCATAACTGTCAAAATGTAATGATAATATTTTCGCCTTCTAGCGTTATTACATTACACGTTATTAGGCATCCTTACTGTCAGTCTACTATTAAAAAGTAATTTAAGGGTAGTGTGTTATGGCTAAGCGTCGGCATGTATAAATATAAAGTAATAAGTCATGCTAAATTCCTTTAAAAGTAGTATAATTTCAAGTAACAAAGCTTTTAATAAGGGGAGGGGGAGCTAACTGAATACTATAATTCATCCGACTTGTCAAGACTTTACACCATGAATACTTACCAACTAACATCTTACATGACATTTATTGCAGCTTCAAAGTCGTCGGCGTATTGTTACTTTGCCTAAGTCTGTGATGAATGCTTGGAACAAACTACCACAAAGTGTTATCAGCGTTTCCTCGGCGAACTCTTTTGAAAATAGACTTGGCAAACACAAGTTATGCATTGAAATATCAAGGATTTCAGAGAATTCGAGACTCAGGTCATTACCCTTAGTCAAATGGACATATTTATTGCATAGTGGAGGCATAATGTGAAAGAGCCAAGAATTGACCTGAGACTTAGCTTATAGATACTTAGGCGAATTACACAAGGGGGGGCATAAAATGAAAAATAAAATATATTTTTATTTCATGAGATTTTATTATTTATGCAATAGTATATTATTGCGACATTATAAGCATAAAAGTAAGTAAACCTAATTTTAATATCTACATATTAAAATTAGGTATAAAATCAAAATAACAGCTTAAACATAGTACGATGATGGCATCTAGGTATATTATAAATTTTATTTTTTTATTTGACATTTGTCATTGTTTTCATTCAGTACTAATTCATTAGTTATGTGTATACAACTTATGATTTTTACATTGAATAACATTATTGTTTATGCAGTAGTATATTATGTTAGGTACATTATAAACATAAATAAAAATAGTAGATACAAAAATTAGGTACATAGTCAGATTAACAGCTTAAAACATAGTTCGATGATGACCCCAAGGTAAAGTATAAATATTATTATTTTTTATTTGACGCTTGTCATCATTGCCATTCAGTACTAATTTATTAATTTTCTGTGTATACAACTTATGATTTTTAGATCGAATAACATACATAGTATCTCTAAGATTGATATCATTATACAAAGTATTTTTATATTTTTCAATTGTAAGCTTATTAGAAATAGGTTTTTTAACTCCTTTAGCCTTTTTTTTTTAATTGTATTGTTTAAACTATTTATACAATATAATTTAGCCCTCAAGCCAACAAACTCGGTAATGACATCTCCACCCATCTCATCTTTAAAGTAACCAGGTATTTGTTTATTCGCTTTCGGAATATCATAAATATTATTTTGTTCATAGTTGCTAGTATCAAAATATTTTATATTAAGTTTCATGTCTTTATAAAAATCATCAGTGTGTATAAAATACAAAAGACTATCAGTATCAGTATAACAAAGGTTTATTTTCTCTTTATATATTTCTTTCATAACAGAATAGTGAAATTTATATAAATGACACTTTGCTAATTCCAGTATTGTAAAACCAATGTAATATTGGACGATCTAAAACAACTTTAGCAGGCTCTAATTGGATAGCAACAAGTTCCTCTGAAATAATAGCAATATTTTTAAAATTAGGAGCACTCACATACTTTTCTGCCCCCTTTATTTTATTGGTCTTATTGAAGTCATCTTTCCACACATTAACTAATTTAACATCCACTTGTTTTCTTTTGTTTTCAATTGTTTTACCAAATATTGAATTATTTTGCTTCTTGAAAAAATCTCTTTCGAAATCTGAGCCAGCTTTTTGTCTGAGTACTGTATTAAGATTTATGTATGGTTCTAAGATATTTTTTTGAGTAAATGCTAGAATTTTGTGGATATTTAATAATATAAGACCATTCTTTAAACATTCTTGCAAGTGAACATAGTGAATGACATATCTATACTTATCATATAGATTAGCAATTAGTTTGGTGTTTTTGCTATCATATGGAATAGGAACGGATAATTTTTCTGGTGCAAATGGCAGGTCAGAATGTCTATCATGTATATCAGGAGGATAATGAATATCAACTTCAAGTATGTACCCTTCGTCACTATCAGCAGAAATGGATGCAATTTCAAATAAAGCTATTTCAGATTTTGTTAAAAATCTAAAATTCCCAGTGGGCAGTCTTTTTGTCATAGCATAACCATATAAATTGACACAATCTAAGTAAACTAAAAATGTGCTGGGTTCTTTTTCATTATAGTCTGATAAAAATTTATTGTTAGCTTTTGCATATCGCATCGAGCATTGAGCAAGACCTCCTCTAATACCTTTTTCTAGCATTTGATATATTTCTATATCAGATATCAAATCTAATTCTACTTTAGTTAACAAGAGCATGGCATCCCAGCTTAATGATGGTGATGAAACATAATGACATGGGTCAAGTTCAAAATGACATAAACTCATAGAGCGGAATTTTTCAAATATATTACACAATAGTAAGACATCACATTTCAAATATAAATCAGTATATTCACCTAAATTCTTCAAGCCAAATTTGGACCATACATTTAAAGCATGATTGTAATCATCAATAGATACAGTATCGGATGTGAGTTTATTATAAAAATTTGAACGATCTGGTAACTGAGTCTCTGCATATCGCTCCCAGGAATCTATGTAATCATAACAATACACACCTTTCCTAAGACATAGTTGAAATAAATCTTCATCTGGTAAAAATGATTGTAAATGCTTTAAGTCTTTGGAGTCCATGGTCTTTACTAAGTTGTCTAAACTCGAACTTAAGAAATTATAAGAATCTATAAATTTCAATTGGACTACTTTCTGAGAATTAAATGAGAAAAATTTAGTAAAAGAAATATATTTTTCTTTAGTTCTTGGAATTAAATTGATTCGACCACTAACATTTGAAAGTTCTTTTATAAATAAATGGCAGTCATATCCTGAAAGATTATGAAATATTATGGGTATAAATTTTACAGACTTATTATTCAAGTTGCATGAATTATGAGCTGGACCACGATATTTACCCGTGAAATGATCATGGTCGCGAACAATAAAATCATTATTAGAAAAATTTTCTTTACAAATATGACATGCTGTAGCGGTCTTAAATGCAAGCATCTCTTCTTCATTCAAAGGAATCATGTCTCTAGGAGAAGATAAAATATCATATAAACTTTCTAAATCTTTAGAAATTGATTCGACAAATTTTTTTGAACAATTTAGGCCTCGATAAGATACTAAATTATTAAGTTCCGGATTAGTCTCGCAGCATATATAATATGCAAAACAAGTTGCTTCATGAATTTGTATGTTTTCGACATACTGACTTTTATTTTTATCTGAATATTCTCTAAGTAAACTTTCAAAGTCTCCATAAATAACTATAGGAATTCTCTGGGTCCTTATATAATTAGAAAACCGAAGCTTACTATTCTCTTCTGGGAGCACTGTTTTCATTCGTGCACAATTATGATTATCCAGTTTTGCCTCTGAATCAAAGTATAAAAAACATTCATCACATAAGTGAATTTTGGATCGATGTTTTGTTAGTTGATTATGAACTAATCGAGCAAAATTTTTTATTAAACAGAAATGACTTTTACTCCCTCTTTCAATTAGCAATAAATTTACATGGGTAAGTTTTCGTCTTAAAGTTTTATATAATGGTCCAGTAACAGTGTTTTTTCTTTCTAAACCATAAACATTTACACTTATATGCGGATTATTTTTTTCGAATTGTTTAATGTCATGAAATGTTGGGGGAAAAGATAAATCATTTATATTTAATAATTTAGAGTAATGAGGATATGATGAAGTTCTATTACTGGATACTTTGCTGGATACATATATTATGTGCTACAATACACCAGAGAAAACAATGTCTATCTTTATTGCAAATGTTAAGACACGACTTTGTTTTAATAATTTTTAACGGTAAAGGTATGTAACTGCCAGCTTTTAAGGGATTATACTTAATTACGTTCATTTCCAAATGATTAATCGACTCTAAAGCCCAACCAGATTCTGATAATTCAAATTCTGTACACTTATACAATAATTTTTGCACGCATTCTTCAAAAAATAATTTTATATTAGTATTCTGAAATATCACATAATACTTTGTATTGAAAGATTTCATAGACAATTCTTCATTTTTAGGTAACTTGTACAATACAAAAAGCTCAAATTGTATCTTAAGCGCTTGATGTTTCAATCGCAATGTCTTAATAATCTTGTAAATCATATTAGAAATATCTGATAAAAATATCTCTGGTGATATATTATCTAAATTCGTTGCATTAAATCTGTAACTAGCAATTCTATTCTTGAAAGCAGTAGCTATTAATTGCACATTATCAAATTCAGTACTCAACAAACAGTTTGATTTATGTATATTACTTTTCTTATGTGATGCATATTTTTGGACATAAACCTTACAATCTGGACAAAATTTCATGTTTTTGGCTATATTCAATACAAAAGTAAAACAATAATTCAAAATTTCTAGTATATATTCTCAAAAAAAAAAAAAAAGTCTTTTATATATTTATTTTCCTCTAGAGCTGTTTAAATTTTGATTTAAGTACCTTCAAAGTCACTATAACTGATCTAGAATATTAACTACAAAATTATATTTCAAGGTCACATTGACTTCTCTGGATTTTAAGTACTTAAAGAATGAGATTCAAGGTCACCAATAGTTCAGAATTTTAATCTTTGAGATTCATTTATTCGAGTTTATTGGCTTTTTAGTTTTTGGCTTTTGGTTTTTAATATTTGGTTTTTTGGTTTCACTGAAAAAAATTACATCAATAATAATTTAAAAAATATGCAGTACTGTAAGAAGAGGCAAGATTATATTTCATTACATTTAAAAAAAAAGGAGCATACATTAAAAAGAAAAGATCGAGTCCTTTAAGGACCTACTGAAATTGTCGTAAGACACTTACCTAATTTTTAAAATACGTTAGACTGATAGAGTATCGGCTGTATCTTCCGATAATCTTCTTTTGCAGCGATGACAAGATTTGTGACCGCTTTCCATACCGGGGTGCCGTCATCAACAGCCGATTTGAATGTAACTAAGGCTCGTTTCCAGCGGTCGGTGCTGAGCGCCTCCGCTTCCCGAGCGTTGTAAACACGCAGTTCCACGTAGTAGCTGCCCTGCCGGGTGGGATCATGCTGGAGTGTATAACCGGAACCACTTCGTCTTGATAGGAAGCTCCGCAACGCAGCCGCTCGGATGGGTTCGCCGTCAAGATCTTGATCGTTCTGAAATTAAATTGAATACATATCATTAGAAATTAAAAAAGGAACAGCTTGAAAGAGCCTATAAATATATCATATATAATATCATACATAATATCATACATAAATTTTAACGAACCCTGGAAATAGTATTAAAAAATATTTAAAAATCAACAGCATGAAATAACCTACCAAAAAATAAGAATATCTTATAGTCAGTAATAATATGAGATAACAATGGATAATAAAAATTAAAAAGGGAGCTCGCAACTACAATTAAAAAATCTGTCGGCATGGGTAGGTACTTACCTCTGAATCCACCAGTTTCCTTTTTTTGGCCGATGTCGACGGCTTCGACAAATCGACATCCGAATCTGACTCGGATGTCAAAAAGCTAGATTTGACCGCAGGGGCCCGGCTAATTTTCCTTATTTCTCTCTTGGTTGTTTTGTTGCTGACCTTCTTCTTGGCCTTCTTTTTTTCTACCGCAGGCGCTGGCTGAGATGCTGGTATTTCACAGTCAGAATCAAAAGGATTGGTCGACCTAAAATTAAAAACACAATTATTAATTTAAACTAAATCTATTATAAAAATCTAACTATTAAATTATAGTCAATATTAAATAATAATTGTAGAATTATACTTACTTACTTGTTCTATTGGTCGCGATAAATAACTAAGAAAAGGCGTCAGTACCCCGAGATGTGCGCTAATCAAAGTGAAATTATTAAATTCAGTCATATTTACCTATAGACTACATTTTTAAAGCGGTGGTTACAGTAGCAAATCGCGAACAAAGTGAGAAATGATTTAGACGTGCATGCTGCAAAAATAGTTCTATGTCATCTGCAAATAGGGTCTAAATTTATTTGATCGTTACTTACTAATATGATCGCATCCTTACTTTCCCATAATTGACAACGGCGCCGCTCCGCCGTGTATACCTGAGACGTTTTTCTAAAAAGGAGATGGCATGTACTCTCTCAGAACAATAAGATCGATACCTACCTATATTGACGTGCCTAGCAACCCTAACTGCTATGTCGAGGTAGTGGATTCGATTCCCCCTCTGAATAAATATTTATGTGATAAACGCTATTGTTTATTCATTGTTTGGATATAATTTATCTAAGCATATATGCATGTTTTTACATATGCGTAAAAGTATGTTTATCTCTTGTCTAGATAAAAAAACACAAGCTCTACAAGCTTAATTTGGACTAGACGGCTCTCGTGTTGTATAAACATTATTCTATATTTAATATTATAAACATACATTAAAGGTATAAGTTATAATTTAGAAGAAAAAAAAAATGGTTTGTTTGTATTTAAAAATGCAGCAATCGGACTTTATAACTTAGTATGAGAATTATTTATAATCTCATAAGTGTAATTTACAGAAAAGTAAAAAGAGTAATTAGAGGAACAGTTATAGTATTATTTATGACGAATGGATGCGTAGTGGTAGTGTAACCGGCTACCACGCAGAAAGTCGTGAATTCGATTCTCGCTCAATTCATACATTCATATTTATGCACAAAGCATAAAGATGAATCTTTGTCTTAGTCTGGGTATTCTATGTATAATATGTGTATTTACAATACCTACATACTCGTTTGAATTAACTTTTTAGGTTGAGCTGATAATTATCCACACTTATATTTGCTTAGACCGACGCAGGCGCCGGTCGGCTAGCAGCGCGCTAGGTAACAATAAATGCTGATGTCAGTTGTTGATGATCAAGTTTATTACGACAAGGAGCACCTGTATTAGGTACTTTATTATGACATTGAATATAGGAGATCGAGTTCAGATAACAATATTAGAAAAGCGACTATCCGGACTTCATATTGCAAGAATTTTAAACTATGAACAGTATAGCGCTATATTAATACCTCGTTGCAGAAAAAATGATAGATACTATAAAATTCGTTTTGAAGGGCTTTTATTATGGGCCCAAGTAATTAGAATCGATAATAATTTGGTTGATTTAATCGAAGAAAATTAATATTACCCCAAATTAGAGTTTCGTATCAGATTGTAGAATTGGAGGGAAACTGATAATGTTTCCGAGCAACGCGAGATCAGATTAATCCTTACTAATATTATAAATGTGAAAGTAACTATGTCTGTCTGTCTGTCTGTCTGTCTGTCTGTTACGCTTTCACGCCTAAACCACTGAACCGATTTTGCTGAAATTTGGTACAGGGGTAGATTAGATCTTGGGAAAGGGCATAGGCTATGTTTTGTCGCGATAACCGACATCTACGCGGGCGGAGCCGCGGGCAAAAGCTAGTAAAAATATAATAAGAAAATTGGGGTTTGTAAAATCAGAATCTATGTGTAGAAAATTGGGGCTTTGAAATCAGATTGTATGTGCAGAAAATTGGGGTTTGTAAAATCAGAATCTATGTGTAGAAAATTGGGGTTTTGAAATCAGATTTGATGTGTGGAAAATTGGGGTTTTGAAATCAAATTTGATGTCCACACATCAAATTTTCCACAAAATTGGAGCTTGTAAATCAGAATCTATGTGTAGAAAATTGGGGCTTTGAAATCAGATTTGATGTGTGGAAAATTGGGGTTTTGAGATCAGATTGTATGTGTAGAAAATTGGGGTTTGTAAATCAGAATCTATGTGTAGAAAATTGGTGTTTTGAGATCAGATTTGATGTGTGGAGAATTGGGGGTTCTGGATCAATATTCCGAGCAGAGCGAGGAAAATTGGGTTTTGTAAAATCAGAATCTATGTGTAGAAAATATCAGATTTGATGTGTCGAAAATTGGGGTTTTGAAATCAAATTTGATGTGTGGAAAATTGGAGCTTGTAAATCAGAATCTATGTGTAGAAAATTGGGGATTTGAAATCAGATTTGATGTGTGGAAAATTGGGGTTTTGAGATCAGATTGTATGTGTGGAGAATTGGGGGTTCTGGATCAATATTCCGAGCAGAGCGAGGAATATTGATCCAGAACCCCCAATTATACCCTACTTTTGCTATTAGGTTGGTCGTACTTTTTGTTTTTTAATGTGGGAAATTTCTCGTGGCTAACCCCCACCTCCCTTACGCTCTCCGAGGCCGGCGTGGGTGGTGTCCACAAGGTGGCCATCTAGCGCCCGGGAAACGTGCTTCACGCCGATGTCGCGGCCTGATTCTGCTAGGCTGTCAGGCTCCACTCGTCATCCCCAAACCCCCTCTCATAGGTCGGACGGAGGTTGTTCTGCAATATCCGACGCCCGATTCGCCTTTGCTCGTCACGGGCTGTGGCGATCGAAAGTCTAAAAGAAGGCCTCACTTCGCCATCTCGAGCATTACTTGCTCGGTAGCCCACGCACTCGCGCTTCATAATTTCGCCATGAGCAAGCGAGAGAACTGCCGCTCGGCGTTTCTGTCGTTGGTCGTTATTGTCACGTTGGTTGGTCGTAGTTATAATTCTAGACATGTTTGGTTTTTGCAGGTTTAGATGCAGTGGTAACACAACTATTAGGTCAACTAGAAAATGCAGGCCCACCGCCATTACCGCGGGAACAAATCCAGGCCCTCCCGAGTGAAGTAGTGACAGAAACACATGCAGCAGCCAATACGTCATGTAGCGTCTGTTGGGAGAATTTCCAGACTGGTTTGTACCATTCACTTACTTATCATTGCTTGCTTCTCAATAATTCGTGATTTCTTATACCTAACTTACATCTCAAGATAATAACTAACCTAACCTAACTGCTAGGTTTTTGTCTCTTCATTTTACAAAATCGCAAATTTTGCTCCATTTACCAAACTCGTACATTTTATTAACTACATTTTATTAACTAGATAGCACTGTTTAACTAGAGTCGTTGACATTTTAACCCAGATACTAGTGAAGTATCGCCTCTAAACAGTACTATCTTGTGGTTATCTCTGATATGGAAAGCTATTAGAGAAGAAAGGAGGCCCAAAAATGAACCCTGTGGCATTCCCTGCTCTGGAACACAGATTTCGAAGAATATTATATTCATTCAACACACCTTCTGGTGAATTTAATTCCGATGTTCACAAAATATATGTTCAAAATGGTTTTTATGCAATGTTGGTAGTTTTTTGATGAAATCTACTTCGGTTTTCATATTCAACAGAATCAAAAGCTTCTGACTGATCATAGAATCATCGCGAGATATTGTTGATCAACTTAACATAGGCATTATTATGGCACAATCCTACAACTTATAAATATGCACGGTGAAATTATTGTTGTTGAAAACTGATAAAGCATTAAAATGGGGGTTCCAGTGGTTGCATTCTTACTAAGACTTCCAAGTCATCTGTCAAGCACTTCATACTAGAATTTTCGGTTAAATATAAAAGCAAGTCCGCGAGGGGTGATTGCGATGGTCCACAATGATATGTGGGTGTCCGGCAGGCGAGACGGTGTCGCGGCTGGAGTGCGACCACGTGTTCCACTCGACGTGCATCACGCCGTGGCTGCAGCTGCACGCCACGTGCCCCATCTGCCGCCGCTCGCTGCTGCCCGACGACGCGCCTGCGCCCGCCGCCGCGCCCGCGCCCGCCCCCGCGCCCGCTTCCGCGCCCGCCTCCGCACCCGCCTCCGCGCCCGCCTCCGCGCCCGCCTCAGTGCCGCCCGTCGCGTCCTCAGAAGCGCCCACACTCGCGCCGACCACCGACTCCTCCTCCTTCTGTGAGTATACGTTTTCAATCTTACTCTTCTTAGCCACATTAATGCTAGAATTTACTATGGTAGAATGAATTTTCACGTTTTAGTCGATGACGTTTACTAACTAAAAATTAAATAAATTGTGTTCATATTAGCAGTCGAGATTTTTCTGCCATATCCAGCTTTCACTTACATATATTCGTGAAGGAATATAGTGTACCATTAATAAAATAATAATGCATGCAATTAAATTGTGTTTTGTGTTCTATTTCCAAATAAGCAATTAAAGAATAATATAACCATTGGCCTCTACGCATACTACTAAACAATCTGAATAGAACAACAATTGTGTTACAATGCCGGGGGAGGAGGAGGAGGAGAATGTATTGTAAATTTGGAATTTGGTACGGGATGCAGATTAGACAGACGATTTTATATATTTTATAACTTTAGGCATCTATTTCCAATGCCGTCTATATAAAAACTACAAGTAAATAGTGATCGAAATGTGGTCTTCCTCGTTACTAAACTTTTTTTTCTATATAACCAGCCTAGTAGTATACGTAGAAGTCAAATGCATTCCATTTTCAAAATGATATGTAAAGGTATTTTGAATCCTGGATATAGCAAATCCTTCTGACCCAGTAGATGGCATTCCAGCATCGTTCTCGCACCTGCTGGTGCGGCGGATCCCGCGGCGCGGCGGCGGCGGCACTTGGGAGGTGGGCGCGGTGGGCGCGGTGGGCGTGGGGGGCGCGGGCGGCGCGGGTGCGGTGGGCTCGTCGTCGTCGTCGACGTCGGTGTCGTCGGCGTCGTCGGGCGCGGCGGCCGAGCGCGGCTCCACCACGTCCACGTCGTCGTCCAGCCTCAACTCCACCGAGCGCGGCGGCCAGTACAACATGGACATCGACTACGACTAAGCGCTCCGAGGCGCGTCTGCCCTCCTGGTACTTTCCGTCGAGTCGAACCTTCGTAATGGTCGCGCCGGTGACTCGTCGCTCATAGAGTCGTCTCCGACGGCGTTTATTTTTATTTATGTATGTGTCATCGGCGCGGCCGTTGTGCGAGGTTCTTGTAAAACATGGTACGGTAAAAGTTCTTTTAGATGAGTAGTTCGCGCTAAGAAACTTGCAGTGTGTGCCTTTGATTTGGGTGCGGCAGGAGGCGGCCGCCCGCGCCGCCCCCGGGCCGCGTGTTCGGACGGTGCAGAGTGTTCCGCGCGGTGAGGCTGCTGACGCGAAGAATACGGTAGCGAGGTGTCGTGTGCAAAGTTTGTCATATAATATATCATCCCCGATCGTGTACAAAATTTTTCGAGTGGTAAACGAACATAGTTATTATACAATTTTCTCATAGTGTTGAGTTTTGTTTTGTAAATTTTGTAAATATGCATGTAAGTTTAAGAAAATTGCTCTAAGCTGTAGTATATTTAATACTCAGGTAATAGCTGAATTATATTGCGCCAAATGAAATGTTTTAAATTGGTTTTTATTGAAGTATCCTTGAATTGATGTTGCTGAGAGCAATACGATACAACCTTTTTGTTCTTGATGATGAAACTTATATTGTATATAGTGAATGTGTTTAAAACTTATTTTCCCTTTTTTCGATAGTCAGTTTTGTTTATATGGACTAATTTTTAAGACTCCATTTTAAATGGAACAACACATTGACAGATTTGTGTAGTGCAATAATAAAGTACGCGCGAAGCAGATGTTTTGTAAATGCATACAATATGCTTTCGATTGCTAGAATTATATAGTGCAATGGTGTCTATGAGAGTTCAATAACATTTATACAATGCAATTTGTTCCACAGTGTAGTTTGCACAAGTTGGGGAGTGTTTAGGAGTGCTCGCGATTGTAACGGATATAGTCAAAATCAGTAATGGCAACATCAAATCGACCGCGTTCACATTTGGTTATATAAACCGGTGATATCTTTAAACTATAAACCCCTTATATTTACATAATATTTGAAAATACAGCGCGTTCTGACGAATATAATTCTCTGAACATTAATGATTAAATGCGAATATTCGGTCGATAGTATTATGTAAGGTCCTTAAAAGCAATGTTATTTATAAGTATTTATAACATTCGGCTGTGACATGTGAATATAACATTTATATACACAATATAACAAATTGTATTAACTAGTGTAGTTAATATAACTATTGTTATTTTTAACGGTGGCGTCGTCAAAGGTTTTGACTGTATTTAGTTTAAATGAGAATCAATGTGATGTTTTTAATTATAATACGCAACATAAATCAGTATCAAAATAAACGGGATATTTACCATGTTTCATTGTTTAATTCAATGTTCAATGAAACATGGTAAATATCCCGTTTATTTTGATACTGATATGAGTGACCATGATAGTTTAAATATGCAACATAAATATCTAAGATGAGTTATTTTGTGTAAATGTGATATATGTGCATATTCTAATGAATATTTCATTTAATTAATTTTAATCTCATCGACAATATGCAATTTAAAAGATAAAATATGAAGTGTTATTCAATATATCATGATTGTTGAGACATGCAAACTGCCCAGTGTGCCAACTAAAGTAGTTTCCAATAGTCAGTTTTGTTTATTTAAATAAATTTTGGAAGACTATAGCCAGTGTGCGACTACGGTAGTTTTAATACTTATAATATCGCAGTTATCTGCAAATTGTCAAAGTCATCTCAAAAGGTGTCTCTTGTAGTTTTTTTTCTGGTGTAGACAGCCTACACCAGAAAAATCTTTCCACTTGCTACGATTCTGGTCTATGACTTTCGTTTCTTCTACTGTCATGCTCGTTCATACTCTTGAATTATATATAGCAAAAAAGAAATTGTGAACTAAGAACAATCTTCATCCTATGATTTGTATAAAAAAAATCTCGTTTGTGTATAAAATGTACAAAATCTTATTTAAATTAATTGCCAATTTGGATAATAAAATAAAAGTGCTAAATCTCAGTAATTTTGAAATTGGGGAATATAAACGAAATGAACTACCTTTAACAAAATATTTTACAAGAAATTGATGAGATTAAAATTAGTTTAGTTGTAACATTGGAATAGGTACCATTTTGTTTCATAGAGATCATTATAATGAGATATAATAAGTGATTTGTGTGTGAACGAGTAAATTATTATTTTCTTAATAAATTCCTTATTTGGAGCCAGTGCTGTTATCTTCTATGTTTTTGCTCAATTGTGCAACTACACCGGATTGATTACTTTACATATCTATTAAGTTATTTAGAGAATTTTTTGAGTCAATATAAATTATTTAAAAAAAATAGACCATAGATCTTTCAATTATATATACTTATTTGCCTCTCTGTCTTTTAGCGTGTTTTGATGCGAGAGATATATACTCGTTCGCCTTTTCAATAACATTAAGTGAACGCGGATGATGTTTAGTGATCCTACGCTTCTAGATAATAGTAAATAGATATAAATAAAAAATATTTTGCAATATTCGGGCGTCCATAATTCAGGATAATATTCGCTCTAGTGTATCACTATAACTTAAATATATCTATGTATATATATAGAATACAATACAGAGAGAGTTATATCAATTACAATTATTATTATAGGTACATACTATTACAATTATTATAGGTAGTAATCACGAAATAAAAGGTCCGTTTTGACAGTTCACGCCCATAAAGTTCTCATTTTTTACGAATGGAAACGTTCTAAAGTTAATTAAATTTGTCATTGACGGGTACCCCCCACTCGGCTAGGTGCTGTACATTACGACTATTTTATATTGTCCACAGATTAGTAAATAATCGGTTAAGGAAAATAATAATTTTCAAGATCTTTAAGAAAGGCTCGCACTTGGTCGGGTCTATTTAAATATTATTGTTTTGATTGTTTAGATCAATTAATTACTGAAGTTCACCACCAGTCTAGGGATCTTTACTGAAAGTTATGAGCTTGGAGTTCAAAGCCGTAAATAATGACAGCTGAGACGTGAATATTGACAACATAATTAAAAATGAAATAATTATAAATACAGGTGACGATAATATTGTAACAAAAATATATATGAAAGAAAATTGTCCTTTCATAACATTTTATCATTTTAAAATATCTGCAAAGTCAAGTTAATTATCTAATCGGAACTTTCTTCCAATGCGCTTAAAATACATATTCAAATTGATCAAATACTCATGCAAATTTGAATCATTTTATCTTGAGTATCGAGTACCTACCAAGTCGTATGGTTACATCACTAGCTACGCCACGAAGACAAAAGTCGTAACGGGCCTTATATTTTCTCGACAATATAACGTAATGAAATATTTATAGGGTATATAAGTAATCAATCAAACAGCTGCAATGGGGACTAATGTTATATTTTACCTGATAAAAATAATTGCGGTAAAATAAAACCAAAATCAATTATAACTGAAGTATAAACTCTGTTAATTATGTGTCTGATGCGACTTTTTCCCGCGGTTAATCTGAGTCCAACTAGTTTGTCTGCTAAGAAATAGTTTTGTTTCAAAAGACGACATGTCAAGCAAAATGGGGTGAACAGGATCATGGGGCGAATAAAGATAATATGGCTGTTAGAGTTTTTAAATAATTTCTTTTGCATTTCAAGTATGTAACCAGATATTTGATAATTCTGTTCATTATTTCAGTAAATTAATCTATAGTATTGCTTAAGACAAAATAACAGTCAAATTTATTTAACTCATATTATTCCTATTCTCACTTTAAACCTAATTAACCCCGTTTTACGGTATATTAGAAATTCAAACCGAAGTGCTATAGTACGAATTTGAATACAAATCTGGTAGCAAATGTTCATATTCACTTATTTATACCTAAATTGCGATGAACTATTGGCGATATAAAGCGCCTGCTAAGTTTAAATAGCAAACATTTGCTATTAAATGTACTAAGCGCCTGAAGTATAAGATTTACAAATTTGCTATTTGCTACTTGCTAGGCGCTAATTACAAGACAAATTATTTCGAAGTCATCACTTGAGTGTGGTTCTAACTACTATTTTTTTAATCAATAAAAGTGTTGCAAAGATTGAAAATGGAACTAAGATTATGAAAGTAAGTAATATATCTATGATACATCGCTGAATTAGTTCATAAAAGCACAGATAAATAATTACATTCCTATCAAAAGTACCTTTACTTACATTAGTTTTGATTAAGGTTTAGTAGCAATGGCGGAATGCCTAATTTTCATATTCTAGCCATCTAGCCAGTAAATCTGTGGTGGTATGTATATATAGTTTTCATTAAGTAGATATTTATAGGTAAAGCCGCTTGGACCAGGTTTATACCAATTCTACGAATACAACAGTGGTTTTTTTTGCATCAGATGTCTACTGTTGTATTCGTTGAACAATTGTGGCTTTGTATCTTCATACTAATTGATTTTTGTGTGTATTTTGATTGCTTTATTTACATAATATTAACGTATTTACATAGATTGTATTTTTTTTTGTTTGGAAGGTGCGTACTAAAAATGTCTGTTTAACAAATCTTAATTAACAATTAATCAGAATTAGCAACGCCTTGATTACAACTTCGACATAGCGTTATCGAGTAAATGTCGCTGTTTACCGCCAGGTGGCATTGTTCTAATATTCTACAAATCTTACTATTTTACAAATTCATACCTGATATAGATATATAGATAATACTTTATTGTACACCAATAGACTACAGCCGAGACAAGAAGGTAGCATGTAAATACAGTTGAATGTACAATGGGCGGCCTTATCGCTGAAAGCGATTTCTCCCAGAATTTCTCTAGCAAGTTATTATGTACTATTAATTAGACAATATAATACCTATTAGAATATGTGCCATGATTCCACGAAAGGGTCTAACCCTCATATAGACCGTTCACCTTGTGTCAGGTATTCACCTGGCAGAAGGTGAGCGGCAGTGTAGCACTTCTGTCTTCGATTTTAGAACGGCTCCGAAGCGGAATATCATTTTCTCAAGAGATACACTTGTTTTGTAATATATATTAGCAAAATAAGATATTCGCAAAATATAGTAGATAAGAATACAGTCTCTCAAAATATACTTATTATACTAGCTAATGCCCGGGGGTCTTTCCGCAGGAATGTCGTACTTACATCACCATTTTCAATATTTGAAGTTTAGAGCATGTTGTGTTTCGCGAATGTGGTTTTTGAAGGATTTGATATTTATGAGAATAGTTATGATGTTTTACAAAAATATGCTGATTTACGAGTGTGATATTTTGAGCATATGGCAGGTATTCCGCGACGGAACCTTTTTAAACTGTTAATGCTGTTGAATGATGGCACTTGGTGGAAAACCTGCTACACATATTGAATAAGACACTGTAATTTTCCACTGTATTTTATTTGTCACCTAACCGGTTTCGCCTCGCGGCATTCTCAAAGATCCTTTGAAAAGTCTTTGAGAATGCCGTGAGGCGAAACCGGTCAGGTGAAAAATAAAATACAGTGGAAAAGTACAGTGTCTTATTCAATATGTGTAGTGTATTTAAAGTTTAATGTCAAAAAGGTTCCCATATTGTAATGTTTTGACAGAACAGCTTTGAAATGTACCCTGTAGCATGATTACTATAGTTATTTTTAAACTATCGCGGTGTGAATTCATAATTATACAACGGTTCGGGAATTTTGGCGATTAAACCATGGAACTTACTATTTCTGCCGACGTTTCGGATGCGTTGTAGCACCCGTGGTCACGACTTGGCTGAACATTTGATTGACTGATTTAATCGCGAAAAGTCCCGAATCTTTGTATATTTATGATTACTATAGTGACTACTATTCGCATGAATAGTCACTTGTAGCATAGCAGCAATATCATTATTGCTGCTTTGCTTTAAGTGACTCTAATTTGTAATATATGCATTTCAAATTTTAGATCTAGCTACATCTAGATCTTAAGACTGATTTATAAGTGTTATTATTAAGATAAATAAAATTTGAAATAGTATTTTTATATAAATCATCACGACGTAGTTTAGACCTAAATATTGGTTGACTTATGTCAATCATTTTTAATAAATTTTTCCCTCAAAACACTCCGTATTGAGGGAAAGATTAATTAAAAAAATAGATAAATTGTGCTGAGGTACACAGCACAATTTATCTAATCTACATTAATAGGAAGTGTTTTTGAGTGTAAAATCAGCGAGCACAAACTCTTCCGAGTACGGTACTACCTCGGTTGGATAATGAAAAAGAAGCAATATGTTACGCAATCTGAAAATAATTAATTGTAGTGTCGACATAAATATAATCTACATTTTATTTTGTTTAATGAAATGTGATGTAGTAGGTACCGGATAAACCGTGATGCAGACGGATCAAAGGGTGAATAGGAATAAAATGGCCCTTATTTTTATTTTTTATATACCACGTAGTTGGCCGACAAGCACACGGCCCACCTGATGGAAAGTGGTTACCGTGACCTATGGACGTCTGTAACACCAGAGGTGTCACAGTAATTTTTATAAAAATTTTCAGTTGTTGATGATTTTTTTCATTACTTTTTCATTGAAACAGGCTGTAGTTTCAATCAATCACTTAGCCTTTTCCAGTCCGTTGTTGAGGACCCTGTGGTCCTCGCACCCGTGGAGGGCCAGATCGAGAGAAATGGCCCTGGGTCAGCCGGGGTGCGAGAGATATGTTCACCTTTACCTTCACCTTCGTGGGTGCCACAGGCGCCACAGTTCACCCTAGCCACGTTTTTCAGGTCGTAAGTCCACCTGGCTAGGTGGCGTCCCACCTGCCTGCTTCTCGCGTTCTCCACTCTAGGACTCGTTTGGTTCAACTGCCAGCGGTCCTTCGACAATTGTGGCGAGTCCACTGCCCTCAGCTTGCTTATTCTGCAAGCTTTCAGGATACAGCGGTATTTCCGTCCAATTGAGAAGTTCGACTGGGGAAGTATCTTCGCCCTACAGAATACCGCGGCCATAATAACTTCGTATTGTGTTCCCAGCGGTGAGTACGGTAGCCAGAGCTCACTGGAGAATTTGTACTGTTAGTGGGAAGACCTTGTCTTCTACACTGACGGCACAGAAACTGTGGTTACAGGGTCGGCAGCGCGAGTGTGGCTCCTCTGGTGTTACACACGTCTATAGGCTACTGTAACCACTTTCCATCAGGTGGGCTTGTCTGCCACCGAAGTGGTTTAAAAAAAAGCTGTCGGTAACTTTATTTCTTTGTACTTTCACTAGTAAGGAGTTATCTGAAACATTATATTCCTGTTCACCTCTTGATACCCGCCTGTTATCATCATGTCGATTTAATCAATGTGATATATACCTTTCTACTTAGTTTTGTTTACACGTTTGGTTTGCTGAATTTGTATAGCCTTGAAGTACTGTGTATTCTGTGCTTGAAGATTGTCAGTTTTTGAATGAAATTTTAAAGCCTTTTGTATGCTAACTGTCCTAAGCGATTTAGATATAAAAAAAATTGAATCGTAGGTATGATTTGAGCTTGACATGGTCATTCACATTACTAGTGTAATACTCGCTGGGATATTTACCATTATACAAATATACATAGTATTATACATAATAAACATGGTAAATATCCCAGCGAGTATTACACTATGGGTTCAGGCGGGATTCGAACCCACTATCTTTTAGGGGGAACGCTCTGACCACTAAGCCACAGAATCGTCGCAGTAAGACGAATATATGTATAGAAGAAATTGGATGGTTTCGTGCGAAGGTTCTGTGGTTTGGTGTTCGGAGCGTTCCCTGTAAGGTACAGATCGTGGGTTTGAATCCCGCCTGAATCGATTCAATTTTTTCTATATCTTAATCGATTGGATTGTCAGTTTTCTAACTGTATATTGAAAACAACAGTGACTTTAGTTTTAAAGACATTATAGACAGACAGATATTTTGATATGGGATATTGTGACTTATGACGAAATGAAATACGGAATAGTTTCGCATTTGCAGATAATTTTTATACCAATTAAATATACACAGAAATGGGAACTTCTGCGTTCTATGATATACCTACAATAATATTAAAGTTGTTTACATATTACCCACGGAACAGAAAAACAAAAAATCCTTTTTTAATCGTGCGAGAAATTCCCACGGGTACCCCCCCATCCACTCCCCCTGCTGGAGGAGGTTAAATCCGACTTGAACCAACTAAAACGCACGCCGCCTGAGGGCCCTAAGTTGCCGAAAGGCATATCCGTCGCATCCCGGCTATTTTTTGTTCCTTGTACCTACAATAGGTAGATAGTTAAACCATGTTCGTGTTAATTCCCGTTACCACTATTGTATATAGACACTTCATATAGGTGCATATTAGCACTTGTTACATATCAAAATATCTATTCTGTCATCTACACATACACATTGTATAAAGGCATACTTGGGGTTTGTAAAATAGTTGAGTTACTAAGAAAATGTAATATAACACATGTATATTATTATTGAATAATATAATGTAAACTTTCGATAGTAAATACCACTAAGTACCTAAGTACCTACATATATTGGTTTATTTGTCTATGCCCTGTGTCTACACCATATTCCTCCTTTGGATTTGATCTAAAGCGACTGCCGTCTGATCTTCCAACCCCTAGAGGAAAACCTGCGCCTGCGCCTCATTCGCTAATCAGCAGGTCTTTGAATGAAAGCTATTTAGTTGTACGACAACTGACTTTTTTTCTTATTTAAAGAGATCTGCATCTAAGGAGGTGGTGATCTTAATAGATACTTATACCACAGATTAATAAATAGTTACTACGTAACCTATGCTTATTCTGCAATCACCTTCACCTCCCTGACCTTACTTATTCCGGCATTCTGCCGTACAGTTTCCACCTCAAGGGCATAAGCCAGTGCTTCTTTCCAGGTCTGATGGTGACGCAACTGTACACTTGCTTTCACTTCTGCGTCTCGTATACCGTTTAGGAAGGCCTCCAGCAGAGTGGTCTCTATCATCATGGGTGTCGATGAGTAGGCCCGACGAACGAGTCTTTTAACCTCTACAGCCCATTCATAAAGGCTTTGACTAGATTTTTGTTTATTCTCCCGGAGCTACGCTCGGTAGACATTCTCCAGGTGCTTGTCATCGTAACGTGTGTCTAATGCTTCCATCAAAAACCCCAGAGTCCTTCCTTCAGGCGGCAGGTTTTCCAGTACTATTGAAGCATCTTCTCGTAATGGAAGTGTCAAGGCCATAAATGACTCCTCGTTGCTCCAGGCTTTAGTTTTTGCCATTATCTCGAATTGGTACTTGAGGGCTGTCCACGAGGAAGTTCCATCAAAGTGTGGTAGGTCGAACTTTGCTGATGATGGTGAGGTCACGGTAACAGGTCCGCAGGTTTCCAGCCTGACGATCTTCTTTTCGAGAACTTGCAAGCGGTCGTCCATGGTCCCAGTCTTCAAAGCCACTTCATTACTCAGCATTTGTAAGCCGTCTTCGAGGTTCCTCACTTTATCTCGCAGTGCATGGATGCCTGCATTGATTTTACCCATGACAGCTTCCTGGTTGGCCTGCATCATCTGCTGCATAGAAGCCTGCATCTCTTGCCTGCAGGCTTGCATCATCTGCTGTATAGAAGCCAGCAGCGTCATTATGTCGGTATCTGACGAGGTTCCATCTGGTGCTGCTGTAGTTCCCGCTGAGACAGCAGCATCGGCCTGACGCTCTTCCTCTTCGAGGCTCCGTTGACGTGCGGCCTCCATTTCCACTTGACGTCTGGTCGGTGGAGTACGCCCTTCGTCTTCACGTAGTAATAACGGCTTTCCGCCACCCGACTGACCTGACACCTGACACCAATTATTACGTGCACGGGGTACAATTAAATGGCGTTTACTCAACGAAGAGATTTATTAGCTAGCCATAAACTAGACAATTAAATCACTAGTACACACAGTACTCTTCGACAGTTCCAGTCGCTTAGTAGTTTACAGTAGTCCACAGTCGTTGCTCAGGTCGCAGGTAGAATCCTCTTCGGTCGCTTAAGCTCGCTGTTCGTTATCGGTCTCAAAGACAGAATGAACCGTGTCGCTATGCGAGCGTGTTTTTATACCTCTCAATTAGGAGGGTCGAATCATCTGGAAAATACGCGAGTGTTAACTACCTACGTACTCTCTTTTGTAAATTGCCGCCGTCGCTGACCTTCGAGTTCATCCTCGATTTTACCTATTCTTTAGTATGTTGGTTGTGACTTTGTGTTGGCGATTCTAGATTTTTCTATGCCAATCGGTAGAGTATCGGTAGAGTACCTCCTCGTTACTAACAATGCGTTTTAATTTCTAGAAGATTCGATTACTAGTTTTCGAGATATCGACGTCGGTCGTAACAATACTTAGGCTATTGTTGATTACGGGCATTAATGCAAGGTCTATAGAATCCATATCCAATTCAACAATTATTGTCGACATGTTCATCTTTACAAAGCCAAAGAAATGAAATATGTAGTTATCTAATGCCATTTGCCTTTTAGGTAATAAAATGACGGGTGTATTAGGAAGCTCGGTATGAGGTGTGCAAGTCCGCAGGTAGGTAGATAAATTATAATGCGAGAGGCAGATGCGAGGCCACGTGCGCGCGAGTGTGGGCCGCGTCGCCTGCTGAATGATTTATTTGTATTGAACTACTAACTGCTCGGGTTATGTTAGATTAAGTGCCTTAATTTATAGAGTGCATATTTAATTTAATAGATTGTAAGGTGGCTCTGGCGCAGCCTTAATTGAGGTTACATTACTAAGTAGTAGGTAGTTATCTATTAATGTGTTATATGAATGTTTTAAAGGTGGAAATGTATGATGTTCTATTGAAATGATGAGGCGAGGTTATTTTGGGATTAATTACAAAGGAACACCCAGACAAATGCTAATATACCTACATATGAATTCATATAAATATCTAATTGCTCTTGTCGCTCTTGGGCAGGAATCGAAACCACGAGTAACGTTCAAGCAAACAAACTCTTCAGTTATATTATTGGTAAAGCTGATTATTAATGTAAGTAGGTACACCTGTGATTAGCATGTGCAGATAGCTAATCTATGGGTTTGTAGCTAAGTAACTACCTACTTGTTTGCACTTTTATGTAAGTGACTACTTATCTAAAGCTGTTTTATCCGTGAACATCTGCTGTTTAGTCTGTAAATAACTTTCCATTACATTTTTGCAAAATAGAAGAGATATTATAAGAATAGGTACCTAATAGGGTCTGTAGAATGGGGCTCAGCCAGTCGTTAGCCTACCAGCTGGTACAACAGTTGATTCCTGGCCGATAATCTGGTGCAGGTTTTCCTGTCACGATGGATGGAAGAAACCAAAAAATTAGATTTAGATGCAACCAGGATTGATATTCTCGAAGTATTTTTTTGTTTCACTGTCGTTTTCCAGGTCACTAAAGCTTGTATTTTACGACTGAACTTTAGCTTCCAAACAATCTTTAGCAATACGAGAAGAAGAAACAAGAAAAGACCACAAGCATTACCTAATTATATTATTTAAACTATTATCCCATAAATACATACATACTTAAGCCATTTTGGTCCGTTCCATGAACAAATGTCATTTGATTCTCCATAACCACTGTTATTAACAGAACGGAGTAGGTAAAGCTGCGTAACAATACCAGGTATATACTTTATTGTACCCTTTAATTTTAAATCCTTGATCTCACGCGAGCGTCGTCGACCGCCACAAAAGATACAAAACTCCAGTGTGTCGGTGGAGTAAACAAAACGAAACCGCGCGGGCGCGATGCAATTATTACAAAGGTGCGTACGCAGCTGACGCCGCACCTGCCGCCATCTTTAACATTTCTTTAAGTTTTTTTTCGCCATTGGAGTTATTGGCCTATTTTTTATGGCGCAAGCTGTCCCGGCAGCTGACGCCCGCACCGTTCGTGTTAGTTATACAGGCTTTGTTGGTCCGTTGACTGGCGGGTCACGGCACAGCACATGGGGAATATCTTGAGGCGAAATCTAGGATAATAAGGACAATGGCAGCTGCTCAGATTGAAAGGGCCGAGTCAGCTGTGGGTGCTTCCACGTGGATCGGTTCAACTTTTTCAACTGTCCATTGTTGTCTTTTTATTTTGTCGACGAAATATCATTGAAGGTTTTTGTTGATTGTTAAGAGATTTGGCTCTGGGAACTTCTCGCTGTACAGATGATATATATTTTAGCTATTGTATCTACAATTAGTTGCCTATAGTGTCGTCTGTTTGAACTTATATAATAAATAATGGTATAAGTAGGGATAAGAGTGATACAAGTACATCCGTTCTTATTTCTATGTGACATCATACCTTGTTATTCTGCTTTTATGTTCTATGGCGATTCCAACGATTCCGCCAACTACTCAGTAAATGTTTATAAAATTATTAATGGCGAGACGCCAATGTCAAGTTTTTCAAGAAACTTTGCCAGAGCCACGTTAGCCACGCCTGTAAATTTATGTCCGTGTGTGCTCCCTCCACGAAATCCAGGATCATACCTTGTTATTTCAAATTCACCACAGAAGTTACGATTTTGACATTTCCTAAAAATTAACTACCAAATTATAATCACTAGGACAAGTACTCTTATATCTTATTATCACAAGTACAGTAAGGCATAAACCATCTGTTTCACTTAACTAATCTTTAGTCAGTATTCTAGTAATAGGCAGCAATTACTTGAATTTATCCTTGAAGAGGTAGTCTCCCAGTATAAAGAATGACGCCATCAATTCCTTAAACTGTCCATACAATACGCATACTTGCGAACATTCTAGATGGACCTCAGCGCTCGAATGTGAGTCAATAGGGGTGTACGACCTATGCACCGCGCAGTAAGGGCGCGACCATCAATTACGCGAGGCGTTTTCGAAGCTAAGGACTCGAGTCGAATATTACTGAATCCCACATGGAACTCAGGGCCAAATATCACATAATTTTTATAACTTAAATTAAGTAAATCATCAAACTAAGGTGGTATTTCACAAGTACTGGGTTCCATTATCTAGGATAATGGAACCCAGTACTTGTGAAATACCACATGTATTCACATGTTTACTCAGTAAAATTCATTAAACTGAAAACACATTTTAAGCAGTTGGAATCAAACGCGTTTATATCCAGATATTGTTAAAATCCTACTCTACTCTTCTATGGGTATTAGACAAACATAATAAAGTTTACAATAAAAATACGCATTAATAAAATACGTTCGGGCGAGGGGACGCAAATTTGACTTGATACATGTAATAAATAAGTTAAAAAAATAACACATATGGTGTAAACTAAACAAACAATAATGATTATTTTTACAATACATAAATAATAATACTTAAATGCAATTTAAAACAAAAACTATTATTTAGTACTAACATACACTAAAATAAATAAATAAAAATTACATAGAAGGCTGGCAGCATTGCCACGTTGAATGGCAATGCTTATCCTCCGTGCAAGATAATAACCAGCCTTCTGGTCACGCGTAGCGTCGATCAGCTGCTTTGCCAAGTCTTTGTATAGAGAACGGGCACTTGAACACACGTCCCCAACGTTTCAACTTCAAACGGCTCAAAAACAGTATTTGCATCGTTTAAGGTTTGCAGCAGCAGCGCCTGCACATCCTGCTGTGCTTGAAAGATGTGTCGACGCACGTAGCATCCCACACCAAAGGCCTTAGAAAAATACCGTTTCTCTCTAAATGCACGTATGTGTTATATTATTAGAAAATATTTTCGTGAGTGTACAAATTGTATTTCCGCCTTAATTCTAAGCTTAATATCTTAAATACAAGATCAGGGGATTAATTCGGAATCAAGTCGAAAGTCACAACAACCACAGAATTTCACAAGATTTACAATGTAGATTTCGCTTTCAAAAACCGCCTCACATAATTTAAGGACGCTACCTAACCTGACCGTGGCGATACATTAAAATGGCGTGTGTACGCCGACTTGTCCAGTCACATTATTACATGGTTCATGCACTAACTTTTGTGTTCACCTGCTGTACTTTCTGTAATTGCCTCGAGGTGAGCTATCAACGTACAATGGAAAGTATATTATGAGCCCTAAATGTCCTAATTATTGATAACTTATCGTAATTGATGTATTGAATGTTATTTTGAGAATTGTATTACTTTGTTGCATTTCATTTATGCTTATAAATGTAGGTTTAGAGGAGGTACGACACGGCGGTATTTCCGCCCAACTGAGCAGTCCGACTGGGGAAGTACCTCCGTCCTACAGAATACCGTGGCTATAATAACTTCGTGTGGTGTTCCCAGCGGTGAGTAGGGTAGCCAGAGCTCACTGGAGAATTTGTGTCGGTGGGAAGACTAAAGGCTGGTCCTGCTTTGTCTTCTACTGACGTCACAGAAACTCTGTACTTACAGGGCTGGCAGCACGACTGTGACTCCTCTGGTGTTACACACGTCCATAGGCCACGGTAACCACTTTCCAACAGGTGGGCCGTGTGCTTGTCTGCCAACTAAGTGGTATGAAAAAAAAGGTACAGTTACGTGTCAGTCCCGTTGGGGTAGGCAGAGACCACATGTTACTCCGGTACACCTATAAACACTTTACATTGTAATTTTGTTTTTACACATGTTCACCGGTTGCTAGTTAAGCTGGTTAGAATCAAAGAAGAAGAATCAGAAGTTAGCCCAATTTTACCTCCCTTTAAAAACAATATAAAAATAAGGGGTTCTTTAAGAAAGGCATTAGAAGCTTCTTACAGGGTTGGCCTATTACCTATTACTGCGGTAGCCTAGTGGTATGGGTACTGAGACGAGGTCTCTCACACCAATGACTTTTCGGTGCTTTACGAAGTTATGTGTGTATTTATCGCAGGTTTATAAGTGCCCGGTTAATGGCAATAGGCTCGCCACCTATTACATTGGGACCTAAACATAAACTGGCGAAATGTGGATGCTAGCACCTCTGCCTACCTACTACTACTATATAGGTGTGAGTTTATGTTATGTTTTGTTTACAGGGTTGGCACTTTCCATCAGGTGGGCTGTGCTTGTCTGCCACCCAATGGTATAAAAAAATAGAGTCACTAGTATTACGTCTACATGCGTTTTTTTCAATGCATTACAAGGCCGGGTTTGACAATAACATGTGTCAGTATTGTATTTAGGTTAATGTCCTAGTTAATATGCATTCGTTTATCCCTCGCTAACCACTTTCCACCAGGTGGGCCGGATGTTTGTCTGCCACCGAAGTGTTATATAAAAAAAAAAAATTGACGCCTATTTTGTCGATCGTTAGTATCATAATATCAAATTATCATTTCAAATTCAAACCCAGCGACTAATGTCACAATAATTCATAAAAATCGGTTTTGAATATTTAGCAGTTACAAGTGAATATAGGTTAAACTCATAACCCTCCTTTCATGACTCACCGCAGTCAAATAATTACGTTTCCTTATAACGGGGTCGTTTAAGGTTCATCTACAAATAAATGCTAATTAGTTATCATCGACCTATTGGACACGAAACTAGTTTTGAGGTAATGCATGTGTAACGGGACAGATGTGAGCATCGGTAACATTCCACGAGCCTGAGTCGGAGTCGAGACGAGTCCATTGGACCCACGCCGAGGTAAGTAGAAAAAAAGTTAAGAAAAAAAAAGGAGTGCTGACAAAGGTCGCGGGTTCGATTCCCGCTCAGTTGTATGTGTATTTGCATTAGTCTGAGTGTTTTTATTTGAGTGTTTATAAAATTTATTTATTTATTTAATAGGTTTTTCCACAAATTCCACAAATCGTTTTACAAGATATGTTTAGCGAGTAATGTGGCTGATACATTTGCCAGTTACGGATAAACCAACATGCGTAATATTACAATATTGAAGAGAAAAGAAAAAAAGAAATCTATATTAGCACAGAGAATTGATAAGACAAATGACAGTTATGCGTGAGTTTAGCAGAGATAGTAAATGAATTACATACCTACCAATTATATGTAAGTTTACTTACAATATAATTACAATTATATGTAAGTCTAAAAATATATGTAAGTAGGTTTATCTGCATTCTAGAACTCACATTACCTAAGAAGTAGAGACTTGAATTCGTTAGGATAGACTCCTGTCATAAGTTTACTTACAATATAATTACAATTATATGTAAGTCTAAAATTATATGTAAGTAGGTTTATCTGCATTCTAGAACTCACATTAGCTAAGAATAGAGACTTGAATTCGTTAGGATAGACTCCTGTCATAAGGAAAGGCTTGAAACTAAAGATATTTGAATTGTTTTAAAAAGTGTCAATAACGAAAAAGTCTAAAAATATGGAGTACAAGTTGTTGCCCGCCGTTCCACACGCATGGATTTCTGTAATCGCAACTAAAAATAGCCTATGTTCTTTCTCAAAGTCTAATCTACCGTTATACTAAATTTCATCAAAATCGGTTCATCGGTTTAGGCGTGAAGGTAAAACATACAGACAGAGTTACTTCCGTTATTATAATGTTAGTATGGATACAACATACACCTTTACTTGATTCACTATCTAATTAACTATTACAGTTTACTGTACAATACCTGAGTGTATATAGGTATGTAAATTAATATAATATAATAAATAATTTAAAAAAGTACAGTTCCGTAGAAATATAACAACTTTTAGACGGCACATTTACCCGAACGAAGTAGCAAGCAAAAGCTATAATCACCATGTCATTAGTGAAAATTTATTTATTTATTAATATATCGAATAAAAAGCCTGATGTTAAGATATTATCTACTTAGTAGTAAAAAAATATTGAAAAATATCCGAATGAAATGACCGTGGAGTCAACGCCTACTCAAACAGTATTCACACATTCCGTTCTCACAGGTTCACCGTATCAGTTACCCCATGGATCGATGGTGCACGCTGTTACAGAACAACCCTCATCTAAACTAGGTCATGTGCCCCCATGACGCGCACCCTCGCTACCAGGAGACGAGAGCTGAGCAAGAGGTTGTTTACAAATCTATTGGAATAGATGAGACTATTTAATCACAAATAGGTCATTACTTCCTGTTATCATCAATGTTATCTTAATAACTTTTAAAACTATGCTCCTTTTCCCGCCAAATAGTAGTCAACAAAGTAAGCTAAACTGTTTTGTTTATGGTATGTCGCATTTGTTTTTAATCATGCTCATATTTTACTTCTATTTGTTTATCAGTTTTGTTTTTAATAGAATATAAAGTGAGAAGTTGTTTATTTGGCATTCCTGACCGTGTAATTAGTGTGGGGAGTAAATGAATTCAGTACTTAATGTATATTCTCTATTTATAGTATTATATAATATTGTACAGTGCTTAGCTGTGTCAATAAATTATAAATATTAAAAAAAAGTTGTATTAATGATACAACTTTTTACTTTTTTTTCTAACTTTTTTTTCTAACCCAATAATGTAATTTTTTTGGAAATTCTCTTTTGTCTACAGCCCTAATATTGATTAGGGTTTTTTATAAAGCTCTTGGTCAGGCTAAAATCTTAAGTTTGTTTAATTAGCAGGGGTGGTTATGTCGCATTCGAACCGACCAAAACCGCACGGCCAACTCAGGCCATCAATTGCCGAAAGGGCCATCGAAACATAACATCGGTACCTATCTCCCGAGTGTCATAGGTTACATAAAATGTCAATAAAAAGTATACAGTGGCTTATTCACACATAATTCCCTTCATTTTGATATTTTGACTCAATAAATTCGAGTGAAAAATTTAGCACCAAAAATCCACTGTTTACTAAAACGCTTAAAATGAAATAAATGATTAAAAAATTAAAAATCCGACTGCTGTCTAAAAAACGAAACAAGTTTGACAGCAGGCGGTACTCATTAAGTTTCTTTCGGTTTATGACTGCCAAATGTGTACCGCCTACTATCAAACTAGTTACGATCTTTTAGACAGCAGTGGGTTTCTTTGAGTTTTTAATTATTTTATCCAGTACCTTTAATTCCCACGGATACCCTGACCAGGCGAGGTGGTATTATCGGACTCGTAACGACTAAAACCTCACGTCGTCTCGGTACTCTGTGGCGTAAGGAGTCTTAATAAGGCAATGCCCTCGCACCCCAGCTGTTCTTGCGTTATCTCCAGTTTCGAGATGGGCCCCTTGTATATGGAAACCGCGGTGTTTTTGTATTGTATTGTATTTTGCCCCAAAAAGGGGCGAGGAAAGTCTGAGCATATCTAATTTTCTTTTGTATTGGACTCGTCAAATTGACTTCATCTCGCCTAATGATTAGGCCAAGTAACATCTTCTCTCGTCTCCTATGAATAAAAATTCATTTCATTTAAAAAAGAAGTCTCATGGAAGAAGGCCACCATTGCAGATACGTACCATGTTGCAATGGTGGTTCGACGGCGTCATCAGATGCTTTTTCATGCCCCGTCTAGGGAACCCGGAACTGTAGGAAGAAGGAAACACGTGAGATGGTAAGGAATCCCAGGTCTTTGGTTCGGCAAAGACCTACAGAATACTGTGGCCATAATAACCTCGTGTTGTGTTTCCGGCTGTGAGTAGGGTCGCCAGAACTCACTGGACATTTTTTGTGATGTCTGTGGGAAGACCAAAAGCTTGTCCTGCTTTGTCTTTTACACTGACGGCACAGAAACTTCGTGTTTACAGGGTTGGTAGCGCGAGTGTGACTCCCTTGGTGTTGCCCACGTCCATAGGCCACGCTAACTACTTTCCATTAGGTGGGCTGTGCTTGTCTGCCACCCATGTGGTATAAAAAAATAGAGTCACTAGTAATACATCTAGTTGCAATTTTTTTCAATGCATTACAAGGGCGGATATGACAATAACATGTGTCAGTATTGTATTTAGGTTAATGTCCTAGTTTATATGCATTCGTTTATCCCTCCCATGACGTATCGCTGGGCGCAAATTGTTCGTGAACCCTTTATGGAGCTGATAACATAATGGACATTTTATTATACTATTAATTGCGATTGATTTGATTAGAAAAGGGACAGAAGCTTTCAAATGTTGGGTGATCGGTTGAAATGGGATCGCGTTGGGAAATGTGATTATAAGGGAAAGGGAGGGGTAGGGGGGTTTGTTTACATGTAGACAGCGCCGCAAATTTTAGGCAATGCCTTCTAATTATGTATATTGTAAACATACTATTAGTCAAAGGGGTTTAAAACTAAAATTGTGGCACGGTTCTAGGGAAAGGCGGAAATTAATTTTGAATTTCGAATTTGGAAAGGGTCGCTGAAACAGTTAATGAACTTTTAATACGCCTCTCTGTATTGATAGATTTTAAGTTTAAACTTGCGTTTGAAATTTTTTTTGGTTTTGCATTGCCATTTGTAATTTTAAGATCTGTTTGACCACTGACACTGCAAAAAGGCCATTAAATTTTAGCCTTTACCGGTATACGGATAAAGTCAAAAAGAAATGTAAAAAGTTATTTATACATTTTAAATATGTTATAAATGTATTCAGTTTAAAAACTGTCATTTAATTTTAAACTTTAGCAACATTCCTGTAAAGTTAAAATTAAATGTCATTTTTGAACTGTCTGTAACATGACAGTGGTTTTAACATGATAATTATATTTAATTTTAACATGATATTAAATTAAAGAAGTCGGGGTCCTGGCTTCGATTCTCGTAAAACAAAAAATCACCGACACTGTTAAAAAGCCATATAATTTTAGATTTTAAAGTAATGACGTTTAAGTCCAAAATAAAAAAGTTTTTTGCAGACAGTGAAAAAGTGCAATGAAACTCTTTTTTTTTATATAGAAGAAGAAGAAGAGTTTCCGGGAACGAGTTGGGGACTCTGTAGTCCCCACACACCCGAGGAGGCCAGATCGTGAGAAATGGCCCTGGGTCGGCCGGGGTGCGAGGGATATGCCTGTCAACCTCACCTTCGGCAACCAAAGCGACCCACATAAGCTCCTCCGACATAACCTCCTCCACTGGCTCCGGTGGGGAGGGATCCGTGGGGATGTTGCGCACGTAAAAAAAATAAAAAGTGTCTGCTTTATTGCAAATCAAAGACAGTTTAGCACTATTAGACATTATTTGAGGGAAAGTGGTGGCTTCCTTCAATTCTAAAGTAGAACCAAAGATTACTTCCGATCGTCGTCAACGCGGATGCAGCCACAAACATCATCTAGTTTTAAAATCGATTAATATAGAAAAAATTGAAATGGTCCAGGCGGGATTCGGTTTTGAATAGCTAGCATACTAAATGCTTAAAATTTCATTCAATAGTTTGAACGGAGTCATGAAAAACATAACATAACATAAACTCACGCCTATATCCCCGAAGGGGTAGGCAGAGGTGCTGAACCCACATTTCGCCAGTTTATGTTTAGGTCCCAATGTAATAGGTGGCGAGCCTATTGCCATTAACCAGGCACTTATAAACCAGTGATAAATACATACAACTTTGAAAAGCATCGAAACGTCATTGGTGTGTGCCATGGTAAAACCTGGGATCGAACCCGAGACCTCGTCTCAGCAGTCCATTATATTATACCACTAGGCTAACGCGGTTATATAGTCATTAAAAAGCAATGTTTAAAAATGATTGCAATATCATTCATTGGTTCCGATAGTTCGTATTAATATCGGTAGATGACTCCTACCGTATCCGTAAGACGGATATATATGTATAGAAGAATTTGGATGATATCAGGCGAAGGTTCGGTAGCTTAGTGGTCAGAGCATTCCCCTCGCAAAGGACAGATTGCGGGTTTGAATCCTGCCTGGACCGTTTAAATTTTTTATATATTAATCGATTTTGAATAGTTAGCATATTAAATGCTCAAAATTTCATTCAATCATTTAGTTTTAATTTAAGATCACTGCCTGGTAAAGGTTGGACTTCTATCGGAAGACACAGTTGGTACCCCAGGTGTTTAATTGTATTACTCTCGTTTCATGGTGCCCTGGTCGGCGAGCGGGTCACGAAGGGTTGTAACGGGGTCGAGGACTCGGCGCACCCCACGACTCGATGCCATAAAAATAATAATAATAAAACAAATGATTTAGTCTCTTGTGCGATGAAGAAATGCATCGATTGCTGGACCGGTGGGTAGTGAAATAACATACATACATAAAACAACGCCTTTATCCCCGGAGGGTTAGGCAGAGGTGAATTAACACCCACATTTCACCAATCATTGAATTCGGTCCCACGTAATAGGGGGTGAGCCTATTGCCGTCTTCCGGGCTTTAGATCGGTCATTCTGGAAGTCTGTGGGAGAGGCCTATGTTCAGCAGTGGACTATGTGTGGCTGACATGATGATGATGAAATGAAATCTAAAATTGTATGCCATTTTTTGCAGTCTGTGATACTATTTGGCTTTAGGCAATCGAACTGAAGCTGTCGTTATAATCCTGTAACACATAGGCTACTTTGTATCTCGGGAACACGTTCCCATGGGTAGCGGAAATGGGGTCAAATATTCGCGAAGGTAGATCAGCGGGTATCATCTAGTATTTTTACCCGATGTCCAAAAAGGAGGAGGATCTCAATTCGATTGTTATTTCTTTTTTTATTTATGTTCACCGATTACTTACTCTCAGATTCAATATTGCGAAATGTGGGTGTTAGCACCACTGCCCACCTATTAGGCGTGAGTTTATGTTATGTTTAGTTCGTAATAAAATAAATAATGCTGTAAATTCTCTTGTCTATACAAGTATTCTGAATATTGACAAGGAATACTTGTTGCAGCTGTTTCCAATGTGAAGTGGTCATCATAGCCTCAGAGTATCACTCATCTTCTCGATGTGTTATATCAAAACCCGGGTAGTCTACCTTGTAAATGAGTTTCTTTATTCCACCATATAGGCTATTTGATTATTATGTCGAAAAATTATCACTAAATAATGTAATGTACTTTATAAACTGCTTTTTTATACCACTTAGGTGGCAGACAAGCACTCGGCCCACCTGATGGGAAGTGGTTACCGTGGCCTATGGACGTATACAACACCAGGGGTGTTATGCACGTCCATATGCTTAATAACTCGCCAGTTGCGCGCAATGGGTACAAATGCAAGGAGTGCAAGTGTATATCGCATTTAACTTGGTCCACGTTGCATTTAAATGTGTATAGTTCATAATAAAAGTAATTTAAAATTTAATGAGGAATATGAAAAGTTGAAAATTGGGGAGTTACTTTGGGAATTAAAAATATAGAAAATTGTTTCAGTGAAAATTGTACAATTATGTCAAAAAATATTTAGTTATGTCACAAAACTAAAGTAACTATTATACAACTTATAGTTTCAGTTGAGTTAGGAAATATCTTATTTTACAAGGCATATTTTCCCAGAAAAAACTAAGATATAAAGCGGTATTGGGAAGATTAGGATGACCTTGTCAAATTGCCTATTTTGGGCGGGAGCGGCAGCGGGAGCGACGAAGGATCGCAAGCCAAGCTGCCCGCGTACGAAGGCAACTCGGGCGTCCGAGGTCGATGAACGACCTCCGCCCCCCATGAGCGCCGGCCTGGGGGTGACAGGTGGAGCCGCCTGTCACCCTGGCAGAAGCAGGCCGCGGCGGTGGCGCGCGTGGCGCGCCTCCCCGTTTCCGGGGACGAGTTGGGGACTCTGTAGTCCCCCACACCCGAGAAGAGGGCCAGATCGTGATAGATGGCCCTGGGTCGGCCAGGGTGCGAGGGATATGCCTGTCAACCTCACCTTCGGCAACCAAAGCGACCCACAGGCGGCGTGCGTTTTAGTCGGTTCGAGTCCGACATAACCTCCTCCACCGGCTCCGGTGGGAAGGTATCCGTGGGGATTTTGCGCACGTAAAAAAAAAAAAAAAAGCCTATTTTAGATATCTAACTAGCTGATACACGTGTCATGTCTGTTTAAGAAATATTTAGGTTAAGTTACTGAATATAAAATAATATTTTTGGACTTTTGTGTGTCAGTTTGTTTGTTCCATCCATCTTGGATGTAAAAACAACTTAACACTTGTAGCACTTTATGTTTATTGTTTATTGTACATTTATTTTTATTTATCATTTATATTATTTGTTACTAACATAGCCATGTAAGAAATTGTTACTAACCCAATGAGCCAAAGACGCTTTAATAAAGAAATTTTATTATATTATTAATAACAGATTTTGATGTGATTCTTTTGTTTGAAAGATCTTGGACGGATATAAAATCTAAAGTAATTAAAGCGAAGCAGCAGGCATACACTAATTATTAAATAAACGATTACTTACATACAGCCTTTAGTTACCTTTGAAAGTGAGTGCGTCTAAACTGCCAGCAGGTGTCACACTACATAGCGCTAAACTACTAAAAGTACCCCTTCACCATAAAACTTGCTCAAGTAACAGTAAACAATAGTATTAATAGCACACATACCCAAACATGGGTAAAAATAATGACACAATTAACAGGTTCCCTGCACGCTCCTTGGGCGACGACACAGCGCCGTGTCAATATACTCTCGCGCAGGTATGTTTTAGTTTTATTGTCATAATATATCTTGTATTTAAGAACAGGATTAACTAGGTATTCGGTTTTGAACCGTCGCAAATGACAGAACTGGTCAAGTGCGAGTTGGACTCGTGTACGAATGGTTCCGTATCATTATATATTATTCTGGTCTTGGTAACGGCAACAGAAATACATCATCTGTGCAAATTGTAACTGTCTAGCTATCACAGCTCATGAGAAATGGCCTGCGGGTCTAAAAAGGTCACTTTGTTTTTTTTTTATACCACTTAGGTGGCAGACAAGCGCACGTCCCACCTGATGGAAAGTGGTTAACGTGGCCTATGGACGTGTGTAACACCAGAGAAGCCACACTCGCGCTGCCGACCCTGTAAGTCATCCCACTGACAGCACAAATTCTATAGTGAGCTCTGGCTACCCTACTCACCGCTGGGAACACAACACGAAGTTATTATAACCGCGGTATTCTGTAGGGCGGAGGTACTTCCCCAGTCGGACTGCTCAATTGCTCAATTGATGGAATCGTATAAGGATAATAATATGAGTCATATTGAAAATCGTAAAGGGTCACACACTGATATGAACTGCGCTCAATTCTAATTTCGCCATTCAAATAGTTTTTTAGTTGATTATGGATTTGTACTGTTTGGAGTTGAAACGTTTGGGCCGTGGGGTCCGAGCGCCCGCAATTTCTTCAGGGAGATTGCAAACCGTATGAACGACGCTTCTCGTGACCAGAAGACTGGCCTTTTCTTAGGTCAGAGAATAAACATTGCTATACAACGTAGCAATGCTGCCAGTCTTCTAGGAACGATACCACAAGATGCATAGGATGCGGAGGAATTCCACGACGCATTTTACTTTTGTTTTTTTTTATTTTTTTTATTAGTGTATATCTATATTATAATAGATTTAATTAATGAATAAATAGTTATGTAGAAAAATGTTATGTTGTGTTGAATAAGCTCTGAATATGAAGAAAAATTTGTAAGGTTATGAAAATATAAATACTATATTAACAAAAAAAAGGTATTTACATACTTTTGATTTGCCTGAAGTTTCGAGAAGGTTATACCGGCCGTGGTCACAGGCTGACTGGCTTAGCGATGCACGACCGTCGTCTTCGAGTTCCTGATGTACAAAGTTCTTCATCTACCCGCATATTCTCGATATTTTCTTTTCACCATATACCACAATGTCCCTATTCTGTAAACAAACTATCCGGTGTCTATCCGACTGCGCAGAAAAGCGAGGCTGCATGTTTGTTATCACTGGATTCCTATTTGTACCTATACCATGATCGCGTTAAGTCCCGTTAACATTATTGTATATCTTTCGCTTCTTCAATTTTCAACTGACTTAAGTACAAAATATTCCCCATAAGTAAGTAAGTAAGTAAGTAAGTAAGTAAATCATTTATTGCTCGAAACACGGTATGTTACAATGGTGTTACAAAAACAAATAAGGTCCGACATGCTTCGCAGTTTCTTAGCATGCAAAATCCATTGAAAATGTTACATATTCGATTGATGATGATGTAGGTAATTCAATTGTAATAAGATTAAAATTAAAATTAGAATACATATAAAATGTCCAATAATGTCAATATTTAGTGTCAAGAATACATGCAAGTATATTTTTTTTTTCTTTTTATATAAAAGAATACACATTTTTGTTGACATAAATATTAATGACAACTTATAACACGTATACGAGTGAATACAAGACATCTTATTCCCATATTTCGACAGTAAGAGCGTTCCAAATAAATATTTTGTATATCCTGCGACTGAAGAGCATTAAGATTAATTTCCCTGTGTGGGGACTCCGTGCGGATATAAGAGGGGAGATTTAGTATGTGGATATATCTATATGTGTCTACTGATTTATTATTGTATGTTTGTGAGTATTTCTTGACATATATTGTGTTCGTATTGTGATATGTGTAAGTGGGCAGTGTAGTTGGTACTGACATCGTGGAGGAATATTGCAAATTGGCGAAGTTATTGGTATAATATAAAGTAACCTGGGTGCATAATTGTTTAATTATTATGTTGCATATTTTATAAGCAATTTTATTGTATGCCTTGAGGCGGAGAATGGAGAAATCACATTTTATCCCAGCACCACTATGTACCCATTTTCACAATAAAATGATTTGATTTGAAAGTACCTATTGAAAAAAGGGCAGGTCAGAAGCAGTAGAAACAAGTGAGTTTGTATGAAAAGGTTAGGTAAGCGTGAGAGACGGCCGTCTAACCCCTCAACCCTGAGAATAAAAGCTTCAATAATCAGTAAATGTAAATACTGACAAACAGGTGATCTTCAATTGGGCTCCGAAGCATGACATTCCTGGCTACTTTTTACTTTTTGATTTAATATACAATTTATTTTTTGGGAACTTGAAATTTTATTTTTTGTATTGACATAACATAAACATAAACTCACGCCTATATCCCCGAAGAGGTATGCAGAGGTGCTAGCACCCACATTTCGCCAGTTTATGTTTTGGTCCCAATGTAATAGGTGGCGAAGCCTATTGCCATTAACCGGGCACTTATAAACCTGCGATAAATACACACATAACTTCGAAAAGCATCGAAAATCATTGGTGTGTGCCAAGGTAAAATCTGGGATCGAACCCGAGACCTCGTCTCAGCAGTCCATTACCCAAACCACTTTGTATTGACATTTATAAAATATTGACATGTACTATTTAATTTCCTATATATGCTGTTGAATATGTTTAATGTTTTTGTAATTAATCTTGTTGGAGAAACATCCAAAATGTGTGTCTGTGCGTATATAAGGTATATGCAAAATTAACACTCGGAATTTTGGGGGGTTGATCGGTAACTATGACCGAAAAAAATAAAAATATATTTTAATTTTTCACTTATTGTTTAAAACTGTGCTGTCAGTGGGAAGACTGAAGGCTAGACCTGCTTTGTCTTCTCTGATGGCACAGAAACTCTGTACTTACAGGGTTGGCAGCGCAACTGTGACTCCTCTGCTGTTAAAAACGTCCATAGGCCACGGTAACCACTTTCCATCAGGTGGGCCGTGTGCTTGTCTGCCGCCTAAGTGGTATAAAAAAATAATAAAAAAAATACTCTCATGTTTAAATGATAACACTACCAAGTGACCGCGATTTCGAATTCGGGGCCTTTCGAGTCATGCATGATAAGCGCGCGTCGGCTCATGGAATTTACCTACGGAACTCCCACCAGTCATTGACTTCCAAAAGTCAGCCCATGTACTGGACTGGACACATCGAGGTGGTACGGTTAGCATATTAATATCTTATATATAAAATTCTCGTGTCACAATGTTCGTTCCCGTACTCCTCCGAAACGGCTTGACCGATTCTCATGAAATTTTGTGAGCATATTGAGTAGGTCTGAGAATCGGCCAACATCTATTTTTCATCCCCCTACATGTTAAGAGTACCCTAATTTTTTTAACATGGCAAAACAACGTTTGCCGGGACAGCTAGTATATCCTAAAAATTGATTATTTCTCCAATACGTTGTCGCACACATACAGACAAATGATCTAAACACTAACGAATCGGTTGCTATGGAGTTCGACACCGTACAAAGATTCAGATTTACGCCGGTCTGTCCAGCTCCCCTTCATTTCTTTGTCAATAACAGGGTGCACGAGATAAGACTAATCCTCCTCGCGCGTACCCCACTTCGCAAATAATAGTCCTGCAATAGGGACATATGTTGTAATTTTTGTAGTGTGGTGGTGTACAAAAGAGTGGTGTGATGGTAGAACATATATCTTTTGAATTAAATTTTATAGCATTTAGTATGCTAACTATTCAAATCGATAATAGAAAAAATTTAATCGATTCAGGCGGGATTCGAACACGTGATCTTTCCCTTACAGGGGGAACGCTCTGACCACTAAGCCACAGAACTTTCGCCCGAATCCATCCAAATCCTTCATACATATATCCGTCGGAATCCCACCTGAACCGATTCAATTTTTTCTATATCTTAGTCGAACATATATCTGTTACATAAGAGTTTAAAATGAATTGAGTGATCAATGACGATTGTTTGAATCACCTTATGGTTTTTTTTTAAATTAGGGTTTTACTACTAATTTAAAACTCTTCTTTCTTCCTTTCAGCGTTAACCCCAGTCGCATCTGAAGCTTTTCACCTCGGAGTCTATGGTCCGCTTTGCCAGTCTAACTGCGGATTTGGCTAAACTTCGATATTTTAAGCGACTGCCATATGACCTCCACAACCCAAAAGTATTGTATAAGTGTAATATATAAGTTATTAGACTTTTAGGGCTCTAACTACCAGTAAGGACTGTCATAGATGTTGGTATAGCAACCGGGAGGGACAGCTGAACGTGCTCTCTGAGGCACGACCAGGCCAATGCCAATACCCATATTCATGCATACACATATTTGCACTTAGCGGGGATCAAACCCGCGCCTACTGCGTGGCAGATGCATTCACTACCGCTATGCTACGGTCTTGCTAATTAAAAGTCATTAACAATTTTAGAGGAGGTAGGACACGACGGTATTTCCGTCCAATTGAGCAGTCCGATTGGGGAAGTACCTCCGCCCTACAGAATTCCGCGGCTATAATAACCTCGTGTTGTGTTCCCGGCGGTGAGTAGGGTAGCCAGAGCTCACTGGAGGGTTTTTGTGCTGTCAGTGGAAATACCAAAAGCTTGTCTTGCTTTGTCTTTTACACTAACCGCACAGAAACTCTAAATGCTTGCAGTGTTGGCAGCGCGAATGTGACGCTCTTGGTTTTGCACACGTCCATAGGCCACGGTTACGACTTTCCATCAGGAGGGCCGTGTGCTTGTCTGCCACCTAAGTGGTATACAAAAAAAACGACGGGTTGCACTCCGGGAGTGCCGGCAGAAGTGAAAACTTGAATATTAACGTTGTGCATTTTTGATATTTTGGAATGGTTAGAGAATAATTTTGTACGAGTTGCTTTCATTATCAGTATAAAAGTACTATTATTTATGTGGTGGAATACAATATTCATTTATTGCGCTATCGTACACAAACATGACAATTTAAATTACATTAAAAATTTAACACTTCAGAACTATTACAATTATTTTACATTAAAAAGTTTATCACCGCCATCACACATGTGACAGTCGTGTGACATTCGCGCAAGCGCCCTGCCCCGCCTGTCCTCTCTCCATCCGTCTTCCGAATTTTCGATCAGGTCACGTGTCCTGACGCGAGTTTAGAAATTTTTACCCATTCTAAAAAAGTACACAGCGCCGCTAAAGAAGTTTTCACTTCAAAAATTCTTCTTAGTTTGGTCTTATTCTAAAGCGTGTTTTTAAACTAAACACCTCAACAAAGTCTAGGGAACAAGATGACCCCAATTATTTTTTTTCGTGTAAATCTTGTTTTGCAAATAACTGGCAGCAAATAAATAAAAATAGAATAAAGTAGATTACAGAGTTGTTCGAAATTTAAAAATAAATTTAAATAAGTAATGATTTTCGAATATGGAGGGAAAACTTTTAAAAGTGTTTGATTGTGCAGTTTCTCTGAGGCAAAATAAAAATTATTTTTTTTGATTGTAAATAACGTTTATTATCAATAATACGTCTTTTACGTATGGTTTGTGCATTTTTGTGACTGTAGTCATCATGTCACGTCGTCATTTAAGTCGCGAAGAGATGTTAAGGGCTGTTGGTATGCTGCAAGCTGGACGAACTCAACGCGACGTAGCGGATGCTGTCAACACCCAACCAAGCGTAATTTGCAGATTATGGGCACGCTACAGGTCTACAGGGGATGTTGCCGAACGTCACAGGGGACGAAATAGGGTTACTACCCCGCGACAAGATCGTTTCTTGCAAAATTCCGCAAGGCAGCAACCCACGATTACTGCTCGTCAGTTGGTCGCAGGCCTCCAGTCTCAGCATCAAGTGGTTATTAGCGATCAAACTGTCAGAACAAGACTACACGAAGCCAATCTTTATGCTCGCAGACCGCTTAGGGTTCCAGCTCTTCGACGTGGAAATCGAGGTCGTCGCTTATTGTGGGCTAACGCACATTTACAGTGGACCGACCATCAATGGGCACGGGTTCTGTTTTCCGACGAATCTTGCTTCGGTTTTCATCCTGATTCGAGAAGAGTGCGTATATGGCGAGTTCCTGGACGTCGGAGTCGTCTCCAGAATCCGCAAGAAGTTCATCCTTACCAAGGTGGAACAATCATGGTATGGGCTGGAATTCGCCTTGGTGGAAGGACCGATCTCGTTTGGATACGGGGCAATTTGAATGCAAACCAATACATTCAGGAGGTTATACACCCCATGGTAATCCCTCATCGACAGCAGTTCGGTCAAGATTTTATGTTCATGCAAGATAATGCACGGTCACACACCGCGAGGGTAGTGGTCAATGCGTTAAGCGAGCACAATATGACGACGTTGGAATGGCCTGCTCAGTCTGCCGACCTCAATCCCATAGAGCATGCCTGGGATTTGCTTGGGAGAAGAGCTTTCAGTGATTCTTTGGAAAATCTGAACACTGAAGAACAACTTTTTTACACCTTCGCAGTGTATGGCGCCATATTCCACGGACGATGATTGACAATCTCATACTAAATATGCCACACCGTTGTCGAGCTGTTGCTAATGCTTTAGGAGGTCCTACAGATTATTAAAAACGTTTAAAGTACGGTTAATTACTGTATTTCTTACTACCTCGTTAATTTTGTGCCTAATCATAGAAGGTTGTAATACTCAATATTGGCACTATTCAATTCTTTCTTAAAAAAAAAAAAAATTTGGTATGAAAATGTTTTTATTAAAATTAAAATTAAAAACTGTATAAAAATACCCTTCTACTGATATAAAACACTCACTATTACAAGAAAGGGTTTTTAAATAAAAACTAGAAATGTCCTTGTTCCCTAGACTTTGTTGATGTGTGTATTTCATTATAAATAGACGCTAAAAACAAATAAATATACCCCTATAAGTATGTCGCCCTGTATTCTAGAACTGCGGAGCGTGACTAACGATGACGCCAGTGCCATGATTTCAGTTTACCCAAAACAAAACTATGAAAACTAACTGATATATGATATGCATTAGAGTGTTTCGTTTAAAGTTCATAATTTATTTTTTTACATTAATGTTATTATTATGTCACAATCTCCTGAAAAATTAAAAATATCTTCTCAGTTCCTCTTCCTGCATTGTCCTCTTTTATTACTGCATTTGTTTACCACCTCAGTAGTCTACATAAAAAAACTGTGAAGGCCAACGTGATTGTGCAGGTGCGACTAGGTCATTGCACAGCCATTATGGTAATGATTATCAGATCGGTCCACGTACACACTCGTAATGATTATTGTGGACTTTTAAATATCAACGTAAGTACGTCATTAAGTTTTTGTCTCCTCTCATTCGATGTGAAACTTACGAATTACGAATTTTTTGAATTCCTTAAGTGTTCTGTTGTCCTGGTAATCATAATTCACACTTCCTTTTTGAACTTCACTGTAGCTTACCATCAGGCATGCAGACCGTGACCGTGAAATGGTACAGGGATAAATTACAATCTGGAATTATATATATGCTCCTTTTTATCCCTTGAATATATTCCCATGAGCAACGGGAACGGGTTCCAATAGTATCACAATAAATAATGGACACAATAAGCTCGGTGAAAATTTACTTCTTTGATTGTAATAGTATATTTATGCACAGCAGTCGAAACAAATCTGATTTAAAATCACAAGCGCAGTGGAAAAATGAGTCATCAGAATTTAGATTCGGTCATAAAAGTTGATGGGATTGTTTGTGTGACCGTTGCAGTAGATATACATTGTGTTTATGACTGAACGTGGTATGCCAGGGACTTTTTATAAAGTGCACTAGATTCAACTTGCGGTTTCATCGTGTGGAGGGTGTTCGGGAAATGTCAGGTTGTTTATAGCACTTAGGTGGCAGACAATCATGTGGCTTATCGTGGCCTCTGCATACGACACAGAGAGTATCTGTGCTGTCAGTAGTCTAGTGTCCAGTGATCGAGAGATTACGGTCTCGAACTTTGACCATTACAGTAAGAACCCACTGTAGCTGCCACCATTTATTGCTCTATCCATTAAAAATAATTATTTGTGGGAAACTTCTGCCTAGGTACCAACAGACAGGCACAACAGTTTTATCAACAGGGAAGTCTCCGAATAATATATTTTTAAAAGATGACGATTTACTGTACGAACTTACCAGGATATCATAAGCGATAAACGGTTCACAAGGGAACGTTTTAAACTGCATCTAGGCTCGGAGAGCAAATGTTCATAAGTCGGCCCTCTGTTAACCTACAGATCGCAAGTTTGCGAATAAGTTCGTGTTCCTCTACCATTACCTGCTATATGAAATACTATTATTACGTGCACGGGGTACAATTAAATGCCGTTTACTCAACGAAGAGATTTATTAGCTCACCACAAACTAGACAATTTAATCACTAGTACACACAGTACTCTTCAACAGTTCCAGTCGCTCAGTAGTTCACAGTAGTCCACAGTCGTTGCTCAGGTCGCAGGTAGAATCTTCTTCGGTCACTTAAGTTCGCTGTGTTCGTTATCGATCTCAAAGACAGAATGAATCGTGTCGCTATGCGAGCGTGTTTTTATACCTCTCAATTAGGAGGATCGAATTATCTAGAAAGTTCGCGAGCGATAAATACCTATTCTTTTGATCTTGCCGCCGTCGCTGACCTTCGAGTACATTCTCGATATTTACCTATTGTTTGTTTTTATTCAAAAGAGTGTGTAGGTACTCGTAGTTAGGTTGTGACTTTTTGTTGACGATTCCAGATTTTTCTATACCATTCGGTAGAGTACCTCGTCACTAACAATGCGTTTTTATTTCTTGAAGATTTGATTATTAGTTTTCGAGATATCGACGGCTGTCGTAACACTATTAAATAATACTACTACTATTTCTATTCAATTAAAATTGAATGTGCTTTTGCTAAGCTTGGTTTTATTATTGCTTTATTTTAGTAACAAGTTCTCTGTAGCTTTTTGTGCAAAAACTTGTTGATAAAATAAAATAAATTGTGTTTATTTTCATTTTTTTAATTTAATTTATTCAATAAGATTTGTACAATATATAAATAATTATACTTAAATGAAATTTAAAACTAAAAAACATTGTTAGGTACAAAAGTACACTAAAATAAATACATAAATAAAAAAATTACATACATAATGCGTCATGAAATTCCTCCGCATCATCACCGACCGGTAACGTTCCCAGAAGCTGCTGGCAGCTTTACCACATTGAATGGTAATGCTTATCCTCCTTGCAAGATAACCAGCCAGCTGGTAACAACCAGCCTTCTGGTTGCGCGTAGCGTCTTTCTTAACTAGATTGTTGATAATTATTTTAATAAATGGTTGTTGAACATACTCAAACACAAATCGACTTGGACTGGAGAAATACTTACAGGGTACTTCTGGTTCTGCCTTTCTCCCCAGGGGTGTAACGACTCCAAATTACTTTACAGGTTTTTTGCGGTTTGAAGGGTTGATAATAATTTTGAAATTATTATGTAAAAGTGGCGACGTTTCGCGTTCGATCGTTTTTAGTTTTTTTTAATTTCACCATAGGTGGCAGCACTTATTTCCACTCAATCGGTGTTGGAAGGACTAATTATAATTTTTAAGGAGTTAAGAAAATAGGAATTGTCGGTTACCATCATATTAGTTCTTTTAAATGGCCATTTATACTTTTGATTGATGGCACTTGGTGGATTTTATTGTTACACATATTATTATTATTTTATGAAATAAATACTGGGGATAAAGTAGAAGTGTGTTCTCAATATGTTCGACGACCTCCGTGGCGTAGCGGTAGAGCATTCGACTGCTATGCAGAGGGCACGGGTTCGATTCCTGCTCAGTACAAATATTTGTATGCATGAATATGTATATTTGCATTGGTTTGAGTGTTTCTATGTATAATATGTATGTATTTATAAAAAAGAAAGTATCTAAGTATGTTTATCCGCATTTTAGATCCCAAGACACAAGCTAATTAAGCTATGCTTACCATGTGTCTAGATAGCGTTGTGTAGAATGTCGTGGAATATTTATTTATTATTTATTTATTCTTTTAAAGAACTACCAGATAGTCAGTTACCACAAATACTATCGCATGTCGTACAATATTATATCTCGTGGTGTGCTACAAGGAGTATAGTGTACAGTACAAATATTGGCACATCGGCGTCTGTCCGCTCTCCGCTGAGAACCCCCGGCTGACGGCTGACTCACCGTTGGCCAATGGTAACTGTTTACCGATACCTCTACACGTATGCCGATACTGTATATTTCCACATAAATTAACTTTCGAAAGTGGTTTGAATTTAACTGCAGCCTACTTTGATGGAAAGTTGAGGTGAAGTACTTCACCCCTGTTGGTGCAGTGGCGCGAAGTTCTAATTTCCCCCGCTCCGGGGTTCGATGGGGATACCGGTTTTTCACACCTGACGGGGCCATGTTAAAACCATAGTTGGCCCAGAGCCAGTCGGGAGCGCGGGATAAGCTTTAGGCAATTTTATACCCCGGCATCTAAAGACCTGAGACGGCGTGCGGTTTTAATAGGTCCGAATGCCACACAATGCCGTTGGCCGTCGGGGTTGAGGGGATTTCTGCACGAAAAAAAGATTTACAGGATCAAAATTCCACGCTGGCGGAGCCACGGACAACAGCTAGTCTTCAATATAAGTAGAAATATTTGTTTGCGGAAGTATGAAGAACTAGGCTCTAGAGTGTGTGGGGCTCCACCAAGACCCTCGGGTAACAAGCCGGCCTCAGCTGCAAGCCGGTATACCTGCTGATTAACGCATGGGGTTCTGACGCAAGCTTTTTTTCAGGATTGGAAGATCAGATCAAGTAGATAACATTAAGTCAAAATGAGACTCAAATCAAATTCAGTTATTTAAAGGTTTTTACACCTTACACCTTACACCTTTAACACCTTAGGCATTGATTTTAAACCGCATAGGTTATTTTTTTTTATATAGAACATGTCAATTAGACTTCGCCTTGCCTGATGGTAAGCTGAAGGCAAAGTCCCAGAAAAAAGGGTCACCATTACTTACACATACCGTGTGACAATGGTGACACTCAGCTTGACGGCCTCATCATATGCTTTTTCACGCCCCGCTTAAAGGACCCGGGACTGTAGGAAGAAGGAAACACGTGAGCTGGTAATGAATTCCAGGCCTTAATGGTGCGACAGAGGAAAGAGTCTCCGAACCGCTTGGTTCTTGATCGGATGTTCTGCATCGTGTGCGAATGACATCTAAGACCTGCACGTGTTGTCCTGTGTAGGAAAGGGGAGGGTGGGACTAATTGGAAGAGCTCATCAGAACACTCCCCATGGTACAGACGGTAAAGTACGACCATGAACGCAACATCTCTACGCATCTGTAAAGGTTCTAGGGTGTTCGTGACCTCGGGATTCCCAATGATGCGGACCGCACGTCGCTGCAACCTGTCGAGAGCATCCAGTAAGTACTTTGCTGAATCATCCCAGAGATGCGAGCAGTATTCCACACAGGAGCGAATTTGTGTCTTGTATAGAAGACACCGCTGCTCCCGCGTGAAAAATCGTCTCACTCTTTTCAGGACTCCGAGTTTTCGTGAGGCTGTTTTGATGAAACTTTCGATGTAATTTTTGTTATTCAGGTTGCAGCGAACATCCATACCTAGGATATTGAGATTGTCCTGCAGTGGCAGTAGCGTTCTGTAAATGCTTAAGTATCTTTTTACTTGGGTTGGCGGGGGTGCGAGGTATATGCCTGTTAACCTCACCTTCGGCAACCAAAGCAACCCACAGGTGGCGTGCGTTTTAGTCGGTTCGAGTTCGACATAACCTCTTCCACTGGCTCCGGTGGGGGGTATCCGTGGGGATTTTGCGCTATACTCGTAATTGTTCAAAATGATAAATAAAAAAAGAAGATCTCAAAAAATTATGGGAAGGAATAGGAGAGCAGATCGGATCCTGTGCCCAAAGTTCAGTTTCGTATGCGATTACTGGCTAAGGCTGGTTTCACACATCCGGAATGTCTTTTCTAATTCATACTGTTATTTCCAACCGCTCGGAAGTCCACACAAAGTAAATAAAAATAAAACCACTCAATTCCACCTACGTACGCCGTCCATAAATGTTGTTTAGCATCAGCTATATCGATACACCGCTACATACATGTGCCGGCCGTCGGTTTCATTCGAGGGGGCTCGCGACAGACTAGCGAAAAAGCAAATCAAATATTTAATAGTCACACAGAGGGAGTGTCGGGAGGCGGGACGAGTCTTTTTTCAACTGCAGAGCCAGAGTTGAATTTGTGATTTTGATTGATCAGCCGTATGCATTTTTGATTGCCTTTGATTTGTATTTTTACTTTGTAAGTATACACGCTAGGTATAGCTTGTACTAGTTATACATACGAACATATACTCACGCATGTAAAAACACGAAGGGGTAGACCCACGTAAAACGAAAATCATTATTAGCGAATTGTCGTGAAATGTATGAAGATATTAAAACCCACATTTCGATAACTATTGTGTCTGAAATTGAGACTGTGTCTGAAATTGAGACTACTCTCTCTGGAGTATCCGATTGGGGACGACTAAACCTAGTCCAATTCAACCCCACTAAGACACAAGTATGTGTATTCACCGCTAAGAAAACCCCATTCATTGTAGCGCCGCAATTCCTGGACACACCGCTTACCATCTCCTCGAGTATCGGGATCCTTGGTGTCGATATCTCCAGTGACGTCCAATATCGAAGTCATCTGCAGGACAAGGTTAAGTTGGCATCAAGAAAACTCGGAGTGCTCAACAGGGCGAAGCAGTACTTCACTGCGGGGCAGCAACTCCTTCTTTATAAAGCACAGGTCCGGCCTCACATGGAGTACTGCTGTCACCTTTTTGCTGGAGCACCTGCATACCAGCTTGACCCCTTCGACTCAGTGCAAAGACGGGCATTGAGGCTGGTTGACAATCCCATACTCACAGGTAGTGTGGAACCTCTTAGCCTTAGGAGGGATTTTGCCTCACTGTGTGTGTTCTACCGCCTATACAATGGTTTGTGCTCAGATGAATTGTTTGACATGATGCCCGTAGCTACATTCTATCATCGCACCTCTCGCCATAGGCAGGGAATTCATCCTCACACATTGCGACCTGAGACGGTGCGCACTGTGCGGTATGAAAGAAACTTCATCCCACGCACACTCAAGCTGTGGAATGACCTCCCTACTGCGGTTTTCCCAAGCGCCTACAATATGGGGTTCTTCAAGAGGGGCATCAGAAGGTTTCTTCATGGTCGGCAGCGCGAGTGTGACACCCCTGGTGTTGCATACGTCCATAGGCCACGGTAACCGTTTCCCATCAGGTGGGCCGTGTGCTTGTCTGCCAACTAAGTGGTATAAAAAAAAAAACTATGATTTTCGATCTCACGTAATAAGGGGCAAGTCTATTGCCGTCAAGCGGGCACTTAGTCATAGGCTGTTTAGCTGTTTGGTTGTGTTTATCTTCGGATGGAGAACAGCCTTATCCCTTAGGCGACTAAGGGACGACACCGACAGGAAGAGTTGGGGTGGCCCTACATTACTCCACCGGTAACAAACACGGTAATTGGTATGTTGGGGACTCTGTGGTCCCCACATCCGAGGAGAGGGCCAGATGACCCTGGGTCGGCCAGGGTGCGAGAGATATGCCTATTAACCTCACCTTTGACAACCAAAAACGACGCACAGACGTCGTGCGTTTTCGTCGGTTTGAGTCCGACATAACCTCTCCCACCGGCTCCAGTGGAGGGGTTATCCGTGGAGATTTTTCACAGGTAACAAAAGAAACAAGGTAATTGGTATTGTATATTGTCCTGACGGAGTCATTAATACTTTCCGAAAGTAAGTACACATTTAGAGTCAAAAATACTTAGTTTTGTATACCACTTAGGTGGCAGACAAGCACACGCCACCTGATAGAAAGTGGTTACCGTGGTCTACGGACGTGTGCAACGCCAGGGGAGTTATACTCGCGCTGCCAACCCTGTAAGCACAGAGAGTTTCTGTGCCGTCGATATAGAAGACAAAGCAGGACAAGACTTTGGTCTCTTCTCACATTCATCACACAATAACATTCTCTTGCTGTCTTCCTACTGACAGCACAAAGACTCCCCAGTAAGCTCTGGCTACCCTCCTCACTATCAGGAACATAACACGAGGTTATAATAGCCGCAGTATTCTGTATTTTGGAGGCACGTTCCCATTGGGACTGCTCAATTGAACGGACTACAATATGGAGTTCTACAAGAGGGGCATCAGAAGGTTTGTTCATGGTCACCTCTTGTGTTGCATACGTCCATAGGCCACGGTAACCGCTTCCCATCTGGTGGGCCGTGTGCTTTTCTGCCAACTAAGTGGTATAAAAAAAATACCGTCGTGTCTTACCTCCATAAAGCACATTTTGATCAAAGTGACTAGCTACAAACAATTAATAAAATTTTGAAAGAAAGAAAGAACCTAAGGAAGTATCTTTAATAACTTCTTATTTGGGTTTAGTTAAGGGATTTTAGAGCGTTCAACTATTGTCAAAAGGCACGGGTCCGATTACTACATTTCGAACCCACGGTAACCCTGGCCCCATACCACCGAGAAGTGCCTCTTAACTGTAGTAATACCAAAGAATAACAGTACACAGATATTAATAAATTGAATACAATCGATTAAAAAGGGCTCTCTCACCGCTAGTAGTGATTTTAAAATAAAACTATGTTCGGGAAATTTCAACTTTCGAACAAAGTAATCTGCAAAGCTTTTAATACAACAGTCTACCGTAATCCATTTTCAATGAACTACCTACCAAACTCTGCGAGCCTGGTAGCATAACCGGAATCGTAAAGAGTGGCGGTACAACGTAACACAATTCCGCGCGGATACTTTATCCGTGCAGGTTAAAAAAGAGTTGGCGAGGTGAACAAAAGAATCAACAACAAAAGTTGGGAAATACGCGAGTCAGGTGCGCGGATACGTTATGGAATGATATTGCGGCGGGAGGGAAAACCCCACGCAAATACAATCTACTCGCCGGCAGTGCTGGCTGGTTGTCATGTTCGTATTTTGAGATCTGGCAATTTAATTTGATATAATTTAAAAATGGAATGGAAATTGTCAGAGAGACGCGAGCTGTCAAGCTAGTCAATATTCAGGACTTTTGTATTTAGGGTACAATCTATGGCAGCGGTGATACTGGGATCATGATACATTTTTTTTTATACAACTTTGGTGGCAGACAAGTACACGGCACACCTGATGGAAAGTGGTTACCGTGACCTATAAAAGTGTGCTACACCAAGGGAGATACACTTGTACTGTCGACTCTGTAAGAACGTTGAGTTTCTGTGCCTTCAGAAAACACAATCAATCAACCAAGGACAGGCCCTTGGTCTTCCCACTGACAGCATTAAAACTCTCCAGTGAGCTCTGGCTACCCTACTTACCGCCGGGAACACAACACGAGGTCATTATAGCTGCAGTATTCTGTAGGGTGGAGGTACTTACCCAATCGGACTGCTCATTTGGGAAAGAGGATACCGTCGTGTCCTATGTCGTGACCTTACCGTCTACCGGGCTATTAGATGACATATCAGAGCCGAAATACCTAAGAAATTCAATCATAAAATCAAATCAAGATTGCGCCCAGTCGGTCATTTTGTGTTCCCTTGTAATAGCACCTGATTGGTCAAATGAAAATGCTAGCGTTGCGGAGATAGTGTCGTTTGTGAAGGTTAGATGGCAGTCACTTCTTGGAAAATATCGAAGTTCAGTTGCATCTCAGTTGGCGACCCTAACTGACTTGGAAAAAGGTTCAGAGAATGGTGTGGTTAGAGTAAGGTTAGAGAGAGGGGAGAGACTTTTCCTTGTTGACAGAAAAAAGGTATTGTTTTTATTCCGTCAAAGCGTTAACATTAATCTCTGTGTCTATATGAAGGCTAAGTGGGCCGTGTGCTTGTCGCCCACCTAAGTGGTATAAAAAAGACGCTTAATCTTCAACGCCGAGATCAGAGTGCTTATACAGTATACTTGAAATTCCAGGAGTAGCTTTCTTTTTAACGAATCTAAGCGTTGTAAATGGAGGTACTGGGTAAGAACTCTATACAATATTGCCATGTATACGCCATATATACGTATGCTCACGCCTATTTAATTTGGAGGTCGGCAGAGGCAACAGCCCGCCCTCTGCTTCTATATTTACATACTTCAAGAGATTCCTATACTTTCTTGTTACCAGTTCTTCGAACCTGCCTTTTTTTCAATATCATATTATAAATTTTCTTTGCCGAGTGGTTTCCGGCAGAGTAGAACTAGGGCCACCCCATATCTTCCCATGTCCCAGTGTCGTACAGGGCGACTAAGGGATAGGGCTGTTTAACATCAGACAAATATATACAACCCAGACTCAGCCTCAGATGCATGGGTCGAGTCAACAATAGTGTCCTGAATACGGCTATCGGCTCACCCCCAATTACGTGGGACCGAATACAATTTATAGGTGAAATGTTGGTGTCAATTCACCTCTGCCTAACTCTTCAGGGATAAAGGCGTGATTATATGTATGTATGTATATTATAAATTGTCTCACTGTATTTGTGGGCACGTAGAACAAAGTTGTTTATATATTATACATAGAAATGTTAAGTAATATAATATACAAATATATAATATAGAATTATCTTTAAATAATATGCATATATGTAGGTTCATTCAGTTCACCTTAGGTTCATGTTGAAACTTAAAATTTCTGTAACATGTATACAACATATAATCGCAAATAAAGACTTTGAATTTGACACTATAGAACCCGTATTACTAACTATGCTTAGTTTACGTCTAGATAGTGTAATGTAAAATGTTCTAGTAGAGCTTATGATAATTTAAATAGACAACCTGGCAAGGGTTTACCTAGGCGTACATATGTATGTCTTTCAGATCGAGCACCCTTAATTAGAGAGCATGTTTGAAAACTATAATGAAAGTAGAAGAAATTTAATGTGTATATCGGGATTATACTAAATAGAAATGTGATCTCTGCTTACCCCTAGAGGAAAGAGGCGTGACTGTACGTATGTATGTTGAGCGAGGGGGTGGTTAAGCCACAGTGAGCTGTGTTCGTGTTGATTAAAGCAAGGCAATATATCCTATACTTGTGACAGGAATGTTAAATACCAATTAATACTGTAACACATACGGCACGCCCATAAATGATTGAAAATTAAACATTAACGTTTTTATTGATCAATCATGGCAATACATTCATAATCAAATGAGTTGGAAACGTCACAATAACACGCAAGCCTTCAAAAGAACGAACATAAATCACGGCCCGAGGCCGTTGTACCCTGTGGAACAGGAAGCAGAGTCGATGCACCCCACGCACACACGCGCACCGCCCCGCGCGTCTCGTACTGCCTCACCGTCAGCCTTCCATGTGTGCGTGACACGGATACAGTAAACGCGGAAATATCACATTAACATACATTTTCCACTCACACTAACAAAACAAACATAGTGTAACAACACGTCTATAACCCACACATGCACAGAATTTTCTTTGATTATGTCCGTGTGTGAGTGCCGCCCTGTTCATACGGCTTTTGGGGGTGTGGCGTTGACGGAAGACGCTTTGAAGAGAACTGGGCGACTGTGCTTGTGTGGGTTTTGTGTGTTAGTGTGCGTGATTGAGCTGAGTAATGTATATACAGTGTGTATTTATTTTTGTTATACGTTGCAACGAAGAGTTAAAGTTTCGATGCATATATTGTTTGTGAAACTCGTTATTTTCAAATTGTGAAATTAGTAACAGTTATAATTGTAGAAGTATAATGTAGTCTCTGAATGTATGTCCTCTTTATATCGTAATTCATCCTACGGCGATGAGCTAAAAAGATCTCTTTGTACTCTGTCTGGGCATTAGAAGTTGCAATTTACGAAAGGCAATTTTTTTTCTTTAAGAGTAACTTGTGGTATTCAGTTCCTGTTCTAATATTCCTCTGGCAGTAGTTCTTTTTAGTCAGAATGGCTCCATTAAAATCTATCGTGTCCTGCTTATTCTATAGACTTTTGTAATATTTAGTGTACTAAATATTAGTAAGTAGTATGTCTTGTGTGCTTGTCCCTTTATGTATAAAGGGACTGGTATTTTCTCGTGAACCGTACAGTACATTCATCATCATCATCATTATTACTTTACAATTATATTAACTTGAAATAGGTGAGATCAGGCCTTGGTTAACTGCATAATACCAGGGCCTGAACAACCTGGCCAAACATCAGTCAATTAAAAGTAATAAACGCAACATAATAAACGGTAAAAAAATTCTATTATTGTTAGACTAATAATTTAAAAAGGAAATATAAATGGCAACACTTAAAATATACAGAATACTTTACCAGACTAAAGCATACGGCTGACGTGGAAATGCAGTCGGGAAATTTAGAGGTTGCGGCGTCGGTAATACAGCAGCCTGTGTGTGTCAGGGTGCGGTGTGCGCGTGTGTGTGTGTGCGTGGTTGTGTGCAGGGGTGGCAGGGCGGCGGAAGCGCAGGCTGCGGGGAGTGGAGGGGTGTGGGGCGAGCGTAGTGCGGCGCTAGCTCGACGCGCCCCCGTTCACGGCCAGGGGTCGCCGACCGCACCCCGGCTACGGCGTAACCTCGCTACGGCCCGTAGCTTCCTCTTTTGTTTTAATACCATGTGCTGTCTATGTAATTTGATTGTTACTTATTTAGGTCAAATAATTAATTTGAAATCAATTAATTGTCTTTATTTTATTGTGTTTGTTATACGATAACTTTTTTGGACTAATTTCTTTGTTTTAATAAAATGTATATGAAAATATTTGAATTGGAATTGAAAATTAGTGTACTATCAGAAGTTTATGCTTATTGAAATATATAAAGTTATCAGATTGTAAGATTAAAAATGTCATGATTTACTTGGTACTATTTTTATATACAAACATTTTTTCCCGTTATATGAAAATTAATACCAACAATCGCACTTAGTTCTGGTACTTTGAGGTAACTTTATACTTCAAGACCTGAGATAATTACAATTTTGATGTCCCCCCACTATGACTGATGAAAAGAAACCAAAGAAATTGGACATAGTGAACTTACAATCATAACCAGACTGAATCGCGATTGCATTCATTTACATTAATTGAATTGCAGCTAAAATTAAAATAATAGGGGTTTTTGACTATGCCCAGTACAATTTTATTGGTCTCACCAAACTGGGTGTAATTTTATTACATAAGATCTTTTAGTAATACTAAGCTTCATTTCATGAGACTTGTGAAACTTTCATTATCTTGTCTATTTTTTCCCTTTTTACTCATCATCATTTCCGTTTCCGGATGTATCTAAAGGCTTTCACCCCTGAGTCCGGAGTTAGCATACTCTTTCTTCAGATTTGATTTACCTTGCTTTATTTCGGGAGAGATTACTATCTGACTCCACGAGAAGGAAGTCTGCACCAGAGTCTCATACTTTAAAGAAGGGCGCTTGACAAACGAGTACCGTACCTACTTAATAGTTTACCCGCAGATATCAGAAATTAAACTAGAAAAGGAAAATTTGCTAAATTGCTTCGAGAGCATTTAATAAACCAACTGTAATTATGCAACTAAAATTATGCACTGTAATTATTTTTTTAAATATTCGTAATAGGTATATAATAATGTACGCATGCAAATATAGCAAAATCTGTTGTTCTGTTCCCACAATCAAACCGTGGAAACGGTTTTGTAGGGCCTTGTTTATATGTAAGATTTTATAAATATTCGTTAATAAAGATACATAATAAAAAAAAATATTAACAAATAAGCTGGACATCGCCTTACTTATATTTGGAGCCCAAGAACTTCAAAGATATAGAATAGAATAGGTCGACTACAAATTTCTCCTTATAACAGTCCTATAATGTAGGCAAAAGATAGATGCCGTATTATTAAATTAGGTTATAAGGAGTGCTTAGGCATTCGTACTAGGTGAACCCTGTATCTCGAATGCCCACACCTTCCTACAGATCTGCTGTGCAATTCTCCAAGTATACAGCGCCTAGCGCAGCGACGCCACTATATTGGAGGTACCCCATGCCACCAGATAAACCCTGTGCGTGTTTATTAGCCTTAAGTTAGTAATATTTAATAAAATCCTCAGGATTTGATTAATATGCCAATAAATAAATTTAAATTAGAAGTGAAAAAAACTTTAATGAGTAAAGGTTATTATAAAGTGGATGAGTATTTTAATGATATTAATGTTGAATAAGTATCTTGCTTGCTCGCACAAAATAAATTGTAAACTAAAGCAAATTAAAAAAAAAAAGAAAAATAATCTAGTTCTAATATAGTTCGCTGAGTTTCTTGCTGGTATCTTCTCAGTAGAACTAACCTACCGAACCAGCCAAATAATCTTTTTCCAATGGTTTATTTGTACATTATTTAATATTTTAATATTATTTCTTGACATACTCAATTGTAAAATTTTGACGTTCATATGTGCTCTTTGTGTGCCTAAACTGAATAAATGAAATTGATTCTTTGATAAGTGTGGCCTTTCCTTAAATAAGAAACCCATTAACAATGTTTTATTGATTATGATGTGTGAATATATTGTACTTGTGGTAAATAGGTGATCGGCTCGCTTTATGGTAAGCGGGCACCATTACCTTAGACGTTTACAAAACCAGAGATGTTTATATATTTATGTATTCTTTATTGTTCACTTATAAGGCATTTATGCAAATAAGTGAAATATTGTGTACAAAGGCGAGCTTAACTCAAGGTTGAGTTCTCTTCTAGTAAACCCGCGAGTGCACAAAGGAATTGCAATTCAATGAGAGACAAAGTCTTGTGTACATGTTAAGATTTAACACTTATAAAAGTTAAATATATGTGTATGTATATGTGTGTACATATATGTGTATATAGACATCATAGACCTACACACACATACACATACAAATACTTATACATATTCAGAATAAAGAATATAAATACATACATACATGTTTGTTATACATGTTATAAGACTTTTTAAGAGTATAATTATAATTACCAGTACTTCCGTACACCAATCCAGCTAAGATGAATTGCTAGTGTTAAGAGTAGGTTTCTATCAGTTGTACAGTTGTCAGAACTTGAACCTAGAACCTCTAGGTCTTAAGGTTGACTCCTTAACTACTAAGTGATCGAATAAGCCCAGCTCAGCCGAGTCCGTAGTTTTTAAAAAATCCATGGGAGGTTGTCCCAAAATTTTAGGCCCGAGGCAGGAAATTCTTCCCATCGGTACAGTATAAGCTAGTTAATTTCAATAATTTAATTAGCTTATATTATGAGTTTATGTAATTCACCTATTTATTATTTTGGCAATGGGAGAAAATTATAAATTATGTACAAATCATATTTAGACATTTTATCACATAGGAAATCAAAACGATTTGTGCGTATTGGCGGATATATCAACCTATAGTACCTATAGTATATAGTAGTGGAGGTCAGGTGGCAGTCGCTTCACGGAAAATATCGAAGTTCACCCGCATCTTAGTTAGACTAGAAAGCCGACCCCAACTGAGTTGGGAAAAGAGTCAGAGAATGATAAGTGGATATATCCACCGCGTAGCAGTGGCGCGTCGCTGTGCATCTAGTTGTTCGTTGATGGAAAGGGCTAGGAGGCATCAAGTTGTACAATTCCAGCGCCCACTCACTGAAAGTCATGGAACTTTATGTCGAAAGAAGCCTTTTCTCAACCACTGCATCGTTATTAATAAGCCTCTTAGCTCGTCCCTCTATCGTCTCCAGCGCTTTGCGGTGGTATTTTAATAAACCATCACACAGATGCGAGCAGTACGTACATACAAGATCATACTTGAGCTTAGTACAAGTTGAGCTACGGCAACGGGTACTTTTTAAACCTGTAATTGATTTCCATAGGTGGCGGGAACGGAATCACAATTCCATGCCGCTTCCCGGGCAGCCGGCCTTGAAAAAGTCAAGCTTTTAGTGGTTTTAAGTATTAGTTAATATTAGAATATACTTAGTAAATTCACTATAACCGAACAAAATAACACTATAAACATATTTTTGTTACACATCAGCTTTAGTTTGTATACTCATAGAATCCCTTGAGCATTGCATTTTCTAAACCTTTCTCAGTGTTATAAAGAAGCCTCTCTTGCGACATTTATTCATTATTTTTCATACTGCACACATAAATACACAGTAACATAACATTTATAAATAAAAGTGCTTCCATAAATTAAAACTGAACCTCCTGTTAATGTTCGTGTAAATTTTCTTTAAACGCCTGCAAACTGTACCAATGCGTTCTAAATCCACAACGCGCCTTAAACTTTCTGCTCGCCTAGTACAAGAAATATGCCGCCAGGAAAAAATTAAAGAGAAAAATCGCCAACAAGGGGGATATCCAAGGTTTTTTCTTACAATAAAATGCCGTAGGTTTAAAATTGGCTACGATTCAACGGTGACTGGGCTGACTTAATTAATGGGGTCCGATATATCACGACATGCCTTCAACGAGGGGCCGCTGCAGGGGACAAAGATATGAATTTCAAGCTTATTAAATGTGTTCAGGTGGAATGCTTGATTGAACGTTTAATATATTATTGTGTTAAATACAATATGATGTTGAATGAAAAGTTGTTTAACATTTTTGTTGCCCTAGTAACTTCTCACTCTTATTTTATATGCAGAGTGTCCACTGGCAAGTATTTGCCGCAATTTCTTGCAGAGTACTGTTTCTACTGACTATATTACCCTATATGCACGTTATAAATGACATTTACCCACAAAATAGCATGTATAATTTATCCAGGAACAATGAAATACGAAGATAAAACGCCTGGCAAGGCCACTGACTAGACTTGCCTACTTAGATCAAGTGTGTGATAAGTTTAGTTTAGTACACATCATCTACAACACAAGAAATGCCACATATATCGCAAAAATGAGAGCGCCATAGATCTCACTTGATGAACTTATTTCCTTAGTTCCAAAATTTTCCCGCCAATACACAATTCCGTCTGCATGCAAATTGAAATTTCATCATAACGCATAGAAATAATATTTTCGCAGCGTAACGGAGCGTACTGCATAATTACTGCAATTGAGATGCAGTAAAAATCAGGAAACAATCACGCAAACCGCGTCACTGTTACATAAGCGCGGGAGGGGGGTTACGCAAGCGGGTGCGCAGGGGCGGGGGTCGTAGCACGGGACGCAGGATCGATGCGCGGCCGTTCACCCGCCTGCAATGCGCCTCGCTTGCCGCACGCCTACAGTCGGCCCGCACACATCCGCCAGTGCTTTATGCCGCCCTGGTACTTTTTGCTAACGCTGGGTCGTTCGCTTTTCAGAAAAATGAGGAAATGACGTTTGATATACGAGGCCCCAGCATTTTTAGATGTTTTTATAGCTCCTGTTGTTATGCAAGGTTTTTACGTTAATTACTACATTTTTTGGTTGCACGTATAAGAGCCTATTACCGTGAACTAGGCATTTTTTGTTTGTGATTATTGTAAAATGCACAATGCCCTATCTCTTTGACGCCTTACACATTTCTGGGAATGAACTATGACATATTTATAATACATGTATATTATGAATATTGCATTGTCCCACAATTACATGTCAATTAATTAATTAATAATTGCATCTAACAAATAAAATTACAAAATACAATAATAATTATTATGTTTTCGTGACGAGGACCGATTTCATTAGCACGAATTACATAATGTTACAGTAGTACAATACTAATTACAGCATCCATTACAGGTAGGTGTTTAGTTACATTACTACATATATTAAATACAAAGGAGATATTGAATGCACAGTAAATGCGGGTAGTCATATTAACGATGCGATACATTCCTTCAAGACGGTGTATTCCTTTATTTTGTTAAGATGCACGCTATTGTTGGGGACTCCGTGGGTCTTTCCGTCCAAAAGAGACTGTTCTGGGCCAGTCGGGATGGGAGGGATATGTCTCACGTAATTTCACTTCCGACATCCTGCGGCTCACACAGTTGGCTTGCGTTTTAGTCGGTTCAAGTCCGACATAACTTCCCCCACTCGGAGGATATTGCGCACAAAATTTGTGTTATATTATATTATTACACTAAGTATCTTTAGTATTTTTAAATGAGTTCTGGTATCCTAATTTATAAGAATTTCCGCGGCTTGTATAACTACAAGACTAACTAAGCCAATTTGCACCTGCAATGAGTGGGTGCATGTCGGTATTGCGTTGACCCGTTATCGAACCCGGTACTTCTTCATCGTATGGTCGATTATTTAACCACTAAGTTAACGAAGCTTTAATATTTTTCATAGCACTATCATTTCATTGAATGCTGGTTGCATCATGCATTCGCCGTAGAGTCCGGGGTCCAGGGTATTATTAAATTAAATCAAGACTAAAAATTCATGCAGCAATTTTCTTGTATTAAATTATTTACGAAGCAAAATACACTCTGTTAAACTTCGATCAACGTATGAAGGTATCGAAGTAGCAATGCCTACGTGACGCCACGCTACGCCTTCTCCGTAGCGCGGCTACGAGCGTGCTACGAATATTTTATCCAATATCCCAATCGCGTGTTCGATATTTAAGATTCAATATTTCATTACAATAATTATTAATATTTTGCAATACTTATTTTATAAACATTTTTTTTTTATGAAAATTGTTTGTGTTGTGTGTTTGTTTCTGAAATTTTAATAAAAATATTCAATGATAGTGAACTTTACAGACACGCGTGGTGTGGATTAATTTTCTATTATTTTGTATTCGCGTCACGCTCGTGGACGTTCCGTATAATGATATACTCCATGAGACTGAAAGTTTGCGATAGAAATTGAATCATGAGGTTTGTTTACGTTTTTCTTAACGAGTTTTGCAAGGAATATTGATGAAATTTTTGGATGGATATTCCTTGCACCCAGGCCGATATTTCAATACTATCTATGACCGCGACTTCGTCCGCACGGACTTAGATCTGCTTTTTTGCGAGGAATCCTAATTCTTTATCTAAAATTTCTTTCGTTATGTTTCAAACCGTCTGTACCATGGTGGGTGTTCTGATGAGCTCTTCCAATTAGTCCCACCCTCCCCTTTCCTACACAGGACAACACGTGCAGGTCTTAGATGTCACCCGCACACGGTGCAGAACATCCGATCAACAACAAGAACCAAGCGGTTCGGTGACTCTTTCCTCTGTCGCACCATTAAGGCCTGGAATTCATTACCAGCTCACGTGTTTCCCTCTTCCTACAGTCCCGGTTAAGCGGGGCGTGGAAATGCATATGATGAGACCGCCAAGCTGAGTGTCACCATTGTCACACGGTATGTGTAGGTAATGGTGACCCTCTTTTCTGAGACTTTGCCTTCAGCTTACCATCAGGCAAGGCGAAGTCTAAATGACGTGTTCTATATATATATAAAAAAAAACAATCGTCACCTCCAAGATTACGAGTAGTCAGAAAGTTGGTGAAGATATTTGTTACTCAATCACGCTAACGGCCGAACAGATCTGGCTGAAATTTTGTACAGGGATAGACAGCCTGGAATAACACAGGTTTCATTTTTATTACGGAAAATATTCCCATGGGTTGTGGGAACGGAATCAAATTAAGCCGCGAGCATCAGCTAGTCTCTACATACATACATAGATAGATAACTCTTTATTGTACACCAATAGATTACAGTTAAACTTGTAGTTAGCGCATGCATACAGTTTAATGTATAATGGGCGGCCTTATCGTTGGAAGCGATTTTTTTTATACCACTTAGGTGGCAGACAAGCGCACGGCCCACCTGATGGAAAGTGGTTACCGTGGCCTATGGACGTGTGTAACACCAGAGAAGCAACACTCGCGCTGCCGATCCTGTAAGCACAGAGTTTCCGTGCCGTCAGTGTAGAGGACAAAGCAGAACAAGCCTTTAGTCATCCCACTGACAGCACAAATTCTCCAGTGAGCTCTGGCTACCCTACTCACCGCTGGGAACACAACATGAAGTTATTATAACCGCGGTACTCTGTAGGGCGGAGGTACTTCCCCAGTCGGACTGCTCAATTGGGCGGATATACCACCGTGTCCTACCTCCTCATAGATTTCTTTCAGGCAACCTTGGACACACATATACATATACTATTCTTCTCCCTTTTTATTCCAGGGTAGGCAAAGATAACACCACAATCAGTATCACCATCTGCTTCTATCTTTATAAACTACTAGCTTTCCGCCCGCGGCTTTTTTTTTCTTCTTTTTTTTCTTTTTTTCTTTACCCGCGAGGATCTCTTTTCTCCCGTTATACTCCACCGATTACAATTAAACAAACGTAAGATTTTAAGACTGACCAAGCCTATCTAATAAAAATACCGCATCGGAATCCGTACAGTAGTTTTTGCGTTCATCGTGAAAAAATATTTCCAATGTGTACAATTAAATAATAGTACTAGCTCTGCACCACCCAATGGTAGACTGGTAGAGAATGCCTAGGGCATTAAGTTCGCCAATGTACATCGTGCATAAATAATAAATAAATTTAAGTATCAGAGTAATCGGGATATTTACCATGTTGTATTGTTTTGAGTTTCCGATATTTTCAAGAGATTAGAGTTCCTTCGTGATCATGATGCTTGCAACAGCGACGAAATATCGGAAACTCTAAACAATGCAACATGGTAAATATCCCAATTACTTTGTTACTAATGTGAGTGACCATAATAGTTTAAATACCTATAATAGTCGAGACGCTGGAATTATGGGGTCCAACTGCCCGTAATTTTTTGTTTAGAGACATTTCTAAACGTTTAATTGACGCTACCCGTGACCAGAGGGCTGGTGTATTCCTTGCGCAAAGGATTGGTATTGCCGTTCAACGTGGCAATACCGCCTGCCTTCTGACCACCCTCCCGGTTGACATCGATGGGGACTAATTCTTTGATGCCTGAACCTGCTGGATTATCTACGTATATTCTGTACTGTTTTTGTATTTTAATTTACATATACAGTCAACGACAAAAGTAGCTTAACAAATTCCAATTTATTAATCACTGTGGCCCTAAAACCAGTCACTAGATACTTAATAAAACATTAAATATATTAACTTTGTCCTCTGGAGATCATGAAATGACTTATAGATGAATTGTTGATTCAAGTTTAAAAAAGGTTTGTAAATATTTTAGTGTTAATCTACTTATGTCGTTGTATTTATAGTGTTTGTAGTATATTAGTTTTTTTTTATACAACTTAGGTGGCAGACTAGCACACGGCCCACCTGATGGAAAGCGGTTACCGTGACCTATGAACGTGTGTAACACCAGTGGAGTCACATCCGTACTGCCGACCCTGTAAGAACAGAGATTTTATGTGCCCTCAGTGCAGAACACAAAATCAGACCAGCCTTTGGTCTTCCCACTGATAGCACAAAAACTTCACAATCTTCCAATAAGATTTACAAAGTAATGAGGTAGTGACTGGCAACTGAACACAATATATTCTAATAGAACTGTAATTTTTCCGATCGATGTGAAGGAGATAGACGATCGTAAAATGATGCGTGACTTCACAAGGATGGAGCAGATCGTAAATATACATTGTTGTTTGTATGTTTGGAAAACAAATAGAACAAATTAAGGATTTTTTTATATAGGACACGTTATGGTAAGCCATATGGTAAGGCAAAGTCGCAGAAAAGAGGGTCACCATTACTTACATATACTATGTGACAGTGTTGGCACTCAGCTTGACGGCCTCATTATATGCTTTATCACGCCCCGCTTAAAGGACCCGGGACTGTAGGAAGAAGGAAACACGTGAGCTGGTAATGAATTCCAGGCCTTAATGGTGCGTCAAAGGAGTCACCGTAGGTTCTTGATCGGATATTCTGCACCGTGTGCGGATTACATCTCAGCCCTGCACGTGTTGTCTTGTGTAGGAAAGGGAAGGGAGGGAGTAATTGGAAGAGCTTATCAGAACCTTCACCATGGTACAGACGGTAAAATACTGCCAAGAACGCAACATCTCTACGCATCTGCAAAGGCTTTAGAGTGTTCGTAATCTCGGAATTCCCAATAATGCGGACCGCATGTCGCTGCAACTAGTAAGTACTTTGCTGAGCCATCCCATATATTCGTCGTGGTCGTGGGTTCGATTCGATGTTCTTTTCAACACGAATAGGAAAGCTAAACATAGGTATTAATATCCTGTTTTCTTACTTAAGTAACAGAATGCTGCATTATAAATGCACACAGCATAGTTTAACTGACATAGTAACAAGAAGTGTTACTGTCTACTCTTTCTTACTTAATATTGTGTCTATTAATATAATTAATAAATATTGTACAACATTCTACACAACGCTATCTTGACCCATGGTAAGCATAGCTTAACCAGCTTGTGTTAAGGAATCCAGAATGCAGATAAGCTTATTTAGATACTTTTTTTACATATTATATATAGAAACACCCAGATCAATGGCAATATACATATTGTAACATTACTTAGTGTCTGTAATGGTGACCCTCTTTCCTGAGACTTTACCTTTAGCTTACCATCAGGCGAGGTGAAGTCAAGTTGGCGTGTCCTAGTTAAAAAAAAATATATTTAAACTGAGCAGGAATCGAACCTGCGCCTCCTGCGTAGCAGTCGAACGTTCTACCGCTATGCCACAGAAACCATCGAAATCTACCTATTATATAATATAATAGTATCTCGGAGGGCACGTGAAGCCGACGATCCTGGTTGCCATACGAATATCTATGGCAGTCACTGCGGGTAGTTGGAGAACTTAAAAGTCTGACTAGTCTAACTACAGAATTTCGATTTCACCGATTATGTAGGACCGATGGCAGTCGCTTTACGGAAAATATCGAAATTCAGCCGCATCACAGTCAGACTAGAAAGCCGACCCCAACTGAGTTGGGATAGGCTCAAAAAATGATGTGTCTATTGATATACATATGTGTCTATCTATCAATGTAATAGGCAGACTTCTCTAATTCGAACCCTCCTGATATCTCCATTAGCGAACTCTACGGATAAAAGCAACATCTATACGTCTATTGTACACCCATGGACCCCTCGTCAACATTCGGGCCTGTCTGCAGCAGAAACCAACACCGAAATAGCCACGTATAAAATGCAGTGTGTGCCTGACCTACCCCTATCGGCGGCGCAATGCGACGCGCACGGTATAGTGCGGTGGTATATCCCCAGACTTGTACACCGACACTAAATTATACACCACTGGGTGTATTGTGAGGTAGCGACTTCGATACTGTTGACTTAGGTAAATGCTGGTGGTGATCGATATGGCTGCTGTTTAATTGATTATCGTGGGGTAACCATTGGTTAATGTGATTGAAATTACTGTGTCTGTTTAGATTGTTGAGTAGTGGCAATTTTCTAAGTGATTTTTTCATTCGTTTGTTTTTTAAGGTTTAATTCCGAGGTTGACCTCAGACAGCAGCTGCATAATAATTTTGATAATTTCGTTTATTGTCATAATAAAAAGATGGGGGTCAGTTGTAATGATAAAATAATATATTATATTACATATGTGTTTATATTTGTTGACTCTTGAATGGAGGAAGTTAAATGTGACAAAGTAAGTGTGTAATCTCCTATTTAAAAGAAATAAAAACAAAACTGGTTTGTAAGTACATTACCATAAAATTTCGGGCGCCTTGGAGATACACATGCCTAGGATGATCAGCGGATATTGGAAACTTTTAATTTTCCGGTGGTGAGCTAAATGAAACCAAACTTTGAGGTTTAAGGTTTTATTGTCCACTCCAGTGTGCATTCAGAAATAGATCTAAGGACACATACCTATTATGTAATTAGCCTTAAATTTAATATTATAGTTTTAGAAACTATGTCAATATGATCTTACGTCACTAATGCATTTTTTGGTTATTTTGAAGTTTAGATTTAAAGTATATATTCGTTGCGGCTTCTCAATGGTACCGTTTATCCATTATGCAAAGAGAGGATACGTCACGTCATAAATGGTTCATAAAATACATTAGTTTCACAAACCGCTCATTTGTCTAAAACTATACATTTTTCACATACATTACTTGTTAAACTTGAATACAGATAAACGGTGCCATTGAAAAACCACAATGGATTTAAACAATAAACAAAATTATCATATTCAAGTCTATTTCTATGCTTTTCGAAGTTATGTGTGTATTTATCGCAGGTTTATAAGTGCCCGGTTAATGGCAATAGACTCGCTACCTATTGCATTGGGACCTGAACATAAACTGGCGAAATGTGGGTGCTAGCACCTCTGCCTACCCCATCGGGGATATAGGCATGAGTTTATTTCAGAGTTATTATAAGTCTATTTCATGGTGCGCTCTGCGTCTGCTGCTGCTGTCTGCGGTCGGCCTCGGAACCATACCTTTTCTAGTGTGTATACTGAACGATGTTATTCCAATTACCATGCTAATAATATTTAAACGGTATAGCTGTCTCGATATTTAAATATGTATTCTCAATCTTGTAATAACGGTGACGAAAGGTGTACAAGACCTCAGGACATTTGTGGTCCAAGACAATCTCATTTATTTGTTAGTTGTTGCACTTGCTAAGCAACGGATAAGACTCTGGCGCAGGTTTTCTTCTTGGGGTTGAGAGGTCAATCAGCCGACACAGCAGTCACTCCCTAAAAATAAGACATAATATTATACAGCTGAAGAGTTTGTTTGTTTGAACGTGGTAATCTTAGGAACTACTGGTTCGAATTGAAAAAATATTTTTGTATTGAATAGTCCGTTTATCAACGAAGGTTTTTTTTTTTATACAACTTAGGTGGCAGACAAGCACACGGCCCACCTGATGGAAAGTGGTTACCACAACCTATGAACGTGTGTACTTAAGGGAGCGCAACAATGATCGTAAAAGTTAATAAATGCGGCAGAATTCCATACATTATTTTGAAGACTCTAAATATTATTTATTGAATATCATTAATCATTAACTATAATATAATATACAAGAAAAAATGCAACTAGATTTAAAATAGAATACAAAACTAATCGAAATATACATTTGAAAACTAAAAAAATACTAATTATACAACGGTTCGGGTACCATTTCTGCCGAAGTCAAGTTGTGACCACGGGTGCTGCAACGCATCCGAAACGTCGGCAGAAATAGTAAGTTCCATGATTTAATCGTGAAAAGTTCAGAACCGTTGTGTAATCATGAATTCACACCGCGATAGTTTAAAAATTAAAAATTAGAAAGAAAGAGAGAAAGAAACATTTATTTAGTGCTAAGTGGTCACACATAAAGGAAATTACACAATAACATTACTTTTTATATTACTGGCTCAAAAGTGATATGATGTTTCAAAATATGCCAATGGCGAAACTGGGGCGAGTCAGCTAGTTAAATATACAAAACTATAACCTTTTAAACGATCTGTAGTTGATTATGTGCCCTTCACAAAAGTTGTCCAAGTCTAGACAGTCGGTGGTCTGCCACCAGACAGTCTGCAGTCTAGACGAGGGGTTGGTTCCAAGTGCATTTTTCTGTCTGGACCCCTCTTCCACATCAACGTATAAACGAACCCCATCGTTTATGCGTGTGCGTTATTTAATTTCAATACATTCGGTATGACGGAAATTTATCTTAAATAAGTAGTACTAAGGGTTCAGAATGGTATGGAGTAATATGAATTACATCCTACGACACTGATTGGATTTTTTGTAGAAAAGCTTTGCCCTTGACAGGGTATTTTCGTCTTTACAATGTATTAAGAGTTCATAAATGCGTGGAGATAATAATATTGGTAAGTATGACGCAGTAGGCAGCCTTTGTCTTTGATGTGTACATATTTGATTCGAAAGTGATTTTTTAGAAGCAATTAGCTCTTTAACTGTGAGGCTTCTCGTAGGTGGTTGGAGAGACTTACTAAACGTATTTAAAAGACTTTTATAAATAAAGCAAGACTAAATTTCTAAACAGAGCTTAGGGTTCTTTATAAAACTTATGGAATATAATTTGCACATGATAAAAGAAGTATGTGATCACGAATGTTTTTTATTTATTTTTTAGTTTTATTTCAAGGAAACCGTTGTTTTCTTTTGTTTCGTCTAGTACTGCCAAAGGATTTTCTTTTGTTAAATTATAAAATATAAAACCCATTTCAACCTTTTTTTTCAATCCAAGATGGCTGCTGTGGTACAAGGGTTGCAACTCCACAAACTTGAATTTAGTATATACTGACCCCACTCTTGATTTCTAAAAAAGAAAAATTGTATACTCTGACAAATACATAGGTCATAGGTCACGGTAACCACTTTTCATCAGGTGGGCTGTGTGCCTCTCTGCCACCTAGTTGTGTAAAAAAATATAATAAAAAAGCAAGCTAAGCCCAAAAAATGTGAGATTTCAATGGTATAATTTTTGTTTGCTAGCCAAGAATAGAAAATACTACTCCATTAGTTGCAATCTCTATGCTAAAATTGCAACGAAGATTAGTCTAATTAAAAAAATATGTAAAATGGAATCTATCATGTTGAAATGGAATCGAATTCCCAGTCAGTTATTTCGTTTAAATTAAACAGGTATTCTAAATTCTATCATAAAATTCGTACTAAGAACCTCCTCCATTAATTCCAATCAGATCAAAAGATTAATCCCAATGCGAATTTTGTAAATAGGTTGCCTTAAAACAATACCGATAAGACTTTTGTTTTATAGACAGTAATTTTTTTAAATACTTTAAGTACAAATAAAATCCTTGAAAACGAATATTTTTTTCGTTATTTTACTTTGTATAGAAGGCTCCAGAGGCTAAGACAAAGCACTGTTTTAGCAATTCTATTATGTAATTAACGCCTAATTAACATTACTTTGGTAGAAAGAAAAGTTTCTGCTTCCAATCTCTCCTTACAAGTTTAAGTAACTCGGTGATTTAATAACTTAATTGTTCGTAAACATATAATGGTGGCACTTCACATGGATATTTGTATTTTCGTATTTGACATAATATATGTGACAAACAATTACCATGTTTGGACAGTGTATTTGAGAAAGCATTGGCCTTATTGTCTATTTAACAAATATGGTATACAATATATTCACAATATATATATACACAATATATACAATAGAATTGGGTATTTTCCTGTAGTTCAAATAAATTATTTAACTGAGCTTAATAAATTAAAAATTACATCTGTTCTTATTTTATAGTTATTATTTATTTTTAATCAACCACCCAACCTATTATAGTAAATGATTTGACTATTGAATATTATGACGTCACCAAAAATTATTTCATACAAGTTTCCTTATAACTCACTGTTTTGACGTTTAGTAAAAAGTAGGCAATCAATTTGACTCAGTCAAATACACAATTGACAAGTTATCAATTTATTTTTAAATTCTGTACGGCCAATAGTATGTACATTTTAACAGTGGGAAAACACCTCTTTGAACTGAATATTTTTTTGTGAAGTAAATTATATTAAATTTGTGTGTAATTGCATGTTTCCATGTAAGTCAGATATTTTGTTAAATACAACAAACGCCCAATAGTAAACATTAATAACCATGTGAAGCACAGAGTAAGTAATATACTAATGTGATATGCGACCATAAGCTGTACAATACTTATGTATGTAATTGCTTTTCGATTAACTGATACACCGACACAGAGTTTAAACCTGGTGGTGGTTTAGACTCTGTGTCGGTGTAAGCATTACATACATAAGTATTATACAGCTTGTGGTGGTACATCACATGGCTATTAGTGTTTAACTTGAAGTTTAATAAATGTACACGTATTATGAGAATTTTTCTAAATATTACCTGGTTTAGTTTGAGAGGCTGAAATTGAGTTTGAAAGTTTATATGAGATATTGTCAATCTTAAAGGATAGCATGAAATATAACTTTATTGTTTTTGAATAGTACTAACTAGTAATCAAAAATTACTAGTATTTCCGCAAACCGCTCCATATTACTTGTACGAGGTGGGGGTTCAAGCCGTCAATGGGGTCGATTCCTGTATTTTATACGGTTGGTATTTAAAATGTGCTCGCTTGACGGTAACAGATTCGCACCATATTAAGTGGGATCAAAAATACCTAATACATTTTTATACCACTTAGGTGGCAAGCACTCGGACTACCGGATGGAAAGAAGGTACCGTGGCTTATAGACGTGTGGAACACCAGCGCACAGTATATTATTTTGCCTCAGTAGCGGTCATCCCCTTCTTTTTATGTTTTATGATGGACAACAACCAAACTAAATATGTAGTAAAACTCCTAAATTTTTATCTCGCATGGTTTCAGAGAAATTGGGAAAATCGAGAAAAGTCCATAGAAACCATAGAAATCATTAATCTCCGTTGTTATTCGTTATTTTATCATAGATTTTTTATTATATGATACTGTTATAATTTAGGCATTGATTTATAAAAAAAAAGTGAAATAAGCTTTTCTAATTTAGGGAGAATATTTTTTTTTTCAATTTTTTTAAATTATTTTTTTTAAGAAGTATCCTTGGATTGTCGCATGTTTTTTTAATACCAAATTGTTAACTGCAGTTATTACTACTACCACAAAAAAAATTAGACACTACGAGCTTAGGACAGCTGCGATATTCAGTTTTCAAGTTTTTAGTTAGGGTTGTCTCTTAAGTCTATGGTATAGTTCAGTTGTCATTATATTATTTTTTATTTGTTATTATTTTGAATCAAAACTGATAGCCTCTGAGACGTGGCGTGGTAGTGAACGCTGCTGCTATGCAGGAGACGCAGGTTCGATCCCCGCTTGGTGCAAATATTTATATGCATAAACATTGGGTATTTTCATTGGTCTGGTCCCGGTTTCCAAACGAACATCTACATTACGGGTAGTTGGAGCCCTAATAAGTCCTCAACTAGTGAATTGGCAGTCGCTTCACGGAAAATATCGAAGTTATCGAGGCATAGTATATTATTTTGCCTCAGTAGCGGCCATCCTCTTCTTTTTATGTTTTAAGATGGATAACAACCAAACTAAATTTATAGTAAAACTCCTGAATTTATATCTCAGTGACTTTGTGTTTCAGAGAAATTGTGGAAATCGAAAAAAAAAACATAAAAACCATTAATCTCCGTTGTTATTCGTTCTTATTCATGGATTTTTTTTATATGATACTGTTATAATTTAGGTACCGATTTATAAAAAAAATGTGAAATAATCTTGTCTAATTTTGGGAGAATATTTTTTTTTTCAATTATTTCATTTATTTTTTAAAGACGTTTGTCCGTCGCGTGTTTTTTTAAAACCAAATTGTTAACTGCAGTTATAACTACTGCCACAAAAAAAATTAAATGCTACGAGCTTAGGACAGCTGCGATATTCAGTTATTAAGTGTTTAGTAAGGGTTGTCTCTCAAGTCTATGGTATAGTTCAGCAAAGAAACATCAAAATCACGTAATAATTAGTTGAATTATGACGTAAAAACAAATAAAAGCACAAATTTTAACGAAGAACCTTTTTAAAACCAGTCAGGAAGCTTCTTTTTAGTATTAATTTTTTACAGACTGGATGATCAAAGTATCAAAATATAGTGAAAACCTGCCGCCAACCTTGGTTATCTGGCCCAAGATTTATGAAATTTATGTTGATCTGACAATGCAGTTTATGTGCCCTCGTTGTCGGAAATTATTAATAGTTCATTTGTGGTCAACTCCACCTCTGCAAATTGGACATCTTACTCAGAGGGGTAATACTGAACATTATCAGTTGTCACTTCTAATAAAGAAAGAACTTTAGGGGGTAAAGGCATCTTTTGTTTGCGACGTTTGTTGTGGGATAATGAATATGGGTCGGATATTCGAGTCCACGGTGAAATAAATCAGTGATAGTGGTTTTCCGATCTAACTTGCGCGTATGATGGTCACGATCTTAACGCCAAAATTTGTTTCTAGATTCCCCGGCTTGCTCTGACAACATACCTATTGGTAAAGAGCTGGAATCAATTATTTGTCTACCGTGAATTAATATTTTGTGTAATGTAACAGACATATAATACCAATTATATGTTTGCACAGAAGTAATACTACTAATATATATATATATATATATATATATATATATAATAATAGTACTAAGTACATAAAGTAATATGTACCTACATACTATGTACCTACATATAGTTTTAGCAGTAAAATCTGTTACCGCCTTCATCGCGTGGAGGTACTCCCAGGTTATGTGATTATTAACACGTTGCCATCCGCGACTGACAAACATACATATTATGTCTGAAACGTCTTACAAACTTTAAACGAAAATTAAAGAGTTCCGCAATACCTTAGGTTCAAAATAGGGCTGTATCACTAAATCATGCTAAAAATTTAAGCCAGTCTAACTCTATCTCAAACGTTCCGTCAATTTAAATATTATAAATTTCGGATCTCTATAATTTTTTTGTGACAACCCTATTTCCATAGAAAATTTAAAAAAACTTAGAAACGTCATACCTCAGCTGTCCTACAACAAAAATAAACGAAAGTTTGTATAAAGGAAGCCACATTACTGGAGTATATTTTGCCAGCAAAAAAGCATGCGACAATCTTCTAGAAAATTTATAATTTTTATTTTTCTGAAATTTGAAAAAAAAAAATTTTTTCTTATTTCAGGATAGTTACAGACTTGTGATTTTTACACTCAATTACTTATATATTCCTCCATTATTTGGTAATTTTAACTAATATAAATTTTCATTATATCGCGCTAAATTTGTAAAAATCTTTTTGTCAAAGTTCAATGACCTTTCAGAAGAAGCTATATGTTTAAAAAACCAAGCAATATTTTCATTCTGGTGTATCATATAATGCTGTAATACGATTATATCTATCGAAATTGGCTATAAAAGGAGGATGTCCGCTACTGAGGCAAAATAATACACTGTGCAGCGGTATCACACTTGTATTGCCAAACCTGTAAGAGCAGAGAGTTGTCAGTCAGTATTTAAGTATGTTTATCCGTATTCTAGATTCCATAACACAAGCTAGTAAAACTATGCTTACCATGGGTCTAGATAGCGTTGTGTAAAAATGTTGTAGAATATATTATATTATTATTGGTCACTTTTCTGTGTGACTCACTCCTTATAACGTGGGACCAAAAATCATAGTGATTTGCAGGCGTGAATATTTTATGTATTACAAGTTGAAGGAATCAAAATTACTTGTATTCCTGCCAACCCCTTCAGCTAGATTGTTTGTGTTAGGGAATAGGTTGACGTCGGTATTGTAATAGTCAGGATTCGTACTCGAAATTTCTTGATTTAGACGACTAATAAAGGATATTACAAACATGTGTATAAAAGATACGCGCGAAAAATATAACCTTTCTTGGCAGTGGAGGAAAAATTGGATTCTATTTGTCTTCTGTACGATTTGACCCGCGTGCAGTCAGGACGAGATGCTAGTATTTGATACAAAACGTACTAAACTAGCGAAGGTACCAGGCTACCAGAAAGTGTGAAGAGCAATAAACTTCCAATAATAATAGTGTCGGTACCTAAGGCATGCACGATCATAAATCGTTATTAAGCCCAGCTATGTGCATTGCACACTTACTTTTAGATACGGTTGTAGATACTCGGAAGTGGCTGCAGGTCGTTGCACATCCCGGCCAACGTAACAGGGAGGGATTGGGGGCACCTCCTCACCTCCCACCCGGGCAATTACCCCTCGGTTCATTATCAAAGTTCACTAGTACGGTGCACACATATAAGTGGTTGATATTGACTATATCGCGTTGCATACAAGCGTCTCAGCATGACCATGTTGTCTAGACCCCCGATGTCTGTACAAACCCAAAGGCTTTGAAGCTAGCGGCTGAATTTTGCAGGTCTGGGTGACTGGCTGGTTGTGTTGGGGGTGTCGAACCACGCCGATGTTTTACGGAAACAGTCGAACCCCGGGCGGGAGTTTTGACTTGACAGCTCGCCCGGAAATTCTGCAGCGAGGAAATGCGCCACAAATAGTGTTACGCGACTAATTGATTAATTTTCGACTTAATCCCTATTGGAATAAAGGTTACAGTAACAATAGATACTATTTTGTTTTAGAGATGCTTTATGTCTGCAGTATTGTTAACAATGGGGAACATGCTACAATTTTAAAGAATTGATTGTTTTATTTTAATCAAATAAATTTATATCAGTTCCTAATTCTAACGAATTGGCAAGTGAAGCAAGATTTTTTTTTATTTTACTTAGTTTAGATCAATGACTTCTATGTTTAAAAGTACCTATACTTTTAGACTAGCCATACGGAAAAAAGGTTGGTTTCGCGAAAGCCCGATAATAGACCGTAGTATAGTTAACAATAAACAACTTTTTGTTGCCGTTATATAGGTGATTACAAAATGGTACAATATGACTATTGCAGTTAGATGTCAAACTTCATTTCCGAATTTATCTAATTTTCGCGTCCCGTTTCAAATTCGAAATTCAAAATTTATTGCCGCCTTTTTGTTATAGTAGCAACGGTTTTAGTTCTCGCATCAATTTACCGAAGAGCTTTAATAAAAAATATAGTTAATATGTAATGATATTCTCAGTGTCATATTTTTATATTATTTGGAAATAGAATAAACTTGGCTCAAAAATATGAGAAGTGGCGGGTTGCTATGACGATCGACAGTGACGCTACGCACAAGGGCGTTCTTACAAAATATATTACCAGGAGAGCAAAATTAACATGTAGGTGGTTTACCATCTTTCACTACACGATTGACTTGATTGGCATTCAGTTTCGAATATTTTTAATCATTTTGTATCTTTGTAACTGTCATATAGAAATTACAAACGCTGTAAGACTATAGGGATAGGTGTCAAAATTCAATAACTTCTTTACTTTCTGCATTCCATTCACACAATTCGAAATTCAAAATTCCAACCTCTTCCAAGAGTCACACGAATTTGAACACTCAGCTTGATGCCAATACATAAATAATTATCATTGAGTACTCTGTGAATCATCCAGAATACTTACAGGAACAGAACCTTTTAGAGCTTAATGAAAATTTTGCAATCAAACTAATTCGACGAGCCACCGGGGTGATGGGTCGGGTTGTTCGTCGTGGATTTCCGCTTCACTCCTATGGGTACGATACATGGTGATGTAATCATATAATACTAGCAAATAAAATTTGCGACTTCTCCTTCGAATTTAAAAAGTTAACAATCATTTGTATAAGTATTTGTAACCCTATCACTATCCCGTTTATGAAAATAATAATATATGTATATCCAATAAAAATCAATCACTTAGCCCATTGGGGTCTTTTGCCTACCATATTCTGTCTATTCCGCTTATCCAGGTTGTCAGAGAAACACTTAGATACTACAAATCTTCATGTTAATGTTGTTCACCATTGTATTAGAGTCTTTGGGTATTGTAGTTAAAATATATGTTTTTAAAAGAATATTAGAAAGGAAATTACTAATATTCCCTATAACTCCTCCAACTAAGCTAAATTGCTTAATTTAAGAATGGGTTCACGTAGGTAGTGTAATGGCCAGGTTTCGAACGCGGGACATATCAATCGTAAGGCCGACTCCTTAGATACTAAGCTACCGCGCGCCTCCCCGTTTCCGGGGTCGAGTTGGAGACTCAGTAGTCCCCACACCCGAGAAGAGGGCCAGATCGTGAGAGATGGCCCTGGGTCGGCCGGGGTGCGAGGAATATGCCTGTCAACCTCACCTTCGGCAACCAAAACGACCCACAGGCGGCGTACGTTTTAGTCGGTTCGAGTCCGACATAACCTCCTCAACCGGCTCCGGTGGGGGATATCCGTGGGGATTTTGCGCACGTAAAATAAAAGCTACCGACGCTCATCTAAGCGACATTTGTGTGAACTTATTAAACTAAGAATGGTAAAAGGATAGTCAATTATTTGACAATAAAGAAAAATGACATTACAATTGTTAATTTCATACAAGTTTCCTTAGAACTTACCATTTTGACTGAAATTTTAAAGCATTTAGTATGCTAACTATTCACTTAGTCTAAAAAACAATACATTCTAGGGAAAAGTGAAAAGAAAATATATGAACTGGTAAAGAATTCCAGGTCTTAGTGGTGCGGCAAAGCAAAAAATCACCGATCGGTTTGGTTCTTGATCGGATACTCTGCACCATGTGCAGGTGACATCTAACCTCTGCACGTGTTATTGTGTGTAGGAAAGGGGAGGGTGGGACTAATTGGAAGAGGGGGATGGGAACATTCACCACGGTAGGGCCCCATACATATAACATCATCTAATATCACAGTAAATAAGTCCATCTTAACGATAGTACTAATGGGCGGCGCTGACAGCATTTATATCGTCTAAAAACGTTTACAAAGTGATTGTAATGTCCCCTTTGGAGCGTTCGGAAAGAATACTAATGTTTGAACTATTAAGGGCTGGACTGTGCGTCTGATGGCTGGTACCGAGGGGCAGTAATTTATTGGCCGTTAATTAACAAGTGTTTAAACATCATGCGTGTCTAATTTGTGGGGATTTTATAGCGTGTGTGTGTGTGGTCTCGTTGTAAGTGTCTGTAACACTTTTGCACGTTTTTGTAGTGTCTATTACACTTCTACATATTAGTAGTGTCTATTTATTACACTTTTGCAAGTTTGTAGTGTTTTTTAATAGTTTTTATTTCAGTTTAACATTTTAGGAAAACTTACAGTTAAAATATAACAGTAGGTGAAAATCAGTAACATTTTAAAAGCCATTTACAAGATTTCACCGATAACATGTCGTTTAAATTTGAGGATATTACGGCAGTGTTGCTTTATATTTATATTTTGAGAGAGGTAGGACACGGCGATAATTCCGCCCAATTGAGCAGTCCGACTGGGGAAGTACAGAATACCGCGGCTATAATAACTTCGTGTTGTGTTTCCAGCGGTGAGTAGGGTAGCCAGAGCTCACTGGAGAATTTGTGCCGTCAGTGGGAAAACTGGGCTTGTCCTGCTTTGTCTTCTACACTGACGGCACGGAAACTCTGTACTTACAGGGTTGGCAGCGTGACTGTGACTCCTCTGGTGTTACAAACTATGGCCACGGTAACTACTTTCCATCACGTGGGCCGTGTGCTTGTCTTCCACCTTATTTGTATAAAAAAAAAAATAGATGTGCCACTTAGGTGCCAGACGTTTTTCTGGCCCACGTGATGGAAAGCGCTTACTATGAACGTGTGAAACACCAGAGGCGACACACTTGTGCTACCGACCCTGTACAAATGGCAACCAGTACCGACTGCTTTTCATATTCTCTGAGGCATCAAAGGGCCTCAATATCTTAAGAATGATCACCCATCTTAAGATCGACCTGGTTAGTATTGCTTAACCTTGCAATATGTTGATAATTAAATGAAATTCACGAATATATATATCGTTATAAACATAAACAACACAAAATTTGACACCAGCAACCATCCCGACTATTAATTAATTACCCTAACTGCCTACCAGGAGCCCAGACAGAGGGTGGAGGCTGCTATTATGACGATGTATTGATGGGATGATCTGTATGTAGACGATGTATAGTGCATGCCCAGACAGACGCCGGCAAAGGGGAAATTAAATTACGTCCCGTATTACTTTTTGAAGCTTTTGATGTTTGAAAAGGGCCTTTGAACGAAGGGTACTAGGAATGGAGAATTAACAAGTAAATGAACTGTTTTGTTTACTTTGAAAATTTGACATGTGAGTATGGATTTTGGCAATATTATCAGCAGTCCTAATTTTCCAACTTTTATAAACCCACCATGTTCCTATTTTTCCGCATTATTATATTTTTAACCGACTTCCAAAAAGGAAAAGGAAAGAAAAAGAGGTTCTCAAAAATAATAGCCAGCAGTTCTAACTACTGACACTTAGTTTTTTTTAACTATACGTCTCTAAACTGGTCCGTATGGTAGATGTGTAGTTTGAAGAATGATTTTTGGAAAGAAGAATCTTACTGTTATATTATATTCAGCACTTTTCTCTTGTTCTGCTTTCACACATATCACAATGATGATCTGGCCCTATTCGATCGATTCTACTAAAGTAAAATCACTGTCATACCATGGCATTATATTTTAGACTTATATTATATATACGCTTTAAGTCCAAAATTATACTTTTTCTTTACTCTTTACGTGTTTCCTTCTTCCTACAGTCCGGGGGCATCAATAGCATCTGATGAGGCCGCCAAGCTGAGTGCCACCATTGTAGCACTTAGTGTCTGTAATGGTGACCCTCTTTCCTGAGACTTTATGACAGGCGATGTGAGGTCAAGTGGGCGTGTCCTATTTAAAAAAAAATAGTTTAAATATTGAACTTTAAGCGACTTCCTTTAAAGTCTAATATTAAATGGATTTTTAGCAGTGTTCATGTTATGACAGTGGATATGCTTTAGCAGAATCCAGACCCTGAAGATTGCTGTTGGTGCACAAGACTTGACGGCCTCATTAGATTCACTTTCAAATGAAACAATGAAACCTGTTGATAAAGATTTCCAAGTTTTTATGGTGCGGCAAAGATATACTTGGGGTCTTGTAAGCCAGTACACTTGCTGATTAATGATATTCTCCAAATCGCTACCGCAATTGCTCTCCCATAAAATTAGACAAACAGACCCAGATCCTGATTCTTGGTTCTGTTTAATTAAAGAAATACCCACACGGTCCCACGTAATAGGGGGTGAGTCTATTGTCGTCTTCCAGGCACTATTGTTGATTCACGCCATTCATCCGAGGCTGAGTCTGGACTGTATATATCTGTCTGATGTTAATCAGCCCTATCCCTTAGTCGTCTTGGACGACACCGCATGGGAAGAGATGGGGTGGTCCAAATTCTACTCTGCCGGGAACCACGCGGCTTCTGCGCCTTGTTGCAAGCAAATACATACCGACTTTTGTGGTGACAAATCTTTTCCTACCACAATTGTACGTGTATTTAATATTCGTAGTGGAAGTTTTAAAACGTCTGTCGAATTCAGAACATCCTACCTCTTTCGGTAGACATTTCAAGCGTCGCTTGAATAAATAGGAAATATGATTAAAAAGCATGTGCCATTGCACCAGACGCAGCGAGCTCTGAACAAAAAATATAGGTACTGGCGTATACAATAGGTGGGAGCGAGAGGGAAGGATGCAGGCTCGCACCCCCACCGCGTAGATAGCGAGTGATATCTATTCGCACTAAGGAGACCATTATTATAGGCGTCTAGGAATAATCCTTTAATAAAAATATACGGAATACCTATGTTTAAACGCAAAAAGCATGCGTATACCCATTATTCTCAGTGACAGCGAGTCGTAACGTAAGAAGACGGTGAATTACTATTGGTTATAATAGAAGAGAGAAATGGGTAGAACAACTTAAATTGCGTTGGCTTTTACGAATGTACACTGTTTCGAAACCGTTGGTCACTCAGAATAAGAGGCATCTTGAGGGCAATTCGGTAGCAAACGGTGACAAACAACAGACGAGAGCAGACATGGGTCTGGGAAAGCAGAATCAGTTCGACGGCACGGCTATGCGATGACAAAGATGGGGATACCGTGGTCCACACACCTGAGGTGGGCCATCTCAAAGCCGTAGATGAACGAGGATCAGCCATGTGAGGGAATTGGTTTATCAGGTTATCTTACACCCCAGTAATTGAGACCCGACGAGACGGCGTGGAGTGTATTTTTAATTTGTACGATTTCGATATAACGTAACCACCCTGATTAGCAGGCGCTGCTGGGGATTTCGAATTGTGTGGTGTGAGGTAGGACATGACGGTATTTTTATTTTTTATATGTAGAACACGTCAATTGAGCAGTCCGATTGTGGAAGTACCTTCGCCCTACAGAATACTGCGGCCATAATAATCTCGTGTTGTGTTCCCGGCGATGAGTAGGGTAGCCAGAGCTCACTGGAGAGTTTTTATGCTGTCAGCGGGAATACCTCAGGCTTGAACTGGTTTGTCTTCTACACTGAGGCTGAAAACTGTACTTAGGTACGGGGTCGACAGTGTTATTGTAACTCCCCTGGTATTGCACACTTCCATAGTCCACGGTATCACGGTATCATATCAGGAGGGCCGTGTGCTTGTTTAACACCTAAGTGGTAAAATTACGTCATATTTTACCATTGGTCATCATCATCATCACAGCGTTAGTTTCAAAACTATTTCAGAATAATTCCGATCCAAGCATGGCCACCCTAATGCCCAGGGTTGCAAGCTGGCGTGCATCCGGCCATCACCATGACTACCGCCGCTCGCCGCACTTCTAACACAGCTATACTTGTGTGGTAAGTAGGTACCCAGCGGTACTAGGCGAGCAATACATAGGCAGAAGTATCACTCTCTTGGTAATATTAGATCATCTAAGAGATTTCTTGGAAGCGTGAAATTCAATAACTGACTCTGTTGCCTGTGCTTCTTGAGAATTGAATATTATAACTTATAAGGCCAATATGAATATTCTGAACGTTAAAGTAGAATTGTACACCAATTTACATTCCATATTGTAATGATATTGAATAGGATTTCACCGCTAGAATCTATTCAACTAAACTGAAATTCATTGTGATAAACATAACACAGTTTATTTTTAATTGATCTCGGTTCCATTGTGATATTCGACAAGGCAAAAACACAATCAAAACTTCCGTTATACTCGGAGCTTGATAATGTCATATTCTACCCGGGGATTGGATGAGGACTCCGTGGTCCCCACACCCGAAGAGGGCCAGCTTGAAAGAGAAGGCTCTCCGCTCTTGGGTGTGAGGAATATGCCTCCGGCAATCTATCTTCGGCAACTTACGAGCCTCAGACGACGTGCGTTTTAGTATTATTATTATTATTATTATGACAAATATAATTATAACTAAGAACTTTTGCTGAATGTCTCTGTACTGTGTAATGTGACATTGAAATTAAATATTATACTGACATATAATTATGACTATGTAACTTTGCTAAATGTATTGTAGAATGTATTCACATTGAAATTAAATATTATACTGACATATTAATGATAAATCTACCAAGCATATTTAGTATTATATACTTAAATTGTATAGATATGGTTGGATGACTACTTTCTTTATATTGACCGATAGCCCACTCATATTGTCTAAGAATTAAAGGGAATAAGAATATAACATTATTGTAATACTCTAAAAGTATAACTTAAGTAAAACAATTAAGTAAGAAAGTAAATAAAGAATAAGAACTCTTCCTCTCTCCAAATACTATGCTGAGCCCGACAGGGTCCATAATTGTAACCTTTTTCATACTGAACAACTGTATATATTATGGCACATTATGGAACGCAATAAATAAATAAATAAATAGTCGGTTCGAGTCCGACATAACCTCTCCCACTTGCTGGTTGGGAGTTTATCCGGGGGGATTTTCCGCACGATAAAAATAAAAAAAAGATAATGTCATTTTTTAATATATTCTAGGATATGTTCTACACAGCGCTATCCAAATATTCCAACGAAGCTTTCATTATGGGTTCTAAAATGCGAGTAGCCAAAGAACTCACTCTATATACTTTTTTTTTTGTAAATTATAACCGTTATACTTAAGGTATTGAGTTGGTTCCTTGGGTCAGGCAAATTGGCAACAGTTGACAAAATAATAGAGGATTTAATTAACTTAACTTTTTGAAAAGAAAACAGTCACATGTTCTGTCGATAACGAATTCCAAATACTATAATTGAACATTGTGAAGAACAGGCATTACATAAACGAACAACAGTTAGCGAAATATAAATTGTAAAATACCTCTGCCCAACTCTTTAAAAATAAAACAGCTACATATGTTCCAAAGGTAACAAATTCCAAATACAATTTCTAAACATTGCTGAGAGCAGGCAATGTAAAGAAATACAATACACGTGTTAATTTTGTGGTGTACATCGAACACAATCTCGTCAATATGTAACAAGCTCAATCAAAACCAAACAATATTGAGAACTGCTATATCCTTTGTTATTCCAAACTTTCTATGCATCGGCTGCATAGAGGAAGGGAGGCCAACATGCTTTGACTTGGGGTAGGTCTGGCACGCCAACGTTAAGAGCCGTCGAGACAGCCCGCCGACCTATACAAGCTGCAATTACCTCTAACACAACACATTTAACGCTAACAACAGTATACACTGCTGGCGATTGTACGAAAATCAAACAGTCACGTATAGAAACGCGGTAATGAATAGCGTTCGGTGAAATTACAGTATTTTCTGATGTGTTTTCTAGTGAAGGTAGTGCAGCCAAATTATCGGACTTCCCGAAGAAAATAAACCCAGGAGGCTAGTTACTCACGCGTTGCGGCGCTCGATACGTTCGCTTTGTAGAAATTGTACGTGTTGTTATACCTACTAGGGGTTATTACGCCCTGGTACTTATAATTTATGTCAGGATTAGTAAGTTAATATAAAAATCTGCTTTATCTGCAGTTTTTTATCATAGTAGGTATTTTAATGAATAGTGTAGTCGGTGGTAGCATGTTGATTAAGGACTCGGTCTTACGATTGAGAGTTCCGGGTTTGAATTTCCGGTTATTACTCTACCGACGTGAACACTACTAACACATGCATTAGGGATTAAAGCTTAATATTTCGGTTACTAGCTGAATTAACACCCACATTTCACCAATCATTGAATGCGGTCCCACGTAATAGGAGGTGAGTCTATTGTCGTTTTCCGGGCACTATTGTTGACTCAAGCCATGCTTCTGAGGCTGAGCATGGGCTATATATATCTGTCTGATGTATGTGAAAAGTTCTAAATACCATAAAAGATAAATTTTCGAGTCCCTTGTCATGTCTAGACAATATAAATTGTATAATGGCCAGAGAATTACAATATGTCTGCGTAAAATATCTATTACTGCGTGACGTCAGTAAAGGGGATAGTTCCCAGTTCTGTGTATACAACATACCCAGTTTGGTCGGTCATTTGCTGATTTTGCATTATTTTACACTAAAAGTTTTGTGTCTACATATGATATGTTACCACAGCGTTACTATGTTTCGAGGATACCATTTTCGATGGTAGTTATTTATCTCTTCGCAATTTATGAACATAATTTTTGTCTTAAGATGTGGGTCGACATAATTAAAAAAAAGAATCTCGAATTTTTTAAACAAAGTTAGCCAATTGGGTGCTTATCCAGACCTTCGAGGAACGAGCTGCAAATTAACCTCAGTTGCAAGCTTCCGAGCTAACCTCAGATGCAAGTTTCAGATATATGACGGATGAGGTTCTGATGCAAGCTTGCATATATAATATTTGTGATATGCACGCAAAATAAGTGTCTTGAAAAGTCTTGCTATTCTTTAATTTTTCTTAGGTTTCAGAAAGTAAGTATCTGGCTCCCAGGTTAGTGTTTCATGCCAACCCAACAAGGGAGACAGAGGTGTATTATTACACGTATTTTACTAGCTACGATGTTACACTAGCGAGCAGGTGGCCGAGTGTACTGCCGTCACTCTGTCATGTGCTATGTGTAAACTATCTGATGGAGAACAGCCCTATCCCTTAGGCGCTTTCTACGACACCCACGGGAAGAAATATAGTGACCGTATTCTGCTCTTCCAACGAATTAAACACGTTTATATCCTATCAAAATCCAGCCTTAGACTATAAATATAGGAGATAGGACACGACGGTATTTCCGTTTCAATTGAGCAGTCCGACTAGGGAATTACCTCCACCCTATAGAATACCACGGCTATAATAACCTCGTGTTGTGTTCGCGGCGGTGAGTAGGGTAGCCACAGCTCACAGGAGAGATTTTGTGTTGTCAGTGGGAAGACGATTTGTGTTCTGCATTGACGGCACAGAAAATTTCTGTACTTACAGGTTCGGCAGCACGGATGTAACTCCACTCTAGTGTTGCACACGTTTATGTGACCTATAAACCACTTTCCATGTGGGCCATGTGCTTGTCTGGCACCTAAGTTGAATAAAAAATAATAAAAAATCTTCTCGAATGCATTATCGAAGTTTAATTCCTAAAGCGACAAAGCTGATCATGATTAACTATTTACGTTCTATCGGACGTTTGATTGCCGGCGGCCATTACTGTTCAGACGCGGTACTGTCGACCAGCGGGCCCGTCTGCGGCGGTCACTTCCAATATTGAATTGAAGGGGAGAGTCTCACGTTCACCGAAGGGGTCATTTTAATCACGTCAGTGATTAAAGTTACCCTTTTCGCTACTGTTGAGGACATGTTCGAACAGGCCCTTTGTTTTTTTTACGCGCTCAAAATCACCACGTCGTTTTAGGTTGCCGAAGGTGAGGTTAACAGGCATATCCGTCGCACCCCGGCCGACCCAGTGCCATTTCTCTCGATCTGGCCCTCTCCTCAGGTGTGGGGACCACAGAGTCCCCAACTCGTTCCCGGAAATGGGGAGGCGCAGGAGGCGCGCCGCCGCCGCGGCCTGCTTCTGCCAGGGTGACAGGCAGCTCCACCTGTCACCCCCAAGCCTGCGCTCATGGGGTGCGGAGGTCATTCATCGGTTCGAACAGGCCCTCGATTCTACTAAAGCAAAACCACTGTCACACCACAGACATAGCAAAAAAGGCATTAAATTATGGACTTTATTTCTATCCTCTTAAAGTCCAAAATTAAATGAATAGAGTTTCAATATACTTTTTTGTTCACTCTGCAAAGAGCCTTTTAATTATAGACTTTAAGTACAATGCTTTAAAGTATAAAATTAAATGATTTTTTTAGCAGTGTCCCTGGTTTGACAGTGGTTTAGCAGAATCAGGGCCCTGTACTTATAAGTGTAAATTAGCAACCGCAATTATAATATTCCCTCTAACCCCTAAGCTAAATTGCTTGTGCTAGGTATTGGTTCACGTCGGTAGTATAATGGCCAGCGAACCCGGGACCCCTCAATCGTAAGGCCGACTACTTAACAACTAAGCCACAGACGCTTCGTGGTTCTTCTCCATCTGAGCGTCCAGTCGCATCCAACGGTGATACCAGCCAGGTGTCTGCTCTCCTGCACCTTTAGTGATTTGTTTTAACTTTTCTCGGCGCCTGCACCAGAGCTCGTCCGTTAACAAGTACTTTTTTATCTAGAACACCTCAATTTGTCTTCACCTCGCCTGATGGTATGCTATAGGCAAAATCTCAGGCAAGAGGGTCACCAGTACAGACACGTACCATGTTACAATGTTGGGTACATGGTAAGGTTTCGGCTTGCAGGTGAGGTCTTAAAGATGTGTCTATTAATACATCATAAATATTCTACAACATTCCACACAACGCTATCTAGACCAATGGTAGGCATAGCTTAACTAGCTTGTGTTATTTAATCTAAAAAGCGGATAAACATGCTTAGATACTTTTTTTGCAAGTACATATTATACATAGAAACACCCAGACCAACGCAAATGTACATATCATACATGCAAATATTTGCACTGAGCGGGAATCGAACCCACGCCCCCTGAGAAGCAGTCGAACGTTCTACCACTACGCCACAGAGACCCCACGGCCACAAAGGATCCTAATCGTCCAATTTCTTCTTACCGTTCTAAAATCAAAATGTATTCCTATTTAACCAGGAACCACGACACAATTTTTATTCTAAACCGCTTATCTCTTAGATAATTACTTGTAGAAATTATTGTCTAGAAGCTATAATTACTAACGTATTTTTTTCCGGTTTCGTACAATATATTTACATAATGTACATGGAAGTTTTCTAAGTTAAAATATAAAAACAATAACGTAATTGATAAAGATGAATCTATAATCATAATAATAAAATTTCACAAATACTTGCAAACCCTTGAGGATGCCGAAAGGCGAAACCGGTCAGGCCTAATAAATATTAAAAATAATGTGGAAAAGTACAAGTGAGTTTCTCAATATGTGTAATACTTGCAAAAACTAACAAATACTGCCAAAAGCCTCCAAATCAAGAACCTTTGCCATGACTAACACAATATGTATATCAGTGAGGGAGTAAGAGTGACGTCATACAGTCTGAACCGGCATAAAAGCTGCACTATTACCGCACCAGACCGAAACAGATCGAAACTGCACGCCAGACGACCCGACATACCTATAAAACTAGCTATAAGTAACTCAGACTACGCCTCATCGAGACTTTTTAATAATCGCCCCTTTGAAAGGGGGAGATTTGAAATGTAAGGTTTCGATTATTAATTTAGTAGATAGGTTTTGTGAATTGTTGTCCTTTTGATGTTTTAATTTTTTATTCACGAATAACTTGAATACTTATCTTTGTTGCGTTGGTAATTGAAAAAAATGATAGAAGTTTCTCGTTGTACAAGAGAAAGAAGCCTTTTCGGTAATTTGTTTGAGTATCAATTTACATCGTTAATTGAAATATTAATTTGTTAGCATTGGTTTTTTTTATACCACTTAGTTGGTAGACAAGCACACGGCCCACCTGATGGAAGGTGGTTACCGTGGCCTATGGACGTTTGTAACACCAGAGAAGTCACAGTCGCGCTGCCTACCCTGTAAGTACAGAGTTTCTGAGCCGTCAGTAGAAGACAAATCAGGACTAGCCTTTAGTCTTCCCACTGACAGCCCAAATTCTCCAGTGAGCTCTTGCTACCCTACTCACCGCTGGAAACACAACACGAAGTTATTATAGCCGCGGTATTCTGTAGGGTCGTGTCAGTCGAACTGCTCAATTGGGCGGAAATACCGCCGTGTCCTACCTCCGTCAATTGCCTATTTTATGGTGATCAAACTTTAATTAAACGAGTTTAATAGGATTTTGTATGTTCCCACGATTGTGTTTGATGCTCACGACTGCATTCTATCATCGCACCTCTTGCCATAGGCGGGAAGTCCACCTCCTCACATTGCGACTTGAAACAGTACGCATAGTTACTCGTAGATTAATAGGAACTTCATTCTCTGCACGCTTAAGCTATGGAATGAACTCCCTGCCATGGTTTTCCTAAACGACTACGGTATGGGGTTATTCATGAACGAAAGAAAGAAAGAAAAATAGGTATTGTCCCATACATATTAACATTACACTTAACTAAAAGGAGTGAAAATATCGATCGTAAATAATAATGATTTCTTACAAGGACGGTAGCGTAGGGTTGTGACGCCTCTGGTGTTGCACACGTTTATAGGCCACGGTAACCACTTTCCATCAGGTGACCCGCTTGCCTGTTTGCCTGCCACCTAAGATGGTATAGAAAAAAAAATAACTTACCTTATCCTTGTTTTACCGGAAGAAACAGAGATATGATTACATTTTATAAACCTCTGACACAGGCCTTCTTTTTGGAGTTGGGTTTACTACCATGACTTTACTGCAGCCATCTTTATCGCTCCCATAAATGCCAAAAGTTCTGTGATGTCTACAAAAACACAAGAATTATCATTATTTTAATTAACATTAACTGCTTATCGTTTTCATTAGAATTCATTACACAAGACGTTTCTAGAAAATATCTCTAAGCTTTAATTTGTAGTAGTAATCAATAAACACAGGTACCAGGCATGCATAAGTATAGGGAGCACACCTGTGTGTGTGTGGGACGCCATACGCCTCCTACAGAATGATTGGATTGGATGAGGGTGCAATACTGTATCGGAAATTTGTAGGGAATTTACAGTGTTTGAAATGTTGCCGGGTAATTTGTACGCGTTTATGTGCACCTAGTATAAATGGATGAATTTTTATACTTGTGCTGCAGTGACTTCAAACAACACAAATACGATAATCTAGTCAGTCATTGAGCTGCTGTTGACACAATGACGTTAAAAAGCGACTCGTTTAATAGCTTGGTTAACAGAGACTAGCCAAAGGGTCCCTCTAAAACCAGCCTAAAATCCCTCTAAAAGTTCACAAATAAGTCATTTTTAACTTAAATATTTTATTTTAGTTTCAAGTGGCACAAATTCCTACCTTAACCTAAAGAGAGTTTTAATTAACCAAAAGTATGTAAATAAGAGCAGTAACTGAACAATTCATTGAACTATGCACAAAAGTTGAAGTGGAATTGTGAGGTTAACAGATCAGAGATAAGTTAAAAAAGCCAAAGTCAAAATCTTTATTCGTTGAATATGGTACAAAATGGTGTTAGGTACATAGTCAGTTCAGATCTCATATTCTGCCAAACCTATTTATGAAGAGGTCCACAAGGCAAAAGAGGCTACGCCAAAGTCTTGTCGGTGTAAGCAAGTGTACCTATCGCTGGTTGTTTCCGAAGGGGGGCCCAGTCCATAAAATCTGTCACCTGTGATTATCGTATTAATTCAGTAGACAAAAGTTAAAACTCAATTATACGAACGCAGACAGAACACAATATTCTACCTAACATGTTCTTTATAGATCCTTTTAATTACACCTGTGTCGTCGACTTCTGTTTTCGAGGTCAAAAAGGGAGTGTTTTGTATTGGACTTGCGTTTTGCATGCATCCTCATTTTCCTCGAAACTAATAATGGGTAAAACAGATTTTGATGAATGATATAATTTAGAAACTAATGAACAAACTAGTCTATATACTCGTAAATATCTGTAGTTAGTAGCGCTGTTAGATCGATAAATTTGATCCTAAAAACTTTTTCACTGTTCACCGCCAATACTCCAGTTCCTCCGGGATCATTGTGCTTGCAACAGCGCCGAAATATCGGAAACTCAGACCAATACAACATGATAACACAACAGAACAATACAAATGTAATGTATACATAGTTAAACAGTATAAAATTTAAAATGTGTATTTTTTATGTATTGTGAATTATCTAGTGATAACTAAACTTAAAAAAAATATCTGGACTCTTGTAATTTCGAACATGAACGAGTAATGTGGATGAGTGAACCATAGCGATATGGGTAAAGTAAATATTGACTATTCTCATTTTCGAAGTTCTAGTCTGTTCAATATTATTAGAATATAAGGCTATAAATTCAGGCCTGGGAATGACGGATGGATCCGCCTGTCACCCTTGCAGAAGCACTCGCGCGCCTCCTCATTTCCGGGGACGAGTTGGGTACTCTGTGGTCCCCACACCCGAGAAGAGGGCCAGATCGAGAGGGATACCCTGGGTATCCTGGGGTGCGAGGGATATGCCTGTCAACCTTACCTTCAGCAACCAAAAACGACCCACAGGCGTCGTGCGTTTTGGTCGGTTCGAGTTCGACATAACCTCTTCCACCCGCTCCGGTGAGGGGTTTCCGTGGGGATTTAGCGTACGTAAAAAGAAAGAACGAACGAAAAAGAGAACTCCTCAATTAATTCTATAAATTAAATTGTATTGAGACTATTTGTGTTGTCTTAGTAGTTTCATTTTTGCACAGTTTCTTGACGTCTCAGACCAGGTCCTCGATTTTGCTAAAGCAAAACTACTGTCTTACTACGGCCACTGTTAAAAAATTCATTTAATTTTAGACTTTAAAGCAATGGGATTAAAGTTCAATGTCTGTCTGTATGTTAGCTTTCACACTTAAACCACTGAACTGATCACGATGAAATTTGGTCCAGACAGATACAGATTAGACCTTGGAAAACGACATAGGCTATGTTTGATCGTGATAACCGACATCACCGCGGGGAACAGCTAGTGTTCTGTTGAGCTCTTCCAACTAATATCACCCTCTCCTCTCCTTACACAGGACAACACGTGCAGGGCTCAGATTTCACCCGCACACTGTGCAGAATATACGAGCAAGAACCAAGCGGTTCGGAGACTCTTTTCTTTGACGCACCACCAAGACCTGGAATTCATTACCAGCTCACGTGTTTCGTTCTTCCAACAGTCCCGGGTCCTTTAAGCGGGGCGTGAAAAAGCATCTGATGAGGCCGTCAATCTGTGTGTCACCATTGTAACATTACATAGTGTCTGTAATGGTAACCCTCTTTCCGGAGACAGCTAGCTACCATCAGGGGAGGTGAAGTAAAATTGGCGTGTCCTAAAATAAAAAAAATGTCGTAGTATTTTTTTAATAATAATTTATTAGTGGCAGCCGTCCTACGGTACAAAACGGAACAAAACAAATCCGAATGCAGCCGTCAGAGCGTCAGGCGTTTTCACAGTTCTTTTGTGTCTGCCCGTCTGGCCTGCCTAATGGCCACCGGGTTTAGTCGCGTTTTATTTCCAAAGTCCTTTAAATTACAAATTCCAGATGAAAGGATTCCTAATTGTTTAATATACCTGTGTCTGGAAAGTTCCTAGCCTATAAATGTATTATTCGATTTTCAATACTAATATTATAAATCGATTTAGATAGGAAAAATTTAACCGGTTCAGGTGGGGTTTGAATAATCAAACTAAATGATTTAATATTGCATTCAATTAAATCAAATTCATTTATTGTTTATTACAGGTAATAGTAAATGTTGTCAATTACATAATTATGTAGGTATCACTGTAGAATGTCTGATAAAATTATGAATCACATTAAACTTTAATTACTTATTATATTATAATATTATAATAAATTTAATTCAATATCATAAATACGAAAGTAACTTTCCGTGTGCTCAATTGTACATACCTTTGATTATTATTAACCTAACTAAACTAAACCTTCTAACCTAAAAAAAACCTAAGCCACTGAACCAATTTTGATGACCTTGTTCCTGCACACAGTCATAATCATTATCTTCTCGTTGGTTCGCTTTCTATTATTTACTTCTCCATTTCGTGCAGAAGAGGTCAAGAGGGCCGCCCTAATAGTGAGACCGACCGCAAGCATTTTTTTATCTAGGAAACGCCAACTAGGTTTCATCTTGCCTGATAGTAAGCTAAAGCCAAAGTCTCATGAAATAGGGTCACCATTACAGACACTAAGTAATATTACAATGGTGGCACTCAGCTTGACGGCCTCATCAGATGCTTTTTCACGCTCCGCTTAAAGGACCCGGTACTGTAGGAAGAAGGAAACACGTGAACCAGCTCAATTAATTTTCTACGACGTCACGCCAACACTTCTTGGGTTCGTTCCTGCTTTATGAGTCTCTTGCTTGCTCGCACAAAATAAATTGTGAACTAAAGCAAATTTAAAAAAGAAAAATTATCTAGTTCTAATATAGTTCACTAATTTTCTTGCTGGTATCTTCTCAGTAGAACCAACCTACCGAACCAGGGAAAGAATCATTTTCCAATGGTTTATTTTTACATTATTTAATATTTTTATATTATTTCTTGACATAATTGTAATATTTTAACATTCATATGTGCTCTTTATGTGCCTAAACTAGAAAAATTAAATTGATTCTTTGATTGATTCTAATATTATTTATGTAGCAATCCATAATTCTAGTACATGAATGTTGACCCAATTATTTTTTTTCTGTTTATTTTGTTCTCTTAAAGAGCAAGAGAGGAGACGTATAAATCTCTCTGAATAATATAAGTGCTTAGTAATTAAAAATAATTGCTCCGAATACCGAGAGTAAATTTATTCAAGCGCCGGGGAGTACCGATGTTATTTGAAGTGGTAACTGTTCACAAATTAGGCATCACGCTGTGTTGCGCGTCGAGTCGCGCCCGCCGAGGGTGGAACTAAGTCGCTGGAAATTTATATACGCGTCTAAGGTTATTTTGACTAGTAGACCGTTCAGGCTTCGTTCGGGAAAAATATATAATATACTATAGCGCTACTCGGCAGTACCAGGTGCATTATTATCATAGCAGCAGTAATTCCCCCTTCTTTTTTAATGATATTATGCTTGCAATTTAGAGCCTAAACAGTGGTGAGAGGGTCCCTGTAACCCGATTCCTGACAGCTTCCCTTTGCAGAGATGGTAGAGATGTTTTAACAAATTAGATTGAGATAAGAACTTTTTAGCATCGGCTTCCCTCATGGAACCTTTTCAACCCTTACCACAGGAGCCCAAGGTCCACTTCCCAACGCTGTTTCCGATGTGGATTAGATTGGATTTTATGGAAAATACTGCTGTATGACCTCTTAACCCTGTTCTAGAGCTTCATCCTTCATTCATGATCCATTTTTCTACGATAATATACCCGAACCCTTTGTGAACCATTTGACTCAAATATCACCGGTTTACAAATAAAAATTATACTACTTAGGTGGCAAACTGAAGCACATGGCCCATCCGATGAAAAGTGGTTACCAGCGTGGCCTATGGGTGTGTATAATTTTAGGGGAGTCACACTCCTGTTGTTGACCATGTAAGAACAGAGATGTTCTGTGCAGTCAGTGCAGAAGACAAGCAGGACAAGCCTTTGATCTTCTCAATGACAGCACAAAATCTGGAGAGTGTATAGTGCGCTTTCGGTTTAACGATTTTTTATTTTCTCAAAGAACTTACATTGTTTACTTAAAAGAGAAACTTATTACATTAACTAGCGACCCGCCCCGGCTTCGCACGGGTGCAATGCTGATACTAAATACACTACAGTACCACCGCAAACGCTAAGTCCCGCTATTTTTAAATCTGTAATATCTTCGAAAATATTTTTTAAATCATATGCTGTAAAGCGCCATATAGGTCTACGTGGTAATCATGATATTGAATTGTAGCTTATATGACACGTTTGTCGGTTTACCATAGCAGTGCCATCTATTGATTATTTACTCAATCCAGTCGAAAAGTATCGACATCTGTTAGAATCTTTTGGAGTTAACAGATAATTGTGACTGTCAATTAATTATAGACCAATAATTTGCAATAAAATAAAATTGCGACTATAATTAAAGATCTAAGCTATCCTATCTCTTAAGTTGGACCGGACTGCTCACGGTGTGCCAATTTATTTTAAAATCGGTTAAGTAGTTTAGGAGTCCATCGCGGACAAACACCGTGACAGGAGATTTATATATATTAAGAAGATTACATTTAACAAAATGTTCGAATTCAGCATTCCATTATAACTAATGTTAGTAGATAAGTATTATAGCTACTTTCGTGAGTAGGTACATACCTGAAACCATCGTCACTTATTTCAACAAATTAAAAAAAAAACAGAAAAGTCGATTCTGAATAAATAGGTAAGCAGTTTAATTAAATATATGTTATCTCTAGTATTTGAGTTCGTAATCTATTTTTAAAAATAGGTATTGATGCAGATTCTTTGACATGTTTCGGTAATTTATTACAATACATGGTCTAACTCCATAATGTTTGATATTTTTCTAGCCATAAGAAGTCCTGACTAGGGGTACCTCTAAGTTGTTTTTACGACGAGCATGATACCTATGACTTTTTTGTTGGAATGTGGTTTGTGAATGAATATTAGTGGTCATTATTTTCCGAATGATCATGCATTATCTATATATATAAAAGAAAGTCGTGTCAGTTACACTATTTATAACTCAAGAACGGCCATACCGATTTGGTTGAAATTTGACGGGGATGTAGCTTAAAACCAGGAGACGGACATAGGATACTTTTCATCCCGATTAACTTTGTTCCCGTGTAACGTGATAAAAAACCACAAAGAGAATACCAGTCGCTATAAAACACGCTATATAACAAAAACGCATCTGACTTGGAATAACAAAACGCAAATGACAGCTAAACGTAATTTATCTATGGTTAAGTATGAGTGGGTTTATTATAGGATGTAGACATTCGCTAAAAACAGATTTTACAAAACTCCTCCCCTAAGAGGGTAAAACGGATTTACACGTACGCAGTCGCGGGCGACCGCTAGTTACTATATAAAAGAGATATCTGTTGATATATCTTGTCAAGAACAATCAAGGTGAACCTAGACAGGTTTGCACTCTTGTCCTTACGTGATTACTTTCGCGACACTCGAAACCCCCGCCAGACGGAGACTGCCTCATTTCGTAAGCCGTAAATAGCGCCAATAAACTTGACATTTAAGATTTTTCACGCACTATAAAGTTACAACAAAAGCTACTATTTCACCGTTCACCCCCTGCGTCGCAGTCTATATGGAGAAAAAATTCTAATTCCAACGTCTTCATTCCTTTAGGTTATGAGAGTACAGTTTTACTCCGTGAGATTGCGAAACGTATGGTTTTTTATTTATATCACTTAGGTGGCAGACACGCACACGGCCCACCTGATGGAAAGTGGTTACCGCGGCCTAAGAACGTGTATAACAACAGGAAAGCCACACTCGCGCTGTCGACCCTGTAAGTACAGAGTCTCTGTGCCGTCATTGTAGAGGACAAAGCAGGACAAGCCTTTAGTCATTCCACTGACAGCTCAAATTCTCCAGTGAGCTCTGGCTACCCTACTCACCGCTGGGAACACAACACGAAATTATTATAACCGCGGTATTCTGTAGGGTGGAGGTACTTCCCCAGGCGGACTGCTCAATTGGCCGGAAATACCGCCGTGTCCTACCTCGTCGACTGTCGACGCTTCTCGTGACCTCTTTTTAGGTCAGAGAATAAGCGTTGGCATACAACGTGGCAATGCTGCCAGTCTTCTGGGAACGCTACCACTGTGTGCTGTGTGGGGTGTTAATTCACCTATGCCTAACCCTCCGGGGATAAAGGCGTGATTATATGTATGTATGTATGTTCAAATTAGCGAGACTCGATCGCGCACCCCCTGTGTAGCAGTTGAATTCCGTACGCCACAGAGATTAAAACAATGACATTTACAAATGTAAAACGTAGTAAAATATTCATAAATTATTAGATACTAAATTGAATACAATAAAACTAAAATAACTATTATACAAACTTATAGCTAAAAATAATTAAAATGCGTCGTGAAATTCTTCCGCATCGCATACTTATTTTTCACAGAAGCACGCAGACCAACGCAAATTTATATATTCATGTTACAAATATACTGTTTAACATCAGACAGATATATACAGCCCAGACTCAACATCAGATGCAAGGCTCGAGTCAACAATATTGCCCGGGAGACGGCAATAGGCTCACCCCCTATTACGTGGGACCGAATTCAATGATTGCTGAAATGTGGGTGCTAGCACCTCTGCCTACCCCTTCGGGGATATGGACGTGATTATATGTATGTGTATGTAATTAACAGAAACCTTAAAACGGTTCTAGAAAGTCCCGTTGATCACAGTCCCGGGGCCGGGACTCAAACCCCAAACAATTATTAATGGGCACAGGAAGGGCCGACAGATGTTTATCTTAAATGGAACCTTGGCTGTTTGTTCATTAACTTGGATATATGAGGTCGAAAGAGGGTAGTAGGGTCTTATCATTAGTTGGATAAAAAGCGGGGGCTCTCTCTTTTTACCACAATGTGGAACCGAAAAAGGAAGGTTATGTGTTTAACCTGTATTTATGAATATTTTAGAACGTTAAACGTAACGCTTTCTAGTCCCAAAGTAGGTATGGCTAAACTAACTTATAATATAGGTTCTGGAATATGGAATACTGTTAGTACCTAAGTATATACATTGTAAATCCTCATTCCAGGTTGGTAATATTTTTTTTTATATATAGAGCACGTCAACTAGACTTCGCCTTGCCTCATGGTAAGCTGAAGGCAAAATCTCAGAAAACAGGGTCACCATTACCTACACATACCGTGTGATAATGGTGACACTCAGCTTGACGGTCTCATCATATGCTTTTTCACGCCCCGCTTAAAGGACCCGGGACTGTAGGAAGAGGGAAACACGTGAGCTTGTAGTGAATTACAGGACTTAATGTTGCGACAGAGGAAAGAGTCACCGAACCGCTTGGTTCTTGATCAGATGTTCTGCACGGTGTGCGGGTGATATCTAAGACCTGCACGTGTTGTCCTGTGTAGGAAAGGGGAGGGTGGGACTAATTGGAAGAGCTCATCAGAACACTTGTAACAATACCTCATTTGTCCAGTTCTAATAACTGGCTGAGGAACTATGAGGGAACAGATGAACTTACATACTACGTAACCTGTGAAAAAATCACAACCCTCCTTTTGCTTTGCCGCTGTCGGGTAAAAAATTATAATTCAAAGTTTGCGTTCGTTGATCTTTCCATCCTAAAAATATTTAGCTTGGAGGTATTAATATCGAACGTTTACTCCGAGAGGCTATGTTGCTACGGCACTGTCCCAGAGGGTGAACAGTTCTAACAGGGAGGAACTGATCGATGTACACCCTTCTTGAATATCACTTGTCCGCGCTGTTTACTTAAAATATGTTTCTATTTTTTTTATTTCAAATCATTGTTTTTGTATCAAATTGTTAAATATGCTCAGATGTATGCATATATAGAAGCATGCATCTGAGGCTGTTTATCTGTCTGATGCAAAAAAAAAAATTACGCTTTCAATATTAGTGCTTATAGAGTATAGTGACTTCTTCCTAATTGCTGTCTTAATAACATAACATAAACTCACGCCTGTATCCCCGAAGGGATAGGCAGAAATGCTAGCACCCACATTTCGTCAGTTTATGTTTAGGTCCCAATGTAATAGGTGGCGAGCCTATTGCCATTAACCGGGAACTTATGAACCTGTGATAAATACACCCATAACTTCGAAAAGCATCAAAAAGTTATTGGTGTGTGCCATGGTAAAACCTGGGATCGAACCCGAGACCTCGTCTCAGCAGTCCATTACCCATGCCACTAGGCTACCGCGGCTGTCTTAGAGGTCAAAAAAATCTTACAATCACTGGACTAACTTAATGTTATTGTTACAAAAATACAAAGATATAATTACACTAACAAGACCATTATTATCAGGCAAGTTTAATGTTTAATTAGTGTAGAAAATAAGATAGAATCATAGAAGTTTTTTATGTCACTTGAGTGGTAGACAAACATCCAGCCCACCTGATAGAAAATAGTTATTGTGGCCTATGGACGTATGCAACACAAAGGGCGTCACACTCGTGCTGATGGCCTTATAGAAACTTTCCAAAGCCCTTCTTGAACACTAAAAACAGAACCACCCAAACTAACACAATTAGATATGCATACTATGTTAGCTGAATACAAATTTCTACAAAGTGGGGATCGAACCCGCAACTCAAGGCATCGAAGATGGGGACGAGTTGGGGACTCTGTAGTCTCCACACCCGAGAAGAGGGCCAGATCGTGAGAGATGGCCCTGGGTCGGCCGGGGTGCGAGGGATATGCCTGTCAACCTCACCTTCGGCAACCAAAGCGACCCACAGGCGGCGTGCGTTTTAGTCGGTTCGAGTCCGACATAACCTCCTCCACCGGCTCCGGTGAGGAGGTATACGTGGGGATTTTGCGCACGTAAAAAAAAAAGGCATCAAAGATGATTGCTCTAACGCTACGCCACTCAGTTCATCAGATAATTACAGTAAGTAATTTTAATATTTAAATTTAACAATTTAATATTCCTATTCATTATAACGGATTAGATATCATGTCTCTTACCTATTGGGGTATGCAGAGAAGACATCTTTCTTCTCGCTACGATCCTAGCAAACATCTTTCTTCTAAATTTGTAAATGCTTTGCTCATTTCAATCTTTTGCGTGGAACACGAGGTTAGAATTTGGTAAAAACGTAGTGGAGACAGTTACAATTAATGAATACATAATTTTGACAGCGTTTCTAAAAGACAATATTTAATTAATTTAATAAAAATTATATATAGGAACACCCAGATCAATAAATAAATATTTCACAACATTCCACAGAACGCTATCTAGACCCATGGTAAGCATAGCTTAACTAGCTTTTGTTATGGAATCTTTAATGCGGACAAACCACACTTAGATACTTTTTTTTGGAAATACATTCATAATATACATGGAAACACCCAGGCCAATGCAAATATACATATTCATGCACACAAATATTTGCACTTAGCGGGAATCGAACCGCGCCTCTTGCGTAGCAGACGAATGCTCTAATGTTACGCTACAATGTTGGCGGGAAACCTCACCTACTTTCAAATCATACAAATGCATAATCATATCTTTTAAAAATCTTCATTACATAGCAAAAATAAAAAAAACAAATGAGCCGGTGTAATAGAGAAGATTCTAAATATCCTAGCCAGGCGGGGTGCAGAGGTGGGCGGTCGCCATGGCAACGGCCGGTTGCAGGAAACTGCACAATCGATGTTGCCAGACGCTCTGCTGCCGCCTGTGGATCAATGTGTCTCTAGTACTACGCCCGGCTCCCGGGAAACCTACCCTCTTACACTAGTGTGAGTGCGACTCCGCTCAATACTGCCGTCTCTGTCGCACAACGTCTATTTTCCTTCGAGCTCTACAGTTAAGTTGCGTCATTGGCGATTATTATTACGATTCTTACGGGTGAGAGGTCAACTTATTCTGGTCGGTTTACATGTGTGCGTGAGTTTTCCCCGGGCGGTGTGCGTGTGTGCATGAGCCGTGTCGGTGTAGCGTGCGGCGCGTTCCATTTTCGAGTGTTCATCGTGAAACTTGTGAATTGGTTATCTGTGTGGAGTTGTTTGTTGTTGTGGGTGCGTTCGGGAACGCCGGTGACTATTGTTTGTTTTGTTGTTATTATCGTTCTGAAACTGTTCATAGTTACTGCACTGTATGCGGTACAATACATGAGCAGGGATTAAAATTTATTTGACTGACGTAGCTGTAGTGTGCCGTAGCTGCTACGTCGAAGGACGCGGGTTCGATTTTCGCTCAGTACAAATATTTACACTGATCTGGGTGTACGTTTGTGCCAACATAGATTACTCAATGTTAAAATACAAAAATGTATCTAAGTAAGTTTATTTGCTTTCGAGAATCCATATTACAAGCTATGTATATTTGATGCTGTTATGTTCAAGAATATGAAAGAAGTATAGTTATTTTGATTGTTTTCTTTTCTTTCCCACTAAGGACTGAACACACTATATTTGTATGTTTAGACATATAAGATTGATATTACGCGCATATAACTTCACCTATGAGGATAAGAGGGTCTGGTAAAAATAGGGCGGGATTTTCTTCACAGGCAATACGCATACGAAAATGAACCTTATTCCTTTAACTTCAGGTTATGTTTCTTTTGTAAATGTTTGTGTAGGGGCTTGTTATTGCGTAGTTCTGATGACTAGCGAAACGTTAAAATATTTAGATCGGACTTGACTAATTAATAATATTTTCCCAAAGCGTGGGGGAACAGATTTCTTTTGATGTTATTAGAGAAAATATATTTAATAGTAGAAAAATATTGCCTCAAAATATATCTTTTCTAGGGTACCGTAACCGAAGGGTGACTAAAGGACCTCTACTAATAAGAATAAGTTGTATGTCATATCAGCAGACTGTAAGGCAGTTTGGGTGTATCAGGGCCCAAAGACCTGCATGGCACAAAAGACACAAAGTATTCACACCTGCTAGTCTGTACACCTAGTAAACATAAGAGATTTTATGGGAGGACACGGCAGTATTTCTGCCCAATTGAGCAGTCTGACTGGGGAAGTACCTCCGCCCTACAGTACACCGCGGTTATAACAACTTCTTGTTGTGTTCCCAGCGGTGAGGAGGGTAGCCAGAGCTCACTGGAGAATTTGTGCTGTCAGTGGGAAGACTAAAGGCTTTTCCTGCTTTGTCCTCTACACTGACGGCACAGAAACTCTGTGCTTACAGGGTCGGCAGCGCGAGTGTGACTTCTCTGGTGTTACACACGTCCATAGGCCACGGTAACCACTTTCCATCAGGTGGGCCGTGTGCTTGTCTGCCACTCAAGTGGTATAAAAAAAAAGGGTGATCAAAGGACTTCTATTGATAAGACTGAGTTTTATGTCTATTTATCAGCGGACTGTAAGGCAGTTTGGGTGTATCAGGCCTCACCAAGACCCCCAGGACTTAAAAGACAGAAAGTAACCTCACTTGCTAGTCTGTACACCTCGTGAACATAAGAGATTACAGTGCAGAGTTTTCTGGCAGAGGTGGGAGGTCAGACGACAGTTGCAATCCCATATAAGCCGAGATAAGCTTAAAAGAGAGAGAGAGGTGAAGATCAATTTGACGTTTCGACCAGGTTACACCGGTCGTGGTTACAGGCCGACTCCGACTGGCTGACGGACGGTGTAACCTGGTCGAAACGTCAGGCAAACAAAGGTATTTTACATTATTGTATATCATGGAACGCGAAAGTTTAAAAGTTAATATTACAAATCGGATTAGATGGGAAAAATGAAGGTTCAAGACAGGATTTGAATTCGCAACCAGTCCTTTACAGTGGGAATACTTTGACCACTGGGTAAAGCCCCCTGTAAAATCCCGTAGCTCAGAAGCTACCCCCCTACATTATCATAGCATTCCCTCTGTAAGGGACTTCTCACGGGGTCAAGTCCCGCCTGAGCATTCACTTTTTCCAATCTTAATTATTTCTGATAGTTAGCATACTAATTGCTTTAAAATTTCATTAAACAGTTATAGAAAGTAAAATATTTAAATAGTACATAGTGTTATGTCTTATAAAGTACGGAACCCCTCGTGGGCGAGTTCGACTCGCCGTTGTGTTTTCATTTTATAGTTAACAAAACTCTATCGTATCACAGGGGCAAGACAGTAATTAGGGATACGTTGTTGATTAGCATAACGATTATCAAAAATTGTCTGTGCTTTGGTCTTTTTTAAATATTATTATAGGTATTGTCTACATAAAAGCTAGAGTAAAGGAGAAGTAATATATCTTACTCTGTAATGTCTTTTAAGATATAGGGTTTTCCCTAATTTAAGAAACAGAGCCTCCAACTCCTGAAATAAAAATTGATATTATTATTATTATTATTTTTTATACTACTTAGGTGGCAGACAAGCACACGGCCCACCTGATGGAAAGTGGTTACCGTGGCCTATGGGCGTGTGTAACACCAGAGAAGCCACACTCGCGCTGCCGACCCTGTAAGCACAGAGTCTCTGTGTCGTCAGTGTAGAGGACAAAGCAGGACAAGCGTTTAGTCATCTCACTGACAGCACGAATTCTCCAGTGAGCTCTAGCTACCCTACTCACCACTGGGAACACAATACGAAGTTATTATAACCGCGGTATTCTGTAGGGCGGAGGTACTTCCCCAGTCGGACTGCTCAATTGGGCGGAAATACCATCGTGTCCTACCTCCTTAAATTTATTGGATCTTTGGATTGGAATGGATATTGGATCCTTAATTATTATGGATATAGATATAAAATGAATCAACTAGTATTTATTATGCATGCAAGCTCTCGGTATTGGGATGTGAGCAGTCGTTCTCATAACAGTTGAAACAAATCAATAGCTAGAGGAGCAAGAAATGAACCACGGGTTCTAAAACGCGATTGGGACTCAGATGAAGAGAACGTGTGTATTCCTATTAGGCTGACAGACCATTAATACAGAAACTTCTAAGTAGAATATAGACACGCGTGAGATTCAAGAGTCTACAATCCCGGGTCCTGTAAGCGAGGCGTGAAAAAAAAAAGGCCATCAAGCTGAGTGTCACCATTGTAACATGGTATATGTATGTAAAGGGGTCACCTTTACATACATATACCATGTTCTTCTGAGACTCTGTCTCCGTCTTTTCTGAGACTTTGCCTTTAGCTTACCATCTCAGCTTAACTCTGCTTATCATCAATAGACATGTCCTATATAAAAAGAGTGCCAAAATAATAGGGTTGTTCATTAGGGCTATAGAACGAGCTATGGTTGGAGTTTCTCTGAAGGATAGAATTCGAAATGAGGTTATTAAGCTGAAGTGGCAGTGGGCTGGCCACGTTTGTCGAAGGACCGATGGCCGGTGGAGCAAACGAGTCCTAGAGTGGAGACCGCGAGAAGGTAAACGAAAGTTAGGACGCCCCCTAGCCAGATGGACGGACGACCTGAAAAAGGTGGCTGGGACAGACTGGATGCAGAAGGCAGAGGATCGGAAAAATGGCACACATTGGGAGAGGCCTATGTCCAGCAGTGAACTGCGGTGGGATAATTGGTTGATCATTATATAGGTGTATTTTCTAAACTCACACTTCGCTATCAAACGTCTTCTTCTCATGAAGTCCAGTTTATTTTATAATTGTGTGTAGAAAAAAATACTTTTTTTCTATCTTATTTTTCTAACGTCATCTTCTCAATTACCTTAGCATCTTTGTTATATCTTCTCTCACACAATCGTCGATCTTCTCTGCTCCTTTAAGTAGCAAACGATCTGCTTGAAACAGTTAGCCAAAGCCACACTAATATCGCGTCGCCATCGTCACGGAGTGGTAGGTACTTCATCGATTCAACAGTGTCGTCGCAGACAGGTGACACCGATCGTTCCGTGCTATTATGAAGTAATATAGTCCGCCGGCTCATCGTGATCAGATTGTTTGTCGGTTTATTGGTGCGCTGTGGAGGTGGGTTAATCGCGTGTGTATTTGGATAATATTGTTTTTGATGATTGAGGGTAGTAAAGGAAAGTTATATTTACATGCAACATATATTCACGTCTGTAAATCATCAGTCAATATAGGCGGAGGTACATAAACAGGTACATTTCGTCAACTATTTTCGATCCTACGTAACAGGGGGCGAGCCTATTGCCGTCAAGCGGGCGCTTTATCATGGGCTGTACGTTTACTGTTGGATGTAGAACAATTGACAGCCTCTGTGGCGTGGCGGTACGTGAACGCGACTGCTATGCAGGAGACGCGGGTTCGATCCCCGCTCAGTGCAAATATTTGTATGCATGAATATGGGTATTTGCATTGGTCTGGGTGTTTCTATGTATAATTATTTACAAAAAAAATGTATTTAAGTATGTTTATCCGTATTCTAGATTCCATAACACAAACTAGTTAAGCTATGCTTACCATGGGTCTAGATAGCGTTGTGTAGAATGTTGTAGGGTATTTATATAAAAAAAATAATAGTAAAAAGTCCCTTTCCTTAGTCGTCTTATATTTAACTCTTTTTAAACTCAGAAATCGAATCGGAAACCCTCATGCAATACATATGACATGACAGGTACTGAAACACGACACAGATAATATGCAAAATTAGAAAAAAATCTGTACTGACCGAAAAATGTTGATATTTTTATTATGACAAAATTTACATTTGAAAATGGAATAAAAGAGTCGAGTCCTGTTCACTCGGTCGGGATGCCATATGTCATCGCATGACAAATCTCGATTGTCACCACAGAGTATGCAGATAACCCGCCATATTTACACAAATCATGAATTTATTTTACGCTGGTAATTTTTATTGATAGTCTCTGTGAACATTTTTGTAATTTACACGTGGTAAAAACGATTTTCATCTACTTACCTACTTCATTTGTAAGGTAAAATGTGATTTTTATAAGGAAATCGAATTGTACTACTACTTCACCGTCGCAACACTTACCCGTTGTCCTACGAGAGCGACATACACGACAGCGCGGCAACGCAACGCGATGCGTGACCGATTCCTCCATACTTCACATGATGTATTCACGCGACAAAACGTAGGACACAACAAAGAAAAACGATCATTTGATATTTACGCGCCGCGTCGAAACGCATCGCTTTGTCGCACTTGTCGCTCACATAGGACAATGCCTTAGTTTCCACTTGTCGTAGCGGTAGGTATGCCGGCTTTGGCGCCATCATTCTTCCAATATTATTAAATCGAGTTAAATGGAATTGATTGGCAATAAAATAGTATTAATTCGACAGTGACAACCGTAGTAGAATTAGCAATTCCTCTCGTATAAGTCAAGTAAACCTTATTATGGAGCCGATGGAGAACTAACCCGGGGCATTAAAGTACAATTCCTTCACAGTTTCTGCAGTACGACTGTGGAATTCTCTTCCTCACTCCATACGCGATAGTCCTTCTCTGTATATTTTTAAAAGACGTATAAGAGATTACCTTTTCTCTCAACAATAGCAGACATACATAATATGTATTTGTATGTATGTATGTATATGTTTATTTATGTATGCATGTATTTATGTGTGTTTGTATGTAGTTATGCATGTATTTATGTATATATGTATGTACGTGAGTCTGTATATGTGTATGTGTATATTTGTGCCTATTGTTGGGGGGGAATATACATTGTATACCTTCTTATATAAATTCTACACTTGTGCACTAGACTTAGCCTCTCGTATTGCAATTCCTCTGTGCACTCCCGGGTTTGCTGGAAGAGAACTCAACTTTGAGTTAAGCTCGCCTCTGTTCATTACATCTCATCTCTTTATATAAATGTAATTTATGTGTACAATAAAGTATAAATAAAATAAAAAGTAAAATCGTCGCACTTCCTCTTGACCTGATATTCCTTGAGTCAGCTGACCTTATAGTGCCAACCTCCAAAACATGAAACTATTACGATAGAAGGTCCTATGGCCACTACAATATGTTAATTCATGAACTTTTTTAAATAGCGGTTAGTGTAACAACCAGCGTTGTATCGTGTGTAGTTTAATTTTAATTCACGACTCTACGGAATTAACATGGATATGAAGGTATACTAGAAGTTAATCTAGATCAAAATTAAATTGAATTAATCATGCGTTGGTAGCTTAGTGGTTTAAGAGTCAGCCTTACGATCTAGAGGTTCCAGATTCGACTCTATTTAGCCAAGTCAAGTCAAAAGTACTTATTTAAAAGGTAGGCAAATTTTTCCGTGCGTAAATCCCCATGGATACAACCCCAGCTGGCCAACGGGGAAGGTTGTATCATACTCGAGCCGACTAAAACCGCACACTGTCTCTGTTCTTAATTACCGGGGTGCAAGTTTTATCCATGTTTTGGCAACACTTTCATTGAACGCGCAGTTAATAATTGGAACTAACAACTTATGAGTTCAGTATGAGTTTCCTTAAAACCTCAAATCTTGAAGTCTCCAGTAAATAGGTGACTTTTAACCAAGCGTGTTTCTTTATAGACCACATCAATTTCATTAACAGGTGAGGTAGCGGTCAAACGTGTGCCCATTAACGACATATAGCACCCCTTCTATAGGTTATACCTCGGTGTAGGGGTGCGGTGGCACAGCGAGGCGCGACCATGCGTCATGTTGCTGCGCCCAATTGGTACCGCGACCGGAAACTGAACCTACTACCCGTTATATTACTTCTGTTAATTCAGGCACCATATATAAGTGCTAAGTACGCTATATAGTGTAGGAGTTTAAGGAGGTAGGACACGGCGGTATTTCCGCCCAATTGAGCAGTCCGACTGGGGAAGTACCTCCGCCCTACAGAATACCGCGGTTAAAATATATATATATATAATATAACTTCGTGTTGTGTTCCCAGCGGTGAGTAGGGTGGCCAGAGCTCACTGGAGAATTTGTGTTGTCAGCGGGAAGACTAAAGGCTTGTTCTGCTTTGTCGTCTACACTGACGGCACAGAAACTCTGTACTTACAGGGTTGGCAGCGCGACTGTGACTCCTCTGGTGTCACAATCGTCCATAGGCCACGGTAGCCACTTTCCATCAGGTGGGCCGTGTGCTTGTCTGCCACCTAAGTGGTTAAAAAAAAAAGTAGTGGGTTTTAAACTACTGGACCGATTACAAAAAATATTTGACCATAAGAAAGCTGCATTATCACTAACTGTCTATGTCTATAATGTAATCTAAGTTGAAAAAAAAATCCCCTAAAAAATTCTTACATCGTCTGCGCTATGAAAACCATTGATTTATAGAACAAAATAATGTATTGCGGAAATGTATAACTTAAAAAGCATATGTCTATCTCCTAATGAAAACCCTAATTATTCCTTATCTTATTAAATACTTAATGTAAATTGAAATTGCGATTGAAAAGATTTAATTACAATGAATAGCTAAAGGATGATTGCAATTTAAAAATTTTGCGTTACGAAATAAATTGAAGAGAAATGTCGATCAAAGTCAGTCCATGGATATACATTCCTATTAATTGTTATCTAAATAAATCATTTCGTATTCAAGACGATTCAATACCTTTTGATTGAATTATTGAAATCGGACGTTCTATTTAAAAGATATTGCCAAATTATAAATGTCAATAAATCTGGCAGATTATATGCGCTGCACCCTGGACAACAGGGGCGGCAGCACCTCTTATCCAGGGGAAGCGCAAATACCGTTCGCATCGGGAGGGACGGGGGTGGTATCCGATGGAACTGCCGCACGACAATAAAGTTGGAACGGGATCAGAATTCCACGCGGGCAGAGTCACGGGCATCAGGTAGTATTTACATAAAATTATAATTTTACGAATATTTCATATCACAAATGACTAAAACATGATATTTACATTGTTTCATGTTACCCCTATAACCCTTCGTTTAAATAATATATTTCTAAGTATGGCAACACTCATATAAAAAGCCCAAATTATTCATAAATAGTTTTGTGTGTCATCGGGATTCACGTCTATGATTCATTTCTCGTTGGCTAGACGCGCTCGCTGCAGACGCATCGCACCCCATACACCCCTCTCTTTCTAGCATTTCATTATTATAATGTGCATGAGTGGTATCACATCGATTCTGGAAGACAAATGACTGCTGTGGAGGTTCTAGCTGTAATAGTGTATGGTAAGTTTAGCAGGTTTACATTTAGTTTACACCATTATTGGAGTTGTGCAGGATCTTGCGTGCTCGAGGTAGGGTTCGATTTACTGGTCAGTAAAAGTGTTATTAGGTATGTTTATTGCGCTACGTGGTTTGCGACAGAGTAGAATTTGGACCACCCCATCTCTTCCCATGCAGTGTCGTACATGGGGACTAAGGGTTAGGGCTGTTTAACATCAGACAGATATATACAGTACAGACTCAGACTCAGATGCATGTCTCGAGTCTACAATAGTGCCTGGAAAACGGCAATAGACTCACCCCCTATTACGTGGGACCGAAGACAATGATGGAGAAGTGTGGGTGTTAATTTCCAGGTATAAAGGCGTGATTATATGTATGTATGTATGAGTTGGCTGGGGTGCGAGAAATATGCTTACGGCAATCTCACCTCTCCAGCAACTTACGATACTCAGACAGCGTGGGTTTTAGTCGGTTCGAGTCCGACATAACCTCTCCCACTGGCTCTGGCACGACAAAAAAAGATAGCAAGTCTAGAAGTGTGTCATGTGCAACAAAGGACCCTATCGAATCAAAAATATTCTATTAAGCAGCTATAATGGCTTTGTTAAAAGGTGTCGGTCTCACGATGGAAAAGTTTCAGGTTCGAACTCGGTTATGGTTATTACTAACAAATTTATATTGATTGTTAACATACAGTAGTTAAATCTTCTTCTATATCCGAACGTTAATTCCCGTTGCATCCAGAGTTGGCACTTTGATGAACGGGCTCCATTTTCGCAATCCTCTTTTCCTTATGCATTGGGATATACCTGGCTTTGCCAAGATCGATGACCATACCCCCCAACCCAGAGAAGAAAACCTGTGTAGAACCTCATTCATCAATTAGCAGGATTACTGGCTTGAGGTTGGGCCCTGGACCCGAAAATTTAATTTGTATAGTATAAGATGAAATTTCGTGTGTTTATTTAAGTTGGCAGCTCCAGGATACTTTGACGACCTTCGTGGCGTAACGGTAGAGCATTCAACTGGTACGTCGGAGGTAGCAGGTTTGAACCCCGATCAGTGCAAATAGTTGTAAGCATGACTATGTCTATTTGCATTGGTTTTGGTGTTTTTATGTATTGTGTACAAAGAAAATATATATATGCACTTTAGAACCCATAACATATGCTAATTAAGCTATGCTTAATTTGGGTATAGATAGCGTTGTGTAAAATGTCCTAGAATATATAGTAGTAGTATATATATTGACCGCGTGGTTTCCGGCAGAGTAGTATTTGGGCCACTCCATCTCTTCCCATGCGGTGTCGTACAAGGCAACTAAGGGATAGGGCTGTTTAACATCAGACAGATATATACAGCTCAGACTCAGCCTCAGATGCATGGCTGGAGTCGACAATAGTGCCCGGAAGACGGCAATAGACTCACCCCTTATTACGTGGGACCGATTTCAACGATTGGTGCAATGTGGGTGTAAATTCACCTCTGCCTAACCTTCCGGGGATTAAGGCGTGATTGTTTGATGATGAAGATATATATATATTTATACGTGGGGCGCACTATAAGTTTCCGGAATGAATATGAAAAAATACTATTAAAGGTACAAAATTAATTTATTGTTTTTCAAAATAATCTCCCTTGGCGTCTATGCACTTTTTCATTCGATCAAACAAGTTTTGAAAACTTTTGTGCCACTCCTCTGTGGGTCAACCTCTGAAACGTGTTTTTCATACTCCTCGACAGCCTCTTCTGGTGATGAAAATCGTTGGCCGCGTAATTGGTTCTTCATTTTTGGGAACAGATAAAAGTCACAAGGTGCCAGGTCGGGACTGTATGCAGGATGACTCATGAGTTCTACATTTTTCGCCTTCAAAAAGTCGTTTGTCTGTCTGGCCGTGTGAGAACTAGCATTGTCGTGGTGCAGGATGATACGGCGTTTACGGTTATTTTTACGGAGTTCGTCAATAACTTCCGGCAAACAAATGGTCGTGTACCAGTCACTATTCACAGTACGACGATTTTCTAAAGCAACAGTAGCCACGTGTCCAGTTTTATTAAAAAAAGAAGCAATCATCCGCTTAGATGCACTTTTCACGCGCGCCACTTTGGTTGGTTTCGGCTCATCTTGAAAGACCCATACGCTCGATTGCTGCTTTGTTTTGGGATCGTAGCAATAAATCCATGTTTCGTCACCTGTTACTATGTCCCACACCAAATTTGACGCACCTTCGTTGAATCTGGTAAGCATGGCACTGCACCAAGTGACGCGGTCCGTTTTTAGATCCTTGGTCAAGTTATGTGGGATCCACCGCGAGCACAGCTTTCTCACACCCAAATGTTTGTGTAGGATTGATTGTATTTGACTCATGCCTCTTTCTAAGGATGCGCGAATTTCATGGTAGGTCACATGTCTGTCTGTTTCAATCATACGGCGCACAGCATCGATGTTTTTGTTGGTCACAGCGGTGGACGGCCGACCATCGCGAGATTCGTCACTGAGATTGATACGACCACGCTTGAATTCTGCAAACCAGCTATAAACAGTCGTCTTGCATGGAGCTTCATCGCCAAAAGCTGTTTCAAGCCGAGCGATGCTCTGTTGAGCCGTCAAATTACACTTAAAATCGTAGAAAATCATACTACGAAAATTTTCCCGAGTTAAATCCATGTTGATGCAGACACACACTTTTTTAAATGGCGCCACAAGGTAAAAACAAAAGACAGATGAAACAAACTGTATTCTACAGCCAAAGAGTTCTATTTTCAAATGTTGTAATAAATTTTCAAATATTGTTTATGTAAGTGGCCAGTTCCGGAAACTTTTAGTGTAACCTATGTAGCTGGTCCTTTCTAGGGATTATAAGAATTATTTTATACGTATGTATACTTTAAGAATATATTCTAAACTAGCGGTCGCATGTAAATTCGTTCGCGTGGACCAGTTTTACTACCTTAGTGGTAGAGTTTGATGTCTACACTCTGTAAGACACCTACCTGTCAAACTTCATGTTTGTAGGTGTTATAGTTTCTGGGATTTTTAATACATTATGTGAATTAGAACAAAATGATGTGTGAATGAGGTTTATTTCTTTATTTATTCATTTGCAAATCGACACGGGGATACTGGCGGAAAACTGGCGCGCGAAACCAGGTGAAGGTTTATTTATTTGTCCTTTATATGTGCCCACAATCGTCCCATTGTGGTGAAACTTCGGGAAATTTTTATACACGTGCCCTAAAGGGTTTCTGAGTTGATGAAACAGTATACACATGCGATATATTAAGTAAGTCGTTGGTAACCTGGCCTCTCCTTTACATTTAACTAGCTGAGCTGCCCCAGTTTTAGCCGTGGCTTATTTAGAAACCAAATATCACATCACTTCTTTAAACTGGTAATTTTTTGTTTTCAAATAATGTATGGAGATCTGCCGGATTCGTTGACATTTGTGATCACTGCTCCGCTCCCTTAAGTAGTAGCGTGATGATATATAGCCTAAAACCTTCGTCAATAAACGGACTATTCAATACAAAAAAAAAATCAATGCAAACCAGTAGGTCTTGAGATTAGCACGTTCAAACAAAGAAACAAACTCTTCAGCTTTATTATACTAGCATACATTATAATTATTCAATTAATCAATTAGCCCACTGCAGTCCACTGCTGGACATAGGCCTCTCCCAATGTGCGCCATTTTCTCCGATCCTCCGCCTTCCGCATCCAGTCTGTCCCAGCCACCTTTTTCAGGTCGTCCGTCCATCTGGCTAGGGAGCGTCCTACCTTTCGTTTACCTTCTCGTGGTCTCCACTGTAGGACTCGTTTGCTCCAACGGCCATCGGTCCTTCGACAAACGTGGCCAGCCCACTGCTACTTCAACTTGCTTATCAATCAATTATTATTTATAATAATTATATTATTAAGGGTACGGGGGAGAAACAACATTCCACCATATGCCCTTATAGCTACACGCCTTTCGAGATGTCCCTACTGTCACTAGATGTACCATACTGTCTGCCGTGCACCGGTTCCGAGTATGTTTGACTTGCCCTGTTTTAAATTCATCATCAATTTAATCAGTGTATGTTGTGCAAGGTCGATAACGGTCTGCCTGTCCACTCATGTGTGCCGAACGAACCTGCTTTCAGGAAAGGACATGAGGCGATTTTGAAACAGATGATGGCCCTGGGTTAGCCCGGGAACGAGAAATGATGCAGTTTTAATCGGTACAAGTGTGACAACTGATCCCATCGGTGGAGAGGTTATCCGAGAGGATTTATGCACGAAAAGAGGTATGTACGGATCATAGCCAGTGAAAATATATGCTCCGTCTTCCTAAATGGGAAATATACGGCACTGTATTATATGTATGTAGCCTAATTGTTTTGTAAATATTTGGATTACTTCAGTTTCAACCGCTGACAGTCTTGCACTGTTAATTACATTCATAGCTAAAAGGACACACAAGGGACTTCCCAACATTGTGGGGACACTCCTGGTCACCCCCTGACTAGCAATCATAGCAACAAGACTACAAATGCATTCACTATCCCTTTGCAATAAATCTCTTGTTTACTGAAGTAGCCCCTTCGTTTCGACTAATGTATAGCAATGTGCTTTATCGTTAAAACGTTATAAATGCCTAGGTTAACGATGCAAGTAACAGGTGGAGGCGGAACGATTTCCAAAATTCTTTTTTAAAGCAATTAAACAATACCTAAAGGGCTTTGTCTACCTCCCCTGCATATGCCTTCTGCTTTTTCTGTAAAATACATACATACATATAATCACACCTTTATCCCCGGAGGGTTAGGCAGAAGTCTCGAGTCAAGCATCTCAGACTGAGTGTGGGCTGTATATATCTGTCTGATCTTAAACAGCCCTATACTTTAGTCACCTTGTACGACACCACATGGGAAGAGATACTGAGAACCACGCGGCCATTTCTGTATAATTCACGCCTAAAGGCAGTCGAGACTCTTCAATTGCGATCAGCTGCCATAAACTGTCATTACTGCTGTTCGACGCTGCCTGACGCTTTCAGTTAGTCGCGACCCGAACAGTGACTGCTAATCTGCCATCTGTAAACGTCACCATTTTGTCTAGTTGCTCGAGGGAGGAGGGCTGCTAAGATCGCGCCGGCCGGCCGCGCTGCACAGCCGCTTGCGTCTGAACCTATTGCACACATATCCACAAAGCGGTACGGCGCAACTGAACCGCGGCTGCCGGGCAGCTACCGCCGAGAGATTTAGATCGTACGTCTGTTATCACATGCTTGTATATACTAGGCTACTACTAAATTAGTTGGACAGAGGACAAAACCAAATTAATACCTAATAATATACTTTCAGTCGCACATATTTTATTAACCCCCGAAGCAAAAACGACGGGGTGTTATAAGTTTGACGTGTCTGTCTGTGTGTGTGTGTGTCTATCTGTGGTATCGTAGCTCCTGAACGGATGAACCGATTGGGATTTAATTTTTTTTATTTGAAAGCTAGATTAGTCGGGAGTGTTCTTAGCTATGTTTGTTAGGTCCGCGATGGCTGCCGCTACAAAATGAAGGAGTTCTTATTTTTTCTCAACTCCCTCAATATGGATATCAAATGAAAAGGCTTAACTAGTACAACACTATACAAAATGACAAATTTCAAATCCAAGATGGCCGCCACCAAAAAATGGCGAATTACATTTTACTTCACAACTCCCTCAATTGGGTATCAAATCAAAAAGCTTTACGAGTAGATTTATTTAAAAAGTGTAAAATAAAAATTAAATTAAAAATTTAAAAAACCCTCGTCTCAAAAAACAACCCCCAAAAAATCGAAAGTAAATTGTGTTAGTTAGCCCTATAACTTTGATACTCGTATATGTAGTATACCGGGCGGTAGACAACTCTCCGTCGCAGATATATCGCCACCTGTCTCGTCGCCGGATGTCAACGTATTTGTTACAGAATCACTTGCACATATTTTTATTCAAGGGTTGTTACTGTCGGGGGGACCTTGGATCGTTCCGATAACATGACGTAGTGCTCTCCCAGTTAGGGTCCCCCGACATGACAAGGCTTGTATTAAAATATGTATTACTAGGTATATCAAAGTTATAGGGCTAACTAACACAACTTATTTTTACTTTTGGGGGGTTGTTTTTTGTAACGGGGGCTTTTTAATGTTGAATTTAGTCGCCATTTGCATCACCGACTAGAAAAGAGTTGCTTTTGTAACTGCTTCACAGCGAACCACGCAGCTGTGTAACAATAAGAACTATACAATGTTCAAACATTCCTATATTGACCCTTCTATGACCCTCTTGGAAATCTTGCTGAGCCTAGTTTTTTTTTTATTATACCACTTAGGTGGCAGACAAGCACACGGCCCACCTGATGGAAAGTGGTTACCGTGGCCTATGGACGTTTGTAACACCAGAGGAGTCACAGTCGCGCTGCCAACCCTGTAAATACAGAGTTTCTGTGCCGTCAGTGTAGAAGACAAAGCAGGACAAGCCTTTAGTCTTCCCACTGACAGCACAAATTCTCCAGTGAGCTCTGGCTACCCTACTCACCGCTGGGAACACAACACGAAGTTATTATAGCCGCGGTATTCTGTAGGGCGGAGGTACTTCCCCAGTCGGACTGCTCAATTATGTTACAGATAGTCCTAAAAAAAAAATTGACGTCTAATTATTATTAATATCGGCTTGGGTTCAGAAGATCCAAGTGAGGCCCCGTCTAACTGATCATTTGTTTTATTCCAGTAGCCGCTATACCGCTCGCGCTGACACTTGGACCACGGCTAGGTTGGTGACCGTTTCGTCGCGTCTATTGGCAAACAAACCGATTGCCGCCCTACGGAGCGTCGAGGCTCTCCGGGCGGCAGACAAGTCTCCGTCGCAGATATATCGCCACCTGTCTCGTCCTTGGATGTCAACGTATTTGTTACGGCATCAAACCAGCGCTTTTACAAGGAGATTTAGTTGTATTGTGTTTTTTCTTTTATGAAGAGATTTAGTTGTATTGTGTTTTCTCTTTTATGAAGAGATTTAGTCGTGTTGTGTTTTATATAGTTCTAGCTATTGGCTGTGACCGGGCCTGCGTGGATGTCCTTTTCCAAGCTCTAGTTTATCTCTACAAATTTTAACAATATCAAATCATTTGTTTAGTTGTGAAAGAACAACAGAGGAGGAGGTAACAAAGGACAAAGCAAGACAAGTCTTTGGTCATCCCACTGACAGCACAAAAACTCTCCAGTGAGCTCTGGCTACCCTACTCACCGCCGGAAACACAACACGAAGTTATTATAACCGCGGTATTCTGTAGGGCGAAGGTACTTCCCCAGTCGGACTGCACAATTGGGCGAAAATACCGCCATGTCCTACCTCCTCTATATATATTTTTTAATAATTTTAAGCAATATTATTCTTGTTCCTGTACTCAGTGAATTCTCTTTATAATATTACACTCAATAAGGCACCTACTGAGTCTTTCTCTGCACCACCTTTGGTTGGCTGATAGAGAATGCCTGTGGCATTAAGTCCGCCTATGTAGTTGTGCATAAAGTTGAAAATAAATAAATAAATCTCATTGTATTATTAAGATCCTCGCGAACATACAAAACTTTCTAAAATAAAAAATTGCTTGAAGAATATCAAAAATATTAAGTAAAAACATGATTTTAAAAATTTTATTCAAATTCTAAGAAGAAATTTTTAGATAACGCTAAATCTTTTATTATAAAAAGGTAGTCTTGATTTAGCTGTCTGCCATTCCCTCCTTTGTCAATGAGGGACATTGTTCGTGACATCATTCGATTATTTTTTACTCGGTACCAGGCTATCAGCTTCATGAGGAGGTCTCATAAATTGTAGAAAGTAATTTGTACTTCGGTAACCAAGCTGTACACGGTACACGTAACATGTTCAACAGTACCTCCTTTCTTTGTTACACGATAATGGAATGAAATGCTTTTCTTCTTCCTGTAATCCTGGTACTTTAAGTGGAACGAGGGCGTCAAACTAAGGATCATTATTTTAGATTACACGTGAAATGGTAGCTTTTACTTTAATTAATGATGTGTGGTTACTTTAATAGTGTATTTGAGTGCTAAATAAGGGTGCTCGTGTTCCCTCGACTCACTTAGTGGACATATTTATGCATGTTTGTATTTACGAATCCTATTTGCATTGATCTGAGTATACAAAAAAAGAGTGATCTGAGTATACATAAAAGGTCCGTAGCATTACTTATTTATTTCCTATTTTTAGTATTTTTTAATTATTTTTATTTTATCTAAGACTCGCCATTTTGACTTCACCTCGCCTGATGGGGAAGCTAAAGGCAAAGTCTCAGGAAAGAGGGTCACCATTACAGACACTAAGTACTGTTACAATGGTGGCACTCAGCTTGGCGGTCTTAACAGATGCTTTTTCACGCTCCGCTTTAAGGACCCGGGACTGTAGGAAGAAGGAAACACGTGAGCTAGTAATGAATTCCTACTGTAAAATAACCTAGAATATTTATTTATCCACGTTTTGTTTTGTTATAAACGGGATTAATAAAAGATAGTCTCCTAATATATAAAATAAACAGTGTCCAGTGATTCTTGTTTCTATTTGTACCTGAACATGACAAGGCGAAAGCCCTCTATATTAAAATGCGTTTAATATCAGTAGGTATGATGGAAAGACAATACGCGAGTTCAACCCTAGCTCCATTAAAGTCCTTATATTAAAGTTGTAAGACCCAGCTTCAGATTGCAGTGTCTCTAAGAAAGGGCATTATTCGTACTTTTAAAACTAGCTCGCCGCCGTCTTACATTTCATACCTGGTGAGATTAGAGACGGGAAGATTATATTTTAAACAATTGTACAGAATGATTTATTCTAACACTAAAAGGTGAATACCACCTTTTGTATTCTATTTCCAGTGTTACATAGTTCACAGACATAGTTCAGTAATATTTGTTATTCAGTAGTATAGTTTATTGGTCTATTTAATTTGAATTTCATTAGTGCAAATAATTGCGTTGGAGTTCAACTAAATTCTAAACTAATACAAGGTCTAGAAATTATATTATTCCTTTTAATGGTGGCTCATTTGGTTTATCATAATGTGTCCCATAATATAACTTTTTAACTTTCGCGTTCAATTTTTTTTTTTTTTATACCATATATATATATATATATTATATATAATTATGTTTACAGGAATGAACGCGATCATATAAGGTACATACTGCACCCCTGTGACCACGGCCAGTGTAACCTGGTCGAAACGTCAGGCAAATCAAAGGTAGGTCCTATAATATGTTATATTCCATACATTATTCGCATCGTGCGGAAGTTGCTTTCTCTGGAGCCCTAACCACCGGAAGCTTGGTCCCTGTACCCGATACGGGTGAAGCACGATTTTTTATATTTATAAATAGAAATTACTATATGTATTTAAAAATATAATTTATAAGTATGTATTGTACTTATTTTATAATTTAAGAATTTTTTACATAAGTAGTTACAAGATTTTTTACGGAAGTTATCTAAATTTAAGTATTTAAAAAAAGAAAAATTGAATATACCTAAACAATCCTGCCGGTTCAGTCGTCAAAGAATTCCTCCCCATCGACATCAACCGGGAGGGTGGCCAGAAGGCTGGCGACATTGCCACGTTGAATGGCAATTCCAATCCTTTGCGCAAGGAATAAACCAGCCCTCTGGTCATGGGTAGCGACAATTAAACGTTTTGAAATTTCTCGAAACAAAAGACGGACGACTTGGACCCCATGAACCCAGCGTCTCGACCCCAAACAGCTCAAATATGTAATTACTATACTTGCGCCGTTTGAGGGTCTCTGCCGACGCATCAGCAGCGCAGGCGCAGCTTGCAGTCCCTGGAAGATGTGAAGGCGCAAGGTTGTCAGCACATGTTGCATCCCACACCAAATGCCTTCCCGTCTTTTTTCTTTTTTTAAATACTTTATTTTAGTTTAATATTGTTGAAATAAATAAGTACAGACAATTTTTACACATTATACTTTTGCGATTCACATTTCATACAACAGTCATTGCTATGTATCAAATAATTAATTAATAAAAAAAAACAATCACACGCATTCGCGCTCATCTCTAAAAGATAGGCGCGAGTAAGTTGTATATTTTTAATAAAGAGTGAATAATAATAATAAATAAATTTTGCATGACAATTTACATAGCGCTGTGCAAAATGTAAATTTATGAACAGTCCTGGATGTTTCACAAAATATAATTACGATCCATTACGTTACCTTTAAGTTCACCTTTACGAAGTATAATTTTATTTTCACAACAACCTGTTAGGCTTTCATGTCCTCAATGTTTCAGTCAAAAACCAAATAGGTTTATCATAACGAGTCCCATAATAAGATATATTTCATAAGTCAAATTAGTGCGTCCTATATAAAAGAAATCATTTTGAAACAAGTAAAGCTTAAGCTTTAAAATAATAATAAAAATAAATAAATATTGTATGACAATTTACACAGCGCTATTTAAATTTATACATTCCTACTATCAATGCAAATATATTGAGTGGAAATCGAACCCGCACTTTTGCGCAGCGGCCGAACATGCTACTGCTACTCCACAGGGTATACTATATGTATTTAAAAAAACATTATAACACAGGCGAAATCGGAACCAAAAAACAGGAAGTACATTTTTTTATACCACTTAGGTGGCAGACAAGCACACGGCCCACCTGATGGGAAGTTGTTACCGTGGTCTATGGACGTAAGCAACACCAGGGGTGTTACACTTGCCCTGCCGTCCATCCCTGCCAAATCCTGCAGAATCTGTACTAATAATGAATCCTTAATCAAAGTTAGAAGCAAGTGTTGTTATCTTAAATAACTGTTTCAAAACGAACTTTACTAATAACGCCAATAATCGGTTGTGATTAGTCGATATTCCAATAACGTTTCACCAACTATTCAACAAATAACTAGGTACGATCAAGTATTTCAATATGCTTCTTATAACGATGCCATTAAGGTATGATTTACTTCACTGATAATGAACTATAAATGTAGGATCACATGGAGTTATGTTCTACTGGATATGTTATAATTTTTCTGTATTATTGTTGAAGCAAATCAGTGTTTCTTTCCTTTCTACCTTCGTCCTATAGTTCCGGGTCATTTAATCTGAAGGCCAACATTATTGGTGTTTGTAAAGGTGACTGGTGACCCTCTTTCCTGAGACTTAGTCTTAGACTTACCATCATGCGAAGTGAAGTCATATTGACGTACTCTTATGCATAAAAAGTACACAGTTTACTATTATGTTGTATCAAATTTCAGCCAGACCTGTTCATCCTTTGAGTGTTTTCTTTTGTTATATTCAGTACGTCAATTAATTGCATCCCGTTGAATGGTGCGAAGCTAGGCTTGAGTAGGGCGCGTAGCCTCTCGTACCGTCTGACGCAGATGATCACCGAGCACGGGTGCTTCGGAAAGTATCTGCGTCGGATGGAGAAAGAGCCAACGTCCGAGTGCCATCACTGCGACGCGAGCGAGGACTCGGGGCCGCACACGCTCACCGAGTGTCTGGCGTGGGAGACGCCGAGGCGGGAGCTTGTGGCGGCCCTGGGAGTGAGGGTTCTCACGCTCTCCACCTTGCTCGCGGCGATGGTCCGCTGCGCGGATGCGTGTGCGGCCGGCGCCTCCTACTGCGAGCAAGTAATGCTCGTGAAGGAGGAGGCGGGGCGGGAGCGGCAGCGGGAGCGACGAAGGATCGCAAGCCAAGCTGCCCGCGTACGAAGGCAACTCGGGCGTTGGAGGTCGATGAACGACCTCCGCCCCCCATGAGCGCCGGCCTGGGGGTGACAGGTGGAGCCGCCTGTCACCCTGGCAGAAGCAGGCCACGGCGGCGGCGCGCCTTGCGCGCCTAGCCGTTTTCCGGGAACGAGTTGGGGACTCTGTAGTGGGGACACACACCCGAGAAGAGGGCCAGATCGTGAGAGACGGCCCTGGGTCGGCCGGGATGCGAGGGATATGCCTGTCAACCTCACCTTCGGCAACTAAAGCGACCCACAGGCGGCGTGCGTTTTAGTCGGTTCGAGTCCGACATAACCTCTCCCACCGGCTCCGGTGGGGAGGTATCCGTGGGGATTTTACGCACGTCAAAAAAAAAAAAGGCTTGGGTTGCATTAGTTTCATTTTATAATAATAAATATAACCAACATTACTCATTTAAATGAATCTTACGTCTCGTATCTTAATCTAATGAAACGAAAGAATCATTTTCCAATGGTTTATTTTTACAGTATTTAATATTTTTATATTATTTCTTGACATAATTGTAATATTATGACGTTCATATGTGCTCCTTGTGTGCCTAAACTGAATAAATGAAATTGATTCTTTGATTCTTTGATTCTTCATAAATAACGTAGCATTTAACAGGTGAAAGATTTTTTGAAATCGGTGCTGAAGTTTTTGAGTTACATTCAATAATACAAATCTTTCATTATTGCATACCTGTTTCCATGTAACTTACCTACTGCTATTTAAAAGATAATAATGTTGACAATCAACTACCCCATTGGAGTAACTTGAGTATCTTTAAACTGTCTGTATAAGCTTAATATTTGGTTCACGCAAATACGATCATGTTTCACAGTTCCAATCACACACAACTAAGTGGTTACCAAGGTTCAGTCGTTCTTTGTTTTAACTTTATATGTTAAAACTGTACGTAAGTATGTCACTGAACTCATTCTGAACGGTGTTTACTACTGCGGTGTTTGTGAGTTCGATTTTCGATCAGTACAAATAAACTTGGTTAAGTACAATTATATGTTTATTTGGGTGGCGTTTTTTTTTTATATAGAACACCTCAATTACACTTCGCCTTGCCTGATGGTAAGCTGAAGGCAAAGCCTCAGAAAAGAGGATCACCATTACTTACACATACCGTGTGACAATGGTGACACTCAGCTTGACGGCCTCATCATATGCTTTTTCACGCCCCGCTTAAAGGACCCGGGACAGTAGGAAGAAGGAAACACGTGAGCTGGTAATGAATTCCAAGCCTTAATGGTGCGACAGAGGAAAGACTCTCCAAAGCGCTTGGTTCTTGGTAGTTGTATTACACGTAAAAATATGTATAATAGTATTTTTAACCGCATTTTATAGTATATTCGTATTTTTGGTAACTGAAATTCCGATACGAATTTGCGTGACAGGATATATTTATATTTTTCATTTAAAAATATTAAAAAAGTCTTCATTCATAAGTACTATTCCATTCCATAAGGTGATTACACTTATTGGTGCTTATTGAAAAAAAAAATAAAGACAAAAGATTCAAGGGCTGCTTAACATTAGACAGATATTATACAGCCGAGATTCAGCCTCAGATGCATGGCTTGAGTCAACAATAGTACCCGTAAAACGGCAATAGACTCACCCCCTATTACGTGGGACCGAATTTAATGATTGGTGAAATGTGGTTGTTAATCACCTCTGCCTAACCCTCCGGAGATAAAGGCGTGATTATAAATATGTATGTACGTGTTTAAAAGATTCAAAACAATTCAAACAAAAACTCTTTATTTTCCGACACATCAGTAGTAGTAATAAAAAATAGTAAGTATATCTACGCTATACCACATCCAGCGACTCCACATCTGCGTCCAAGGCGCCGGTATCAGAGGATCTAAGCACGCTATTTGTAAATTATCCAGCGCCGCGCCGCGCACGTCCTAATTCAGCATCGCCTGCTTCACCTAGTTCAGAGGCAGGCACCCCGCCACCTGACCCACGTGGACTACTACACTAGTTTTGTAAACTATTAAGACAATTTACCGGCAACATGCATATTTTATTCTTTCTAATTTATTTAACCAGTAAAATATACATTGGGTCTAATGCCTTAGTAGTGTAACAAAAACCAGAAAGGTTTGTCCGTACACTACGTTCGTCGTCGAGTCTATATAATACTAATTCTGTACATCAGGTAGGCAAGTACTTAATCTAGGTTTAACAATATTAAAAATAAATCTACAGAAAAAAAATGTTGCATTGTGGATACATGTACAGTGCAACAATATCATTTTACTTTTGTTCTGTGTTCATTATAGATTTTTTTTTTTACTTGCACGTTTTATTTCCATTGGGGTAGGTAGAGCATTGTTAAAGGTTGGAGCTCAACCAAGATCTTCAACGCCAACGTGCAACCAATACCCTTTTTTATAGTGAGGAAATCTCCTCTGACATCCCCACTCCCTTAGGTGCTTACATCGGACTAACACCGCACGCTATCTTCAGTTATCGGTAGTGAGATAGTCAGTAATATGTTACTGACTATCTCACTACCTCTCTCGCACCCCGGCTGACCAAAATGGCCCTGTCACTTGCAACCAGTGTACCTGCTGACCAACCACCCATTAAAAACAATAGGCTGACCCATCTCTAAACGGCACAAGAGAGCAACATGCCATTTACGGTTTGCAGGAGGTAGGACTCGACGTTATTCCCGTCCCGATTGAGCAGTCCGACTGGGGAAGTACCTCACCTACAGAATACTACGGTTGTAATAACTTCGTGTTGTGTTCCCAGCGGTGAGTAGGGTAGCAAGAGCTCACTGGATAGTTTTTCTGCTGTCAGTGGGAAGACCAAAGGCTTGTTCTGATTGTGTATTCTGCACTGACGGCACAGACTCTATGTTCTTACAGAGTCGGCTGCACGGGTGTGACTCCTTTAGTGTTGCACACGTTCTTAGGTTACAGTAACCACTTTCCATCAGGTAAGCCTGTGCCTGTCTGCCACCTAAGTTGTATAAAAAAACATTATAAAATCATGCTATTAAGATATTGCCGATATGGCCCCTAACATTAGAAATGTCACACCATAAAGTATCTCAGTAAAGTTTTCACAAACAAATAAAATAACCTAATGGTTATATATCTAATAAATAATAATAGTGCAATACCCAATAGGTAATTCCCATGAGTCAGGCAGTTGGAGGCGGGGCCCTGGGCCCGGGCCCTAGTACCTACACACCGAGGGGATACTATTGTATTGTTCGTAATATGTTTTCAATAGCTTTCAATAAATTGATTTGGTTAATACACATCACGGGCATGAAGTGGTGACAACTGACGGTAAGTATGTTTTTTTTTTTATTCATTTATTTGCTAGAACATGGTGTACAGAGGTGGTATAATAACATAGTGTAGTTCGCTCATATTCTGTCATGTGATGGCGTGCAAATTTAGTACATTTGTCAATTTCTTAAATCTACATTAAATCTATAATCATTACCATTATGTATTATTATTATTAATTAACATCATTATTTATGCTCAAGTGTCATTCTATAAATTTGTCATTTTTTAACACTTCATACGATAAATTACAGTCTCCCTCTTTTTCTCTATTCCATTTTTGTATATATTGTATAGTTAGCATAGTTTTATATAAACTAGCTGACCCACCCCAGCTTCGCCCGGGGTATATTTTGAAGCTTCATATCCCTTTGAGCCCGTATGTTTTAGTCTTCAAAATATGTATGAAAAATTGCCGGATTTGTTAACATTTATTATCAATGCTCCGCTCCCTTAAGTCTTAGCCTAGAAGTTAGCCTAAAACCTTCCTCGATAAATGGACTACCCAAAACTGAAAGAATCATTCAAATCGGACCAGTAGTTTCAGTGATTAGCGCGTTCAAACAAACAAACAAATTCTGCAGCTTTATAATATTAGTATAGATTTATGAGTAATTGTATATTATAATAGAATATTTTATGTACCTAAATTGTATAACTTAATACGATTACAAATAAAATGTCAGTAGCTTAGTGGTTATGGAGTCGGCCTTACGATCGAATGGTCTCGCGCTCAAATCCTGGCCATAACACAACCGACGTGAACCCACTCCTAACACAAGCAATTTAGCTTAGCTGATAATAAGAGGTAGCACACGGCGGTATTTCCGCCCAATTGAGCAGTCCGACTGGGGAAGTACCTCCGCCCTACAGAATATCGCGGTTATAATAATTTCGTGGTGTGTTCCCAGCGGTGAGTAGGGCAGCCAGAGCTCACTGGAGAATTTGTGCTGTCACTGAGATAACTAAAGGCTTGTCCTGCTTTGTCCTCTATCTACACTGACGGCGTAGAAACTCTGTGCTTACAGGGTTGGCAGCGCGACTGTGACTCCTCTGGTGTTACAAACGTCCATAGGCCACGGTAACCACTTTCCATCAGGTGGGCCGTGCGCTTGTCTGCCACCTAAGTGGTATAAAAAAACTGATGAAGTTAGAGGGAATATTAGTAGTTTCGATTCTAAAATTCTTTTTACAAAAAAAATAAAATAACAAATGACTTTTTTATGTTTCTCTTTCTGATTGGTATTTCCGTCCAATTGAGCAGTTCGACTGGGGAAGTACCTCCGCCTTACAAAATACCACGGCTATATTAACCTCGTGCTGTGTTCCCGGCGGTAAGTAGGGTAGCCAGAGCTCACTGGAGAGTTTTTATGCTGTCTGTGGGAAAACCAAAAGCTTGTCTTGTAAAAAAAAAATATTCCGAAATACACTCCTACTCGTTAGCCAAAGACAAAAACTAGCGTAGTTACTAATCTATGCTAAATTTTTGCTTAGATTTAGATCGGTCTTCAGTCTGAAATAAAAAAAATGTAAGTTCGTTTCGCCCTTTAATCTCACCTGTTATGTTACAAACTAAATTGAAACCTGACCAGGAGTACCTATACCATGATTACCTTAATTCCCGTAAATAAAATCGTATACTTTTGTGTATATTTAAACCTTAAAAAATACAGCGATCTCATTTAAACCCTCCAATTTAACTCCCACGCCTCAATCCAAAAAAAGGTATTTGACCTTTTTTCCGATCGATAATACACTTAAGCATATTGCCACACAAAAAATGATTGATTCAACAAAAGTTACTATTGGGTCATGGGAACAGGAAGTCGAAACTGGTTGTAACGCGAGCGCCGGAAGAGGCCGCCGGATGCGCGCACCGCAGCCTCCGACGCAGCCTCGGAGTACCACCGATGGGAGTACGATGTTGCGTATATCTCAGGAGCTGTATTGAGAGGTGTACAGGTAAGATTTTTTTTATTTTGATCCGCCTGGTATTCATTTTGATCCTTTTTTTTTGCTTTTTATCGAAAGTTTAATAGGATGTGTTTTTATTAAATATTCCGGCAAGTGATGTATTGAAAGGTTAAGCAGAAATAATGTTATAATGCTACATATTTTTTTTTTTTTTTTTTTTTTTTATTTATTTCCATATTATTACATTAGTTCATCTCATAGAAGCACCCATAAAACCCGCATAGGTTTATCTTGGGTGTGAGTGTACATTAAATTTAATTTATATAATCAACAAAAAATACAATTATAAATAATCTAATACAATTTTAATAATCTAATTCAATTTTAATAATTTAATTCATTTAAAATGTATATATAGATATATTTAATAATTTATAATCTTTAAATCATTTATTTCTCATACAAACAAATAATTAATTTTTATATAATGGCGTACTCTAATTTCGCCGGTGACAACTAGAACTACATATTGTAGAACTACAAATGTATTCGATGTAAAATAAATAAATAAAATTCTTAAATTCTAGGTATATAATATATGTATATTCCCGAAATAGGTCTAAATATAAACAATCGAAATAAAGCAAAAACAACTATTTAAATATATTATGAAAATTTCAAGACAAACTTATACTTATGTAATTTTATTTAACATACAGAAATCCCCTGGGCTACCACCCCGTCGGAGCGTGTGGGGGTGGTTACGTCGGACTCGAACCGAATAAAACCGTACAGCCGCCTCAAGCCATTAGTTGCCGGGGGAGGCCAGGGCATAGCATAGCAGGCCCACTGTTGTGAGACTACGGCATCTACATCATACCCCAGGAAGAGTGACGGGGGGAGAGGGGCACATCGATGTATCAGCCTGATTCTGCTAGGGTAACAGGTTGCTCCACCTGTTAACATTAATATACATACATACATCCATACATATAATCACGCCTTTATCCCCGGAGGGTTAATCAGAGGTGAATTAACACCCACATTTCACCATCATAGGATTTAGTCCCACGTAATAAGGGGTGAGCCTATTGCCGTTTTCCGGGCACTTATTGTTGCCTCGACCCATGCATCTCTGGCTGAGTCTGGGCTGTATATATCTGTCTGGTGTTAAACAGCCCTATCCCTTAGTCGCCTTGTACGACCCCGCATGGGAAGAGATGGGGTGGTCCAAATTCTACTTTGCCGGAAACCACGCAGCTTAATTACGGTTAAATTAATATCTATGTACTGTTTACAATAATTTAGTAGCCAAAAACCTTTTACACCTTTTTATTTATAAGGAAGTAGGACACGGCGGTATTTCCGCCCGATTGAGCAGTCCGACTGGGGAAGTACCTCCGCCCTACAGAATACCGTGGCTATAATAACTTCGTGTTGTGTTCCCAGCGGTGAGTAGGGTAGCCAGAGCTCACTGGAGAATTTGTGCTGTCAGTGGGAAGACTAAAGGCTTGTCCTGCATTGTCTTCTACTGACGGTACAGAAACTCTGTACTCACAGGGTTGGCAGCGCGACTGTGATTTCTCTGGTGTTACAGACGTCCATAGGTCACGGTAACCACTTTCCATCAGGTGGGCCGTGTGCTTGTCTGCCAACTAAGTGGTATAAACTGGTATAAAACACCATCCTAGTTAACGATCTGCAAAATACTAACTATAATATCATATACAATATATATATATCCTTTCGTTTCAAACAACCGTGATGAAAAACTTTATTAACCACAAAGAGGTAGACTATGAAGCGAGCTCTGTTCGTAATAAACAAGGTTAGGCTCACCCAACGCTGTAACACGATGTTTGTGTATCAGAAGCCTATAATCTAATAGTAAATAATATATTGATCTCACATGACCTTCTACCGGTACAGATCAGGTGGCTTTGCGATTTTCGAGCTACATACATAATAGTTACGCCTGTTATTTAATAAAGTTCATCCCACGCACGAGTTAAGAAACATCAAACTACACACATTAGCTTTGTCAGCTAATAAGTTTCCAGAACATTTGATGCACATTAACAGTCTTATCTGGGACATACGTCATTTCGCGTAAATGACGAATTAAGGTTTTAAAGAATTTATTCTCAAAAAGACATACACAGTCACTTACATGAGAACATAACAATAAATAAGTACTTAAATAGGTCACCGACACGACAAGAGAGGGGTACTCATTTGGCGGTTCCGATCTCAAAAGTATGTTTGCCTAATCACGCTTCAATTCAGTATGTAGGCTGGCAGTTGAGACTTAAAATCGCGAAACGAGCTTACATTTTTGATTTCAGACGGAAGACCATTATATATTTGTGCTCCTTTATAGGTAATACTCTTTTTTGCGTAATTTGTACGTATTTTTGGCAAAACAAGCAAACTAGGCCGACGAAGACTGTGTTTACTTGTCATTGATTTCTTCATAAAACTTATATTGGTGTGGATGGCTCCATCCATAATTCTACTAATCAATATACAAGTGGTGTACAGATATAGTTGCTTGATATTCATAAGCTTTGTTTCCTTATACACTTTGTGAGTTGGTGTCATATATGGATAATGAAACAGTGTCTTTATAGCCCTATTTTTATATTTTATACCATATATATTTTTATACCAACTTAGGTGGCAGACAAGCACACGGCGCACCTGATGGAAAGTGGTTACCGTGGCTTATGGACGTGTGCAAAACCAAGGGAGTCACACTAGCGCTGCCAACCTGTTGATTTGACGTATACGGCTTCCTATGAAAGCGACTACCGTCTAAAAAAATAGCTATCAGGGTTGGGCCCTGATAGCTATTTTTTTATACATTGGTGGCAGACAAGCACACGGTCCACCTGATGGGAAGGATTTACCGTGACCTATGAACGTGTGCAACACCATGGGAATTACACCCGTGTTACCGACCCTGTAAGAACAAAGAGTTTCTGTGCCGTCAGTGCAGAAGACACAATCAAAATAAGCTTTTCATCTTCCGACTGACAGCTCAAAAACTCTCCAGTGAGCTCTGGCTACCCTACTCACCGCTGGGAACACAACTCGTTTTATTATAACCGTGGTATTCTGCAGGGTGGAGATACTTTCCCTGTCCAACTGCTCAATTGGGACAAGAATACTATCGTGTCTTACCTCCTGCAAATCCAGCAGACAAGGTTGGGTCTAGGGCCAATCTTGGTGGAGCGCCATTCACGTAACCAAACGTAAAATGAGGTGGGTAGTAAATATAATGCAAGTGATAAACCTGTTCCATTCAGGTCCATTAGTATACATAAAAGTCATCATCATCAGCGACAGCTTCTATGGCGTGGCGGTAGAGAACACGACCGCTAAGTAGGAGGCGCGGGTTCGATCCCACTCAGTGCAAATATTTGTATGCATGAATATGGGTGTTTGCATTGGTCTGGGTGTTTCTCTGTGTATGTATAAACGTATTTAAAAAATAAGTATTTAAGTATGTTTATTCGTATTCTAGATTCCATAACACAAGTTAGTTAAGCTATGCTTACCATGGGTCTGAATAGCGTTATGTACAAAGATGTGGAATATTTATTTATATTTGTGGAATATTTATTATCGGCATCTTTCGAGCGTTTTCGCAATTCAGCCGAGGTTGATCGTCCCTTTAACTGACGACTGTCCTCTGACCTCCACAACTCACAAGGCATATTAAAATTCTTTGCCTAGATCCGTTAGTCAGACTTTTTAGCCCGCCAACTAACCGTCGTGAATACCTTAGATGTTCGTGTGGTAACCAGGACAAACCGATTAATATACTCACCATGGCACCAAAGTGCCCCCATGCGCTAATGGTCACCCATCTTAAAACTCACCTGCCTAGTATTACTTAACTTTGTGCTAACTCAGTTACCACTTAGCCATGAGCACCGTTAGCAGTATTTGAGTAAAACATGAGAACCAAGTTTAGTTAAACTTGATCGCAATTAGTCTCGCCGGTGCTATCCGAACTAACAAGCGGAGGTAGGAAGGTCACCTCTCACGTTTAAACATTAACGCCGCACTTCTAGACACACTACCGTCACTAAGTTATTTACGGCAGAGCTAGCTTGTGCCACAGACTATAAGGTTAGATAAGTTCCTGGCAGAGTAGAATTTGGACCACCCTATCTCTTCCCATACAGTGTCGTACAAGGCGACTAAGGGATAGGGCTGTTTTATGATTGTGGACATCAGCTGAGACTCAGCCTCAGATGCATGGCTCGAATCAACAATAGTGACCCGAAGACGGCAATAGCTTTTTTTTTTTTTTACGTGCGCATAAATCCCCACGTATATCTCCCCACCGGAGCCGGTGGAGGAGGTTATGTCGGACTCGAACCGACTAAAACGCACGCCGCCTGTGGGTCGCTTTGGTTGCCGAAGGTGAGGTTGACAGGCATATCCCTCGCACCCCGGCCGACCCAGGGCCATCTCTCACGCTTTAATGATTGGTGAAATGTGAGTGTTAATTTATTTTTTTTATACCACTTAGGTGGCAGACAAACACAAGACCCACCTGATGGAAAGTGGTTACCATGGCGTATGGACGTGTGCAACGCCATAGGCGTCACACTCGCGCTGCCGACCCTGTAACATTCTGCTAATACCTTACTTGAAGGACCCCATATTGTAGTTGCTTGAGAAAACCAAGGCAGTGAGTTTATTCCACAGTTTAAGCATGCGGGGGATGAAGTTCCTATCATACCTAACTGTGCGTTCATGACCTTGAAATTGAAATTGCCTTGAAATTTATCGGCAAAAACGTGGTAATGTTTGCGGCGGCTGCAGCTTCAAACGTTTCGTGTAACAACCGCGAGATGCCTCTGTGCGAAGTTCACCAAGACACACAACAAGACAATACGAGAACAAACATTTATGCTACATATAGTATACTTTTAAGCTCTTTTATTACTCTATGTACGACTTTTGTGATGTGGCTATAGAGCGTCTGAGAGAGATTCCTGCTTAGTGTGAATATTCTCAGGCAAACTTTGGAACTCTGGAGTCAACTTTTATCGTAGCATTCGAATGCTGTAGGGCTTAGGTCGGTATATGGACGATCTGAACAACTCGGTCAGTAGGGGCAACTATACATCCAAAAAAACCAAGCCACATCCAATTTAAGTGTACCCCGAACTCCGAGATGAAGGCTTCGGATGCGAACGGGACCGGGCAAGGATAACGAAGAGTCGAATACTCTACCGCCTTGTCATACTGACATAACTGAAAATCAGACCTAAAGGCCTGGAACCTAGGTCTCCCATTTAACATACCTATAAAGCATGTTAAAAGCTTATAAAAATGTTTCAGTAGCATTTCGTATTGAATACATAAACGTCTACCGCATAAGCATAGATTATGCTGAAAAGAGAAAGAATATGGCCCTACAAAAGCGTAGTACTTGAGATCGGTTGCTAGGCGACGGCTGACACGTGTAAACCAGTTCAAGGCCACGACCTCCGCGGTAGCCTTGTGATAAGGCTGTCTGTATGATTCGGGACGTGAGTACTCCACATTATACGGTCTGGGGAACGGTTCTACTGGAAATAAGCCTGATTTTAGCAGAGGTTATTGTATTATCAAGTGGAGAAAGGTTTTGATTGTTATTCTGATTTATATATTTATAGATTTATATTATATATACCGTGACACGTTTTTTGGTCTAAACAGCATCTAGTATACATAGCAAATTACCATTATGCTTTAATGACCATTATATTTGTGTATTTTAAATTCCTAGGATTCCTAGGAGAGGCGGGAATGTAACAATTTTGAATTTCGAATTTAGAACAGCATTTAGAAAAGGATTTTTTTGGTCTGTGGCGATTCCGCCGATTCCGCCAATAAATAACTCAATAAATGTTTATAAATTTATTTAAAGGCGAGACGCCAATGTCAATATTTTCTAGAAATTCTACTAGTGCCCCATGCGGTGTCTTAGAAAGCGACTAAGGAATATGGCTGTTTAACATCAGACAAATATATATAGCTCAGACTTAGGCAGTGATACAAGGCTCGAGTCAAGAATAGTGCCCGGCAGACGACAATAGACTCACCCCCTATTACGTGGAACCGAAAACAATGATTGGTGAAATGTAGGTGTTAATTCACCTCGGCCTTAGAACCCATCGGGGATAAAGGCATGGCGTGGCGTGAAGTAGGATAGCAGAATGATGTGATCTTTTTACGCAGAATGAATAACGTGTATATTTGCACTACTTGTTGTCTCAGTACACAACTTACTTCATGTCAACGCGAATGAGAGTTTGGGACACGTTGAATATTAAGTGGAGGTTGTGAAGCTTTTAGCAATTAACCTTGAACTAAATCACAACTTTTTGTGCTTTTAGGGTTCCGTACATCGAAGTCGAAAGTAAAAACAGAATCTTTTTGGATTTTTGAACGACCATTTGTTTTGTTAACGGTCTGTCTATCAGGTGTAAATACACATTTTCTTAGGAATTGAATATTTTCTTCAAACAAAATATAAAATTAATTATTATTATTGTTAACAGTAGCTTTTTATACATAAACTCATGCCTATGTAACAGGATACTTAGGCAGAGATGATGTATTAATACACTCATTTCAACAATTATATTTACAGTCACATATAATAGTAGATACAGCCTACTAAAATAAACCCAACACTTTAATAAAAACAATATTTAAAGAATGTAAAAACGGCTTTCTACTAACCTGACGATTAGTCTAATGGACTAAACTAAACCGACGGGTTAAAGGTAATCTCCCTAACAGCGTTACAAGGGTTAGCCCGTAGTTAGTGAGCTTAAAGCAACGGACACCCCGGGCGACACCGCTTAGGGCCGTTACACACGATGATTTTAAATAAGCTTACAATATAAATTTGATTAGGGTGTTCAGTAAGTTGTGGAGGAGGTAGGACACAACAGTATTTTCGTCCAATTGAGCAGTCAGACAGGGGAAGTACTCACTGGAGAGTTTTTGTGCTGACAGTGGGAAGACCAAAAGCTTGTCCTGCTTTGTCTTTTACACTGACGGCACAGAAACTGTGCTTACAGAGTTGGCAGCGCGAGTGCGACTCCCTTGGTGTTGCACACGTCCATAGGCCACAGAAACCACTTTCCATCAAGTGGGCCGTGTGCTTGTCTGTCAACGAAGTGGTATATAATAAAAAAAAGCAAGTACTAGATAAATCGTCAAGTTATTGTATTTGTACATGATTTTTGTGGTTGTATCTTAAAAAGCACAAACATTTTGGGACGTCACAGGGGCTAACATATATGCCGGAAATTATAATCAGGGTAGATGTCTGTTTACTATCGCCATTACGTCCAGATATATCGATTAAATAATTAATTTGCCGAGAAGATGAAACATGCTTAATGTAGTTTAGTGATTTTTCTTCTCCATTATTTTTTATATATTTTTAGGCAAATATGTGAGGCACTAACTCCAGTTGCAGTTAGTAAACTTAAGTAACGGACGATTTTTGTAATCGTACCGTCAAATGGTTAGACACATTCATGAGGGCCCCAACTCCAGGCTCCGAAGTGAAAATCTCCGATGCGACCAGAAGACGCAAAGATGATGAAAATAATGATGATATATAGGCCCCAACTAGATTTTCGATACTCAAGTCAGACGGAGAATGCTCTGATTCAGGCATTCCACTTACGATTGGGAGGTCAGATAGCAGTCGCTGCTATAAAAGTAAAAATAAACAAATAAGTCAAAACAGTCTCGGGTCCTCTAAGTGAGTGCCACCATTGTAATTGTAACATACTACGTGTCTGTAATGATGACCCTCTTTTCTGAGACTTTGCTTTTAGCTCACCATCAGGCGAGACGAAGTCAAATTGACGTGTCCTACATACATACATACATATAATCATACCTTTATCCCCGGAAGGTTAGGCAAACGCGAATTAACACCCACATTTCATCATCATTGTATTCGGACCCACGTAATAGGGGGTGAGCCTATTGCCGTTTTTCGGGCACTATTATTGACTCGAGCCATGCATCTGAGGCTGAGTCTGGGCTGTATATATCTGTTTGTCCTATATAAAAAAAAAAAAGGTAGGATAGGCGACTGGACTCTTGGCTCCTAAGTACCAGATTCAAATGCGATTAAGATTGACATTCGGGTGAAGAAGAACACTAAAAAAAGCCAATTCTCTGCACTATTACATCCTTTAACTCATAACACACTTGCAACACAATTCAATCTTAATCGCGTCATCCTATTATCGAATAAAACGCAATATCCACAGGATGTCCCGTGCAACTTGACACTGTGCAACTACCAACTTAACTTTACCACCAAAACAACAATAGGACTTCTTTCCACATCTTTATATTCATGATCACAAGGGTGTCTTTTGTGTGATGTGGTTTTATTGGACGGTATTTTATAAGTTGTTTTGTTTAATAGCTACTTTCGAAACCGCGCAGATGTTGTAGGTAAGCATTCAACTACACGATCGGCTCTTAAGCGCGATCCCACGTTTTTCTCTTTAGAATTTGTTCAGGATGTGATCTAGTTTTGAGTATGCAGGTGCTGTTTTAAGTAAACAAAGGATGGGTGCATGAATAGATCGATAAATGCCACTGAATGTAAAATCTAAGGGAAGTACCCTTATGAGTCTTTAATTGGAACTTTATCTTTTACGGGAAGGGATGACGCAGATCCAACACACCAACCCCGAAAGAAAAGTCAGCTCCAAATCCTCATACGTTAGTAATTATTAATAATAGACCTATATCCCCTGGCAGTTTTGGTGGTGCCCAATTACTATTTTTTTTATCTAGGAAACGACAACTTGACTTCACCTCACCTGATGGTAAGCTAAAGGCAAAGTCTCTGGAAAGAGGTCGCCATTACAGACACTAAGTAATGTTACAATCGCGGCACTCAGCTTGGCGGCCTCATCAGATGCTTTTTCACGGCCCGCTTAAAGGACCCAGGACTGTAGGAAGAAGGAAACACGTGTGCTGGTAATGAATAAAAAAAAAAAATAATGGTCTTGGTGGTGCGGCAAAGAAAAGAGTCTCTGAACCGCTTCGTTCTTGCTCGTATATTCTGCACAGAGTGAGGGTTTTTTTTTTTTTTTTTTTTTTTTTTATATAGGACACGTCAATTGGACTTCGCCTTGCCTGATGGTAAGCTGAAGGCAAAATCCCAGAAAAGAGGGTCACCATTACTTACACATACCGTGTGACAATGGTGACACTCAGCTTGACGGCCTTATCATATGCTTTTTCACGCCCCGCTTAAAGGACCCGGGACTGTAGGAAGAAGGAAACACGTGAGCTGGTAATGAATTCCAGGCCTTAATGGTGCGACAGAGGAAAGAGTCTCCGAACCGCTTGGTTCTTGATCGGATGTTTTGCACCGTGTGCGGATGACATCTAAGACCTGCACGCGTTGTCCTGTGTAGGAAAGGGGAGGGTGGGACTAATTGGAAGAGCTCATCAGAACACTCCCCATGGTACAGACGGTAAAATACAGCCATGGACGCAACATCTCTACGCAGCTGTAAAGGTTCTAGGGTGTTCGTGATCTCGGGATTCCCAATGATGCGGATCGCACGTCGCTGCAACCTGTCGAGAGCATCTAGTAAGTACTTTGCTGAACCATCCCAGAGATGCGAGCAGTACTCCACACAGGAGCGAATTTGTGTCTTGTATAGAAGACACCGCTGCTCCGGCGTGAAAAATCGTCTCACTCTGTTCAGGACTCCGAGTTTTCGTGAGGCTGTTTTGATGATGCTTTCGATGTAGTTTTTGTTATTTAGGTTGCAGCGAACATCCATACCTAGGATATTGAGATTGTCCTGCAGCGGCAGTGGCGTGCTCTGAAGAGTGGGGAGGGGAAGGAAAGAAGATACTTTTGCTGTAAACGCACATGCCTGCGTCTTCTTGGCATTGAACTCAACCAGGTTCTCAGAGCCCCATTGAGAAATGTGATTCAGGACCCCGTCAAGCTCAGTGACAAGAAGCTGCCTTTTCTCTGCGATATCTGACTGCTTGGCCGCTGGATGTCCATGATAACTCCCATGTAAAGTGCTATCGTCTGCATAACAATGAACATTGCCGGTAGACAGCATGTCGTTGATATGCAGAAGAAAGAGAGTGGGTGATAAGACGGACCCCTGGGGCACGCCAGCATTAACCTGCAGAAACTCTGAAGCTCGTCCGTCACAAAGGACGCGAATACGGCGCCCCTGCAGGAAGCTAGCAACCCAGTTGCACAGCCTAGAAGGCAGACCAAAGGCAGGTAGCTTAGAAAGAAGCGATTTGTGCCAGACTCTATCGAAAGCTTTGGCGATGTCAAGACTAATTGCCAGTGACTCGCCGTGCTTGTCCATAGCCTCACCCCAAAGATGGGTAACGTATGCTAGAAGATCACCCGTTGACCGTTTCGGTCTGAAGCCATATTGCCGGTCATTAATTAAGGAGTGATCCTCTAGGTGCCGCATGAGCTGTTTGTTAATTATGTGCTCAAACACTTTGCACAGCACTGAGGTGACGGCTATGGGTCGATAGTTGGCTGGCTCCGAGCGATCCCCCTTCTTGGGAATCGGCTGAACATTCGCCTCTTTCCAAGGCAAAGGCACTGTACCCGAACTGTAGGATAGCCGGTACAGGCGCGTAAGCATTGGAGACAACTCCGCTGCACATTTTTTCAAAACTACCGCTGGAATACCATCCGGACCACTGGCTTTCCGGACATCGAGTGATTGCAGCACTGCACGGACATCGCGTTGCCTGATATGGATATCAGGCATCGCGTGGTCACTGTCGGGTAGTGTTGGTGGCTGCGTACCACAATCATCGATTCGGGAGTTGGCCGCAAAGAGATTAGCCAGCAGATTTGCCTTCTCTTGCGACTCATGGGCCAGGGATCCATCAGGGTTACGCAGCGGAGGCAGCGAAGGCTGACAGAAGTTGGCTTGCACGGCTTTAGCCAGTCGCCAGTAGCCACGGCTTCCCGTGGGATGCATCACTAGCTCTTGACCAAGCCGCGCTATGCGCAGGGCATCCGCTCTGACATAGGCCCTTCTACAGACCTTTGTGGCTCTGTTGTACGCTGCCTTGAAGTGGCCCAGATTGGGATGGCGCGTGGCGCGCGCCCTTACCCAAGCGCGGTACGCAGACTGTTTTTGTTCAACAGCTTCCGCGCACTCGCGCCCGAACCAAGGGCGCACCCCGCGGTCACCGGTGACATCGGTGTATGAGATATAGTATTCCATACCCAGACCGATCTCACCGGCGACAGCAGTAGCACAATCCGATGGGTTCTTACCTTCAAAGCAGCGCTCAACCCACGGGATGGACGCAAAATAGTCACGAAGTCCATCCCAGTCCGCTGACGAGTAGTGCCAGAGACGCCGCTTCCCCTGCACGGGTCGTGGGGGCGCCATAATAGGCACCGTGGAACAGACCAGGCAGTGGTCAGAGTTGCCTAACGCGGCTCGCACCGATACACTGTACCGGTCCGGATCACTCGTCAGCAGAAGGTCTAGCAGAGAAGGTGCTTGGCCCGACCTTCTTGGTATCCTAGTGACCTCGTGCACCAATTGGGTCAGGCCGTGCGCCAGAGCAAATGCGTGGGCGGCTCTTCCCGCATGGTCTGTTTTGGAGGAGCCCAACCAGATCTCGTGGTGGGCGTTAAAATCCCCCAAAAATACCATTTCGGCATTCGGAAATCGCTCCTGCGCATCATCTGCCGCCTGACTCAGATATTCAAAGAGTCGAGTTGTCTCAGCATCTCCTGTATGGGAACGGTAGAGGCACACATAGATCTGACTCGTAGGGCCATGGTCTACGTGTACCCAAAGGACGGAGAAGGATGGGTCCTCTAGGCAGCGCAAACGGCGACAGCAAACATCCGCCCTAACAAACACGCACACCCCGGCTTTTGCACGAAAACTTTCCTCAAGAACATAGCCAGGGTAGAGCAAGTAGGTCGTGTCGTCAGGGCGGTGTATTTGCGTCTCCGTTAGAAAAAACATGGCAGGTTTCGCCGTCTCTAGGTGTTGGTGGACGGCGTTGAGGTTTGCATGGAGCCCACAGATGTTAGTGGACTCCACCTCAAATAGCAAGCTTTTGGGAGTGTGACGAGCCGCTGTGTTGCCTTTTTCTATAAATTGCGCTGCCATGAGTTTGGGTGGGAGAAGGCGTGAAAAAAAGAAGTGATTGCCGCCGCAGCACCGTGTGACAAAGCGCGGGATATTGGTTTTATCTATGAATGTGAGGCATGGCGAGAGCCGACGCGCCGAACGGAAGGGCCCCCGTACCCCCCCGAGTATGGTCGCCGGGCTCCCAAATCCGGTCACCAACCGGCACGACGAACCATATCGGGATTATGCGCGGCCTGGTGAGGCAGCCTCCCAAGGTGGTTAACCCCAGTTGGGCCCCTGTACTATACCGCGGGCGGCCAGCGGCACCACCGTTTCTACAGGTCTCCCTGTTCGGCGCATCGCCCCGCGCCATCCCCACTAGACTACGCCAAGACCCACTGGTCCCACTAGTGCTGCGACAACCACCACCTCTGCCCGGCTATGCACATGCTGACCCCTGAACACAATCCAACCGAGATTGAATTGCTATGGAGGGTTTTTCGCAATAGTGCACGGTGGTACCTACCCGGTCGAAACTTGAGACAAATTTGTGCCACCAAGTTTCTACCACCAGTAAGACATCTAACATTGACAGTGACATCTAAGCCTTTGGGATCAAAGGGCCTATCGCGAGTGCAAGTCCCTACTTGCATCTCCATCTGATAGTCTTTTTCCATCTGATATTCATACTCACCTCACACATTAAACGATATAATATATTTGCGTACTAATAAAAGGAATCCTAGCCTACATCCTTCTATCCTACAATTTTGAGGATGTTTGGACGTTTGTTATTCAATCACGCTATAACGGTTGAAATTTGATATAAGAATAGTTTACAGTCCAGAATAACACATAGGTTCTATCCCGGGAAATTGCCATGGGTTACGAGAACGTGATCAAAATTAGTAGCATACTTAAAATCACTGCTTCAATGCAATTATTTTCCAATATACGATAGTTGCTAAAAGGAATCCTTGAAGATACACGTGCCTTCCAACGTATAGGTACCAGGCTACTATAAGTAATAAGAGTAGATAATCTATTTACGATCGCTACGATGGCCATGTCGAGATAAATTGATTAAACCATTAATTTGCCGAGGAGATGACGATGAAGAAAACTTAATGTAGTTTAGAGGTTTATTTAATGCACACACACATGATCATAAATAAAAAGATTTTAAAGAAAATGCAAAGGCGAGCTCAAATCGCGACTCAAAATGAGTTCTCTTCCAGCAAACCTTTGAGTAGCAGAGGAGCATATATTGATGAAGCGGGATGTGAAAAGATAAAAACATACATTATACCTATATATACACAAACATAGCATATTTTAATCATACATACTCACACCTTCATATAATATACCTACATTTATACATATAAATATACATAGATAAATATACAGACTTCATTATTGTGATAGGAAATGTTTCCTTGTTCTTCTCCTAAAGATAATATTATAGTATAGCATAGTATTACTATCGCGAATGGTGTGAGGTAGTACGTTCCAAGGACGTACAGCTTGTATCGTGAAGGATCTATCTTTTTCATCGCGGCGATGGCATTATTTTTTAAACCAATTTATGTGTTAAATCAAAATAAAATTACGAACTATTATTACTTAGGTATTAAAATAAACTAAAATAAATAATTTAAGTATTTACACACAAAATGCATCGTGATGTTACTCGTATTATCACCGACCAGTAACGTTCCCAAAGGCTGGCATTCCTCTCAGGGAACCTCTTCCAGGGGTTACGATACGCAAATCTATCCCTGTATGTAATATCTGACAGATGTGTTCAGTGACTGGGTAAGAAATATTCTAAGATCTTCACAAACTTTCAACAATTATGTAATTGTAAAGCCATCGTATCTGTACAACTATCTTTTACTATCAGTATCCAAATAATCGGGATATTTTTGGGTTTCTAGTATCCCAATTATTTTGATACTGATGTAATTGACCATGATAGTTTAAATACCTGTCTTATACTATATTATATACCAACATAACATAACATAAACTCACGCCTATATACCCGAAGGGGCAGGCCGAGGTGCTAGCACCCACATTTCGCCAGTTTATGTTTAGGTCCCAATGTAATAGGTGGCGAGCCTATTGCCATTAACCGGACACCTATAAACCTGCGATAAATACACATATAACTTCTAAAAGCATCGAAAAGTTATTGGTGGATCGAACCCGAGACCTCGTTGCAGCAGCAGCAGCAGCAAAAATATACATTAGAAATGTTTGTTTGCGATGGAGGCGAAAACTACTGAACGGATTGTGATGCGGTTTTTTTTTGTTGGAAAGGTCTTGACCAGACTTAAAATCTTGTTGATTGCGATTGGTTGAGTAGAACGGGAGGTGTGAGAACCAAGCGGGCGGGGCCGCGGGCACAAGACTAATACTATTATATAATTGTAAAATTAGAAATGTTTGTTTGCGATGGACGCAAAAACTACTGAACGGGTTGTGATGCGGCTTTTTTGTTAGAAAAGTTTTGGTCAGACTTTTTTTTACGTGCGATAAGTCCCCACGGATACGGTGGGAGAGGTTATGTTGGATCTAAACCGATTAAAACGCACGGCGTCTGGTTCGCTTTTGGTTGCCGAAGGTGACCCAGGGCCATCTCTCTCGATCTGGTCTTCCTCGGGTGTGGGCACCACAGAGTCCCCAACTAGTCCCCGGTAAACGGGTAGGCGCGCTGCCGCCGCATGGTTTTGGTCAAACTGAAAATCTTACGTTTATTTGATTGCAATCGGTTGAGGAAAACCGGAAAAAATCCACGCGGGCAGAAGGCTAGTTTGATTCTTTTTTATACAACTTAGGTAGCAGTCAAGTGCATAGCCCACCTGATGGTGATGTGTTACCGTGGCCTATGAACGTGTGCAACACCAGGAGCGTTACACTCGCACTGCCGACCCTGAAGCAATCTAATGCAACTCTTGAAGAACCCCATATTGAACTGTACACAATTTTTTTTGGAATCCTATTGACACAAAACAACTACTGCATGAATTTTGATGCGGGTTTTATTATAAGAAAGGACTTTTAGGCTTAAAATCTTACGTAAGTTTAATCGCAATCAATTGCCTAGAGCTGGAGATATGGCCAAAAGTAGCGATAACCGACATTCACGCAAGCGAAGTCACGCGCAACTGTTAGTTTATCATATTAGTATAATTTCGCACTCGGGAGGTACTCAACCTAAGTACATATTACAATTACTTAAAGAGTGCTCACATCCGAGTATCATTAACAAAGATTCTGCGAGCCTCTCGACACTTAAGCGGATGTAAACCTCTCGTGATGTTTATTTGTTTGGTAGTACATTTATCAGCCCAATTTTCCTCAAGGATGTTTGTATAATAATTAATAATAGCGATAAATAACAAAAATCATAGCTTATTCGTAATTTTAGGGGAGCGCCTGCCGTTTGACCCCTTACCCTCATCCGTCCACCAGTGGGAACACCGGCGAGTAGGTGACGCTGACTTGGGCCTTTAAAACCTTGGCGGGATCCCATACTACCATTATAATTATCCATCGAAATCTTTTTTAGAAATTACTAATATTAAATTGCTTGTGTTAGGAATGCATTCAAGTCGGTAGCGTAATGGTCAATATTCGAATCCAAGACTTCTCAATCGTTAGGCCTACTCTTTAATCACTAAGCCACTACTTCCAATTCAAAAGAGATGTTAGAGATATTTATAATGTGGTAATCATCATAATCTTTTAGTATGGTAAGGTAACCGCTTGCCAGGAGACGAGCACTTTACAAATGAGATTGATTATAGGGTATAATACAGCCATATGTATGTAAAATAACATATCAGCTAAACATGAATATTGCTAGTAAATCGTAGGCGTCTACGGTATTCGTAGCACGTAGCAGTTCAACTACGCAACGCGTAGCTCTACTTGCATGTGTTTCAGTTTAAATATAAGAGACTAGTTATTGTCCGCGGCTCTGTCTGCGTGGATGACGGTTATCGTGACTTAAAATAGCCAATGTCTTTTCCCAAGGTCTAATCTACTCCTGTACCAAATTTTTTGATAATCGGTTCAGTAGCTCAGGCGTGGAAGCGAAATAGACATCCAGACAAAGTTATTTATGCTTTTATAATAATAATAATAATAATATATCTCTTTATTGCATGTACACAAAGAAGGGATACAGAAAAAATACAATAGGTACATCTTTGTGGCATTACAAGTGGCGGCCTTATTGCACAAGGCAATCTCTACCAGGCAACCATGGGATGGAGTGAGATAGATAAATAGATAGACATAGTGGGCAGTTTCCGGTGTACATAATGTATATGATTAGGTACTTTATTCCATTATTTACATTCAGATATATTATACAGTTAATGCATACTACTATATATACACATACACACACATACACATACATACACATATATATATATATTATTACATATACATACATATACATACATACATGCGCGGACACACACATATATATATATATATAATATATATATACATATACACACACACACACACACACACACACACACACACATACACACATACATACATATATATATATATATATATTAGGTAATAGCTATCGTTCCTGTAAGTAATAGGCTGTAACTAGCTTTTTAAAAACGGGCAGAGATTGTGCACGTCTTACGGTTACGGGTAAGGCATTCCACAATCGGACTGCTTGGACGGTATACGACTTATCCATATAACTCGTGGAGTGCGCTGGCATTTTCAGCCTCAAACTCTCCGACGACCTCAAGACCCTAGAATGCGAGTCACCAAGGAATTGGAAGCGTTCTTTCAGATAGATGGGAGTGAGAGGATGAAATAAAACATTATACAGTAGATAAAGATAGTGAGCATTCCGGCGAAGGCGTATAGGTAACCACTTGAGCTTTGCACGAAATTCAGAGATATGATCATATTTGCGAAGTCCAAATATAAATCGTATGCAAAGATTTTGAAGTCTCTCAAGTTTATTTAGTTGGTCTTCAGTAAGATCTGGATAACTAGCATCGGCATATAATCAAGGATGGGAAAGAGAAGAGTTTGTGCAAGCGCAGTTTTCGTGGCAATAGGTAGAAAATTTTGAAGTCTACGCAGGGACCCCGCAGAGGCAAACAACCTGCGACTAATCTCTTGAAGCTGAGGACTCCAAGACAAAGAGCTGTCCATATATATTCCCAGATTTTTCACTTTATCACTATATGGTAACATAATCCCATCACAGGAGACCTGAGGGAGCAGTGACCAGTCAATTCTCGATATATAACTTGAGCTACCAATAATGATAACCTGGGTCTTAGACGGGTTAATTTTCAGACCGTACGATCTACTCCAGTTACATATATGGACCATATCATTGTTAATGATGCCAATAGCATCTGACAGTTTATCCGGCATAGCTTTCGAGTAAATCTGTAGATCATCTGCGTATAGGTGGTAGGAAGAAGTGAGTTGGTTGGAGATGGAGTTAATGAATACCGCGAAGAGTAGAGGAGACAAAACGCCACCCTGAGGGACGCCAGCAGACGTTAAGCACCAAGAGGACACAGTGTCTTCTATACGAGTACGTTGCCGGCGACCATACAGGTAACTACGAAACCAATCAATCACTGTCGGAGATATGTTAAGGGAGCACAATATCCCGAGCAACACATCGAAGTCAACATTATTAAACGCATTGGTAAAGTCTAACAGTGCTAGGACAGTGAGCTGTCCGTTTTCCATACCTGATCTAATGTCTTCCGTAATATGAACTAGAGTAGTCGTGGTACTGTGACCAGGACGAAATCCGGATTGGGAGGGATTCAAAAGAGAATTTTTGGAGAGGAAACTAATTAATTGAGTATGTATCAGGCGTTCAAGGGCTTTGGAAAGGAAGGAAAGTATTGAGATAGGACGGTATTCAGAAAAGGATGAGGGATTGCTTTTCTTAGGAATTGGAATTATTTGAGCATCTTTCCATGCGGATGGAAATATGCTGCTGGCAGCCGAAAAGTTAAAAATATGAGTAATTATGGGGAGGATTTCGTCAATGATAGGTACTATCATATTACGGCTGACACAGTCTGTTCCGACCGCATTGGAAGTGATCGACATTATGCTCCTCTTAACATCACAACTAGTGAACTGAGTGAAAACAAACGGAGAGCAGTTGGGAGTAGCGGTATATGAAAGATTGTTTAGAGTATTTAGTTTAGTAGCCACGTCAAATGTTGACGGGGCTGAGAAATGTTGATTGAGGGAATTTAAATCGACATCCTTTGAAATGGTGTTTTGACTTTGTGACTTACCGACTCCCAACGATCGTAGAAACTTCCAGACATGAGCTGGATCACCATTCTGGACAGAGTTATGGATATGTTGGCGTTGAGCATTCCTACACACCTTACCGCACCGATTTCTAATCGCTACATATTTCTCTCTATTTAATTCAGTAGGGCGACTTTTGTACCTAGACTTGGCTGCTGCTTTTTTAGATATAAGTATTTTTATTTCATCAGTTAGCCAGGGCGATGGTAAATGTTTTACCTTGATATTTCGTACAGGCGCGTGCAAATCATACAAGTGAATCAGGTTGCTTGTGAATAATTGAATCTTTTCGTTCATGCAATTTGAGTCAAGAAGTGAACTCCAATCAATGGCACTAGCATCCCTGCGCAGGGAACCGAGGTCCATGTCACGAAAATTGCGCTGCGAGAGGACTTTAGGTTTAGATTTAGGCGGGCGAAGTCGATAAGAGAGATATAGTAAGTCATGATAGGAAAACTGAGTAGCGGTGCGTTTACCGTGCTTCACAACACGATTAGGAGAAGAGACAATGATGAGATCAAGTAAAGAAGGTGTACAACCTGGGAAATGATGAGTAGTGTCAGTAGAAAGAATAGACAAGTTGTTAGATCGAATTATCGAATGCAAGTTAAAAGAACGAGAGTCGTTTTTCAACAAGCAGGTATTGAAATCGCCCATGATTATGCTTTGACTGTACAAAGGTACTAACCTTTCTAAGATGAGTTCAAACGAAGGAAAATAGTTAATTTTAGATGAAGGACAGTAGAAAACACCTAGCAGAGTTTTAGAGTGAAGGAGTTCAATTTCTAGGAAGAGATGTTCCCCAGAGACAGGTGGCTGAGGAGACATACTAATTACAGTGAAAGGTATGTGCGTCCGTAGATAAATGGCCACTCCACCACCTTTACCAACTGCGCGATCATTCCTGATAAGATTAAAGCCAGGTATAGAATATGCAGCAGTAGGCAGGCACGGATGCAGCCACGACTCTGAAATAAGAATAGCGTGTATATTTGTACAGTCAAATGTTGCCAGTATTGCTGGGAAGTGGGCCGGAATGCTTTGAGCGTTTATGTGGACTGCGTTAAAACTCCTGGGAACGTCAGAGAATTCAGAAGCAAGAAATTCAGGAAGCGGTGGAGGTGAAGGATAATTTAGGGTAATCGTACATTGGGTCAGCACAAATAGGACCAGCTTGAATTGACAATTGCAGTCCACTGATGGATACGTCATTATTTTAAACGTGTTCAGTGAAAATTGAATTAAGGAAAGTTTAACTCAATTTTGAGTTAAGCTCAACTTTTTAGTATACATCTATTATTCTCTATAAATGTAATTTCGTGTATATATATATATATATAATAAATGTGTAATATATAAAATAAAGTATAAAAAAGACGTGGCACTCGGGGACTGCCGCGGTAAAGCTATTGCATAGCATTTTTTTATGAACTTATGCAATTATAATAAATAATAATATAATTTGAATTTGAGTCTGAGTCTGAGTCTGAATTTGAATTTGAATTTGCAATTATAATTACTTACGTTAAGCGGAGCTACTTCGGAGCAGCTCGGCTCGATTCGTGCGAGCTCGGAGTGGGGGGTGTTAGGTTTTTTTCGTTCCGGAATTTCTGGATTCGGTCTATGCTATGCAATAGCTTAATAAAATAATAAATTACTCTTGTTGTCGTGAACTGGACACGCGTGTGTCTAGTCTCTCGTGTCCAGTTGGTAAAGTACCCTAACCTACGGATTCCTAGACCACAGATTATACTATAATGTTCACATTCATATGAATCATTTATAAATTTCATTACTAAGTGTTAGTGCGGTCTATGAATCTCGTCTACGATTTGAACGAACGAACGAGTTGACGTCCCTGTGGCGTAGTGGTAGAACGTTCGACTTCTAGACAGGAGGCGCGGGTTCGAGACCCGCTCAGTGCAAATATTTGTATGCACGAATATGTATATTTGCATTGGTCTTGGAGTTTCTATGTATAATAAGTATGTATTTACAAAAAAAAAGTATCTAAGTATGTTTATCAGCGTTCTAGAATCCTTAACACAAGCTAGTTAAGCTATGCGTACCATAGCTTTAGATAGCGTCGTGTAGAATATTTTAAATTAAATTTTAAAGCATTTAGTATGCTAAATATACAAATCGATTAAGAAATGGAAAATTTTTTATCGATTCAGGCGGGATTGGAACCCGCGACCTTTCCCTTACTGGGGTAACGCTCTGACCACTAAGCCACAGAACATTCCACCTAAGCCACAGAAATTTCTTAATCGATTTGTATATACATATTTATAATTATGACTAGCTGACCCATCCCAGTTTCGCCCGGGGTATATTTTGAGCATATCCCTTTGAGCCCGTATGTTTTAGTCTTCAAAATATGTATGAAAAATTGCCGGATTCGTTAACATTTATTATCAATGCTCCGCTCCCTTAAGTAGTAGCGTGATGATATATAGCCTAAAACCTTCCTCGATAAATGGACTACCCAACACTGAATGAATCATTCAAATCGGACCAGTAGTTCCAGAGATTAGCGCGTTCAAACAAACAAACAACTCTGCAGCTTTATAATATTAGTATAGATTAGATTTTCGATTTAAAAAAATCTCCCTAATCTCTTCATTTAACAAAAATGACTTGTGTTAGCAACGAATTCACATTAGAAATGTAACCTAGGATTCAAACCCGGTATATCTCAATCGTAAGGGCCCACCCCTTAACCATTAACCTTCTACATTTTTGAAAAGCAACTATTTTGGTATCTAGGAACTTTAGGTAAGTTCGTTTGTTTGATTAATTTCTTTTTAAAGCTTATACTTACTGTATGTATACTTACGTGTGGTGAATCAATGAGAATCTCCAAACGGTAGGTTGACGTTCCTCACTTACTGGTTGGCGAGACAATTGCCGTCACATGACCTTTTTTGTGTGTTCTATGTTTGTTATTGGAAGTAAAATAGCTGTATTATAAATAAGTCCATTCATCCGTTGCGTGTAGGTAATGCAATCTACGAGTTTGTATAAATTAATGTTATTTTTTATTAATGAGCATTGAATAAAAAAGATGCTTTAGTTTGTTTTTCGGCTGAGATCAATCTCGCTAAAAAAGGCAATCAATAGTTGCGAGATGTATGTAATTAAATAGGAAAGTTCTCACTACACAGATGTGGGTCGACACATGTAGTCGGAGTGTTATAATAAAAGTTAATACTTTATAAATTTCTCAAAATCGTGTTCATTTTCACACATATCATATATATATTTCACGCCTAATGGCCCAAAAATAGGAGGCTAAGTGCGGACAAAAGTCCTTTTCCAATCCATACGATATATATTCACGTCTGTAAATCTAGTGGTATGGGTAATGGACTGCTGAGACGAGGTCTCGGGTTTGATCCCAGGTTTACAATGGCGCAAACCAATGACTTTTCGATGTTTTTCGAAGTTATGTGTGTATTTATCGCAGGTTTATAAGTGCCCGGTTAATGGCAATAGGCTCGCCACCTATTACATTGGGACCTAAACATAAACTGGCGAAATGTGGGTGCTAGCACCTCTGCCTACCCCTTCGGGGAAATAGGCGTGAGTTTGTGTGTGTGTGTGTAAATCTTTGAAAGAGTAGGCAGTCTTCCAAGAATAAAAAAATGTGCAATTTTTTTCGAAGTTACAAAACGTTAGCTTTTGCTGTGATCTCTAAAGCTGATTATATGATATAGATTTTCCGTCGAGTGACCTTGCACATCTTCAGTGGAAACCCAGCCTAAGACTGAACTTTGCTCGAGTTTCGTACAGGTCTCTTAGATACTTAAAGGTCAAAGCCCCTCGTGGCTTCAAGGGGTGCAAAATAAAAGAGTATATGTCGAAAGTTATAGTTTATATTAGATTTATAATAAGATATGTAGTCTACAAAATTTCACAAATTTTCACAACGTTATTTGAACCTAAAGCGTCTACCCATTTTATTATGAAAATAAAATTATCGAAATCACTGGATCTACGTACTGCGGGGGCATATTTCACGAAAGCATTATTTTTTAAAATATAATCTAATAGGCAGTTATTTTATCCTCGCGTATCTTTACATGAGTATGTCAAAAACTAATAACGGTAAAAAAATAAAAAAATATCAATTCATAAAATAGGCCCCCGGTGAACGAAACAACAACGTCGCTTCATACATATACAATAATATTTGTTATTGTTATATTTAACTAGAGTTATACAGAATAATGATTCCTATGAAATATAATTATGCATTCTTTAAATTTATTCAATAATATAATAATAATACTTAATAAGTATCAATAGGTAATTGTTAGTCAATGTCGTGCTACAGACTACTATAGTTTATATAATTATGAATGAGTCGTATTATTTATCATTTAAATTTATTACTCGATACCATAACACTAAACGAACATACTGCAGCCTCGGCCCGACTGCGCGGGCACACGTAATCACAAAAAAACATCGTCAACACATAAAATAATAATCAATAATAATTAATAATCATACAGATAAAAATCATTCATAAAAACATTACAATAAAAATCTAAACATTAAAACACGCTTAAAACAAACATTATATTAATATTATCATAATCATAGAGTGTACGTATGTATAATATCATTTAAGCGAATAATCGTATAGTCAAAAATATTGTGAGCATGGCGCGCGGGGGAGCGGCGGGGCGGCCGGCGCCGTGACGTCACTAGACGCCCGGCGCGCGCGCACACAACCGACTCATTACCTACATATAAACAACACATTAGCTAGACATTACACTAGACTCTGAACAGACAACAGGCCGCGCACCGCTCCCCGCGCCGCCCGTCCCTCCCTATCATTATATTATTATAATATCTTAATACTTTACGCTATTACGTTAGGTAAGCTTTATAAATTTTCGATTTCTCATTTACGCTATCAATAATAATTATACAACTTTTTTTAAATTTTATGTTTTTTTCGAAATTCTATCGTAACGTACGTTCGACTCTCTCTGCGGCGGCGAGCGCGGCGTGCGCTCGACGACCCTAATAAAAAACGTTCATAATAAGAAAATATATCGTGAACAACTCTGCCGACTTAAGATAGGTTCGGCGCGGCGGACGGGCCGTGCCGGCGAGGCGCCGACTTTTGGCACCAGGATTTCGATTACGCGATTTTTACTTCTTTTAATATTTTTATAACGATTCGAGTAAAAAAGATTCCTATTACGAGAACGTGCGACTCGTGGCTTCGGCCGCGCGAGGCGTGTCACGGCGCCGCGCCTTACGAGATGATGCGGATGGCCTGGTGCGCCGGCGAGGAGCAGGCCGGGCACGGCGCGCCGCCCGCCGCCAGCCGCTGCGCGCACTCCAAGCAGAACAGGTTGTGGCCGCAGGGCACCAGCGCCGCCGCCACGCCGCGCTCGCCGCACACGGCGCAGGCGCGCGCCGGCGACGCCGCGGGCGACGGCCGCGGCGGGCCCCACGCCCACACGCCCGCCGTGCCGCCGCCCGGCGACTCGAACGACGGCGACTCGCCCAGCCCCTCGTCGCGCTCCGTGGACGACCAGATGCCCAGCAGGTCGCCCAGCCGCGCTGACGAGCCGCCCGACGAGCACGAGCCCGCCGACGAGAACGCCGCCTCCGCCTCCGGCCGCAGCAGCGACACCAGTCCCGCGGCGCGGTATAGTTGCGCCAGCGGCTCGCTCTCCGTCTGCGCAGGCATGCCGTTGCCCGCGGCGCCGGCAGCCCCTGTGCGTAGCGCGATGTGGGCCTCGATCTCCTTGCGCGCCGCCTCTACGCTCTCGGGCAGCCCCGTGACCTCGAACACTGGTTCGCGCTCGCGAGACGGTGTGACGATATATGTGTGTGTGGTGTGTTGGATGCGTTTGATGGTGGCACCCTTGGGTCCTACGACTAGTCCCACGACTCTGTACGGCACGCGTACTTGTGCTGTGACGTGTCCCGGCGCGCCGGCCGGCGGCGGGGGGGCGGCCCCGCATTTGCGCGACGCGCGGATCTGTGAAAAGTGCTCGGCCGCCGAGAGGATCTCGCGCTTGGCGCGCGCGACGTCTTCTTTGCGGCCGGTGACTACGAATACCGGCTCCTCGCCGCGGACCGGCGTCTTTATATATGTGTTGGTCTTCGCACGAAGAGCTTTTATTTTACAACCTGAAACAAAAAAGAAAGTAAAGTTAAGATAAGTCGTAAGAGACGAAGGCATTATCATAAAAACGCGAGCAACCGATGTCGGCTGGGTGTAATAACATTTTGCTGTGATCATTAATTCTGCTGTCAAGTACGTAAGCATGATGCTATATACCATTTGTAGTTACTCATTGTCGACGGTCGATGCTCAGCGGAGAACCTTCGCAGGTTGATATAATTTCTAAAGGTATGCGGCAAATATTTCTCTACTGCAGAACTGAGTCGCGTGGAATCGACTTAGCGGGCGCCCAACGTGGGCCTGTCGAAATTCAAGGTCGTTTATATAAACAACATTCAAAGCGGCCACGGCATTGTTCAGTGCTGAAGGCCGTTACTCAATATATATTTCGGGTACGCCGAGGTTCTGCGGGCTGAGCTCGACGTCGATATGGCCCGCGAGACGGCCCGGCCCCTTGCACCAGACGGCCACTTAACTGAATATGTAATCCGTCACTCGGCGCTAAGCCGACGCGCGGAGCAGACGTGTACCTAAATTTCTAATACACCACGTGACCAATATAACCTATATTCACAGTTAACTAATGGAGAGTAAACTGTGAAAGCAGACATTTATTTGTTAAATATTCTAGTAAGATACACCAATTGCTGTCCAAACGCTCGCCCTGGTTAATGTATTAAAACAAGTAATAAAATAAGAGTGGCACGTGTACGTATTGAGTAATGTTTTTGTCCTTTATCTACACGTGGTGGTGGTAATGCTGCGTCTCGCTTGCTCGCTTACCCCAATGCGGCAAAAACATGGCAATGTTGCGCACAGCATCCACGGCCACTTCGTTGGGCATGACCGGGCTACTCGAGCCGCACTGTGTGGAACTAAAGTGAACTAAGGCAACCCCTCATTTTGTGTATAGCGACCATATGACATTACAATATGTTTGTCGTAAGAATTTGCAATTCAATTATGTCCTCAATTGTGATAACTATTTACGAATGCTTGTATATTCACAAATGAGGTAAGTAGAGGTTTAATAAGCAGCTATAATTTTGAAATATTTATTTTGCGATGTAATCTAAATGGCCGTTAATCGATCATTTTACCATGGGGTGGCTGAATGGTGTTTTACTTCGCAGTATGATGTAGAAATGATTTATTTCTTTTCCTTTCTATTAGGTCAAGGTTGCTTAACAGAGTAGAGAAACATACCTATGAAATGGCGAGTACAGGTACTTGTTTCCAGATTTAGACATAACACAAAATAAAAGTAGCCCGTGGTAGAAGAGGAAGTTTCGAAACTTTCAAATACTAAACAGAAGAATTGAAAAAAAATTAAAGTAAAAAGAAATCCCGACACGTTCAACCCCCGGGTTGAACATTTTTAATAAGCTACTCTGTTAAGAAATTCTCATAACATAACACAGAGTCAGGAACATACGCTCAATGACCAGTCTCCTAATAACGTGGGAACACAAACATTGTTGTCGAAATGTGGGTACTAACATATCCCTACCTACCCCTTGTAAGATATAAGACATACAAAACGTCTTGTAATTACGTTCAAAATAGGTATTACCAGCTTTAGTTACAAATGGGAAAAGCCTAACGTAATGTGGGGTAGTTTCGTGAATCACGGGTTGTCGACCCGAGCGGTAACCCCGGCAATTATTAACAGCCAATTTTGTGCCTTACTGCCTATGAAATAAGGGATATTGATCTTTAGTTCACGAGCTCCGCACAGAATATTGATTTTGAACTTTATTATTAAAAGAATAAGGTTCAAAGTTGAGTAGAAGGAAGTTGCGAAGGTGGGAATCGTTTTCAGATTATGATTTGGATTAGCCCGTTTGTTTAGATTGATTGATATTCTCGGTGTGATTAATTATTACGCGGATATTTTTTTACTTTTAATTTATTACCGCAATTGATTTAGCACGTCGTTTAGCGGTTAGTTATGCGCAACGAACATAATTGCCGGAGCTATTAACTTCTATTTGATGTATTTTGTAAACGTATCGACTAAATACACCAATTATATCGATTTCGTATCGATTTTTTATCGATTTCCCACATGTGGTGTATCCTAAAATAGCTCTTTGTGAACGAATTATATTACAGAACCGGTTGGTGCTGGCGAGTGTGTAGAGTGTGCTACGAGAACCGTAGCTGACGTAGCGCGTAGCTAATCGGTACGTTATTCAAATCCGGCAGTCCGGAAAACATGTTAAGTAGCCGTATGCTGCATTTCGTACGGTTTTTGAGAGTGCCGAAATCTTTTATTTTTCTTGTTCTTTTTCCCTTTTCGCTCTACGTTTGCATCTTGTTGTAGGTAATCGCTTACCGTCAGATTAACCATGTATTTGTTTGCTACCGTATCTATAGAATATTTAGGTAAAAAGAAGCAAATAGTACATACCTAAAAATGTTTTATGACAAAGTATTTTTTATCCGCAGATATACCCACTGATTAACCAAAAGAGGGCCCAGAAAGCAATGTTGGGGCCCCTATACACCCTATACAGCTATTTAGTTGTAGGTAAGTTCAAAAGACGTTAAGTGGCATAAGCTACCGATCGTTGGCAGGTCGCCAGGCGCCACGCGGCTATCTAGGCGTATTAACATACGCCGTACGCGCCACAGCCGTAAAGTACAGCGTGAATAAGAAACTACTGCAGGATTATGCGAGCCTGGTACTTGAATCTGAATTGCAACAATTTTTTTATATACACGCTTGTATCTTTTAAGGGTCAGATAGCGTTGAATTAATAGTCACATTTCACCAATGACGTTTGAGCTGGGCATACAATTAAGAGGCGTCTTGCCACTAATTTGGCACTTTTTAAATATTAAATATCGGATGGGTCTTAGTTATTTCCTTGCGCACATTGTACAATACCTACAGGTACAGACGGGGTAGCTTATTTACTAAAAAGCTATTCAAGACCAAAAGCTTTCTCCAGTTTGCTCCATAAACTGTATTACGAGGACAATTTTATAGACGTAATTAAAGTTTTTAGTTCTGTAAACTCAGCCTTTCTAAAGATAGAAATCGAAAAAACATAATCCCTAAAGAAATATACCTTTGAAGTACTTAGAGAATTTACTGTAACCAAGTTAAACATTCTTAAACTCGAGTAAAAAGATTTAATTGTGTACTTCTCCTCCATACGAAGGAGCATTAATATAAAACAGAACTGAAGTACTCAACGATATATAAATCTCAAACGAACATCAAAGTTGAAAGCCCACTTCCGCACGTTTCATACATACCATTCATGAGCCTACGTGTCTACGCGAGTGCTACGCCGCGGCCACTGCACTCTACGGCCGGCGTAGCGACGTAGAACCGGGTCACCGCGCCGGGTACTTCCCCCGTTCGCTGCCCCCCTGGTACCTTGCTCGTTTCATGACATAAGCGTATTTCACGTGAATTGTTATGCTTACTTCATTCAACATACTTTGTGATATAAATATCGAACATTAGTTGATAAATTATTATTACTGGCTTACTTACAGGCATACTTTATTGATATTTCTTTTATTTTGCTATAACATTGAGCAGTGTAGAAGGTAAAATGTTTTAAAAAGGAAGCCTAAAACGTATTATATAATTTAAATCGATAGTTACAATAGCTAGAACAAACTTGATCTCGAATTAAAAAGTTAACCCGGTGGGAATTGTATTACCTTTTTACATGGATTTCATTTTTCTTTACATGGAGTTAAATTTAGCATAATATATCTCTGTCCACCTCTTAATGACTATACAGGTATAAGTAAATTCAATGCAAACTATTCAATAGAACTTTAAGAGCTGTTACTCCAATGATGAGAATCTATTTCATCGAAATAAAACTCCGTTTAGTTCAACAGCTACCTTGTAAACCAGGAAAGAACCCAGTTGAACTCAAACAAATATTTCTCGGATTTATTTTTGGAGAAACACTTTCGCTAATCATAAGAATGATGATCGGGGGGAATTTCAATAGCGTGATACAGAGCCTACGGAAATACTGACACAATAGAAGGTCTTCAGAGGCCGTTGACCCGGAATGATTCATCGAAACAGGCTTTGGGTTTAAAAACAAATTTGGGGCAAGCCAGGGGGTACAGAGAGGGCGTAGAACTACGTCACATTGTAGGCACTTAACTTACGTCACTCTGTAGATAAAGAGACATGAACAGATCAATAATAAGTTTGTTTGGCGAAGTTTAAAAAAGAATTGATGAAGTATGATTCGAACTCATACATTTAGGATTCCCTCTACCAACGTTCAAGACATGTTCAATCACTTAGATATTATGTAAATACTTTAAGGGAAGAAAATTAATTAACTAGATGCATATTTATTTTAGAGCTCAATTCAGGCAGGAATTGCGATCTAATCAAATTCAACTAGGTCATTATTTTCTGCTTAAAGAAAAGCAACGAATGTTTTTTTTGTGAAATCCGACATATCTGCGGTTTATATGAAGCTCTATAGCTATGTAAATACACTCAATATAAGCATCTATTTAACTCGGTTCACAGGAAATGAACCAACATACATCTCATCACTTTAATGAAAAAGGAATTGGGATCATCATGCATCCAAATGATAATTTTCCGACGTAATCATGGCACTCTGAGGGCTCACCCCTCCGAGAGTAAAACTTCTTTTAGAATCCTACACAGGCGAGAGGTTTCGTGACCTAGTAAATTACTGCCCACTTTGCATGCATTTAGACAATTTTAAATTAGTATTAAATGCTGTTTTTTTTTTCGTATTAACCACAAATATTTATTTTTGCCTCATCTAAAACGTTTGTTTGACTTAAAGATTTTGTTTGTGTTAAATTATAATTTTGCAACTTTAAAATTATCTTACATGTCATGTCACCCTGGTACTAACAAACAGCATTATAGGTCAATACAGGTACATAATAAAACAGACAACCTACATAAATACATAATCAAGGAAAGCAACGAAAAGCGAAGTCACACTGAATAATGAAGGAGACAAAGCCTCATCCGCCGTCCCCCTCACACGTAGCTGCATCTCGTTTTATCTGCAGTTGATTTTGGACCACGAATATCGTTGGTTATTAGTACTCATTAAGCTTAGAAATAAGAGTGTTAATAAAAATTAAATACTGCAGTATTTTCGAAGTACTACTCAAGAGAATATACTCTTAATAAGGTAACTCTTGCAAACAACATATGTTTAAATATTTTTCTAAAGCCAAAGTCACATTGGGTCAACGTAACCCAATATACGCCACAGTATATCTAAACTATCATCAGAACATTGAACTTACTTGTCTTTAGTAACAACTTATTGTTGGAAAATAGACATTCTGTGACAATTTGCCGCATGTTGGGCAAATACGTGGCTTAAAATATCTCGTTTATTCTTTCAAGGCTTCGTGTTCGCAGTGGAAAGATATTACTCTGGATTGTTTTGAATCCAAACACAAAATAAGACGAGGGGAGCTAGTGATCGATACCTGTCTGTCGCTGTTTCACAAAGACCTTGTATGTCGACGGCAACGCTCACCCAAGCTACATCACAGAACGCCTTCTGTTTTATAAACAAACTTAATTCAAATATGCTAATCAAATAACAATTTAGCAAAAAGCAATTTAACAAGGTCAGTATTTGATAAATGTTACTAATATTTATACAATTTCCCTTCATTTTACGACTACTCACGCTGTTCGGTACAGATAGCAGACTTCACAAACTTAGTTACGATTTGACTATCACATAAAATTTTATAGAGGTACCCTTACGTGTGTGTCGTGTACACGGAGGACTTTATATATCAGAGAAATATTTCCAATAACAGGAGGGAAAGCCACCAGGATAACATAAATCATAGCACGTCGCCATAACAACGCCGGTAGGTTGTACAGGGGTGGCTAAACTCGGCCAGCCCCTCCCGCTTGAAGGAAAACAGTTTTCCCGCGTTCGTCTTAGTACAACCTTCGTTTCGTCCTATACCTATAACATTCCTATAGACACTTCCTGTCTATAATAGATGCCCGGGAAGTCGGGAATGAGTTTTCATCCGTGATGCCTTCTTTCCGAATTCGAAATACATTCTTTTTGTGTTTCAATATAGCTTTTATCAAAGTGATTGTTATTTGGTATGAAAAGTGGTTCGTATTATGTTTATTGGAACACTATTCTCACAATTCAATATGTTAAAGTAATTGAAGAGATGTTCTATAAGTGGTTTTACAAATGACTTCTTAATTTTAGAATTCGAAGGGTAAGGTTAAACCTAAAATGGTCAAGTAATTGATTTTATTAGTAAATAAAAACTAGGGTAACTTTAGCTCTTCTTCAATCGCTACAATAGGCGAAGATTTATCATAGCCGGTTACGCCATGGAGCGGCTGGCGCAGTGCCAGGGGATTCACAGATCAACATCCAAACGCTGAACTGCAGTGAACTCACTTACGTCAAAAATCTGTCATCAATTGTCGAGATTCAAACAAACATTACAGATGGAAAAAAAGTTTCGGAATTTTGTCTCAATCAACTTTATCAAACGTCAAGTTACATCACGATGTATAATGTAAATATTACCAATGTTGGAATTATGAAAGTTTATGAGGATGAATGTATGAATGGGTTGTTTATTACTCTTTTATAGAAAAACGGGAACGTGTTTGGATAAAGATTAGCATATAGCGCAAGGCAATGAGTAAAAGTTAACCGAGTATTAAGAATTGGAGTAACGTAATCAGAGAGATCACTTGATTGTTAGAATTGACATTTCTATCAGAGCAGAGCCTTGAAAGCTGACCCAGAAAAGAAAGAACCCACAAATAAAAAATTCACGTAATACCAAACGATTTGATTACATCAATGCGGCAATGAAAATCAAATCACAACCAAATTTCCTCAAAACTTTTAAGGAAACTTTTGAGGAAAACTCATTAGAACGGTTGAGTTGTGACCCTCATGACGAACTTTCTTGAAAACTGTCTCCAGTTGACCAGAGTGACGCATGCGGTAGCGGAAAGAGTGCACCGCGTGTGTGTAGGGGCGATGAGGGAGGGGGCGAGGGTGAGTGCGGGGTGCGGCGCCGCAGGGGCGCGTGCTGTCGCACCCTCGCGCCACCCCCGCGATCGATACCGGTCAACGACCTCGGCAGCGGTCTGCGACCGGTGCATTACCGGCCCTGGCTGGCGAATATAACCCACATTCGGTCGGCCGGTCGGCTGCTCGTCATCTCGCGTACCGCTAATTACTACACGCAGATTACGCTGAATATGCATTGTTTGTATTTGGGTCACGTCTGTTGGTACGTGGGTTCTGATTCGGTGACTGAGTGCCTTTTTCAACTCGTATATATATTTTTTCAGAATTAATTGGACATTTTGCAGTAATTTAATTACTTGAATGAAAATTTCAAACAATTAGGAGGTTAAACTTTTCGCCATACATTTTAAACGAAAATGTCAATTGTTTATGAGTTTTTTTTTTGCTACAGCTAGAGCTACTTGGACCTGTACTGGATAGCTAGAATTCTTGTGTTCATACGACTAAAAGCGACTTAGGGGGAAATTTTTAGAATTTTATGGAAACGATAAATGATGACAGATTTTTTAAAGTAAGTAAATAGTTAAACCTTTATAGTAAAGTAGATTAATGACAAGCTATTATTATTATTTGTTGTTTATTTGAATATAAATTAATAGTTCCCAATGTAACGATAACACTAAACGTTATGATAATGTAAAGTAACTTATAGATGCTTTCTGACACAGAGAAAACGTCTATTTCCTTGAACCAAACAAACACTTCATTATTATTCATCGGTAAAAACAACCAGGGGCCTAGTTATCTCAGCTTTTTAAAAAAAATATACTGAATCATTTTAAAAGCAAATCATTATAATTTTACCGGTTAGAATTATGGCTAGCATTTGAGGAAAACTCGGCGCAAGGGAGGAAAAACGTTGTCGGTATTATGGAGCGGCCATTGCACTCGGCTTACATAATACCAGGGGTACAGAAGTACCGAAGTGGTAAGCAGTCACTTGATGTTCTGAAACACCAGCTGACGTACGCGCGGCCTTGCTACAAATAAAAAACGCCTTTAATTTGTGGCTCATAAACTCTAAATTTATATGGCTCAGGGTCAGGAGATGTGTGTACAGGAATGATTAATGATGCGTCTTAGCGCGTGCGGGTGACACGGGAGGTATGGCGCGGTGAGAGGAGGCATGGGGTTGATCGAACTGAAATTGGCAGCGTTCAACGTCCGCCCGTCGTTTGTTTTATTCAGAACATAATTTGTCACGGTACAATGGGCCACAATTGATTTAATTGATAGTTTATGATTTCAGAACGTTTACACGATGACATTGAAAAAAATATTAGCAAATGAAAGTACGAAAACCGGTTAACAAACCATATTGTAAATTAGGACTCGTAGTCAAAATTAGGAACGTTTGAAAATAGAGCATTAGGAGTTGCGAAGACAAATTCATTAACAAAGAAAAATGCATTCTATACGGTTTGGATTGAGTTTAAAATGAAATATAAATAATTGACATACGACTCTCTTTCGTAGAAAGTGCCGAGGAGCTTTGAAAGTCCTACTTAAGCAATTGAGGACCTTATTGTTAGACCAGCAAATGTTAATTTTCTTTAATGTTTTGACATGAGTTGATACATTACGCGAATGGATTGACACGTGGCGGCTAGGGAATGTCGCGTAGGCATGAGCGAGACAGGTGATCACTGTCTTGCTCTGATTGCCCGAGATAGACATCTTCTGACGAAAGGGAAATGGAAGGGACGCGACTTGTGTTATTTTAGTGATGGCTCGATTTTTTCTATCTAAATATCGGTACCCAGACTGGTGCGGACGACTTAGCTGTTTGGATAACGCTACCATTTTTGTTATAAAACGATTCGTATTTAGAAGTTATCGGGAAGATTGATTTTATAGTGTCTGTATTTCTTAGGTAACTTCTTTTGATTGAGGTTGAACGTTTTGTAATTGTAAACTTTTTAAACTTTTTTTTACTAAATACAGCGTACAGCGGTATACATAAAATTTACAAATTGAAGTATTTTTATTGACTTTTTATCAATTTTATTATCAGACTTTCTTGTTGAATCGTAGTATTTTGCAAATGTAAACATTGCGAGCGAACGATACCCTGTTCATTTCCTGTTTGTACAAAGATTTGTAAGGGACTTTTTAGTTTAGAAACGTACTTGGTAGATGGCAATAGGCTTGTCTTCCATTGGTACAATATTAAAAAAGAAAAACAAGTTTATCACTCGCATTGATAATCACTAAACTAATGAAAATTTGACAAACTTTTGACACAAATCTAGATTATGTGTTTGACTGTACCAAACCTGTCACAAGTAGTCGCAACATAAGTGCTAATTATGTCACTTAAGAGTGCTGTAAGTACGTCACGGCACATCCCAGGGTATATCAGAAAACCCATCCATCATCTTAGTTTTATTTACTAGTGGATATGAGGGTTTCACCTCAGAACCTTATACTTATACCAGGGAGCTTATCTAGGTTTTTATGGTAGCTACTGCTGTCTACGCTCTCAATCCCGAAAGAAGATAACGCCAGAACCTCTCTATTAACATTTAATTATGCCCAGTAATTTGCGAGTATATCGGTTACAAACAAACAAATCTTTCCTCTTTATAATATTGTTTAGAGGTATAAAGTGACATGTCGCATTGCGTACTAACGTTAACTCGACACAAACTTAGACGCGACTTCATTCACGACTTCTTTTAAAACGGACGGAAAAGGACTTTTTTCCCACAGGAACCGATTACCGAAATAAGTGTCCCATAGGACACGGACATCCTTGTCCAGGTCATGGTCTGCGTGTCAGAGTTACATCCGTCCACCAGTTTTTGCGTGATTGAGTACCAGACTTGTTTGTTCTGTGTTTACTGTGTGGAAAACTGAGTGTGGAACAATGGTTGTTACCTAATCGCTCAAAATTAAATTGAAACAAGCAAATAATTCTTCTTACTTAGTTCTTTGCTCCTGGTATTAAGTCTGGTCACGCCTGTAGGTACCAGGTGCTACCCGCGAATATCATACGGTCCTGTTACTCTAGCCATCAGGAGAACCAAGTTTATCACTCAGGTACACGGATAATACAAATATAACGCGATTCTCACTCCGGGATAAGCAGTGACAACAATTTTGCTTACTTCTTTTGATAATTTATTCTACGTTTCATATATCTAGCTAGCCTCTTATACCTTTCTTTTTACGTGCCTATTAGGGTATCCCAACGGATACCACCGCCGGAGCGGGTGGGAGAGGTTATGACGGGCTCGAACCTACTAAAACCCACGGCGCCTGTGGGTCGTTGTTGGTTGCCGAAGGTAAGGTTGACAGGCATACTCGTCTCCCTCGCACCCTGGCCGGCACAGGGCCATCTCTCTCGATCTGGCCCTCCACATCTTATCCCAAAACTATTATAATCTAGCTTAGGGTCTGCCACTTGCGATTGTCAACTCATGAGAAGCGGACGACAGAGTGAACTTGGTATATCTTACTAAAGTTGAACTTATAACTAAATACTTAATCTTTCTGATACAGATGAGTATGAAGAGTGCAGGTCCCATGCTTACCTGGAATAAAGAACACCAATTAGTATGAAATGATACAAAAAAGAGAAGAAAATTAGAGTCACTGAGAACACGTACAATTCAATGATGTTGCTGATTTGAAAATAAATTAATTTAAATCTTAATCATAGTTTTGTGTTCGAAATGATTCCGAAATTTTTTTTAGAAATACAGCGTAATGTATATCTACGATAAATAATACTCAATATTTTTTTGTAAAACGATTAAGCTTATTAAAATACGAAGATCACAACCTATGATCTAAATTCTATTCGAATATGATTATCTGCACCATTAAATCCAGCACACAATTTTGATTTCGATTAGTTAATCAAATTGAACTCGATACTTGTTATGACAAAATTTATTGAGACTAATAGCCCATTCAAGCAAATAATATGGTTATTTTTATCCCAACTTCGATGTAGGTAAGTAAAAGTCGTACCAAGGTTAGAAGTTGGCAAAAACTCGCCACCCAAACCCTCGAGCGCAGTGTAGATAAAACCAGTATTACAACACGGGCCAGACATTCGATACGGCAAATTAAATATTGGCATAGCTAGTCTGTTTACTACGACAGCAAGCAAGAAATAATTCCCACGTATTTTAAGTAAGAACATTAATAAATAACCATATATTTTAGTACAGCATGCATATTTTCTGTTAGACCTAATTATTAACGTCGTATTTTTATCTACAAATTATAAACATAAAAAATATTTATTCAATATATTTGATGGTAGAAGTTAATTAAATTATTCTCATTCTAAGTAATCTATACAGAAATAATTAATAAATATTAAATATAATAAAAATAACATAACATAAAAAATGGTGTAAATTCAATCACAAATAGCGAAGAGGCAATACATTGCAGGTACAAATTTATTACCAAAACACTATACTGATGTACGATGTTGCGAAACATTATATAGAGCAACAATGTCCAGCGACATGACAAGCAATCAACATTTCCTGGTGAATACGTGATTTATTTATTTACTATGAGAACGAGCTAAAGCATTATGATGTTACGTGTCCGTAATAAATTCGAGCACCATTGAGCGGATGTCTGGTGACCGAGGTCTGTTTTACCGAGTTGGATTACTGAATTTCCGACACTGTGGAGTAGTTCGGATTAACGCTGGCACAGTTGGCAGGGCCGTCATATTGCATTACTGCTTGCCGATTACAACTTATTTATTAATGTTAAGAATATTTTGTTTCATAATAAAAGAAAAACTTGGGCAAAAATTCCGTGGACGACAACTCAACCCGGAGATATTCGTGATTGAGGAAATATTCTTGTATCGATATGATTATAACACAATAGCCTTGCTTTTCAAAAGGCACAATTATGTCTATCTCTATCTCTGAATTACAAAGGAAAGAAAGGGATCTTTTAGAATTGGATACTTTGACTATCTTTGGTACAGAGTTTCTTTCTAGTAATCATATTTCTAGAAGTTTGGCTACAACTTGTTCGTGTAACAAAAATAAAGAGAAAATAAATTACCTTCTATCTGTATACAATACAAAGTAAATCGTTTTCGTTAACTTTTACATGCTCACGTTGTTACAACATGTTAGTAATTCAGAAGCCTAATTCTTTCTTGATACGAATAACATAAGAAAAAAGTTTCAAAAGCTTGTTCGAAAATATCTAATATTTTTCTTATAAGTAACTTCTAGCAAATATAAGAATTGCAAGCTTAAAAAAACTAACCATAAAGTATAGAAGTTATTTTTAGGATTCCGCTTCAAATACCTTAGAGAAAAATTTAAAAAATAAAACAACGAGATAAAAACGCTCACTGCTCACGGATTGGAAATTTCATTGCTCTTTCGTATCGTCTCGCAGTTTCTTTTCCTATACTATTTAGTCATCTTGTAGATCACATCGTTTTTTCAAAAATTATACGTATATTCCAATAATATACTTTTCTATTTTGTTATTAAAGATCAACATAATTTTAAGGAAGAAAATGCACAAAATATAATTGTAAACTTGTGCATTATTCTGATGGGTATTTAATTTATCGATCGATTTCAAGGCTGCTCAGGCGCCGGTCGTGTATCGCTTTCGAATATAGAACGAGAATTAAATAATGTATTGTATTGAATACAATAGCCAGCTAAGTATAGATCAAGGTAGCACTGAGCTTCTGCCACTCACGATTTACTCCATCCTTTAAATAATTGTAAATGGCTACGTGAACATAATAAAAACTGATCAACACAATCATCAATTGCACGATGATTTTTGTGACTCCCAATAAAATTTCACGATATTTTTTGTGTCTCCTAACAAAATTGCACGATGTTTTTGTGACTTCTAAACAAAATCGCAAGATGATTTTTGTAGAAACTTGAAAGTAAACAAGCGAGCAGTTAGCGATTACCGGAAATGGCAGGAGATAACAAATTCGAATAGCTAGTTATCCTGTTAATTATTGTGCAAATTTGTTTAAGAAAAACCAAAACATTTCCTTGTATTTCAAAGGCAATGACTGACTACCTGCCTACTCCAACGCCTACCTAACTACGAGTACAGTCAGCGTCAGAACGCTCTTGACTACGAAACAAAAAAAAGGCTCAAAATGATGTTAAAACTAAATTGTGTTATATAGAAGTGTGTACCAAATATTATAACAATCAGGGGGGGGGGGGGGGGGGGAGACCAAGGAATTAAGATCACTTTGTCAAGATTGATCTGATGCTGACTGTATTTGATGGCTCACGTTTGACCACTTCCTCACCAGCTGATAAGTGATGATGAAAAGAAGATAAATATACGACATTCACTCGAGACTTGAAGTTACTAACTTAACCAACGAATGAAATTATACTCATTTTATTCATTTATTTAATTATGCTACTAGACTTAAACTAGTTCAAGAAAATTTTTGAACATTGTTAAGCAAAGGTCTCTAGAGATGAAGTTAAAACAAGCTTCTCACGACGGTCGGAATGAATGAATTATAATACCAAAAGCCCTGAATCAACACTGTGTTATTACTGAATTACATTAGAATTTGAATTTATGTTTATTAAGAGCAGAATATAAATCGCCTGAAAGTACTGGGCTAGCCGAAACGCGCAGAGGTATCATCAAAAATGCAATGCGATTGATTTCTTCCTGTTTCAATAAAAGATTGTATTCGTTCTAGAGAATTTAATCTTGTATGATAAATTGCCTCACTTTACGCCTGGTCTTTAAAGCAATCTATTTTCATATTAGACGCACTCATTAGTCCACTTGAGTATGTTATAAAAAGCCACTCAGTTTCTAGCGGCAAATCGAGATTAACTACTGCGATGACGTGTAAATAAGATTAAGTGAAGTATCAACATATAAATCGCTGGTATCATTGAATGTTATATATTACACTACAGAGGTTCATTATCTAATGAATATACAATGTTTATGTTGTATTTGGTAAGGCGTCACTATTGTAAAACGTCATGACCAATACTGGTACTGTCACAAAGAAATCCTTCTCATCTGAGCGCCAATCCCGATTACATTCAAATCTTGCATTATGGAGTCCGGAATTCTGTCTACTACTCCTTTTCTTATGCATTGATTTATCTCGGGTTTTTACAGGAATAACTGCCGTATCCTCTCCTCAACCTGGAGGATAACGTAAGCCGAAGTTCTTGGTGGGCTCCAATACAACCACAAACAGAAATATTTCTCTAGAACGTAATTTTTCGTCACAAACATATTCACCGATTTAACCTCAATCAACTGCGCATATTGAGAACTAAAAATGACTAATCCAAGTGCATCGAACCACATTTTGACGCGGAGGTCGGTACTAGGTATTCATAAAGATCATAAAGATAATCTTTATTTACACGTTTGTCACAGAATAAACGCGGACTGGTTTGTAATACCTACGTCGACTTGTACTGGGTATTTATTTCAAAATATTGTCTAATATTAGCCGGAACTGAGGACAAAAACGTCTGGGTAAGAGAAGTACACATTTTTGTTTTCAATGGATAATCCTGTAAGAGAGTCCGAACGGTAAAGAGACAAATAATATAAAAAGATATTAATGTGATTTAGTAGTTTTAATTTTCCACCATAAGTACTATAATCGATTGTTTGGTTTTATTTTGTTCGTAGACGTATCCGATTGCGAATTTGTGATTGTATTAACTTTGTCAGTTTTTGATTTTGGATCGAAGGAAACAATTCATATCTGGTATGAGTATACTACAATTATATTGCACTTACTAGGATAGAATAATGTTATTAATTATAGTTGAAAGAAATAATGCACCACGTGATCACTTACAAAAGGAACCCACAGTGTGGTGATAGGACAATTAAGTGTAGAAATTCATGACATTTATGTCAACAAAACTTTCTATTATTTATCTATGAAGACTCATGCGCGCACAATTGGGCTGTTTTCATAAATCAGTTGTTGAAATGGCCTGAATTGTGCAGTGCGGACTGTCAGGCGGCCTGTGACGTAACTTTCTTGAAGAATAACGCATACATAACGTTTGTAACCTATATCTTAGAATAACTACTATCTATTTGCTACCGATTGCTAATTTTGTGCTATCTTTGAGACTGTCGGTGACAGTGCCATATGTCCCACGCCGTGTGGCGTACTCAATGTATAGTTAGATTCGAAACGAAAGAGCAAAATGAGATTAGTCTTAACTTCCATGTATAAAATATTAGTTCATCTTTCATTTCCAGCTATGTGGATAGTTTTTTTTTTATACAACTTAGGTGGCAGACAAGCACACGGCCCACCTGATGGAAAGTGGTTACCATGACCTATGAACGTGTGTAACACCAGTGGAGTCACATCCGTGCTGCCGACTGTAAGAACAGAGATTTTGTGCCGTCAGTGTAGAGGACAAAGCAGGACAAGCGTTTAGCATAATGGAGAATAGTTTATATTTACGATAAGATTTGAACCTATGACAGAGCGGGAAGTACTAACGACTGTACTACCGATAGATACCGCATTATGGCCAACATAGGTCTCGATTCCAGGATGTCATGCGCCAATAGAAACAGCGACTACTACGAGTTCAAGTATCATCCAGAATGTTGACTTTAATTATACAAAAGAAATTTTCTAATAATGTATTGTGTAGCAGATTTTCTAGCAATCCCCACATGATGGCGAGGAGTCGTAAAACGGGTTACGTAACTGATTAAATGACGAGACTTCGCTACGGATAGGGTTGGCACTTTTGACTAGTGTCCCAATAAAAACAAAAGATAAATATTTTGAAGGCGAAATAAGTTTTGTTTTTACCAAAACCGCTGCGACAATACGATGGTATTTAAACATTTAGAATCAAGATAGCATTTCATATAAGTAAGTAGCCTCCAAATTGATTCTCGTACTCGCAAAATTTTAGAACTCATGGCCGTCTAAAGTCAAACCCCGAGCAGAAAGTCTGTACACAGCCTCGTCCTTCAATCTAGTTTGGCTTACTAACAGCAATTCTTTCAACTCAATTCAACCCAATTCTTAAGATCTTGATAGGACCTCCGACTAAGATTTAACCGAATTTCATTCATCAAAAATTTGCACGTGACAAGTCGACAACCCTAGGTATAGGTCAATCTTCTGTTTGTCACGTAGCTGTGATCTAGGTAGTTATATCTAAATCGGATCGCGCGAAATAAATTACTCCCGAAATATTCGGAAAATTTGGAATAATCTGATAGTAGAATAAATAAAAACAATGGTAGGTAATTACCTTCACGGCGTGTGTGCCTTGTGGGTGAACGTACCGGCGTGGCCTGGTTGGCCCACCGCCAACTCTCACGGTAAACGCTTCTAATCACTGAACTCTTAGCGCGTTAGTATGCTCCTGATACCTTATAAACGCCTGGTACTTGTAAAGCCGTCGCCTAGCAGTCATGGGTCGAATCAAAACGTCCTGTCACTTGCCAGTTACTGGACGACAAGTGATTCCTAAGTTCAATAAACTGTAATGCGCCTATGACGCAATTCGTCATGCGTCTGCTTGGTGACGGTTGCTAATTGCAGTCGCTAATCATTTGCTTGGGTCTTGAATGTAAAACTATCGCTTTTGCATTCATTTACACTCATAAAATTGTATATATTTGACGGAAAGTCCTAGTAAATTATTCGTATGAGAATAATTTGAAGTGCCAATGACGTATCCATATTTTATATATAAACTCCTTTTTTAAATCGGAATAAATAATCCATGTTTTTGTATTTTGTACACTGCTGTACCTTATTCGATTAAGACATAACTTACGCGAAGTTTGACTTATTTTATTGGATCCAGGATCCAGTAGGGGTAATAATACTAACACCGACTCAGTAACTAGTTTTGTAATAAAATTTTGTATACCAAAAAGGTGTTTTTATAATAAGGTGTCTTTGGATCATTAGATTATACAACAAGACTAACATTGGGTATTGCAGGAAGAAGATTTACATTGGGGCGATAAGCGTTATCGGTGAGTCACCCCGAGTATCTCGGTGCAGTGACATAGACCTTAGCGCACCTCACGTCGCGCGTTCCCAAAAGTAATTCGGTCAGGTTAGAAACGTCAAATGTACAAGTTTATTTTTTTAAGAATAAAACAATTTGAAAAAAGAATGACGGTTGTCGTTCGGAAACCGCAAACAAATAATTTGAACGATAAGGCCTTGAACTCATTGATACTAAGGTCATTATGTACTCATAACAATAACACCTTAGTTTAATTATCGGTATTTTTTTCGAACACTTTATAATCACTGTATTATAGTTTTTTTTTTAATTAGAAACACGATTCTGTGGGTAGTTTTAAATTTCGTTTGGCGCTCTTATGTTGGCAACAAAATAAGTGACAAATTGAAACGGATATGAATTGAAGTGACTTGAACTTGACCCAAGAATTTTAACCAACTATGAGCAGAACCCCGTTTGGAAGGTTTCGTACAAAAATTACACACTTTACCAAATGTTTCCAAAAATACCTAGGGGTAGTGTTACGAGTAATGTACAATTGACCATATCTTTGAAGACACTCAATTTATTACTTCTAGGTACTTAAATCAAGTATTTGATCGTAACAGAAACACAGACAGATGGACAAAAAGGTTCTATTTAGCGATTGTGGTGGGGATCTCTAAAAACTTAGGCTAACATCACGTAAGTTTTATTGGTCTGCCGGCGAAATATCAAAAGTTGTTTTAGGTATAGAACGTTATGTACCAGGTCACCATGACCGGCGAGATATGTTTAGATGTTGATAACGCAGTGCCTACGACCTCCTTCATTGCCGAACGTCGGAGCTCGCGTTTCCGGCTCGCTACATATTCGCGGGTGAGGCGTGAGGCCACCACACAGGCTCTTGTGAAACTATTATATTTCATACGTCACGGTATATATTTGCAATGATCTCATTCATTACGGCCTCAAGAAAAACTAGAAACACTTTAGTGGGCTAAAAATAATAATTAGGTAAACAAAGGAATAAGGAGTGCCTGATGTCAGTCGACGCAAGTATTTTTCACACAGAAGAGTGTTAGAGGATGAATTTGAAGGGCATACTGTTCAATCCACGTTAAAAATGCCTTAGGTTTTTGAATCCGATAGACTGTATTGGGCTCACTCTTTACGAGTTTCTTCGATTATCAGTAAACCTTTAACCAGGTCCGTAGGTTTCGAATGCAATATACCCTCCCTTTTTTCTTCAATAGGTACATCACGGTCGGTATATGTTCTGTGAGGTCGATCGCAGCTTGCCTCCCCACTAACACATGTCTTATATATATTATACTTATTATGTACTTGGATTCTCCTTTTTTCAGAACTCATTCGTTCTAAGTGCTAAAAATACCTTACTATCATTAAGTTCTTAGGCAGTTCCTGGTTGCATCAATAGTTCAGCGCCCAGAACTCACTTATTTCCTTTCTTTTTTATATACTAATTTTTATATACCTACATATAGTACACGCTAATTTGATTTCACCTCGCCTGATGATAAGCTAATGTTAAAGTCTTCGTTTCTTTTTATACCATTTAGGTGGCAGATAGGCACACCACGACCCAACTGATAAAAAGTGGTCACCGTGACCCATGGACGTGTGCAATACTCATGCTGCCGACCCTGTAAGTACATTTTAATGCCTTCTTTTGGGTTGATTTATACGAAGTTAATGGGAGCGTCTGACCTCATAACCTGGGTAGGAAAGCCCGTGCCAAAGTCTCACATGAGTGGATGCACCTGAGGCTTGAAGGTGAGTTGAGTTTGACTCCGGAGGTGTCTTAAAGGGGCCGTAAACAGTCTAGAGTTTCTTACACCAAAAAAATTACGGAAAAATCCGTCACATAACAAATCGAATCACACGCTCTACGTGCCCAAACCACTTCACCAAACCCATTTCAATTAATTAGATTATAATAAAATAAATAATGTGTTTCCGTTAGTAAGTAACTCGTGGATTAGTAAAGGTACGAAGGCCCCACGTGGCGTACGGTGCGTTCAAATATTACAAAACATAAAGCCGATAGTATCTCGGCCTTGAGTTAGCTATTCGGTAATGACCCTGCGCAAGCGACGACTAACCGCCGTCGTAGTTGCGATTACGTGCATAAGACTGTAGTCACACCACTAAGACACGACAGCGCGAGGCTACCTTGCGATATACTTAGTAATCAGTTAACTTGGTCCGTCGAATCGGCGCAGGTTCTACTCTCAAATTCTGTTTTCCCAGTGTGCTGCTACCTGGATTGCATTCATGGAAGCGCTAATAATTTCCTCCTGTGTAGTAGATACAGCACAAGTTAGAACAACTACATATTCACACCGCAGGTCTGCGTCATCTGAGAAACGATATCCGATTCTCTCTGCTTCGGCCGACTTGGTGACGATGACAAAGCTGTGCAAATCGCGGTGTTAGGTCTCTATGGTGATAAGCGCAGGGCGCGACGGCGGAGGCGTGCTAATAGCCTGTGAACTAATCACAGACTCAAAAGGCTCGCGTCATTGATGGATCAGTGATTTTATTTATATTTTCGTTGACCAGTTTGGATGATTGTTCATGAAATTGACCAGATTTGGATAGGTCCCATACTCTGTTATTAATTATTGCGCTAATTAATAGCTATTGCTTATCTGACAGTCTGACAGTGACCTAATCGTATGTTTATTTTATAAAGATTGCGAATAGAATTTGATACAATATAGTAGTAATACTAGTCTCGTTTGTACCAGTGGGGTCAGCCGAGCTTATCTCCTCGTTTAAACCATAAGATGTACCCTTCTAATTAAATATTTATAATATATTATTTCTTGTTAGTAAGTAGTAACAAGTAAGTACTTAGTAGTTAACTCTTCTAGAACTAACTAGCTAAGCAACTGAACTAATGTCAATAAGGTTCTTGATTTTAATCGATTTCAAAAAAGAGGAAGGTTCTTGGAATACTTTTTTTTACTTGAAAGATCAAATGAGGTCAAAATTACTCGTTTTTTTGTTATGTTTGTGAACACGACGAACGCTATACCCTCAGAGCAGTCTCTTTGTGATAATTACTAAAAACAACAAGTCCTTAAAAAGTACAGATTATGCATACAGAGCGATGCCGATGTCTCGAAAATTATTATTTACGAATGACACTTACGTGCTCGAAGGAGCGCGCGCGCATACTGGTTTCTCATGTTAGGTATGTAAACAGCTTATTACATTTGGTTTATTTCGACAACAGTTTATAATTTATAAGTAGGTATTAAAAACAAAAATATGCACAATTGTGCTCAGGAAAATAACTTTGTGATACCAGGCGCACATAAGTTGTTAGCACCTGGAATTAAAATGTACGTAGTTTCCTAACAAAGTTGAAAGTAAACATTGAAGGACTCTTTGTAGGGCGAAGTAGATAATCAATTTCACAATTTGAATGTCAAATAAGTATAGTAACCACTGACTTCATAGACTAAATAGAGTTCGTAGACAAATATCAGCTGTTTTCCTTTTTAATTCATAAATTCTAGACACTTAGGGAGTGACATAAAAACTATCGATGTTTTTTAAATGTAAATATTTTATATCGACTGATTTGTATTCGTAATTTGAAATGCAAAAATGTTGAAATTTAATAATACCTATCAGTATGAAGTGGGCTTTGTATGTGCAAAGCTAAAGGAGGTTACGGTTAATTTGCAAATATTATTAAACGGAAACAAAAGACGTGTGCACAGCCCACTACCCACGCTCTCACACCTGGGGACTCCGCGGAGGTAGTGCATACTGTTATATGAAATTTTGGGACAATATTGCGTCATATTGACCCTCTTTACGTGTGGAAACTCCTTCGGGATTCGCTCCACCGGAACTAATGATGAGATGGGTATGTCGTACTCGAACCGACGAAAACCGTACTACTGGGGCATCTGATGTACCTATCGCAGTGAGGATATCCCAGATACTACAGCCGGCCTTGGCGACAAGCATAGGCGAGAGTGTATGTTTGTTTTGTAATTGTATCGTATAAGCTCAAATATTAATGGACAGATTTTAAGAATTGTTTTAACTAAAAAATCTATATTATCAATGAGTGAAGAGTAAGCTATCTACTTTTCATCCCGATATTTTCACGGGATCGACACTTCTGCAGGTAAAACTATTTATTTGATAGCTTCTTGGTTTAAAAACTGAATTTATGTCGGCTCATTTGAAGTGTAAATATCGTAGGTATTATATGTTTTAATCCTTCTAAAACCGACGATGACACGTCGATATGTTATTATGAAGTACTCAAGTGCGGTTCTCGACATCTATATTAAACGAGTATCAACGAACACCGTCGTGATTTATCGAACAGAGTAATTCATTCCATTGTGTTTTTTGCGAACGTCGTAAAACATAACGCCAAAGGTCAATGCTAGCAGGATAATGTTACTCATAACCGAATAAAAAGACAAATAAAGCTCCCATTGTAATACAAAAAATACTGGAACTTTCTGCCACTGCGCTGGAGCGATGTTTCATGCGAAGGACTGCGGAATGAAAGCTACGCGCCGCATCGGCTGCCACACGCTGAGCGTTTACGACGTGCAACAGAAACCCGAGCTTAAAATCTTCATTATCGCAACCATCAACTCATACATTACTGTATAAAAACGCATACACAGTATCATATTTGATAAAAAGATTCAATTAATTCCCCTCTCACAAAGTGAATAACAAAATATCTTACAATAAATTACTTTGAGCCACTTAACACAATAATCTAGATTCAAATAGTTCGCTCGGTGTCTTGTTTCATCGCTACGCTGTAGTCCCCGAGGATATGAATGAAGGATAACATTATTAAGGTCCACAAATAACGGTCCTCAACTCCTGAATGCAGATGAGCCCTGTATCTAATCTAAAGTTGGCGCCTGGCGACGCTAGAAATAACAGAGCTCTGGTAGAAATGTCGATGTACAAATACTAAGAGTGACGCACTGGCGGGTAATCCCACCACGTGCTCAATTCATGATAAAACTATTATTGATTATCAATCAAATTTCAAAAGAATACATTTATATGACTACATTTAACCTGATTGTTAACTAAACATACAATCCTTAAGCGAACATTCGAAACTACAAGGCAATGTCTGAGAAGTGAATGAGCAGCTTCATTTTTAAACCGATGCGTCGTGATGTTGCCAATTAACGCTTCCTAAATTCTAAATAGATGCGTAGCGGTCATAAAACTGTGATTGTGTAATAAAGCTCAGCTGCTTGCAGTGGCGCCACGGTAAAAACGTGTAAGTATACCAGCGCGTGTTTACAAACATTCAGTTGGAAGTTTCAGGACGTCGACACTCGACTTCAGTGACTTTTGCCACAATTATCGGACCTTTAACATTTCTGACGCGATTATGTGATCCTTGCACTGGAATAATATGCTGTTGCGGAACTTTCAACGCCACTTTTCAAATTTATTTACCACAACCGATATGGTTTGAAACGGTATTAAATAATCGACTGTTATTATACTCGTCGGAGGTGTCAAGTTTTTGCTGCACCGTCATTATGACGGGTCGAAAATTGCAGTGGTATCGTTGCGGTCCGATAAAGTATTAACGCTCAATTAATTTTGAATGCGATTTGACAGCACTAAATTACAAACAAATAAATCAGCTGCATTCAAAACGGTTTCGCAATACGAACAAATATTTGTAACCTCGATGTGTCAAATGACGTAAACCTGAAAAAGTTTTACAACGTTAGTTCGAATCGATCTGTAAAACTTCCACTGCAAAGTTTGTTTGGTAGTTAGATTTGTTTGTCTAGTGAGAACGTCGATGTAAAAGGTCAGCTGTAGTCTCCGGGAGCTGATGACGACTGTGAGAGGTTGATGAACGCGAGCGCGATCTATTTTAGAGCGACTAAAAGTGGCAGCGGCTCACCGAGTGACATTTAGTTGAGCTAGGTGCATCCGACTCTGTACTATCTGATACTATAGATAATTGTGCTAATACTATGAGTAGGTCTACTGTAGCTGGTCCAATAGATCATTAAATGATTAAAGATAAGGAGAAGCTTTTAATAAACTAGATCAGCTGGGATATGCACTCACTGCAGATATTTAGAACAATGCAGACACCAACTGCAAACAAAATTGATATGTCTGAATCTGATGCCATCGAAATATTTATCTAATGTTATTTAAATTTAAGTTTTATATCATGATAGTTTGTTTTAAGGCTTTATATGGCGTTAAAATTCGTTGAAGGATATATAGGTAACGAACGAGCGCTGACATTCTTCAACTCAGCTTGTAATGAAGCTTGCGATTCGACCCGAACGAACGCGTGGCAAATCTGATTAAACTGTGAAAATATTAGTGTGATCATGTTGTACACATCACGCACGAATTAACCACAATTGTCCATATTTATACGTCGGAAACTAGTTTTAACAGAAAAATCATGGATTTTTTGGAAGACAAATAAAATTGTAGGAAAATTACCAATCCTTTACTGCCTGTATCGAAATTTAGAAATTAGATTTCGATACATACAGTTGCCAGTTTCCTCAACTATTTAAATATATGTCTTGCTGGATAATAGTATGAATTGGTTCACATTATAAATAGCAAATTTGAACACGGAAGAGTTTCAATTTTTTTGCTTTGACATGGTTGGCTGACTTAACGAATACGCTCAAACAGTTCAAAAGAATCAAAACCAACTTAATTTAGATACGTGAAGTGGTAGGTGTGTATTTAACATGTAATGTAAAACAATAACGACGAATGAACAGAATTATAGTAGGAGTGGTCAGTTGTGCATCCAGAGAGCACGATGAAGCGATTGAAGACTATGATTTTGTACACATTATACAAGAGACGGCAATAAAAGAATGATTGTAGCACAGTAGTGAATCACAGGCGGCCTGCAAGATTAATGATCTGATTCAAGGAAAAGGCAGACGCATGATTTGATGATGATTTGACGGCAGTCTTAATGAACACGTCACACTTTCAGTTTATTATTGTCAACAAATGTTACAAAAATAAAAGTACTCGCTATTTATTCTCAATTGGATTAACTTGTACATTAAACTGAATGTGTAGCGATGATCAGATCAGCGTCGGATATAATCGTGATTAGTGGACGCGACGAGCGAAATAACTCATTAAACGAAAATGATACGATCGTAAACAGCCACTGCAGATCCAATACCGAACATTTTAATTAAGGTGCGCCATAATGCGATACGTTTCAGACAAAGCGAGAGTAACAAGTATAAAATTAATCGTCCAGCGACTGGCCAGTCGCTCCCACCCGCGACTTCGCAGAAACACCACTTTTTTCATAAACGTGTCTTCACACTCCGTCGCGTCACACAATTGGTACCACTTTTCGATAATACGATCCCCCACGAAGGAATTGACTCATTATCAAGTATCAGATTCGCATCCATTAAGAAATAGGTTAATGGATATTCCGAACGCAACAAATTAGAGTTCGGTGACCGCCGCGTGGTGACCTAACCGCCAGGATATCTGCTATTATCGAGATGTTTTCGCACGCACCTCTTATTATGAGGCAAATCACTACACTGAGTAACGATATCGTTTAGTTTTGTACGTCCGGAAATAATTTTATTTTTTATGGATGAATTGGGAAATACGCACGCTAGACGCGTAAGATAAACAGTGCTTTCATTTTTATTCGTCCTCGCATTCTATTCAGGTTTGGGCTGTCACTTTTTCTTTCGTTGTTGTAGTAGTGTCGGCGCGAGTGCCCGGACGGGCGGCCGGCGCGGCGCGCTGCGAGTAGGACCTCGATCGGTCGCGGGCAGCCTTGACCTTCGGGTGCGATCGGTCGCGCGGCCGAGCGTCGACCCGCCGCGCGCCGCACGCCGCTTCGCCCCGCGCCGCGCCTCCAGCACAGAGATGCACCATTATTACTTATTGTATTGCTTACGAGTACACACCTATCGATTGATTGTTAATTACGATGTTATTGGAGGAAGTAGTGCCAAATAACACGAACATCGTGTATATGATGATAATAAATATTGAATGAAACATACAAGAACATCGTTCAAAACTATTAAAATTTTATCGACAAAAGGCTTGGCGATATTACTTTTTTTAATATAGCTCGCAAAACTGGATTGATCTTATAATACGTAATTTTATTATATTAGGCAATCATTTATCATTATAAATAGTCAATCATAAATACGTCACTCATTATTTAATAATTCAAACATATTTAAACTAACATAAACTTATATCGATAAGATTAAACTACAACAGAGCCCATCCCTACGCTAAGGAGCGTTGAGTTGCCGCCTGGACGCGTACGATGCACTGCAACTCTATGCGCTTGTCTTCCGCGAATTACGAGCGTCTTGAAACGAAAATATCGCGTTTTCTATAAGTATTTACAAATAAAATGTTTCAAATGAGCTGGTACCCTGGTACAGTGTGCAAAGTCGGCTACTCGTGGTGTCGAGTGCGCATATCTCAAGGGGGCGCCTCGCGAGCCATGACACGCTCGGTACGTACCTCGTTTCCGCTGGCGACGGGACACACGGCCACCGCGCGTGGCAAGCATATCCGTTGTACTTTTTATTCATACATAATTGGCCAAGATACAAATCTCGCTACACCTTAAATTTCATTGTCATTTCTGAAGGCCTTGTAGATTTATTTTATTGCAAAGCAGTTACAGTCATAAGGAAGTAATTTTAATTATTTATTGGATTATATTAACACGCTGTGATTGTAATATACAATTTGCAGTGCAAGCTTTCATCGATAAATAAAGAATTAAGGAGGTTTTCAATTACATTGTCGAAATTATTAGTGGCTTAGTAAATAATGTCTTAGTAACATGATACTGGCATAATAAACTTTCAAACTACATATAACCCTAAAAAACATTACTCTCCATTTTTGAACAGTCGTGTAATAAATGAACCATTGGTCTAGAAGTTCTAACAGCGCATTTACGCAGTCATTTCAGTTCCTGACCGCACGTAATCTTGTTAGCTACACACGGCCAGCCGACTTATCGAGCGCTAACGGCGCACATATGAATGGTGGTACTCACATGCGGCATGTACGAGCGTACGCGACTCATTCAATTTGTTTACTCAATCTCATCGCGTATACCGTCGCGACGCCGCGGTCAAGGGCGCCGTACATTGCCCGCGGAACACACACCCGAAATTATACAACACGTACATCAAACGCAATGATTACAACAGTACTCTTTATTTGCGGATTATGAACTAGCTTTGTTATTGTTTACGCATGCCGCCAGTTTCGACGAATAAGTGTAGTTTAAAATGTACTTCATATTGAGTGTTTTAACAGATATGAGGCCTTGGATTAAATAAATCTTGGAAATTTTACTCTTTATACTAAAAAACAGAGAAGACATGATAAAAATACAGACATAGAGTCCTTTGGATAGGAAAGTATGGTAGAAAATGATCATACTGCGTCTACCCCAAATAGTTGAGACAATAACGTCTGATGATGACATTAATGAGCCTATAATAACTACATACAATTATGAAATACAACCTTAACCTGATTTTGAAACTGACTAATAACTTGTTAACTTAAATTTACCAAAATGCTTGTGTGTTTGAGTTTACGTCAGTAGTGTAATGGCCAGGGTTTCAACTCACGACCTCACGATCGTAAGTCCGACATCACCACTAGATATACTAACATTGATAAAGTTGTGAAGACCGAGAATAATTTATGCAAATGTTAAATGTACCTTACATTTGCCATTTAAGTAAACCATTTTGTAATATAGACATTATGTGAACAAATTGTCGAAGGCCGGACCAATTCTACAGATTTAAAAAAAATCATTCTGTTCTAATGGGTTCTTTGGGATACTTGATTCCCCCCCCCCTTTTTGGTTATATTTCTAGACCTTTGAATCAGGCAGGGCACCCCCTCCCAGGGGGGGTTCCAAATGCCTACAATACGGAGTATACCTTCTACTTCTGAACAATAATAATCTTATCTGCCACGCGTTGGTATATTTCTTTGTCTAATTACTTAGTAAGGGGGCCAGCTGGAACCCATACACGTCGTTGAGTCGCACACTACATGTCGGCAGGGGACTCACGGGCCCACCAGCTCACACGGCCACCACGTGGTCTGCGAGACCTTCGCCCGTACCACAGTCTCTTAGGTCATTTACTCCAATTACGTAACACCCGTGTAACAACTCTACGTATATAATCGACGGAATTTTTATTGACTAATTATTCGCCATTTTTTATAAGCGGTGAAGTCAGCGGATATAGCTAAATATTCAAACTGTGTATCATTCGAGGCTAACAATAACGTTCGAGAAAAAAAAACGCTTCGTATCGAATTATCTCACGTAGATATCTTGACCGGCGGTAAATATAAATAATATTGGTGCTGTGTGCGTCTGCGCAGGCTGAGGGTGGCCATCAGTGGTTAATGGTGAAATTTGTGCGCAGAGAAGTCGGCTTTTATAACAACCAAAGATTGTTTCCTCTAACTGTCATTAAAGAACCCAGCAGAAAGTAGTTATAAAAATTAAGGATGCCATGTTTCAAAAAAATAGGAAAAAGTAAGGTTGTAAAAGTGTATTGTTCTACACATGCTGGTGACCGTACTAGGAATACAGCAATAAGCAAGAAATGATATTACTCTCTGTGTCCGTCTTTCGGTGGCTCAGAAAAAGTTTACACATCTTGTTTATTGCGTCCCTAGTACGATCAACAGAAATTCTTAACAAGATTTTTTTTTCTTATCAGTAAAAATATACATTTATGTAGTTACGAGTACAACCAACCGGTCAAGTACTACACGGACCGAAAGGAATTACCACCCGCGGACTCAACAAATTGTTAACTGACCTACCATAATAAAAATATCCCCAGATACTGTGTGCTCTTCAAACAGGGCACAGTGAGGTTTTTACTGGATCTGCCTGTCACAAGTTTTTGCAGGCGTTCTAAGTCGTTGACTGCTTATTTTGCCCCCTTAAGAATAAATCATTTTTGTTTCATTTTTAACTTGAAAGTATTATTTATGGAAGAGATTCTGAAATAAAAATAAAAAGTTATTATATTATATAAAAAGCAGACTGTCGTCCCGTGTCTTTCAATACTAGCAACTTTATTCAAGTTGTAACAAAAGTTAAGTTTAATTTAAATTAAGAATAATTAAGAAATAAAAATTAAACCCAATTTCAATAATGTCAATTAAGTACAGAGGCTTATAAACGTAATATATTTCTCGCGCGAACCGTAAATATAAATGACATTTAATGACACATTATTTTTATTATTTAATCTGTGAATGTTTGCGTGTCTGCGTTACACCACTACACTTACTTGTGCGTTGTTATCGCACTTACCGCATGTAATTACCCTGTCTGTTAAATTATTTAAATTTAATTATACTTATATTATAATTACATAATAAAATCAGCTTATATTACTGTCTGGCATTTACGCAAAAAAGATTAAGAGGTAGTTTAGAGTTAAGTTTCGTATGATATTGAAAACTAAAGTAAGTAAACTAAAGTAAAAAAACTTTAAGGCAATTACTGATAAACTAAGGACCGTCAGTGGTAAGCGTTTATGTCTATACTACTTTATTATTTGAAAATAATTTAAAGCGGTCGCGCACGCGAGTATGTGATATGTATTTAGGTAAGTTCTTGTTAATGGATTAATTATTATTTATACAGGGAGTTGAGACTTTTTAGTATGATTAAAAAAGAATATCAGCTAAGAGGAGGTTGAGCATAATATAGCTGTAAAATATAGCTGAAGAGGAGTAGTTTCAGCATACGCAAAAAAAAAAATACAAAGTGAGTCATCAATGTTACCGATGATAATTGGCAGAATTTACATAAACGAAAATGATTTATTAAAGCATATTATTATTATGGTTACCATAATAAAACTAGAGCTAACCTTAAAAAAATATTAACCTATAAATAATTGTTTCACATGACATAATATGTCGCGGGTCGAAGTGGGTCGAAAAGACTTAGTAAGTTACTTAATACTGGCTATTTTTCATCAATGAGTCACTAATAAAATACCTGGGAGTTTATCGACCCAGTGCTTGACTGCAGCCTCTCCGTTGCCCCACACAAGTCCTGGCCCTAGATTCTGCTAAAGTAAAACCACAGTCATACCACGGACGCTGCTAGAAAAACACATTTAATTATAGACTTTAAAAGAATACACTAAAGGTTCAAAATTTAAAATTTGGAGAGTGAATGGAAAAGTATTATGAAACTCTTCATTTAATTTTGGTCTTTAACGCTATAGAAATATAGTCTAAAATTTAATGCCATTTTTTTTGCAGTTACTGTGATTTTGTTTTAGTAGAATCGTGGGCGTGGATAGTAGGTACAGGTCCGGGGTTGTAGGTACAGGTGGAGGGGTACAGTGTGCAAGAGACTAAATGCGACATCATGCACTAAGATGGGGCCTCGTAATCGCAGAGCACTTGGGAAATACTGCTTATTATAATCGTTTTCGAAACACGGGAGACCTTTCCTGTCGTGCACAGGAATGTCTTCTAGTGACATTGTAGCTGAAAATATATAGCATAGAAAGACCGCGGTATCCTAGTTGTATGGGTAATGGACAGCTGAGACGAGGTCTCGGGTTCGATCCCAGGTTTTATCATGGCACACATCAATGACTTTTCGATGCTTTTCGAAATTGTGTGTATTTATCGCAAGTTTATAAGTGTCCGGTTAATGGCAATAGTCTCGCCACCTATTACATTGGGTCCTACACATAAACTGGCGAAATGTGGGTGCTAGCACCTCTGCCTACCCTTTCGGCGAATATAGACGTGATTTTATGTATGTAGCTGAGAATATATTTGGAAAATAATTAATAGTTGATATTAATAGGATCAACGGTACTAGAATTGAATTTTTAAAATGACATTAACCTTTCAGTGGCTTAAAGGTGGAATATTGCGAAAGGGAAACTAGTTTAAAGAGCATTATAGAAATAAAATTCCAAGCAATATCAATACGTAATTCTACTAAAACCACTTTATGAAACCAACTAAAAGTTAACAAATTATTTAGTGATAATTTTATAGCTTTATCCGTGAATACTGCTCTCGTTCGTTCTCGTGATCCAGAGACCTATTTCTTGGATAAAAGCTCTATTTGTTACCATAATTCCAGTTAATTTTATCCAGCCGTGTTTGCGCGATTAAGTGGTAAGGAAGCAAATCTCACTTTGGCAATAATAATTTATCTATAGTGTACAATAACACGATGTTAAAAAAGTCTCGTTGGTGAGTTGATATTGCCGATTGGAAAGAGAAGCCGCTTGGACTCGTAACGATCGCATGCCACCTATTGTAACACTATTAAATATATTCAACTTAACAGGTATAAGACTATAGGTATTCGATCTAAAAAAGCAGGCAGCTCTATCCTCTGAGGTCGCGGAGTCCCGAGCCGGCCACATTCCTCTCGCATGACTCGCCTCCCCGGACCACCGTAGTGCTTTTCACACGTAAACATGTGTATATTAGTTAGGTTTTACTACTTTCGTCGCGGGCCTTGTTCCAGAGATAAGTGAACCATTGATGGCGTGGCTTGCGAGCGCGGAGTCAACGCCCAGACGGATTAAAGGGCCGATTAACGAGTACTGTTTAATTTATAACCGGAATAATAAACGCTCACGGAAGGACCGCGCCGATGTAAACCACCTTACCTCCACCTAACTTACGGGTTGCAGTGTCAACAAGGAGCTCAGGTTATCTCCTTTTTGAGCTGACAAAGATTTACTAACTCCTCTTGGGGCAGACAAAGGCGACAAAAAACACTAGCAGATACCTATCACAATTTTCGTAACTTGCAACATTTTCTGTTATGTTTTTAGTTAGCGGATAAAGATCCCGTTATATTAAGTTCTCATGTTATATAATATAAGACAACGACAGTCTATATTTATAATATCTTAATCAGAATCCAAGCTGCGAAAAAACATTAGGATTTGATTAGCAGTCGTATTTCTATCCCAACACAACACGCCTCCCTAATTGGATTTCTGAATGTAGATTTTTTGCAATTATGACTTTACGACTGAATATCGAATGCACAGAATTAGCATCTCTATCAGAAGATACAGATGCTAATTCCGTGCATTCGATCTTATTAACAGAATGCCGCTGTAACTTTCGGTTTCGCCAAAACGTAACATTGATTTAGAGCTGAGCGATAAAATTTAAAAGAGTCGGGACACCGAAACCGGTCTGAGCGGTCGAAATATCCGTAATTATGTTAACGAGAGCCGTCAGACCCACGTGGCCGAGTTTATTAGTACGCTCGTAAACTAAACGATAGTGAAAGATGCTTTCATAACTCGAAGCCACTTTTATAGATTCTAACACACGTGTCTTCATGTTATCCTCACCGCATCTGCCAGATAACCCCCATGGTTATCGAGACCGGAAAACGCGGTAAGATTCGCCGGTGAGCCGGCCGGAGGTACCAGGCAATCGTGACTGATAAGGAGGTTACACAACGGGCTGGAGGAGCCAAGGTCGCGGCAGATGTGGGAAGCACAGGCCCGTCGTTCAGGGCTTATCTCGTCGAATGTTTGCTAAGCGTAAATAAGCAGCGGCGCTCAACAGCGCGATCGAAATGCTCGGTCGATACGGCGCACGATGTTTATGGGTGTGAACGTACTCGGCTATGGTGTCGTGAGAACTACTACCACATATTAGGAGCGATGATGTGTGCGATAACGCGACACGTGGTAATCGAACAATGTGTCAGTATATCATTGCGTAACAATCCCGAAAATGTTTATCAGCAGTAGTTGCTGCCGGTTTCAATTGCCATAAGTCAGATTTGACAGTGTTTTTTTATATTTTCCTTGTGAGGTGTCCGCCCGATAAAGAGTTCATGCCATCTCTGCGGGAGGGCGAGATGACGCGCCGGCTAACATTCCAAAAGCGATATTATTTATTTTTAATAATGCCAATGAACGCTTAGCACGTTTACCTTCGATTTGCATCTACTCCTTTATTGTGACGCTTCCTGCTCGATGTTCGAGTCATGTTTGTGTGTAAAGATTATTTATGAACGATATTCATTCAAGTGGAGAGCATCGGCGGCGTGGAACGAGCTCGGACGCTGACGAAGCGAAAACCACTCGGGCCGGTGGGAACCCGGCCACTGCCAGTGGGTCAGTGGACCCCGGGCCGGGGGCGGGGGCGGGAGCCCCTACAGAAATCGCAGCTGGTAAAGCCGTCATTCATAATAAAAATGACATCAACCGCGTGGGAAACATAAATGCCAAGCTGGCGACCGGTCGGACCGGCAGATTTAATTACACTGTTGATTAATATTGGCATAACGACATTCGAAGAAACCCCTCTTCGTCGAGAACACAACGAAACCGAAAGCTGCGGGGGTAGCGGCCACAAAAAAGACAAGAAAGCGTGTAGACCATCGTGATGCGTCAGCGCAACGCACTTTTGTCGTCCCTGTCGCGACAGCGAATGCACTTGTCACTATATGTCGGTCTCTGTTGCACGCACGGTAGTGCCGCACCGTCACGTCACCCATCTCGCTCGCGCGTTACTTTGTTTAAGGAAGTGCGCCTCTTGCTTACGGGATCGCTCCGGCCGGCAGCTGCTTTGCATCGCATACCGAACGGATTAGGACTCAAAGGTTTAGTTAGTCATTGAAGAAAATCAATAGCAGCGCGTGTGGCCGCGACATTTCCCCCATAACAATGAGTGATAGTGCATCCGTCTCTTTCGAGCGAGCCTCGCCGTGCCTTTGCTCCGCGCCAGGTTCAATATCCCAGACCTTGGGCGAGCGAGAGTACCACCGGCCAGTTGAAACTAGTTACTTATGCCTACCACCTGCACTCATTTTTAATTTAGTCTATTTTTAAGGTCGCCGTCGAATGTGTATTAACAAGGTATTGTGATAAGGTCGTGAGGTTTGGTAAGGAAACGGATTTTTCCATAAGCTCTTTGTCGGCGATCCTCGGACGCGACGTCGGTCGGGGTCACGTTTTGACATAAACGACTGATCATAAAAAATGAGTAGTTTATGATTTCTCTACCAGGAAAACTAATGAAGCGTCGGTGGTCGGCGCCGATCGTACCTACATCAAATATACGAGCGACCAATTAGATGTCGGCCAATGTTGGACGCATTGCGAAAATAATATAAATATTAGTAGAACCGACAAAGGTTTTTAATCACCGATCTCCATGCGTTTTGTTCCTTTTGCGGTCCGAAATTACAGGTTGCGAGTTCGCTCACCCCGGCACGCCGCGCTTAGGGCAACTATGCTCGTGGTTCGTGTGAAAAATTACCCAAGATTTTGCTCTTATTTCACAAACAGGCATTCGATATGTATAATTTCTGTATCCGGCCGAATGTTAAGCAGCTTTCGGTGCACGCAGCTTGCGGTTTTTGGGGATTTGTGTGGATCTGTGTACTTTTTATCAGGTCTGTCGCGGGTTACAGTTTAAATATAATTTGAGTAAAAGAACAATGAAAACGAAAGCGAAGACGGCGAGGCGGGTGGAGTACGCGAGCGAGGCGCGAGCGCGCCGAGGCGGTACATCTCACCGCCAAGGTTACGTAGTAGGGCGGCGACCGGCGCGCGGCGAGACGGCTCGTGACGTCACGGGCGCCGGAAACGATTGTCCGCCTCATAGTTACGGTTACATTTTGAGTTTAGAAGAAAGTGCTTTGACGCGCGTGGGCTAGGTCAGTGCATGCACTGCGCTGCCCAAACGGCAGTGCCCACCAGACACGCGCGAAGGTGCAGTCGCCGAGAATAGCACTGGTACACAAGTATAGTTAAAAATTCACGATTCTAATGTAATCTAGTAACATAGGTGACTCCATAACTTGATTATTGCGTTTAGCAGTTTCGATTTAGACGAAAATATACCTAGCATACTATTTTTTTGGGAAAAGATTCACTTCCAAAAAATCACATTTAAGAGACAAAAGCAAACCTTCCTTTTTTGAAGTCGGTTAAAAATAGCTAGCACGAGAACAAAAGGCAAGTTCGGTCCGCAGTCGGCAGATGTGCAAGAAAGCAGTCGACCTCCGCAGATAGTCTCCGATAAACAAATTAATCGACCAGACATCGCGACAATGGACTTAAATAACTAAAAATAAATATTACCAGTTGTATTTGTTATCTTCTTTTTAAAAGACTACTGAGTAAGTGCTTGTGTCAAAGGTTTAAGCGAATATTACCAGGCTGTGGCATGAAAAACCCTGTTGTGGTTTTTCCTAATCTTGGCTTTTATGGGAGCGATTGCCGTTTGACAATCCAACCACGAATGGGTCTGGTACAGGCTTTTGTTTCAGGGTTAGGACGTCCGACGGCAGTCACCACCAGGAACAGCCGAAATATGAAAGCATCTAGGAAATCACTATGAGGATGATGATTGTACATACTGAGTAGATGTTTCACATTATGTAGGTAAGCTGGAAGACCACGGGATGTTTACCTGAAATAAAAAAGAAAAAACAGTCAGCAAAAAAATTCAAAATATTTTCTGGCACGTATAAAAATGTGCATAAATTATGGCCAACGTTTTCATTGCGTTAAACATATATTATGATAAGTTAATGATATTTTTATAGACCATCTTGATATTCCAAGCCGAGAAAAAGGGGGATACAAATGACCCATAAAATTCGAAGAAATTTATTGAATTAAGGGACAACTTCCAAGTTATGAAGTCGGTCAAAAAAGATAAGTAATGATTTTTATAATGTTTAAAATATGACGTGGGTGGAACCGAGGTTCCCGAAAATTCGGTGTTAATCACAGTGTTAATACACCTCAGCTTATCACTTTGAGGATTAACAGGTGTAAATACATGTATAAGAAATTGTAAATAGTGCGTTTCGTAATAGCCTTAAAGTATATATTTGCTTGTATAATAAATGTCTATACTACATTTGTAGTATGTGGTACTAAAAATGTGATAAGATCACATATTTAGAAGGGTTAGTCGGGATTACCCCCGTTCTCGAGTGTCCTTGAAATTTTTTTGGTTTTATAATTGTTATTTTTATATATATAACAAAAAACTTCAGGGTGGCATCACAACTAACACTATTAGAAAGGCCTATGTCCAGCAGTGGACAGCGGTGGGCTAAAATGGCACAAAATGGCGTTTATGAATTGGACATAGTGATTTATAATTTTATTGAGTTTGTTTATTATTATTTAAAATTGAATTACTATTTTATTTTTTTATTCTATAATTGTTATGGTAATTTTATGTTTCATTTTAATATTTATACTTTTTTTTTATTTTATTATTTAGTAGAACATATTTCTTTTACATCATTTTAAATTAATATATTATGTCACATGTGCAGAAATAAAATTATTTAATAGATTTTGATGAGCGTGCCATCATTCAGTAAAAAAATACTACTCTTTTGTAGATGAACCTTTACCATATACTGACATTTTTACCAACCATACTGTAACAAAAAATGTGCGCGTTTTACATCTCTGCGAACAACTACACATATTTGGAAGAAAGATGCTATCTCAAGAGAAATGTTAAAAATGCATACATATAAACAAAGTGTACCTACGTTGTAAAACACAACATGAAACATGAACAGAAACACGCTCGTTTCACGTAAACGCGTGTACGCAATGACGCGCGACAGCCGCGTATTTACAAACACGCTAAAACAAACAACAACTTCACATTTTGTTAATTACGTTACGGGTTTGGACGTTAAACGGTTTTACGATATTTCGGTGATTAGGTTGCAAGTTTGGACCTAACGTTTTGAAGAAATAATGGTTCAACTTTATCAGCGCTAATTTAGTTATTGATATATTTTATTTATTACAATTTATTAGTAGCTAAAATATTTATTTTAATATAATTCATGGTATGTTTAGAGAGAATACTGTAAAGTACAATATGCTTTGTCAGTGATCATGTTGGAGTCAGCATCAGATATTGGTATCTGGAATTTTGGTATTCGAATCATTTTGAGTACTATTGTAAACAATATAATTCTGATACTGACTGTACAAATATAAATAAACTCGGCGCCATTTTTAGTTCCATTATTCATTGTGGCAACTTTAACCCACAAACATCCTGACTAATTAATATTCACAATGAGCCCTAGAAGCTGCCTACTTTCTATATAAAAATATTTCGCTTTACATAACATATCGCGGGAGGCGAGTCTGAAGCGGGCATTATCGTGCCACCAGTCGAGGATGACCTCCCGACTCACCTTCACGCGTCCAAAGTTCCTTTAAATATGAAAGAACCAATGTGGTGTAAGAGGTCAGGTTGGGCTGGAGACTGTATTTAAATACGAGTCCCGGCCGTTAGCGTTTCCGATAGGCGCGTGACGCAGACCTACGGCCAGAGAATATAAAGTGACTCACACACTAGCTTGAGCACTAAATTGTGATACGCACTACGCACAATAGATATGAACCCCATATTATAATTCCTTTTAATTGTTGCGCGGACGCTTCCATTTGTCACAGCTATTTCAGTAATTCGTCCATTTAAACTGTGTATACCTTCTCGTTTCTTCTTTATCCCAGCTAAACAAATCCACAATCGCAGTTACAATTTCAAGCCCAGGATCTGGTCTCCTACAAATCATTTGTTTATATTAGTTTTATAGAAACGATTGCGATCTAACTCTCTAATTCAGTGAAGAAATCCTGCGCCGGAGCCTCTTCTGTATTCCAACAATCAGTTCAGTCGGGGTGCGAACAATATGTCTATGGCAACTTCACCGCCATCCTATAACCCTCAGACGGCGTGCGTGTTAGTCGGTTCAAGTCCGACATAACCTCCACCACCGTTATCCGTAGGGATTTAACGCACAATAAAAAAAGTAAGCAACTAATTGGCAGAGGGTCATACATTAGAACGGTTTGTAGCTTCATCAGTACCCAAAGTACGTACGTTATCTAAGCACCGGTAAACTTTCGCTATTGTTTAACTTTGGACCAATTTCTATTGCCCTGAAACAATGTCACAGGTGCTTGACGACGAACAACAGAATAAAACAACTGCACGTTAAAACCCATTTATGTCAATTTAACATACGATATATCGATAAATCGTAAAGAACCACTCCTAAGTGAAATATAGGAAGAGTGGGCAGCCTCCGAAACTGGTCGTGGAGCAACGTCGAAACAAATAGTCGAAGACACGCCACGATTATTTGTGTCGTGAACTTCTTGTTGTGAACGCATAAAAGTCGTCGTTACAGCCGATTAAAGCCGCTCTCGGATACACAATAATTATATTATCTGTAGGTATCCGAGAGCGAAGGAGCGGCGAGTGAGGGGCGCCCTCTGCGCGCGACACTACGCCGCGGACATTATCAACGACAGGCTAATTTTCACTCGAACCATTTAAACCTTTAATGTGTTATAAAAAGTAATGAACGAACTCACGTCGGTCGTCATTATCGTACGAAGGGACATAATTCAGCATTCTCGAAGCAGTAAAATTAAAAACGCGTAAATGCAGCGGTGGGCTCACGGCTCGTACTGCAACAGCCGTACCCTACCGACTTCAATTAGATTTCGCGAAAGGCGAACAATAAGAAATAAAATCTGATCTTTTACGAGCTCTCTGTCAGGCGTCGGTCAGGGGAGATGGTCGTAAAGCCTGGAATGCAACGGGCTCTGTTGCTAAAAAACCAAAACTTAACCGAAATCTCGACAACTTTTAACTCGAAAAGCCGGGACGCAATTTGATGGGGCTGTTTATGGTGTCGAAAGTGGGTCACTCGCGTACAAAGGCATGGCCACGAATTTCCACTTCAATTGACACGCGCAATAAAAATGACGCCGAAGGTGAGATGAAACATCGCTCGGCGGTGCTGAGCCGCGCAACACAACGTAACAAGAAGTGGCTACATGTCATGCGCTGGGTGCTGAATCACTAAGCTAAACCGTGGGAATCCAGTCAAGGATAATTAATTCGATTTAGTGGACGCGACTTTCTTAGTGATCGATTCAGTGCAAATTCGCATTTCAAAACATAAAATTCGCAGTCGTTCGTCGCACACGAATACTTGAGGAATGCAAAACGGAATCTCGATCGGTCTTTGTTGCGGATTCCCAGACGGCGGCGGTGGACGGCGGACAAGGTAAAAAGCGGTCACATGTACCGCCTTATAAATTATGAGCTCCACAAGAGGTTATTAGTTGTCGAAATGACAGCGGCCGCCAGTGCCGAATGTGACGCCCGCTTTACCGTTACAAAACCTAGACCGCTAAAAAACTAAGGGCATAGGGTCGCTGCTTTATTGTTCTTTATTTGAATTCGAAGTTGGAACAATGCCCGCGGCAGTAAAATCCTTTTGAATTTAGAACGGTTAGATAACGAGATAACGTATAATGGATGTACAATTAATGCGGGCCACGGGGGAATCTTGCGATATAAAATTACAATAACATTGTTATCATTTATTGACCTATCAGAGAAAGCAATAAGTCAACGACTCTAGCGAAATGAAAGAAATCCTCTATATTGATTGATGACTGACGTACGTCTATGTCTTTATTATAATATCGTTATTTATTATGCATTACATAAGTGATTCAGGACCTGAGATGTTTGTACTTACTGTGCGATTATTGGTTCATAATGTTATTATATTACGGTAAATAAATTGTTAGCCGCCTATGCATATAATAAAAGCTATTTATAAGTGCATATAAATTAGATAGAAGCCCGAAGCGTCCCACGCAATCAGACATCGAGGTAGGTCGGGATAAAAACAATATAATAATAGTCAAAAATACTCGTGAGCCTGACGACGGGCTTACCCCATTCTATTATTAACACTTTCAAGCAGATGATTGATATAGTAATCAATCAGCTCGGGTGACCGACCTTGTTAATTCGATCAATGTTTTCGCTCACCCAACCACCTGGTAGGTCATAAACGCCTGGTACTTCCATTGTGGGCCAATTAATCTGCTAAACGTGATATTTTAAATGCATAATCAAATTTGACTCAAACAATAATATAATTCAAGTTTATTTTCATTAGGTTATTCAACTAATGACTTGGCGGTTATAACAACCTGACTATAATAATCAGTTACAGCTAATCATATTAATAGTTACATAGTTTTTGCGTTTAAATAACTAGGTTTGGTAATAGGTAGGTGTAGCTTTAAAACGTCCTTTTATATCAAGATTTTAATTTTGACCTTTGTGTTCATGCCTTAATTTGAAGTCAAAATATTATTATTATTTTAAATTAACCCTCGTTCGCTCTGGCCAATAACTGCTACTTACCAGGGCTTTACGAGTGCAGTGGGAGTGCAGAGGTTGTGAAATTGCGTGTGACCGCAAGACATCCGGCGGACAATGGCGCATGCGCCCGGTGCGGCAGACGATAGCCCAACGCGGCCGGATGTATGTAATGCTCAGATATATTGGTGTGCATGTACACATTTATTGAATAATATTTTTTTTAAAAGATACATGTAGTTTATGATGTACACATGGAGTATAAAAAGCTCGACACGTAATGATTCATTCAAAAACATCTTTAAACTAAAAGGCGAGTAAGGCTTGAGAATTTAATCGAAATCCAAGATGATTCGAGAAGCAGTTGGAATGTAGAACCACCCTAATTTTACCAGAGAAGATATTTTGGCAGGCATCAGCAACTTGGAATCTACGTAGTACGCTTATTGAAACGAAAGAAAGAAAAAGACACATGGTCACATGTGAGATGATCCATAACAGTCCATATTGACCCATAACAGTTGGAAAGCAACTCAAACTTCGGGGAAATTGCAAATATAATTAAAAAGAAAACGAGAGCGGGAAAGTTTTATTTATTTCATAATTTTATCCACCATCTTTACAGGGATACCACCAAAACAGTACTGGACATACAAAATTACTCAGATAGAACACAACATACTAAATAACTAATCACAAAACAATACTCAATAAAGAAATACATTAAAAAAAAGGAAATACATTAAAAAATAACACAAGAAAAAAAAAACTGTCAATTCCTTGAAGAGTACATAATGCAAGAAATTATTGAGCCAAGACTGATATCGTTTGAAATAACTTTATGTGAACTTTTGGTTACGTTGACACGAAAAGGAAACCACAAGGAAGTGGAGGATTGAACGACAAGACCTCGTAATCATTTAATATGCTCATTATTTTTTTTCAATATTGGTCATAAAACAGGTAGGTAATATGAGAAAAATAATTATGGACAGCGTACATTGACAATGAACGATATTATGTTGTGGTGAAAGACTAGGGCTGCATGATAACGAAAGTGGTCATCACAGGTATCAAATGAAGCGATCTATCAACGGGTTATTACCGCAGGGTTGTATAGGGAAGCCTTCTATGTGTGGGAGTGGGAGCCGCATAGTGCAGAACTGGTTTTGTCTATGTATACAGAGGTATAGTATCTTGTTTTTGTTATTCCTATCGATGGGAACGAGTAGTGGCGAAACGAAATGAAAGTTTATACAAAATTGCATAATTTTGGAAAACTGCATCTGCACAAATTACCTGAGTAAATCACGAAAAGTTTATGCAACTTCCAAAGGCTTTTGTTACGAAAATCGTTCATTGTAATGTATATGCGAAATTACGGATAACCGTATGTTTTCAAAAGAGAGCCAAAACATGACCTGAATACTTTTGTTCGGTGGTAATTTAAAAAAGTATATTTCTTTTGAGAGAAACGAGTAGTGTATGGCAACACTGATCAGAATCGCATTGTTCAAATAATTACTGATATTCAAAACTAGATTGACAGTAGGTACTCGCGTAGGAAATGTAGCACCCATTTATTATCGGTCGGCCTTCAACACTAAATAAGCCTGATAGGTTAATTGCTGTGAACAGATTAGTTTTTGGCAGTTTTTTTCCTACCACCAAAAACTCTATGCTCTTTGTTTATGATTCATAATTACAATACGATGGAGAGGCAATCAGCAAACCTGCCATTATACTGTACAAATAACTACTTATTTAAATTATTTATACATTCAGTGGGGCAACTTAATTCGTTACCTCTGTAACAGCCATGCTATCCTAGTGTTATTTAGGTATTTATTTATCGATTGGCAAATTAATGTCTAAATAAAAAAGGGTAGTAGGTATGCGATACGATATCACTATATTTCATCGGCCCGTTTTCCCATAGTTTACAGTTAACAAAAAACTTAATTTTGTTTATGGTAACGTGGAATTAAGATTAATATGCTCATTTTTTTACTGTGGCAAGCTCGATGATTATGATTTGTGGCCATTAGGACCTACATCAAACGGTTCGCGTGTGACCCCAGCGTGCATTGGTGCACCGGTGACGCAATGCTAAGGAAAAAAGAGCAACTGGTAGACTAGACGACATTAACAAAAAATGTGTTATTTGCCTTGAGTTTATTAAGGATTATTTGTAACACGGATTATTTGTGCTACATTAATTATATGTGGGTACTTAATAATTTTGAGCCATAAACATTTAACGATCCAAATATAATAAAGTAGTCATAAAGTCCATAAATTTCAACAGAAGATTATTATTTTATTTTATAAACAGTTCTCATGATGCGTCACACGTTCGACGTATGCAAGTTTTATAAGAACGTCTTTCGAGGTTCAGGGCATGTCCTCTCCCGCGGCGGTCCACATCTCTTTATCTTAAAATATCGATTCGATGTTAGGTAGATAGCATAAATAGCAACTGAGGGGCCCGGGATAATAGGATATTATAATAATAAGATAATAATACGTCTGCTCTAAACGGTACGGGCGTACGGCGAAACCGCGCGCTTTTTTCGCCGCCACGGTGTTGCCATGTCTGTCTCGCACATTCATTCCTGCCCAGTTTATCTAGTTCAAGGTTGTTCCAGATGTCGTGCTCGTGAATGGGCGGCTTTATTTTTTTGTTAGCTATAGGTCGTCTTTAGGTCACCGAAGTCACCCGGCAGCCGGAACGGACGATGTCGTAAAGCAACACAAAGACTCTTGTGTCGCTAGCCCAGTAAACATTGATCATAATGTCATATCTACCTAGCTTATTTGTTATTCGTTCTCAAATTTGTTTCGCAAACACAATAAATTATACTCGAACTGTTACACATTTGGAACATCTTAACAAAAATAAAACGTAAGCGCTAAAAGGATCCGATTTAAAAATTAATTAACTACTTATGATAATAAGTTTGGGGTCGCTCAAATATGCATATTTAATTGTGGTAAAACTTTACAAAAAAAACTCAAATGACGAAGATGTTGTGTTATTTTGTAACAGAGTGCAACGCTCTGGGGACTGACCGCGTTCGGTTGGCAACCCTGCTGAGGGCGCAACGAATATGCATCCAATCCAACCGTAAACGATTATTGGAATTTCTAATGTGCCACAACACGGCCGACGTTCTGTGGCGTTTGAATTTAAATTTGGAACGCCTCTTCGTCGATTAGTTTGTTAATTAAATTAAGGTCCTTCGTTCATTAGGTCTTCGGTTGACCGTCACATGACATGGCGTGACATCGACCTGGAATTATTTAAATGAAACAAGACGGTATCGGCGCCCGCGAACGAATTGGTGCAGAGAACATAAAATTGACATTTTACTTTCCGGGTTCGTACGCCAGGTGCTGCGAGACCACCGTGCTGTCGAGTACGACCGAACGTCGACACAAAGTCACTTACAAGTAACATTGTTGAAAAAAACAACAGGCCACCAGCGCACAGTAAGTCATCCGTGCATACATTAAAATAATCGGCCAAATATCAAAACATATGTCAACCAGCGGCAGAACGCTTTGATCTATGAGTTAGGGTCCTACCTGGGGCAGGAATGACGAAAATTGGCAAAAAAAATCTCGCATCACGATTTTTCGGCAACTACCTAGTTAGAATTACTTATACGCCAAATTGGTGACGGGCAGCTCTAACGAGATTCTAGTTTGAAGTTTATTGTTAGTTGATTCAATTAGATTTTAATACAAAAAGGTGTATCATTGCAAAAAGGTCAATTACCTACTTATGTCGAGAGTCGAGACTTATTTGGTGAATAAATTACTGCTTTGTATCGTGAATAGCCGGAACGTATCTATTTTATAGGTAGCATCTACACTGTACAGAGATGATGTTCAGATGTTCTTTAGAAACCTTATTATTTTTAGGTATGGTCGAAAAACACATATAATCACGCCTTTATCCCCGGAGGGTTACTCAGAGGTGAATTAACACCCATATTTCACCAATCATTGTATTCAGTCCCACGTAATAGGGGGTGAATCTATTGTCGTTTTCCGGGCACTATTGTTGATTCGAGCCTGAATCTGAGGTGGAGTCTGGGTTGCATATGTCTGATGTCAACAGATCGAAAAAGGGCAGTGAAATTTGTTTAACAGATTAGTTCTCACATCTGTAGGAATGAGACAATGGTGTTTTAAACGTTTTGACGATACCAAGTAATGTAACTTATAGGAGTGCCAGCAACCAGGCATATCATTATGGTTTATATGTTTGCTGTCAGGAGTGTCAGGTGGAGATCAGCGCTAACCCTTAATCGACTTGTCCGACATACACGCGAAGAGATGGCGTGGTTCCTGTGACAACTTTGAAAGAAATCACTTGGTTTTTGAAACCAAGCGAGAAGAATATATAGCTTCTTCTTAACCTTAGCTTAGCAATAGCAAGTAGACAGCTGCCTTCTACATTGTCCTGAATAAATACGCTGGTATTAAAAGATTTAAATCAAAGGAAGGTAATATTTAGTTCCAAGTTATTTACGCCTGATTTATATTGAGATTTTCTTGTTGAAAGAGGACTTCTATGTTGAAAGAGGACTTGAAACTTCCGAAAATTCATTAAAACCGACAATATAAATACTGAATGGATAGCCTATCATAAGCGCCATTGGACATGCCAAACCACTAAAAGCTCTAATTCTGACTTTATTGCAGCTTTAAGTAGTTTATGTATGATTCATTGTGATTTTTTGTATGTTTGTCTCGTCTCAATCATCCTGTGTTCGTCTGTCTGAGCTTCCCCATTTAATAACCTAAGAACCATGACGTTATTAGTTTTTCTTCTTAAAGCGATAAACATCTAAATGAATTGTGAATCGTTCCGTTCGCGGTCGAAATTTATGTGAAATAAATCGTCCGATGAAACGCCGGCCAGATCAAACGTGTGCGGCTCCTCCATGTCACGGATCCCCACTTAATATTGACCTTCTAAATTATTCTACAAATCCGTTTCCTAACCCGTATTATTAACATACAAGGGACGAGAGGAAGGTCGCACAGAACTGGCAGCTAAGCTCCGATTTGTCCGAGCCCGTGAGATATTACTCCACTGAATACGAAATTAGCCGAAACCGATATACGGTGGTTCTCGTCAAAAAATGTCGTCGGCATTTTAATGACCATTCGGACATACCTGAAATATCAAATGTGTAATTTATTACCTCTGTATTGTATTTAGGACACAATAACAACGATTGCAAATGGCGTTCTTGAAAATAATTAAAAAACTTGATTTATGTTTGTCGCTAGTCTAATTGATTTTTTCGCTAAAAAGACAAAGTAAACATTTTGAATGTATTATAAATAGTATTAGCGTTGCTTACAGCATTTACATTCTATGGATTTTCTGTGTGAACGCTCTGATTCACGGTCGACTGCGCGCCCGTCAGCTGGCCGTTCCTCGGGCTCCCACACTGGCACCTCGCCCTCTCACCCTTAATTACGTCCACTGTGTTTCTGTGTCAACCCATCAATTACACTACATTTAATACTAGTTAGAGGTTTAAACGACTAGCGACTGCAACGTTACAATGACACATTCTTCCAATTGGAGTCGAATAATTCCAAATAGTTTCTGATCAACGTGTCCGGCAGAAAGCTATCCCTTATACATATTTTGTTTGCCAATCGCTTGACAATAGATTGATTGCATACTTTCACTCACTTTCGTTGTTTCCTTGCCAACTGTTGGACATTAAAACAATATGGCGGAGAACAAAGGTCCATTCGAGCAATTCCGGTACAAAAACAAGATCGGTTAAATGTTGGAAATAAAGGGAGAAAAAAACCAATTTCCAAGAATCGTTGACCGCGTTGCCAATTATAATAAAATTGTTGTTCAATACCGCCAGCGGAAAGGTTAGCAATTTAGCATACATTTAGTTATGGCGAGAGGAGCTACGGCGCGATACCATCAGCTCAAACCATTGTTTAGAACGCGTCCGATCTACCTGCTTACTTAATTAAATAAACCGAACAAACTTTAATTGAAAAAAAAAGCTATCTGCCTATCCCATTAATCGTCGGCAATAAGTACACTGTCTTCCGCAAGAAATTCCTTTTTAATTGTATAATGCAACACAATAATGCATATTGGAGAATTATGTTTAAATTGCGCCGATTTTGTTGTCAGGATGCGCTCGCGTGCTGCTCCCAGTGGTCGTGTGAGGATCTATAGTACCACCGATGTAAAAAGAGCGACTAGGCCGGTTCGTGAGGCTCCAAATTCGATTGTCGCGAAAGGATGTCGGTGCATCGTCTGGCTCGATTCTAAGGACTATTACTGCGGAATGCCACCCCGCGGCTCTCGCGTTTCGAACGCTGCACACGTCGTCCGCCGGCGCGTGGTATAATCGTTTTATAGTTTATTTAATACGGTCATTATCGAGACGTGTACTCGATACTTCAGAACGATGCTGCAGCACTGTCGGATGCTCGTCTCTGTCATTACTGCGCTATTGTTTGGGTCACTCTGGGTAATCTTTTCAGTGGAGACATTTTTTCAATTATCTGCAGAAGTTGAAATTACAGGTCCAGGTATGCGGCGTGTGCGGTGCGGTCGTGCGTGCTCACAGAACGCGTCCGAGGTGCTTTTTTTCAATTGTTGCAAGTAAAGGTGAATGCGAGCAGCGTGCCCCAGGTGTCAATTGCTATGTAAATGTCTGTAAGGAGGCTCGAGATTGACGCAATTGCCTCATGCAATGTATAGTATCTTTCACGAAAGGCTCCTGTACCATTATTCATATTATTTCGTTTTCTTTTAAGAGAGAATATTTCTTAATAGCATCCAATCTCTCTCAAAAGGTAATTTCCTGAGATAAAGATTGTACTGATAGAGAAAAACGTGTTCTAAATAAGTTTTCGATGAAGTGATTGCAGCGTTGCTTCAGTTTTAAATCTGATTTCAAAATAGAATTTCTAGAAAGCTCCATTAAGATACTGGCATAATCAAATCTTGGATAGCTCAGATGTCAAGGTTTCAAGTAACCTTGAGATCTGAGCTACCTGGATCCGTACGGTTGCGGAAGACGTACATAAAATGTATTTCCGTAGGTATCTGATAAATATGTTCAGTATCCTGTACTCATGTTCTCGTCTAAACTGTGGGTAAGGAGGGTTAGTCACAATAATTCTCGGAAGACAGCAAAAAGTTCTTGGGAGTTGAGTGAATTTTTCAGAAAACGTCATCTCACTACGAAGTGTGTCTCTGTGTGTGTGTGTGTGTATATGTCGCAAGGGCAAAAACTTGGTCGGCAGGTGCTACGCCAGATGCAACACTGATTGACGGCATTTCGTACGGAAATACCAAATTTAAAAAAACATTTCCATATTTATCGAATTGTGAAATTTTGGGTGTTATGTAATGGTTTTATTTAAATTTTTTTTCTATACCGTCAGCTACGCATTTGCACTACCGATTTCTGAAAATTACTAAGTACTCCTTTCAACAACTGTGTTCCTAGTATATGTTTTATACGGAACATGTCAATGAGTGCAAGAGGCAATGAGAGAAAGGGCCGAGCCAGCCCATATAGTGCTGGAGTTGGACTATACAGGCCGTCGCACCTTCTTCAGGGTTTAATATAATTAACAAGTGTGAAGACTGATTGCAATTATCTGAAATAGTTTTATTACTAATTAATAAAACCATGAAATACCAAAAATGAACCCGAAAGCTTCACGTGTCAATTCTGTTCGTTATTTCTTTAACCCATCAAAAATTCATTTTCGACGCTTGAATTATTTTCCTGTGGCTTTGAACAACTGGCGGTGTTTTGACCCCTTAATTTTATTAGCGTGGATAAATTAATAGTTTCCTTTTTTATATGGGTTTAAGGTTTAATATTTTATTATATTCGAAATTACGAGCGAGACGGGCACGCGCCTGTGACCACAAATGTCATGACATGTGACGTACGCTTTACCACCAATGTTAGAGACCTCCTGTCGCACTGACAAGTACCAAGAATCGAAACGTACCAATTTGAATATCGAAAACAAAATTGCGTTTCCGGGGCGCCGTTCGGCAGATGGCGTCCTTCCGCCAGCTGCACCGACTCTTGGGAAACAAAAGACTCCGAGTTTACAACGCCTCTCGATCGACGAAAGCCTAAACAAATGGGATTTCTCTCAAGTCTCAAATCATATCACTTACATTAATTAGCTTCAAATATAAATACCGTCATTTTATTTAAATAGATGGTTATTGAAGGTGAACGTGTATGGACCGGACCAACCGGAGGAACGTCTTTTATCGAGCGAGCCTGCGAGCAATCTTTAATTACAGCAACCTCCAATACCGACAGGTGGCTTATGTGAGCTGGAGTACAAAAAGTGGTGTACACAATAATTAACGACGCGAAATAATGTACCGGCATGCGAGACGAAAATCTAAAGGCTCGACACGCATCGAGCGGCGGGGGCAATACGACACCGGCTATTGAACACATTTTCACGAGGGAAATATCGGCTTACACGCTGAGAGTTCGCCACGCCACCCACTATGCGTACTACCTACCGTCTTTCAAAACTAGAACTCCTTTCAAGGACTGCGTCCCTGGTACATGTTTTATTTGGCACCTGCAAGGTTAGTTACTTTTTAATGAAAAGAAATTAATTGTAAAAAAAACAACAGTAAATAATAATGTTGTGCAACCCAAAATCTTTAGGTAAATCATTTATGCTAAATTTTTAATAACTGATTATATTCATAAAGTTCAAAGTAAATTCCCTAACAAGACCACGTGATCACTCGTAACAGTTATCCAAGTCAAACAAAGCAATTTGTACATGATTTATGTAGACTAGTTCAATGTCTGGAAGTCATTCACTTGTAAGCAATAACAATATTATGTAAATCCATTAGATAAATATATAAGTCAAAGTAATCCGATGCGGAGTAAACGTGTCCCGGGTCTCGGCTCATTTGCGGCCACAGCCCATTTCCACGTCCCGCTAACCCCACGCGTGGCCGATAAAAACACGAATAAATGCGACAATAATGAAGTCCAAACGCGTAAATCTCACTCGAAACGTGCATTTAATTTATCGCCAGTGGTATGAGCCTGATTAGTGAGCAGGTAACCGTGAGATGAGCAGGTAGACTCTTCACGGGAATTCAAAGCGCCCCGGGTCTCGCCGCACAAGGACCTTTTTTTCGGTGGTCACTTCAAGATACAGTTATGTTTCTGACAAAAGGCCTTTTGTTAAAAGTGTTAAAGCATTTACTTTGAAAGATTTCGACTGCGTAATAGATAAGGTGTTCTTTCTTGCTTCATGCACATAATATAATATAATGTATACCCCGAGACAAAAGTTTTAAATGGCGCGAGCTTACTGCGCGTTAAAATTGTCATCTCGTTCACAATGCGCGGTCTCGATCGGTCCTTGAGTTTGGTGCAGTCGTTTTGTGTCTTTGCTGACTCCTTTCATCCGTCTGCTAACTGCCTATATTCACATTATGTTATAAATTTCCGCTTATTGTGATAGACGAGCGATAACCCCTGCGTCCGTAGTTGCCAACAAATACTTAATAAGTCACCAATAAAATGATTCATAGGAAGTCTTACAACACAATTCCGAGTATAAATAATAATATACACCTAGATACATGCGGCGTCGATTGTCGAACATTTGTTCGCCCCAGTTCACGTGGGTCTCGCTGAAAGGGCTCGTCGACCGAAGGACGCTACATTTAAAATCGGGTAGAACCTGTCTACGCTTATGATGTACTATTAGTTGTTATTCCAGTTTGCTACCGTTTTTCATCCTGGTTATTTTATTTCGAACAAAGCTTACTGGTTATTCTTGGCTAAATAATGTTGTACTTGTAACTAGCAATGAAATAAAAATAACGTAACTAATTAATTCCATGCGAGAAAATATCAAAAAAACGTTTTTATCAAATTAGATAAAAAATTATAATGATACAGTTCCCAAATTTATCAATAAATAAAAACCATGATAACACTAATTCCTTCTAATTAACTAAACCACTAAGCGGGCACTCAACGAATTATAACCGGTTAAGACTCCTCCAATACCAGGAGTTCATAGTTAAGTAGGAGGTTGTGAAAACAATAGCAACGTAGTAAGTAGTTGTTAGGTGTCAATAGTCAACGGTGGTAGCGTGTGTTCGACCGTTGGCGTCCGCGCCGGTCGCACGCACACTGTTTCGAAACGGAAAGCGCAGCTGCCAATGTTTGTCGGTTGAAGCAGACGGAGCTTTGTTGCTGCCTGTTTTAATAAAATTTCATTGAATAACGACGGTGCGGGGAGCGAGACGGTTAATGTGAAAGGTGCATTTGATAATAATGTCTTGAAAGTATATAAAAGCTATTGAGTTTGTCACTTAAACTGTTGACGTTGTAACAAAATAATTTGTTTCAATTCACATCACTTCACGAGCGTGTTATTGGATGATACTTTATATAAAACTGTTTTGAGGCCGATGGCGAGTATGGCAACATGTGTGTTTTTGCGTTTACGGGCTCGCCATACGCATGGATACTGTCAAATGTTTTAAAATAAATCAACAGGAACTTTGGATACAGAGATGCTTAAATACACAATATGAAGTTTATTAGTAAAATCAGATACGATTTCAAATGTCATTTATTTTTGTAAATATCCTGTCGTATATTTGACAGGTGTCAACGCAAAATACCGAAAACTTATAGTTATGTCGAAAAGTTGTAGTAGAACACATATTTTGTGAAAGCAAGTCTAACAAAATTATCGAAGTTTTGTAATAAGTCATTTAATTAATTACACAGTTATGAATATTGGTTTTTACACCTGCTTACGATTATGAATATATGTTTAAATGTGTTTATATGTTTTTTAGTGCCAGGTGACAGACAAAAACGGTAAATGAAATGAAACGTTTCATATAAATGTCATTCCAGTTAACACGATGCGTAAGTTATGGACCTAGGACTCCGAGGTGAAGGCCTTGGAACTTAGATGCGACCGACACTAACGCAAGGATGCTGATGATAATGAAGAAATATTATACACTATCTGTTGCCCCATACACATAAGCTGTAACTTTTAACTAATCTTAAAGTGAGTTTCCATCATACTACAAATCACCAACGAAAAAACAAACCTTTTGTCAAGCGCCACCTACTGATAGTTGACGATCTATGAGATAATTGAAATGAAAAAAAAAAAACACCCAAAATTCAATAGATAAGTTTGTGGGAACGTGGAGCTCGGGATCCGGTTATTAACTTAATTTAAAAAGTAAAACGCAGCAAGATTTCATCCGGCGACTATAGTACCACTAACGTTACGAGTAAATATGATTAAGGGTAGTTGAGATAATCAACTTAGTCTTCACATGGTACCTGTACCAGTATAGTCTGGGCTGTATATATCTCTGATGTTGAACAGCCCTATCCCTTAGTCGCCTTGTACGACACCGCGTGGAAAGATTACTTTGCCTAAAATCACACATATTCTACTCTTTTATAATTATCTAGACTGAAATCGCAACAATTTTGTTTTACTGCTATCAAAACGACGTAAACAACATAGTTTAAATGACACGAAAATTCACACTTAAGTCTTTTAAGGTTTAAATATAATACGATGCTAAATAGAGTGATGAAAACATTTTATTTTATAGTGAGATGCGCAAGAGCACCATCACACGCTGCAGTAGCACGTTATGCAAATTGAGATTTTTTTACTCTTGCACCGTTTTATACAGAAAATGTTATTTATACATATTTGTGCAGTCCGTAAACTCCATAAACACTTTTATCCTTAATTCTTCGGCGATAAGTGTAACAGTTATCAATACTTAATGCGAAGACGGTTGAGGCAGGTGGTGCGCGCGCGCCGCAAGACTGTTAGCAGATGTTCTCCTGCCGACTGCTGACTACTTGCAAGAATTTTGTATTACGATAATTTATTTGTAAGTGAATATAATTTATGTTCTCCTGATAAAGTGTATTTTTAAATGTTTTAAAATGTAGGGTAGTCGTTATAATGTTTTTAGTGTGATGCAGTTGTCAGTGCCCAGTGGGCTTGGCGCGCGCCACCTTGTGCACGAATCTTTAGAAGATCGTTGTTGTACTTATTGCGATTCTTATGTCGAATTATTACCTGTCGGATTATTAAACGCGATTATTACCTGGGTCAATTTGTTGCCCAGTTTAGTTCCACTTGATCGCAGTTATTTTCTTTGAAGTAATATCCTGCTTAGTCTTTATTCATCATTTATATATACCTACGCTTCTTTATATTATTATATTATCGAATGATATTTTATACTCTCGTTTAGACTTCCAAGGTCGTTCTAATGAGAACAATTTAATTAGGAGTTTGTTTCAGATGACGCATAATACCTACTCAATATTAATCTGTAGGAGTAAGCTGGTCATGTAGTAACTAGTCACTTTACATGTTCACGGTCTCGCACATGCGTTGTTACTAGGTAGAACGGAACAATTCTTCATGGCGACAACACTTCGCACATCTGCGATCCTAGTACTTTGACTCGAAGACATTGACATCATATCCTGTCATTATTACCTTCACGAGAAAAACTTATGTTCGTTTTTTTTTTCAAGAGTAATGTAGTTCGCGATAAATAAAATTAATCTCAAACAGAAATTGCAATTGCATAGTTCTCTCGGAGAATAACCGCGAAGTGTCGACGCGGAATAATGAAAGTCGCCCGCGGGATGGTCGCTTATTACTGGCCCTGGATGAAGAGTAAATCGAAATGGGAGTGAGTCTAATTCGCGGCGCCGGCTGACGGCCCGAGATGGATTGTTGTCAACATTAGTGCGGGAGCATATCGACTTGTCGCTCTATAATGTAGCCCCTACCAAGCGCGACTGCTGTCACCACATTATCAGGTGGCCCATCAATCTGAAATAGCACCAATAGCTCACCAAATAAGATACCTTTTCACATCGCAACGTCACGTCAGTTACGGCTTTATGATTCAATCGCAGCCACTCTCGTCCAAAAGTACATGTCGCGAGACGTCTGACATTCGATTTCAAGCTCAGAAACATAACAGCTCAAGGTCTACAATTAAACGGAGGAACAATTTTGCGCTTATTCGTGCTGCCGCTGCAATTAGGAAGTCATTCATTAGGGTCCCTAAGTTTCGCAGACGTGGGGGTGCCGTCGCTCCGTGACGTCACGCAGTTCTTTCGCAACGCGATATGATTTGGAATGATTTTTAGATCGATGCGCCCGCTCGCTAGAGTGCCCGATCGCCTGACCGCTAGTTAGTGCTCGCGTTCAAAAACAAAAAGTAACCATGTTTAAGAATGCAGTTACTGCGACGTGCGCAATACAAACAGGAGCGAGTTAGTTCGGGCTCGACTCTGGCTGTGGCGCCACTTCGAGCGACAAGGACGGAGAAATGCACCTTAAAATAACCCTCGAATTCGACGTAGTAGATACACACAACTCATACCACCGTAGATTTCATTTCCGAATGAGGGATAAGGATGCAAGATGCGGTTAGCGGCGTCCCAGAATGCATCTGTCAAGTCACACAAAAAATGGGGCCCTGGAATTTCGGGACGTCTTGGCAAGCAACGGCGAGACACATGCTTGTTTATTTTTTACAGCCAGAGTAGTTTCATTCAAAAATTGTCAACGAATAGAGGATTTATGTAATCTTACTAATCTTGTTAAAGTAATATCAGTTAGCTGGATAACAACCAATTTAGCAGCCGATACTTCGAGAATTTAAATCTGAACTGACGTTTTATGGGATTGAGTGTGATTTTTGGTTAAACTTTAAAATTATCAGTGTTTAAGTCATCTATGACTAAAAATTATCATAAGTTTTTCTTGTGTTAATACACAATTTTGTTTGTAGTTGTTACAAACCATGAGAAAAGTAATATAAATAATGGTAGGAGCTATCAGTTTCGCTTTTAGCGGGCCGTTTCCGCTAGTGCAAGACGCTGGTGTGGTGTGCGCGTCCACCAGGCGTGCAGGAGTGTGCAGAAGCCGAAGCCTTGACCCTGAGTGCGGTGGCGTCGACCGGAACGCGCCGAGCCACATTGCGAATCTTGCCGATTGGCGTTCACTAGACGTTCCGATCTTAGTACATTCCGCTCGCACGTGTGCTTTACGAGATTGTTTTCTCTTTCATTTATGTACGAAAATTGCAACGATTAAGTTAATACAATATACTGAGTATGAATCCATTTTCAATACGGTCTGAGTTGTTTTATGGAAGCCTAGTAAGTAGTATGTAATTTAAAACATAGTAATCAAAAATGGTTTACTTTTTAAAAGGGACGTGATGCAATCTGCTGCGACCTACTCAGAACGGTTGGGTAACGTCAAAATCGAGAGTATTGTTAAGAAAAAAGATCATAAGTACGAAGGAGCAGACGGCGGCGGAGAGGGGTAGGCAGTCATTGATGTGGAACCGGTCTTGAGTCGTCACAGGAACCGGCTCGTGACGGACAGGGATGAATTACTCACCGAAACGGTTTGGGAACTTGGTTGTTTAGATGTTACTACTGACGTTCGGCATGCCGGAGATGCCGCGGGACTGCTGCCGACACAATTAGGTATTTGATTGACTAGTCAAATTAGTTACTTTTTACTAAAAGTCAAAACGGTAAGTTTGTATGAAAAAAAATATTGTGACGTCATAATATTTAATAGTCCAATCTAATTTGGATTGGTCCAAATTAGTTTGGATGGATGATTAGAAATAAATAAAAACGATAAAATAATAACCGACGCATCTTATTTTACCATTCTTAATTTAATAAGCTATGATTTATTTTACCTACAGATAAATAGTTAATTATTACTTCGAAGTTCGAATAAGTTTGTCATAGACTTGACAAAGTATAAAACTAGGTTCAAAGTTATAAAATTTAACTTAATTAAATCCTACTGACAGTTGTCAATTTTGACAATTTGTACTAAATTGTCAAAATTGACAACTCTGGTCTGAGTCCGAGAAGTCTGAGTACAAAATTAGACAAAGCTGGCAGGTATTGCGTTACAATCTAAAAAAAAACTATTTGGTGCTTAAGTACTTATTGATAATGAAATGTCAATAAAAATATAAAGAGCGAATATTTAAGACTATCAGACAAGGAATCTGCGTGCACAGCGGATTCTCAGATGCAAATACATTGTTCGGCGCGCCACTACAAATCAAAACAACAAACGCGCCGACAGGAGGTCCGATCAACATCTACATCGCGACAATCATCGACAATCGAGTATCGATACTCGCCAACACGAGTAGACAACCGGACGTGACGTCACAGCGTGTCCGTGCGTAAACGCGAGAATTTTAAACAACCTTTTGGTATATTGCGTTGTCTTCAACAGATGTCATTGGTACAAACAAACATGTCTCACTCTCGGACATTTTATTACAATGTGGATAAGGTTCAAAATGTTAAAATAAAAATTCCTATAAAAGATACACTTATTTAATATTCACACCATATGAAAAGTGCGTTGTTTAAAGGTCGTATTAGGTTTGGCACGCATTTACAATAGACAATAGTATTGGAGCCATCCATGGAATTCTATTTTTGCCTTCTTTGTCCTGCAATCGCTCCATTCCATGGTAACGATGCGAAATAAGGAAGGCCAGATTATTATCCTGGTAAGTTTCTGAAAGGTCATGTCAAATCCTTGAGGCTGGGATACGCATAAAGTAATATTTTATGGTTACTTATGGAAAGCGTAAAAAAGTCATCTTTCCGAAAGTTTAATCGAATATAACACATTGAAATAAAACAATTTTAAATAATTCTTTTTGAGTTATCGCGAATTATTTTCTGTTAACTATTTAAAAAAAAGAAACGTCAAAAATAAAGGACAAAAAGTTTGGGTACTTTGCAAAAAAAAAATTTGAATCTTGAATGGAACGTTATAAATTCAAAATTCTACGGATTCAATGGTAGCAAAGGGACGGCACCATACAGCCTAAATACAAAACAAGGTCTAACTTCAAAGAGTACACAGGTACAGGTAAGTTTAAATAAATTGTGAGTAGTACAAAAGATTTTCTAATAAAAGCTCTTCCATAAGAAATCATTTCTGCATGTTGAATGCTTCTTGTTTGAATTACTGTCTGTCTATTGTGCATTACGATTTCTTTTTACCCGACATCGGCGAGGAGGGTAATATTTCTAACCTGTGAAGACTAAACGACAGGAGCCAAAAATTTACCCAAATGGTATTGTTTTCAAAAGTCTACTTTATTGTAAAAAATTGTTAATACATAACTTTATAGTTAATTAAGAAAAAACTACATAATTATAATAAAAACATTGTATACGTGGCAAAAAAAAAACAATGATAATTAAGTAACAGTAAATTTAAGTGCCTATTTATTACCTTTTTAACAGTAACGGGACACACCAACGACACACAATAATAAAATTAACTAAACAGTATCTTCTCAAAGCTACAATGCAGCCAAAGTACATTTTTATTTATTTTTTATCGCAAAACCATCGGAATGATGGGGGAAACGAAACGTAACGCCCTAAATACAGCATGCGTTTGGTAGGACACGATGGCACCTTATCGCAGTCAAGTGTGCGCCTAATTATATCCTCACAGTTCATAATACAAGTTTCATTTAAGTACATTTGTATGTAAATTATACGTACTATTAAGAAAAGAAAAAGGTCGAGTTTCGAGGCACTACTAATTCAGATTGATTTATATTGATTACTTTACCTTTACAACTAGAGTAGAGTAGGTATCTTTGAAAACTACCGATCCAAATAGGATGCGCCTGCGCATCTGATGTATAAATTGTTATATACAACCAATGACGTATTATTAATAGAAACGTCATACAATAATGATATTATTATTACCTACAAATTTATTATTAATAACCACGTATTTTTTCTAGCTTCACGTTCGTCATCATTTTGTGTCGCCATTTTTTAATATAGACTACATATCTATAGTTTATAATACATCATTGTATACAGCTATAATACTACCATTACCATTTTACTAAACATATATGTATAATTATTCTGTAATGTTCCAAATATAATCTTATGTAGTAGATATGGGTTTGTACCGGTTGTGTTGTGTACAAACTAACTTTTGTTTACTTCAAACTGACTGTTCTTGAGAATGTTCTTTTCCAATGTACATACATCAATCCAAAATAAAAGCTTTATGTCCATCTTGATCTTAACTTTGAAAGAAAAACTTCTCAAGTAAAACTAAAATTAGGGAATATATAGGCGAAGGTTAGTCCTACCTAGATACTCCGGAATATCCCGATATCGCTATATCGTCACTTTGCTATAATCGATAATCGAAATATTAATCGCAAATATCGAGTTCTTTGTTCAGAAAGTATCTATACGCCTTCAATCAAACAACACCTACATACTCAACGATCCAAAGAAATCATTTCCCGCTATAAGCGTTATGAGTAATAAAAACATCAAACAAAAATACGAAATATATCTTCTCTTAAGGACATAAATCTATAACAAAAGGTAGGGGCGAGCTTTTAAGGTGTGTGTAGAACTCCGGACCGTGCGAAAGGTATATAGTCGATAGCGAATCGTCCGGCTCTCGAAAGGTACCTACAGACTTTAGTTCGACAGAGTCGTAAGTGAAGCAGCTGCCTTTTTTGCTCCATTTTACCAGTTTGTGAGGCTGGAAATGCAACCATCTATAACTATAACATAATATATTATGTAGCAGTCAAAAGTTTTAATCGGTAAGAGTGAGAAATAACATTCAGAAGTGCTCTGTATCAAAATAATCAGGATATTTACCTTATTGCATTGTTTTGAGTTGCCGATATTTCGGCGCTGTTGCAAGACGGTAAATATCCCGATTATTTTGATACAGATGTGAGTGACCATGATAGTTTGAATACTTTTGACCTTAGACGAGTGTTCGGTCCTTATTGCGATACCTTACACCTTACTTGCTCTATAATATAACACACAAAAATCAAAGTTTTTTTTACAACAATTAAATGGCAGAATAGTACACAAGTTGTTACCGTGGCCTATGGACGTGTGCAATACCAAGGGCGTCACACTCGTGCTGCTGACCCTGTCAGAACCTTCTGGTACCCTTCTTAAATGGTTAGGTGCTTATAAAACCAAAACCATGAAGGTTAACCTTTTAACCTAATCTATTCAAATCGGAATCAATTCGTTAAAACATAACTACTTTTTAGCCAGCTCGAAATACTAAAAAGTCAGTCAATGTTATTGCTTTAAAAAAATTTAATTTAATAAATTTGGTATTTTTTACTAATATTATTTATGTGATCAAGAACACGCGGTCTAACGTACTATTGACTAATTTTGATAAATGGTTAAAAGATCTTTTGGCTGATTATAAGTTTTGACTGCAACATTTACATGTATTTATTGTTTCGTTCTACGGCCATGGGAAAGGTCCAGTGGCCCTATTAAACGGGTCGGATCAAAATAGGTACAGGTTTTGTATGCAATTTTATTGTTTTTTTTTTGTTTCACGATTATATTCCGATACTTAAGGATATTATTTTTGTAATGTTATCTTGTTTCTGAAAAGGAACCTAGATTTTTGTATAAAAAGATTACAAGATTTTAACGTCTTTATAACTTTACTAGTGACGCGCCCTGGTTTCATTCAACTTTTTGATTTCACAATTTTAAAAGTTTATTTAGGTTGAATCGTTTTTCATTTGAGTACTAATTTGACCGTGGGTGATGGCTCTCCTGCTCATTTACACGATTTGGTTTATTTTGGCTTTTGCGGGAGCAACTGCCGTCTGACCGCCAACCCTGTCAAGAGGCACATCCGTCAATCGTGAACCGGCTTCGGCCCCTAAGATCTTCATGGACCCCACTGACCTGGACTTTCTTTTGTACTATAATGAAGTTATTTTGTTACCTGCCTAAATAAAATTGTTCAATAGAAATGGGTTCTCCTTTTAATACAGACGTAGTTATTTCAATTAATTGACTAATGGAAGCTCTCATCATTTATTAAATTAAAGGTTAAAGGTTCAAAGTGTTATTTTTAATGTATGATAGATAAGACATTTTGAATGTCAATAACCTTAAAGATTTAAATGTCATATTCATACTAATGAGGAAATGCCATCTGACAGGAATTTAAGAAGGAGAATTATATGTTGCGCCGACTAACCAAGTAATTGGGCCGACTACAAAGCCAGCTAGATGATGATCCATACTAATTTTATAGCATAGACTTCTGTCTCAGGGAAGGGGGAGCTAGGAGCCCGCAAAAGCCAGCCAAATTGATAGAAAGAGGAGAGCGGACCCGGGCTCCAAATTACAAGCCTTTGAAGGAACTGCAAGTAATGATGTGATGATGATGATCTATTCTAATGTTATAAAAGCCATGTAACTCCCTCCTAATTGTGAAAAAAGAACATTTTTCTGTTTTTCGCTTTACGCCTTGACTGTCTAACAAACATTGTACTTACAATTTTATTATTACTTTGCTACTTTCCTTGGTGTGATACAGGATACTTGTAATTTCGGGAAAACAGTCATTCTCCGCGATATCTCACGCGGACGGTTCCGCGGGCATCAGCTAGTAAACCTTAATACCCATTTATAAAGTACCAGGAACACATAAATGCATAGTAATTAAAGTAAGGTTGGGTCCGCACACATTCGAACGAGATGGTAACAAAATATAGTTATTAAATTGTCACAATAAAACGTTTAGTCAATATTATCGTATAGCAAGTTATAGTGGACTGCTATAGTACGAGACAGGACTTTCAAATTCAAATTAAATTAGGTAATGTATAACGTTAATGTCAACAGATTATTATATTGTATCAATATCATTATACAAATGAGGTGATAAATTAAGAAAAGGTACCTATATTTGTATTTTATTACATCTAATACGGTAGGTAAATTAGTTTTTGTAGGTACCTATGTTTGTTTGTGTTCTGTGCACTGTCGTACTGTACAATCTATTGTGAATTTGCGAGAAGGCTCGATAGTGTAGCGGATGCGATTGTAACCGTTGAGCATGAATTCGATTCCCGAGTTAGTAAAAAAGTATTATTGTGATCTACTGAAGTTTTTATCGGAGAAAATAAATAGTGTTTGGTTTGCGGTAATAATTATATGGGTCCCGGAAAGAGCTGGTTTAGATTTTTTTTGTGTTTTATATACCTCTGCCTATTCTTGCCTGGATTTACATGCTTGAGCATATAAAAATGTTCAAGCTGCCAGTTTACTTGTTCGTTACGTATATAGAGTCCCCTTATCAATTTAACCACATAACTAAATGATGTATGTTAGTATGTACATTCACTACTCGGAAATACCTAAAGCAGATTAACAATACCCAATTTTTTAATAGACTACAAGACATGTTAGAATAAAAAATGCTCTTGATATGTATTTCAATTCATTAAACGAGTATTTTAAAGTTGATTAAATGTTAATAGCTATGATAATTTATTAAAAATATTATCAAATTTTGATGTACTTTCGGCTACTAATATCTCAGATATCCATCTCACTAACATTTTAAATATTAGTTTATTGCTTTGTCCTTTTCTCACGCAGTAAAGGAACGGCCTGATTTTTTGCACAGGGATGGTTTATGGTCCTGAGAACAACAGTTGACCATGGAACAATGCATGGGACCAATGGGACCAGATTTAATGCCATGTAGGCGGAACCATGTCGAAATACTAGTCAGTAATATTTCTTTCTTTTAAATATTTCCAAGGATAGCGTTCATTTGAAAATGGTGATTTTAGTTTTACTTTACACTACTAATGGGGTAAACAAGTTGAAAGAAAGCTACCACTTTATGAGGATTCGTTGAGTTTTAGTTTTTACTACTAAGGAGGTAAACAAGTTGATAGTTTAATGGACAGCTTTATAGCTTCTAGGCAATTTGGTGATACTCTTTATGAAAAGTTTGAAAGTATATTTTTTTTTGGCGGGTAGTTAGAGAATGAATGTAATAAATTATGTTAATTATATTAGGTTAACAATGCTGAGATGTATAGAATTCAGTATTTCTGATACCTACTTTTTAATGGAAATTGCACATACAAAATGGAAATTTTATTTTATTAGTTGTCTCAAGCTAGTAAAATCATATTATTTTTATAGCATTGCATACACACGCGTCGAAAATGTATAAATTTCTTTTAAGTAGGTAGGTAGGTCCATAATTAAGGGTCAAAAAAATTATTGAAATAAAAAAGGAATTTCGATACAAAAACCGTTAGGGGTTTTACGAAAATAGTCCACAGATACCACAAACCTACCTGTCATTAAAACTTGATTTGCTAAGATATCACAGATAATTGATTTCTTACAGACCGCTCTCACATTCGAGGAATCTGCGCCATAAGGGCTGATGGTTGATGGTCTCACTTTGTCGGTATTTTTTGCCCATCCCTTAGAAAAAAAGAGAACCCTTGGGTAAAGTTTTTTTATTCAAAAGGAACCTTTTAATTAGAACCAGCGTTAGTTTTTTCGGTTTGAAACTGGATTTGGAACTTATACCGAGAAATGACATACCTAGCCCTACCTACCTGGTCATATTCGATAACAATAAATATTATTTGTGTTGTCTATGTATTTAAACAAATATTGTTAGGGTTTATTAAAAATACCACAAAAATATTCGAATCTACCAACTAGGTACGGTAAAATGTTACCAGTAAGTTCATAACTTTTAGTTTTGTACGATTTAAGTAAAATATACTTAAGTGTGTAAAAATAGCAAAAGTTTAATGTAGATTAGTTTCAAAACAGAATTAAGGCAGGCAAACCTATATTGGGTCGCAATTAATAAAACGCAAAAGAAAACAGCGGGACAAAAGTTGCCCCGAGCGTGTGCCGCCTGCCGAGGACGATCAGAGCTTTTAGGGTAAATAAAGACGTCTCAAAGTGAACTTGCCCACAGCAAAGTACACCAGAGGAGAAAGATTTATACACAGACATCTACGCATTATCTTCACGAGCACACAGCGCGGATATCGAAAGCGCAACAACAAATAAATCGAGGGTAAACAAACAAAAACAATGCGTGCTCAACCACTTTTTCGCTGGAATGCGAATGTTTCGCTTCGAAATCCCGGCGTCTGATGCTAGTAGTGATCGAATATAACCTAGAAGCTCGCCGGTGAGGCACGTGCGCCCTTATATAAGGGTGGCGCTGTCCGCTCGCGAACTGTCGCCCCCGGTCTGGCGTGACACCGAATAACCTCTACAGCTGTTCGGTGCTCGCGAGCGTGCCGCGCACACCTCACAACAAGCATGACAGATAGCAGCGGTAGTGGATCACCGTACCTTGTCGTCCGACGATTTCGGCGACGTGTTCCGAGGAGGGCACCGGCACGCACTCCGTCATGTTCTGCGACTTCTTGGCGCGGTCTTCGGGCGGCGGTGCGAAGCCAAGCGGGCTCGCGAGCGGGTTGCTGGTGGGCAGACTCTCGCCGAGACTCAGCATGCTCAGCTCGAGCGCTAGCTGGAACGCGCGCTGGTCCTCCACCAGGCCACCGCCACCCAGGTCTCCGAACAGGCTTGAAGGCATTTCCACTTGAGAAGCAATTTTGTCTATGTTTACGAGAGGTCTCCCTCTCAGTCACTGGTACTAATAAAAATTGGGGTGCGTTCGATCGTTTCAAACGCCGCGTGTTGTCATGTGAAACGGACGCGTGTGTCTGTCGCGCGGCGCGGTGCTGAACTGAATTGCCGGCCGGCGAGCGCACGCGCCCAGCGCGCCGGCGCGGGGGGTGGGGGGCACGGAGGGTGGTCGGCGAGGGGGAGGGGGCGGGTGACTGCAGCCAGGGCGGGATGCGTCGCAGCTTCCGCCCGCCCTAGCCGCGCCGCGCCGTACCGCGCGTTGTCCGTACCTTCGTACTTTACACCTTGCGCCTGCCGCCTGCCGCTCGCACTCAGCTAATTATTTCGAGATCACGTTCTATGTCGTAGTGCGCGCCGGTGATAACGACCGCGGGGGAAATTATACGCATTTATGGGACAACGTGACTTTTTACAGTTTGTTTAGCTATGTATGTGCTTAATGACGATCCAAAGATGAATGATGATGATTATGAAACATTTATTTATTTATTTATTTATTTATTTATTTATTTATTTCATACATACAATGTCATTACAGGCAGACCCAATGCGACAGAGTAGCAACATAATTTTAATAATTTCATTTACAATATTGTCATTTACATTATCATAATCACACATAATCATGCTTCAAAAAACTAAACAATAATTCCACAACATATTATTAATTAAAATAGATATAATTACTATTTCAAATATTATTCATAAACATGTCATATCAGAAATAATAATTATTCAGTTGATGATGTCAAAGTAATAATTCAAATAATAATGTCAAAGTAATAATTAAGTTAATAAAGTCAAAATAATACTTCAATTCATAGTGTAAAAATAATAATTCGATCAATAATGTCATAATAGTACTTCAAATCAATTGTCAAAATTACATATTTAATGTCAAGTTCACAATAATTTAATGTCAGATGATGAAAATACAATTTAATTCATTAAAATATATTATTTAATACCAGCGATACATAATCAGATTATATCATTACCTAGATTCCTTCGCTCAAAACACAGTAACTAGCCCTTGTGAATTCATTCAGGGAGCATGAAAACAAGCACAAATCTAATCTGTCAGCCATCACATTAAGCGCACGCAGCGCCCGCGTCAGCGGCGCCCTCTGCAGCAAGTTGGTACGCGCGCGACACACTCGCAGCAACGGGGGGCGCCGCCGCCTCAACGCGTACTCCTCCGGTACACACAGCCCTACTTCCCGTAGGATAGCTGGGCTGTGTATAAGCCCACGAAACACTTTAAACAAATAGGTGGCCATAGTCACCTCCCTCCTCACTTCCAGCTTATAATATCCTGTCATACCCAGAACGAACAACGTAGGATACAACCACGGATAGCCCGGATAGACACCATACTGTTTCCAATATAAAAATCGAAGGAACTTATTCTGGGTACGCTCCAACATAACCTTATATTTGTCTTCGTGTGGAGACCAGATTAGCGCATTGAATTCTAGGTGACTCTTCACGAGAGCCTCATACAACGCCCTTAACGCCGCAATACTAGTAAACTGGTTTGCTTGACGTAAGACAAACCCTAAATTTCTGAAAGCCTTTTTACAGACACCGGTGATATGGTCACGGAAATTTAAATCCGTGCCAAAGCGCACGCCCAAATCCTTAACCTCGGTTATACGCCGCAAAGGGACCCCTTCCATGTGATATTGGTAGTGACTTGGGTTGTGTGCACGGCTGAACGATATCACCGAGCACTTAGCTACATTAAAGTAAAGTTTATTTTGTAAGCTCCATCTCACAATCCTATCTACGTCTTGCTGTAGTTCATCATGATCTATGTGGTCCTTAATAACTCGTACCAATTTAAGATCATCTGCGAAAAGAAGGGGCACCGAATGTTTGACCTCCTCCGGTAAGCTATTTATCGTGAGTATGAAGAGAAGAGGCCCTAAGTTACTGCCTTGACTCACTCCAGATCTCGTGAAATATGGTTCAGAAAGGTGTCCCCCACAGTCAACGTATTGGCATCTGTCCCGCAAGTAGCTGGAAAAGAAGGACAGTGTATGCGGCGTACATCCAACGCTAGCTAGTCGTGATAAAAGCACGTCATTATCAACAGTATCAAATGCTTTCCGAATATCAAAGTACGCCACATCTACCTGTAGCCCAGCGTCCCCCGCTGGCACCAAACACGACATTAAATGAAGCAGATTGCCCGTAGTACCCCGCCCAGGTCGGAACCCGTGTTGCGCATCAGATAGCTGATTGTCTATCTGTCCGTATAAGCGGTTGTGAATGGTTGCCTCGAACACCTTAGCTGGAGTGCTAAGCACAGCCACGGGCCTGTAATTACTTGGGTTTGGGCCTCCACTACCTTTAGGTACGGGTATCACACGCGTTAGTTTCCAGCGCTCTGGAAATTTTGCGGTCTCAATGCAGGTGTTGAATAAATGCAGCAAAGGTTCAGTGAGTACCATGCGACAATCCCTGAAAATGAACGCTGGTATGCCGTCCGGTCCCATGGAGCGCTTTGGAGGCAGACGAGCCAGCGCGGTCTTCACATCCCCCAAACGCAGGCTAGTAAGGTCCACCCACGCCCCCGGAGCCGGTGTCCCCACCGAGCTGGCCGCCTCCACGCTCAGTTCAGCGGGTTCCTGGTTGTACACCGAGTGGAAAAACTGAGCGAATTCATTCGCGCATTCCAACTCTGACAAGGTGTGGTCATCTTTCACTAACCTGGGCTTACCTTGGTTACCCTTTCTACTTCTCATGTAATTCCAAAAGGCCCGTGGGTCCACAGCCAGATGATGCTGTACGCGCTCACGGTACTGGTCGTGAGCTCGCAGAGTCTCCACCTTCACTGCTGCCCTACACCTGCTAAAAGCTTCATAATCACTAAGAGATCCGGTTTTTTTATATCGTTTATGTAACGTATGCTTATAGCGTAATTCCCTAATAATGTGAGGCGTGTACCATACCGGATATATATACCTATTCCTATGTGTAGTGTTGATATTCTTATAAGGAATACATAGATCAAATATCTCGTAAATCTTATCATAAAATAAATCTAAAATAATTTCAGGGTCACTAGAAGAATATAAATCGCTCCAATCTATTCTTGTAAACAAATCATATAAATAGTCAAAGTTAGCTTTACTAAAATTCCATTGTTTACGTGGTAACGGACTCGGTGAGCACTGCATGGGAGAAGAGGGGGACCCGAGAGTCGGGGCAGGCACTTCACGCGGCGGCGCCCGCGCACCCAGTTCGAGGCGCACGGCGAGCGGAGGATGGTGGCGGTCTACCGGCTCCATCCTGTCGTCCGCCGGAGCCTCGCCCACGAACACGCCGCCCCGCGCGCTCAACACGAGGTCCAACAGTCTACCGTTAGAGTTAGGTATTGCATTATACTGAATCAATTCACAGAAGGCCATAAAAAATTCATAGTAATTAACAATATTTTGACTACATGAACACAAATTGAAATCACCCAATATGACTAAGTTTTGTTTATATTTTAAACTCAATTTTTCTAAAACACTAAACATTAACATGTATTCATTATCATCTGTACTTGGCGGTATATACACAGTACAACATGTAAACATAAAACGATTATTTACATAAACAGAAGCACAAATTATTTCGAACGCGTGACTGTTTATGTTCGCTTCCATGCTATCAGGGAGCGTCACCCGTCTCAACTCAAACTGCGGTGCGGCCACCAAAAGCACGCCGCCCTGCTTACGCCCATCCGCCCGATCGCAGCGCAATGTTTGATAACCAGGGAGCACGAATTCTGCGTTTTGAATACTTTCGTTTAAACCGGTTTCGGTGATAGCGAATATATCCGACGCCGATGATTCAATGAAAGATAAAAACTGCATAGTCTTCGTCCTAAGTCCCGCCACGTTCTGATATAAAATATTAATGCTCCTACTTGGTTTGTCGTTGACCTGCGATGATTGAGCGACGAAAAAAGATCCATTCACTAAACTCAACATTTAACGGCCATACTTGCGAGTCACAAAGTTTATTGTAGTTACCTTCTGTAACGCCAATTTTAAATGAAGCGTAGTCCCTTTCAGTTCTATGTTTTAATTTTTCTACAATAATTTCAGAGTCGTTATCCAGTACATTTTTAATATAGTCCTTTAACATATCTTCTGATGTGCTTTTGTCAAGTCTCCAAACGTGAAGGAACTTTTTCCGTTCTACTGCTTTCAGGAGTACAGTCGATGCATTCCCTCCTTTTTTTATAGGGTTATTCCTTTTGTTACTCTTAACTTCCGTCCAAGTATATTGCTTCTTATCATTACCTTCATTCTCTGTTGATTGCTTGACCACTGCCGCATAACTGACATTAGACTTCGGCGGAGCCTGTGTCTGCTGTTTAAGGTTACTACGCTCACGTCTCGCAACGCCAACCACAGGTGATGACCCGGTTACAGCCGTTACCTCTGGAACACAGACAACCGTCTGACGTGGCCCGCCTGCCTTGTTTACAATATAATCGGTAGTTTGCTTTCCTTTAATTTCATTTTCCTTACTTTTTAAAGCATTAATTTCCTGTTCATACGAGATACATTTTTTATTAACTTCGCTTAACTCTTGTGTCAATTTAGTATTTTCTATCACTAAAATCTTCACCGTGTCCTTGATCTCTTTTATAATTTTCGTTTCCAAATCACCAAGTTTTTCCATTACCATTTTATTTACTTTTTCCATAATACCCACTACTTTATCTGTGTCTTCATATGTTACAATTTTAGAGCCACAGTTTTCTGACGTTTGGTCTACTTCTATATTTAGGAGACTATCCATCATCGCCGTGCGTTGGGAACGTATGGGAGTGTCATCCGTAATCCGTAAACGCTGTGTCACATTTGTACAGGAATCACACTTGAAATTACGTCTGATCCGTATCTGCTCCTCTTTGAATGTAGTTGTTGCATAATTCACACATTTGTAGTGGTATGCCAACTTACATCCATTGCATTTAAGCAATTCAGCTGTATCAATTTTTTTGTTGCAAATAACACAATTCATTTTAAATCTATGTAACACAGTGCGACTGAGATGAAACTAGCCAATACGCACGCGTGCGAGCGAGCGCAATACGCAGCCCGACACTTCTTCACACCACCCTCAAAATAATTTTTAACACCCGTGAACAATCAGTTGATCTCATATGATTTTTGTTTAAATAACGTGAAATTCCACTTTTTAAAACTGTTCTTCACCTTGTAATCGTACACAAACACCATAGGTCCAATTTAGGTGCATATTTAGGTACTACTAGTCTGATTTTACCACTTTAAAAATTTAAATATCTTGAACGACTGTGTCACTGCGCTGTCACCCACATTAACACTGTACTTAGTAAACATTCCTTTTCCAAATAAATCGTTAGGAACTTATCTTTTTGTAAAAGATGGATAAATGAAAGCACATAAATAAATGTAAATAACAAAAGATTTCTTTTGTACCTATTTTATAAGATCTAAAGATAAGTTCAGGGACGAATATCTTTCTTTCCCTTTCTATCTTACATATTAACCCCGTACTTTTCCCTCACCTAACCCTCTGTGGATAGAATCGTGTGGGTGAGACGTCGGGTGCGTTACCGCGGTAACCGCTTACCATCAGATTGTACAGTCAGTAAAAAAGTAGCTTCAAAAAATGTTTTCTTTGTCGACTACACTTGTGTATAGTCGACAAAGAAAACAACTTTATATAAAAAATATATGTATAAATAAATAAATATTCCACAATTTTCTACAGAACGCTATCTAGACCCATGGTAAGTAAAGCTTAACTAGCTTGTGTTATGGGATCTAAAAGGAATGCGAATAAACATACTTACTTATATACTTTTTTTTTTTGTAAATACATACATATTATACATAGAAACACCGAGACAATGAAAATATACATATTCATGCCTACAAATATTTGCACTAAACGGTAATCGAACCCGCGCCCACATATATATTTATATATATATGTATATAAAGCCTTAACAAGTATTAAATATATTCTTGTTTAATATTTTTTAAGGCGTGATTTTTCGGTGCTACCTTAGATTTAGTGACACGTGGTCATATAGTCTACAACCAGCGGACGATCAAGACACTCCTAATGATGCCTCATTTGTCCATTTCTAATAAGTAGTTGAGGAGCTATGAGGGAACAGATGAACCTACATATATATGTAAGTACATAGCCTGTCAAAATCATAACGCTCCTTTGGCTTCGTCGTGGTCGGGTAAAAATATTCAGAATGGATGAATACAATATGACGTTCAACAAGAAGGTTCTGACAGGATCGGCAGAGCGAGTGTGACGCCCCTGGTGTAACACACGTCTTAGGCCACGGTTACCACTTGCCATTAGATAAGCCGTGTGTTTGTCTGCCACCTGCTATATGGTACACATAAGAGTTCATTACCAGCTCACGTGTTTCCTTCTTCCTACAGTCCCGGGTCCTTTAAGCGGGGCGTGAAAAGCTTCTGATGAGGCCGCCAAGCTGAGTGCCACCATTGTAACATTACTTAGTGTCTGTAATTGTGACCCTCTTTCCTGAGACTTTGCCTTTAGCTTACCATCAGGCGAGGTGAAGTCAAATTAGCGTGTCCTAGTTTAATTTTTTTATTATAAAATGCATTTTCAAGTTTGTGGATACAATTATACTTGCGTAATTATCAATTTTGTTTCAAAACTGTTGCTATCAGTTTCCTCAGAATTCGGCTAACAACGGAAACAAACATTTATCATGTTCGAACTCAACATTTTTTGTGCCTCAATCAATTGAGTGCCTATTTACAATCAATTATAACCGGCATTTTAATCCACATCAAAGTAATGCTCTCTTATCAAAGTGTGAATGTTATCAGTGGCGCCGAAATTCAAGGAATTAACGTGGTCAGTGGTCATCTGACCTCATCTCCCGTCTGCAACCGCTCTAGCAGTTTGACATTACACGTGTTATTTAAATATCGTTTGCTAGTTTATCCACGCCTGGTACTTCTAGCAACGTAGGTAGCAATGCCTGGTAGTTCTAAAAAATATAATATGGTTGTAGAATATTTAATACAGGTTGCTAGGTACTTCTTAAGCAACATGACCGCCTGGTACTTCTAAATATACGTTATTTATTTTTTAAAGTGAAAACACCCTCACCTGAGTGTTAAGTGGGCACCGTAGTCTATTGCGAAGCTGCTCACTTGATAGCAAGTGGTTATCATGACCTATGTATGTGTGTTAGTATTTTTTTTCGCTATGGGGGACAACACTTCACTAACTAAAGGCACAGTTGGACTTCTCAACGATCAAGCGAAAGTAAAGCATACATACAGCAACAAAAAATATACCTATTCAATATTTTATATAATAATATTTTAAAGCTAGTTCTAATTAAAACATTATTTTTGTGTTGAAATGTCTATTTATTGCGATGGTAGTAGTCTATGGATTCACGCTACAACTCAAGGGAACGGAGCAGTGATCATAAATATCAACAAATCCGGCAGATTTCCATTCATAGTTTGAAGAATCTCAAAGTGGTGAATGGTGATACGAGGTTTCAAAATTACGCCAGTATTTTATAAGAATGATTTTTTTTGAAAAATATTCGTATATTAACGGTTACCGACCTAAATCGAATCAATCTTTGCAAAATCATTTTTACGCGGTGATAGTGGTCGATACGACGATATTGGCACAAGATAACATATCAATAACACTGTTAGAGAAATTGAGAATATGGTAATTGATAATATTAGATAACGCGTAGCCTAATCGACTCCTATCCTAGTATGGACACGCAAATCGTTCGATATGGACAATCAACGTGTCGAGCGGCCCACATGTGACTAGCTTGCGTTCGACTTACCACTATGTATTTCTTCTATCCTGGTACCCCCTACTGTGCGCTACTAGTCATATTATGAGGCCGCATAGCGGAACGCGGTGCAAGACTCCTACTACAAAATATAAAACCAAGAGGAAGTGTCCTGAAACGTCGACTACTCATTAGTCTAGTTAACTATCACATATTATTTCCGATCATGTCACACAAAGTTGTGACGAGTAACCAACTCCAGTGTAACACCCCTGATGTTGCATACGTCCATAGGTCACGGTAACCACTTCCCATCAGGTGGGCCGTGTGCTTGTCTGGCACCTAAGTGGTATAGAAAAAATATAAATTTATTAGGAATTCATAATTGAGAGCTTAATCAGAGTTAAATCAAAAGTTAAGAGGCCATACACTGTTAGCACCTGTTCTAATTAACACATAAAGTATTTTTACACGCGTGCCGGTATCCGTCTCTAACATAACTGTATGTAAACATATCTTTATAATAAAACTTAACCAACTTTTAATAGTCGTATCGATATAAACTTGACATCACATCCGGATACAATACATTAATGTGATACCATCAAGCTGATGTTTTGATAGAGGAGCATTTGGATAGTACACTCTTCAATGGCTAGTATCAAATCCTTTAATTAAGAGCCTTATATGTTTTTAACAAGTTACATACATTATTGGACCCAGTATAAGCGTGCCTTCTTGTGTTTCAACTATTAAAATAATTTATAAACTCATTAAGGGTTTTCATAGCTTCACCTGTCTTTATTTTATAACAAAAAGTTAGAAAATAAGCTTCGTAATGCTCAATAAGGATTCGACTTAACTATTGTAAATGTTAAAAATAAGAAAACGTTTTAATAGTTTTTTTTTTTAAAAAAAGAAAAAGAATATTAGCAACTGATATTGCTAATATTCCCTCTAACCCCTCCAACTAAGCTACAGGATTTGATCCTGGGACCTATTGATCGTGAGGCCGAGTCCATAACCACTAAACTACGGACGTTTGTCTGGTCCATGTATTCAATTCCTTTCGGTTTTGGGAAATATTTTCTCAAATTATAGTTTACCCGCGGTAGCCTATTGGTATGGGTAATGGACTGCTGAGACGAGGTCTCGGGTTCGATCCCAGGTTTTACCATGGCACACACCAATGGCTTTTCGATGCTTTTCGAAGTTATGTGTGTATTTATCGTAAGTTTATAAGTGCCCGGTTAATGGCAGTAGGCTCGCCACCTATTACATTGGGACCTAAACATAAACTGGCGAAATGTGGGTGCCAGCACCTCTGCCTACCCCTTCGGGGATATAGGTGTGAGTTTATGTTATGTTATATTTTACCATGTGGAGGGATTTGTCGGCCAGACGATAGTTTTTTGTAGGAAGCGACTGTCATCTGATCTCCAAACCCTATAGGCGATATCGAAGTTAGGTTGACCTCACTGTCAGACTTTTTAGGACTGCAACTATCCATAACGAATTACACAGTACGTAACATGCTTGCGTCACGTGCTTCATCAGCTTCCTGAGGCCTCGTAAGGCCTACATTCTGTTAAGAATAATAGATAGATAATTCTTTATTGTACACCAACAGATTTACAGTAGGACAAGTAGGTAGTATGTATACAGTTCAATGTACAATGAGCGGCCTTATCGCTGAAGCGATTTCTTCCAGGCAACCTTGGGATGGACAGTAATGTTATAAAAACTAAAGATATGGTGTAGTTTTCGGCTAAACTTCAATAGATAGTGTATTAAAAACAAAAGAAAGAGAGAAAAGTATAAGTTAAATAAAATTGATAACTAAGAATGGTCACCCATCCTAAGAGTAACCTAACCTTTTTTTATTTTATACCACTTAGTTGGCAGACAAGCACACGGCCCACCTGATGGGAAGCGGTTACCGTGGCCTATGGACGTATGTAACACCAGGGGTGTCACACTCGCGCTGCCGACCATGAAGAAACCTTCTGATGCCCCTCTTGAAGATATATTATAGGCGCTTGGGAAAACCGCAGCAGGGAGGTCATTCCACAGTTAACCTACGAACCCCTCTCTTCCATCAGATATATATAAATATCTAAGTACCGATAGCATAACACTCCGACACTCGGGCAAGTAACATCCTTAACAAGTTTAGCAACTTCCGGGGCAATTACGATACTGGCCCGTATTAAACAGTTTACTTGCCCCTTCCTACTCGCCCTTCCTATTCGCCCTGTTTGTCTTACGTATTTTTTTTTATACCTCTTAAGTGGCTGACAAGCTCACGGCCCACCTGATGGAAAGCGGTTACCATGGCCTATGGATGTCTGTAATACCAGAGGAGCCTCACTCGCGCTGCCGACCCTGTGAGCACAGAGTTTCTGTGCCGTCAGTGTAGAGGACAAAGCAGGACAAGCTTCTGATCTTCTTTTTTTTTATATAGAACACATCAATTATACTTCGCTTTCCTTGATGGTAAGCCGAAGGCAAAGTCTCAGAAAAGAGGGTCACCATTACTTACACATACATGTGACAATGGTGACACTCAGCTTGACAGCCTCATCATATGCTTTTTCAATATATAAAAAAATAGTTACAAATAAAATTAGTTACAAAGAATTCTAAAGACATATTCAAAGAAATTTAAAACCAACGATTGCTATTTAGGTTTAATCAAGTTCCTACATTCTGTGGATCACTAGTACTTACACGATTTGTTCGTGACATAAATCAGTTATGTACAACCTGTCAAAGTAGCACAGAAACGACCGAATGTATTACTGGTGCGTGTACACTAGTTCAAACAAACTACAAAGACAGACAGACGTACGACTCGTTCAATAATAATCCATCAAAACTTAGCTCACTAATATTCAATTTCAATTTCATAAATAGCTCGACTCCCGACTTTGCCTGAGAATACATTCGTGAACAAAAGTGCTAAGAACCACATGAAGTGGCTCAATACAAAATACGTTGTCAACGTTAACCACGCTAACCACTCTATCTACGCTATCCACTTGGGTATCATCATCCTCAACTATATCAACACTTACATCCCGCGTTTCACTGTGAACATTATTTATATTACTTGACTAGTAGTATTTATTACATACATATATGTCATATAATCACGCCTTTATCCCTGGAGGGTTAGGCAGAGGTGAATTAACACCCACGTTTCACCAATAATTGTATTCGTTCCTACGTAATACCACCAATACCCACGTAAAGGGGGTTTTTTTTTTTTTTTTTATGTGCGCAGAATCCCCACGGATACCTCCCCACCGGAGCCGGTGGAGGAGGTTATGTCGGACTCGAACCGACTAAAACGCACGCCGCCTGTGGGTCGTTTTGGTTGCCGAAGGTGAGGTTGACAGGCATATCCCTCGCACGTAAAGGGGGTGAGCCTATTGCCGTTTTCCGGGCACTATTGTTGACTCGAGCCATGCATCTGTAGTAGTATGTGTATGTGTATGTGTGTATATGTGTATGTGTATATTTGTGCCTATTGTCGGGGGTATACACATTTTATACCTTCTTATATTAATTTTACACTTGTGCACTAGACTTAGCCTCTCGTATTGCAATTCCTCTGTGCACTCCCGGGTTTGCTGGAAGAGCACTCAACTTTGAGTTAAGCTCGCCTTTGTACTCTTTGTACTCATCTTGTTATATTAATGTAATATATGTGTGTGTACAATAAAGTATAAATAAATAAATAAATAAATCTGAGGCTGAGTCTGGGCTTTATATATTTGTCTGATGTTAAACAGCCCTATCTCTTAGTAGCCTTGTACGACACCGCATGGGCAGAGATGGGGTGGCCCTAATGATGGGGTGGAAACCACGCGGCCATAGTATTTATTATATAGTAATATTTTAATATAAAAAATATTTACAAAATTTAATGTACGTAGTGTGTTTATTTTTTTTGTAAAAAGAATAATAACAACCAAAATTACTAATACTCTCCCTCTTACCCCTCCAACTAAGCTAAATTTGTATACTTGTGCTAGGAGTGGGCTCACGTCGGTAATGTAATGGCCAGGATTCGAATCCGGGACCTCTCGATCCTGAACCACTAAGCTACCGACGCTTTATTCGCTATCGCGCTTTCTTCATTTACTAGAACCCATATTACAAGTTAGTTAAAGCTATGCTTCGGTTCTATATACATAGCACTGTGTAGTGTATCATAGAATATTATCTTTAGGTATTCGTTTTAGTTTAATAAATTAAAGAATGTTTGAATTTATAATGTAAATAATTAATTACATGTTTATTTATTACTGTAACTAACACTTATTCTAACACTAAAGTGTTTGAAAAGTGTTAGAACTAAACTAAAAAACTGAATAAAAGAAAAATATTTACGTACATACCTCATAAAATAGAATACCTCCACGTCACGTTTAGTTATTACCTTGAATGATATTTTAGGACAAATTCAGCTACACTAGAAAACATGTCTATAAAATTAACGAATAAATTAGAATGGAACTAATAATATTTTAAATAATAGTTTAAGATCCGCATATTTTTAATAAGTATTAGGAAATCATACTGTATAATTAAAACCTCACGCTGTATGTAAATATACTATAATGTACTTACTTACATTCACTAATAATCTAACACACCCAAAAGAATCGACAGTACCTACCCTTCAAACATTATGATCGCCTGGTACTTGTGTATACATTTTTTTAATTTTCGACTTTATACCGACATAAATAAGATTGTACGCTTAGCTAAAACAGGGTCTGTAGTGAAACTGGGTCGCCGGGGTTATTGCCCGGGCCCCAAAAATAAAGGGTAGTTGTCGATATATGTACCAAAGTTTGGTCTATATTAAGCTTTCTGTGTTATTTTTTGGTTATTCTTTTGATTGCAATAGAGGATTACCGGTTATACACTATGTATTCTAGCTCTAGCGATAACCGTAAAATTCGGTTATAGTGTCTAGGATTATTAATTCTTTCTACTTTTATATTAGGACGATTTCTTAAGTATAATTACTGTAATTACTATGTACTATTCCCCCTTTCCCCCTAACTCCACTGGTCAAGATGAATTGCTTGTGTTAGAAGTACGTATAGTCGTCAAGATTCGAACCTAATACCTATCGATCGTAGAACTAACTCTTTAACCACTAAGCCACAGATATCGTGTAGAAAAGATACATTCGTATAATGATTGATCAACATTAATAATACATCAGTAACTTATTGTGTGTGTTATTAATATTCGAAGGGGTTAAATACGCGTGGTTCCCATCAGAGTAAAATTTGGACCACCCCATCTCTTACCATGCAGGGTAGTATACAGGGACTAGTGGATAGGCCTGTTTATCATTAGACAGATATATTCAGTCCAAACTCAGCCTCAGATGTAGGGTTTAAGTCAACAATTTAGTGCCCGGAAGACGGCAATAGGCTGACTCGGAATACAATGATTGGTGAAATATAGGTGTTAATTCACCTCTGCCTAACCCTCCGGGGATAAAGGCGTGATTATATGTTAGTATAAATATTTAACGATTCGGGACTATTTGCGGGATATGCAAAAATAGTAAGTTCCATGATTTAATTGCGAAAAGTTATTATTAATCACTAACTGACCCGCCCCAGCTTCGCCCGTGGCATATTTTGTAAACCTCATATCACGTATTTCAGCCCATATTTCTTTAGTTTACAAGTATTGTACGGAAATCTACCGGATTTGTTGACATTTTTTTTTTATACCACTTAGGTGGCAGACAAGCACACGGCCCACCTGATGGAAAGTGATTACCGTGGCCTATGGACGTTTGTAGCACCGGACGAGTCACAGTCGCGCTGCCAACCCTGTAAGTACAGAGTTTCTGTACCGTCAGTGTAGAAGACAAAGCAGGAAAAGCCTTTAGTCTTCCCACTGACAGCACAAATTCTCCAGTGAGCTCTGGCTGCCCTACTCACCGCTGGGAACACAACACAAAGTTATTATAGCCGCGGTATTCTGTAGGGCGGAGGTACTTCCCCAGTCGGACCTTAATCACATAATCACAGTTCCGCTCCCTTAAGTAGTAGCGTTATGATATGCCTAAGACATTCGTCGATAAACAGACTATTCAACACAAAAATAATTATTCAATTTGAACCAGTAGTTTCTGAGATTAGCGCGTTCAAACAAACAAAGTCTTCAACTTTATAATATTAAGTGATAGTTTTAAAATAATATAACATAAACTCAAGCCTATATATCCCCGGAGGGGTAGGCAGAGGTGCTAGCACGGATGAATCCTCAATCCGCTTTCCGAACCCTCCATTCCATAATTTTGTTTAGCCTTGGCTTTTATGGGAGCAATTGTCTTTTGATCCTTCAACAGTAAACCTGGACCAGAGCCTCACCAGGTGACGTTACTTTGGGTATTGTAACCCATTTCAATTATTTAATTAATTAAGTCAGCTTCCGGTATAACTTTTGTAGCTCGCGGTCCGTAACAAGCCTGTGGTCCTGTGGTGTTTAATACAATTTCTAAGAATTGGTTCGAACGTTGATAGGTTTGAGACCGACCTCGGCTCGTAATTGGTCAGATTAGATCATTGTTAGTTAACATGTTATAGGGATAGTCGTAAATGGAGTCCCATTGATATTTTTTTATGAACGTTAGGATCAGCTGTAGATTTATTACGCACTTAATATTTTTAAATAGATATAATTTTGATCCTAATTAATATCTTATCGAGTAATTCTATCGCAATAACAAAGGAAATTAATGAATTATCTTTATCGGAAATATCGGTCTCGGGTTCGATCCCAGGTTTTACCGTGCCACACACATATGACTTTTCGATGCTTTTCGAAGTTATGTGTGTATTTATCGCAGAAAAGTCATTTTTGTGTGCCATGGTCAAACCTGGGATCGAACCCGAGACCTCGTCTCATCAGTAAATTACCCATACCACTAGGTTCTAATCAATGACATAAAATAAAAATATAAACCAAATTAACGAAGGGAGGAAAAAGGAGGAGTTAGAAGTAGGTCCCGGGTTTGTATACTAAAAAATACATACATACATATACATATAATCACGCCTTTATCATTGGAGGGTTGGGCAGAGGTAAATTAACACCCAGATTTCACCAATAGTTGTATTCGGTCCCACGTAATAGGGGGTTAGCCTATTGCCGTATTCCGGGCACTATTGTTGACTCGAGCCATGCATTTGAGGCTGAGTCTGGACTGTATATATCTGTGTGATGTTAAACAGACTTATCCCTTAGTCGCCTTATACGACACCGCATGGGAAGAGATGGGGTGGCCCAAATTCTACTCTGCCGGAAACCATGCGTGGGATACTAAAAAATATGGGTACATAAAGAACTTCTTTCATATTTGAAGGCCTTAGCCTTAGCAAAGCAACACACCATCAGAAACAAAACTAGTTTAACCTACTTCGGCTGACGAGCGAGGCCTTCCTCTCTAGTTTAGAGTTCCAAGAAAAAAAACTGACCTAGGTTGTTTCGAAGAACTATTTTGATTTTTGCTTAGACAGATTAATTACATACATTTACAAACTAATAATACTCGTAGGTATACACATTAAGAATATTTTATACCACTTAGGTGGCAGACCAGCACACGGTCCATCTGATAAAAAGTGGTTACCGTGACCTATAGATGACCACACACATGCTGCCAACCCTACAAGAACAGAGTTTCTGTGCCATCAGTGCAGAAGACAAAACAGAACAAGTCCTGGTCTTCCCACTGACAGTACAAGAACTCTCCAGTGAACGCTGGCTAACCCTATTCACCGCCGGGAACACGAGGCTATTACGGTCGCGGTATTCTGTAAGGCGGAGGTTACCTCCCCGGTCAGACTGCTCAATTATGACGGGAATACCGTCGTGTCGTGTCGTCAATACGACGAATACATACATTTTATATCCACGCCTGTAACTCCACGAAGGGGTAGGCAGAAGTATATTGACACCCACATCTTGCCAACTATGATTTTCATTTCCACGAAATAGGGAGCGTGCCTCCGTCAAGCGGCCACTTTGTTTTCTATTGATATTACAAATTTGGAAGTTAGTGATGGTATTTAGATGTTTTTGTTCAATCACGCTTATCCGGCTGAAACTTTTGTACAGGGATAGATTAATGTTTGGAATAACATATAGGATAGGCTACTTTTTTTATTTCAGAGGTTCCCATAGGTTGCCGGAGCGGGACAAAAATTCCACGAAACACGGCTATCAGTTATTTTATACCTATATTATTAATGCAAAATGTCTGTCTACTATACTTAAATGCCTAAACTACTGAACCGATCATGATATAATTTGGTACAGAGATGACCAAGAGGTTAGAAAAGGAAATAGACAAAATAAATCTTGCTCTTATAACTTACTTCTAATGGTATACAGCGTCCTTCAAGACACAGATTCAGACAACCGTAAAAACGACCAAAAAAAAACTATTTATTACGTTTCTTTGTGCACGTCTCCTCAGTATATACATCGTTATATTTATTTGTATAAGTTGATCTATTTCGTGTAAGTACAGCACAATGTGAGCCCAATTCCTCAATGTGGATTTCTCTTCAATACATTGCATTCACTAGCACAGTTGCTTGACAAGGGTGGCCATAGCTTTCTGTAAAATTGAAATATTTTAAGGACAACATTGAAATAATTATTGTAACAGCGGCGACATCTTAGAAATGCATTCTAACATCATGTACCTATGTCCTCGAAGTATAAGCAGCGATTCAATTATGTATGGTCTCTGTCGGTAGGCAGTGGCACTAGGAAAGAGATGTGACTGTATGTGTATGTCTGTTTGTTCTTATAACCTCATTTGGTGAGCGGTATATTGTAGAATATTGGCAGTGAAATTTTCAGGTACAATGTTACAGGTAAGTGCAATTTCTTAAAGGAAAAATTCAATTTTGCCTTACTCAAACCTAAGATTTTACATTCAAACTCAAACATTCTTTACAATCGCATCCAGACACAACAGCAAACTTATACCAGGAAATCAACAATGCAAGTAATACATGCTATCAAAATTTGCAGCAAATATGCTAATATTATGTAAAATAACGAGAAAGGGTGACTGGCTCGCTAAACTCGGTTCAATCAAATGTATGATCTAATTCATTGGTGAAGGGTTTATGTGTAACTATTCCCACCCTTTTTTCAACAGTCCTGTTTTGTTAGAGCATGGGTCAAATCTATGAATTAAATTTAATCCTAGTCCTAGTCTCAGGTCCGTGTTCTAGAATGACATTCAGTCGTGAATCTCGATTTATCTGAGGACAAATTGTCAGACAGATTGACAGATTTCACAGATTTTCTATGCAATTTGTCCTCAGATAACTAACTAATGCATTCGCTTCCACGCGATGCTGCGAGTTAAATATCACATTGTACATAATTGTACATAATAACAATAAAATAATAAAATGTTTATTTATTTAAGTAACACAGACTCATTTTTATGTTAGTCACAATTCTCTTATTCTTTGTTAGTTAGAACAAATCGAGCGTGAAAGGTTTATTAAGTATATATGTATTTATTAATCACTAGTACAGGCTCAACAGCGATGTGGATATATGTACAGTCAAGTCTACTGGCTATACACGCCAGGATGCTGTTGGGGCTGACTCGCACACGACGCACCAGTGACGCACACCGTTTCCTCATGAGCGTGTAAAAGCAGTCGACACGTGTCTCCACAAAAATCCCTGATGCGCTGCAATACCGAAGCTAATCCTGTCGAATATTTATAAGTAGAAGGAAGTAGGATAAACAGTACATATTTTAACACAAATCCCCAAAACAGAATATTTGTTACATATATCCTAACAAGATAATTACGCAACAACCCACCTCGATTCGATTAAACCGTGAGAACTGTCCTTGTTAATCAACAAAACGTGCCCTCCCTACCGTTCATAGCGTCTCAAGTTCAAGAATAAGTAAGTACACGGCGAGACAACAATGAGAACAAGCAGGTAGTGATTTTTTTTATAAGGCCCTTACAGACCATCTGCTCAATACGCCGGATAGCAGATGCGAGACGGGCTTTGTGTATATTTTTTTTGCCATTTACACAGTTCTTTGAAAGTCGACCGATGTTAAGATAAAAACGGATGCGTCTACAGACGTACGGGGGTATGAAGAATCGATTTTTGAATATTGCAAATAGTATCCGGCTTAATTCTTAAAATGCACTATTTTGTGCGTTTTGTGCGCATCCCGAACATTAATTATAAACGATTATTTATTGTATTTGGACCCGTGCCAACGTGGCGGAACGACAAGACAACGAACCTTTGTGTTTAGTTGCGTCTGCTTACTCTGATTCAATCTTGGAACTTTTATCTGTGTATTTACTTCCTGTCACGGACTATAATGGCCAGGAACTACAGTTCCTTTACCCATAGTTGTCAAACTTTCCCACTGTGCGTAAGGCGGGCGTGATTAAACGTTGTGTCAATTATAGCATCCTAAACGTAACTTTCGACCAAGTAAAAAATTTGTCAAAGTATTAGACGTTGCTTGAATCATCTTAATTCCCAATTGAGCAGCCCAACTGGGGAGGTACCTCCACCCTACAGAATACCAAGGCTATAATAACCTCGTGTTGTGTTCCCGGCGGTGAGTAGGGTAGCCAGAGCTCACTGGAGAGTTTTTGTGCTGTCAGTGGGAAGACCAAAGGCTTGTCCTGATTTTGTGTTCTGCACTGATGGCACAGAAAATCTCTGTTCTTACAGGGTCGGTAGCACAGGTGTGACTCTCTTGTTGTTACACACGTTCATAGGTCACGGTAACCACTTTCCATCACGTGGCCCATGTGCTTGTCTACCACCTAAGTTGTATAAAAAAGAAAAATAAAACTCAACGTTATTCCCAATTACATTCGACCCTTAAGCCTTAAAGTATGGGGTCCGCTTCTTCATCATCATCATCATATCAGCTACACACAGTCCACTGCTGAACATAGGCCTCTCCCATAGACTTCCAGAATGACCGATCTAAAGCAGCTCGCATCCAGCGCTTCCCAATTACGCCTTCTTTAATTAAATCTTGAAACTGTTCCTGTCACGGTTAATAGCCTGAAACTACAGTTCCTTTGCCAACCTAGTTGTTACTGTGTGTAAGGTGGACGTGATTATACGTTACATCAATTACTACTTAATAAATTTTACGTTCTAAGACGTTGCTGACACCAACTTTTCACAATACTTCTCGTGCCTCTTTCGCTTCTTATACTTTTCTCTTTTCCTACTTTTTCCAAGTGTCCATCCCAATTGAATCTAAAGCTTGAAGTTTTGAGTCCGGAGTTTGCCATTCCTATCCAAGCCTTTGGAGGGACTTTGCCTCGATGTGTGTGTCTACCGCCTATACAACGGTTTGCGTTCAGATTAATTGTTTGACATTGATGCCCACAGCTACATTCTATCATCGCACCGCTCGCCATAGGCTGGGAATTCATCCTCACACATTGCGACCTGAGACAGTGCGCTCTGTGCGGTATAAAAGAAACTTCATCCCACGCACACTCAAGCTGTAGAATAAACTATCTACTGCGATTTTCCCAAGCGCCTACAATATGGGGTTCTTTAAGATCGCATTAGAAGGTTTCTTCAGGGTCGTCAGCGCGAGTGTAACGCCTTTGGTGTTGCACACGTCCATAGGCCACGGTAACCACTTCCCATCAGGTGGGCCGTGTGCTTGTCTCCCACTTGAGAGGTATTAATAAAAATGGCTTGATCTCGCCTAGTTAGGCGTAAGGGTACCTATCTTAATTTTCCAGGTGCTATTCGTCTTCCGACAATCATCTTCATCCATCAATCAGCACGTGTATCGGCTTGTAAGCGAAATGAGCATGGATCCCAAACCCAATTGAGTCCGACTGGGGAAGTACCTCCACCTACAGAATACCTCGGCTATAATAACCTCGTGTTGTGTTCCCGGCGATGAGTGGGGTAGCCAGAGCTCACTGGAGAATTTTTGTGCTGTCAGAGGGAAGACTAAAGGCCTGTCCTGATTGTGTCTTCTGCACTGACTGACGGCACAGATACTTTCCGTTCTTACAGGATCGGTAGCACGGGTGTGACTCCTCTGGTGTTACACACGTTCATAGGTCACGGTAACCACTTTCCATGAGGCGGGCCGTGTGCTTGTCTGCCACCTAAGTTGTATAACAAAAAAAAATAACTCCCACACTTGATAGACATGCGCTGTACTTATTAGTCGACCTTAATAATGATATTGAAAATATACTTTTATTTGAATTTATTTTCGTCTCGATGATGATGTTTGATGTTTTCAACGCTGTGGGCGTTTTATTGGAATAACGAGTGAATGTGATTGGTGTGGGCTTAGGGAAAATAATTTGTTATTTCGTTTATATAAAGCCTGCGGGCACGTGTCACTTGATAGACACCAATTAGAGGAATTTGATATTTTTATCTCTTTGTCATTTATCAGGTCACGTTTTACTTTTATCTCATTTTCTGATAATATTGTCTACGAAAACATATTTGCCTAGAAGGAACCTTTGCTTACTAAACACTCAAGACTTCAAGATTCTTAGGTTCAGGCAGGGAAACACCTACCCGGTTATATTGAAGGCTATTGAGCCCCAATCAGTAGTTTAAAAACCCAGATATGTGTGTAACCTACAACGACACACATACATACATATAATCACGCCTTTATCCCCAGAGAGTTAGGCAGAGGTGAATTAACACACATTTCACCAATCACTAAATTCGGTCCCACGTAATGGGGGTGAGCCTATTATCGTGTTCTGGGCTCTATTGTTGACTCAAGCCAGTCTGAACTGTATATATCTGTCTGATATTAAACAGCTCTACCCCGTAGTCGCCTTATACGACACCGCATGGGAAGAGATGGGGTGGTCCAAATTCTACTCTGCCGGGAACCACGCGGCACTCGGGAACCTACAACAAGCTCAGCAAATTACCTAAATAATGTCTTATTTTTCATTTATACTAAAAAAATTGCAAAATTTTTAAGTACGATTTGATGATTGCTAAAGGCTACAAAGTAACAACGACAATTGATAGAAAAATCACATCGCTGTTAAGTGTTCATAATGTCATTTGAGACCATTTCTCTTCAAAAAGTCGATGTCGTTTGTATACTTTCGTCATTCAAACGCCGTATTATTAATATAAAACATTGTATTGTAGCCTTTAGAATGTATTCTAGGGTAGATGTTTAATCTTTAAGTTGTACAGGAAATCCACAGACAATGAAACAGGCATCAATCGATATAGTTTGCCCACCCCAATGATTTCTTATTAAAAATAATAATATCCACAATTTTATTGTTTGAATATTATTGGTCTAAGTGTAATAGTTTGTTTTGTTATTATTTCTCTTTACGCAGGTAAAGATGTACAGATGTACACTGTACAGTCAGCGACATAACTAACTTATCGAAGACTAATTGTATGGCCATGCTACTCCCATCTCACATACAGGATGAGAGTCTAGTGCAGGCTTTCCTTTCGGGGTTGGGAGGTCATTTAACAGTTGCTACCATAAAAGTCTTATATTTAAGCCAAATAAAGAGGGGGAGAAGAAGTAAATGGGCCCCAGGGAAGTGTAAGCTTCAAATGCAACTAGAAACAACGCCAAGATGGTTGTAATTTTTGGTTTGATGTGAGAATCGATCATAAGATTTCAAGTTTTGGTTTTAATGATTGTGGGTCTCGGGAACGGGGCCATTATAAAAGGCGGGCGGAATCGCGGGCACATCAGCAGCTTACATAAAATAGGTAGGATTTGTAACATAAAAATATGAATCGTGGCCTGTGAGAATTTTAAAAAACTTACTTAAACAACTGCGGTAGCCTAGTGGTATGGGTAATGGACTGCTGAGACGAGGTCTCGGGTTCGATCCCCGGTTTTACCATGGCACACACCAATGACTTTTTGATGCCTTTCGAAGTTATGTGTGTATTTATCGCAGGTTTATAAGTGCCCGGTTAACGGCAATAGGCTCGCCACCTATTATATTGGGACCTTAACATAAACTGGCGAAATGTGAGTGCTAACTCCTCTGCCTACCCCTTCGGTAATATAGGCGTGAGTTTATGTTATGTTATGTTACTTACAGAAATATTGATTAATTGATGTATTTCCTTGTTATTCTATGTTATTCAGAAATGACTTTTGTTACCGACAGTACTTTCTTGCCTATGCAGTTAAGTACATACACTTACCTGCACAGGTCATTTTACTAAACCCTGGCTTTGTTCGGGTACAATTTTGGCAGTTTCTATAATTTTTAAACACTTTTTAGGTTTCGTGTACCTGTGTATTATTTTTAAATGTTATGAATCTTTCATGATTCTATAACCTGGTTCATGGTAAAGATTTTTACCTGGTCTGATAATAAAATATCACATTACTAGCTATTGCTTGCAGTTTCGCCTGAGTTAATGTACAACCGTTTTAAAGTATAGTTAAAAAGTGTAAGTTGTAAAGTATTTTCGTCTTGTGTAGTTATTTACGCCATCCATACGAAGTATGGACCATAATGAAGTTTTGACTTAACACAAAGCCTTTTTGGTTTTTTTTTTACCACTTAGGTGGCAGACAAGCATAAGGCACACCTGATGGAAAGTGGTTACCGTGGCCTATGGATGTGTGCAAAACCAAGGGAGTCACACTCGCGCTGCCAGCCCCGTAAGCATAGAGAGTTTCTGTGCCGTCAGTGTAAAAGACAAAGCAGGACAAGCTTTTAGTCTTCCCACTGACAGCACAAAAACTCTCCAATTAGCTCTGGCTACCCTACTCACCGCCGGGAACACAACACAATGTTATTATGGCCGCGGTATTCTATGCTAAGAGTGCTAACAGGGGTGGGTAACCATAATAGCAACTAGCAACATCAGTCATATGTAGTATGAGATCACTAACAGATGAAAAGTCAGAATACGGTCTGCATAATTTGCAATCGGTGGTCCTCTTGGAGCCAAGTGTATGTAGCAAGTATTGAGTATCCTTATTCTTATCGATACAGCCGTTTTTGTGCAAAAGAGTACCAAATAAACTTACTTTACCACCGAAACGTTTACCTCTCCAAGGATTTATAGCATGAGCTCGTAATAAATAATATTATTTTATGATATTTAAAAACCTACTTACTAATTTTTGAAACAATTACCACAGATAATATATAAAAAAGTAAGATTTAATTATACAATAACGGTTTTACTCAAGTTTTTTTTTAAATCAGTTCACATGATGAGTTTCAAAAAAAAAATTCTTTGGGTCCACAACCTTTGAGGGTTGGTTTCTTGAACGAAGGGTAGCGACCCCTTTCTGGGCCGCGGCAGCTGGCTGAGGGCAACGGCCTTTGCTAATATCGTCCGGTCATAAGTAGGTATTTGTATTTCCTTGTACGCGAACTTTTGGTACTAGGAAAACAGAACTTGGAAAATTAATGTGTCTTCTGTATACATTATGAAAATACTTTTCCTTTGTTTTTGGTAGCTTAGTCGTATGGGTAATGGACTGCTGAGACGAGTTATCGGGTTCGTTCCTAGGTTCTACCATGGCTCACACCAATGACTTTTCGAAGTTATGTGTGTATTTATCGCAGGTTTATAAGTGCCCGGTTAATGGCAATAGGCTCGCCACCATTGGGACCTACACATAAACTGAAACGAAATGTGAGTGCCAGCACCTCTGCCTACCCCTTCGGGGACATAGGCGTGAGTTTATGAGTTTATGTATATGTTTGTTTTTAGTTTCTTTTTGACTGTTATACGCGATATCCCGGGTTCGAATGCCGGGTTAATGTAGTGCTACTGGGTTGAAGGGACTAATTAGGCTCGTTCTGCCCATGCTAGTGAAAATATCGCTTTCGCCTTATTGATAGGTATTACGATGTGAGAAAAGTCAAAATTCAAAATCATTTATTCTACATAGACCATTAAATCGGAACTTACAAAACGTCAACACAAAAGTAAATTTATGAAAGATTAGTTTAGTAAATAGACAACTGCTTCGAAACGCAGGGCCGACCTGAGAAGACTCCGGCAAGACACTCAGCAGGCATTTTTTTTAGAATATAAATAAAATCATTTTATATTACAAGCAGAGTGATAAAAATTTGGTTAACATAAATGAAATGTTCATTACTCATATCTCTACCGAAAATTTAAAGTCGGCTTAGATCCAGAAGTTATACATTAAGCTTTAAATGATGTTTGAAAGCTTTAGCCTTTTCTTGGCGTAAATTTAGGCCCTTTAGAGAATCATCATCATCTTTGCCTCAACAGAGTCATCAGAGTCTTTTGTCCAACTCAGTAGGTCAAGGACTCTCTTGGCTAAGAACAAAGACTGCTTTTTTTGCTTTCATATATGATACATACATACATATAATCACGCCTTTATCCCCAGAGGGTTAGACAGGTGAATTAACACCCACATTTCACCAATCATTAAATTCGGTCCCACGTAATAGGAGGGGAGTGAGACTATTGCCATCTTCCAGGCACAATTTTGACTCGAGTCATGCATCTGAGGCTGAGTCTGGACTGTAAATACCTGTCTGATGTTAAACAGCCCTATCACTATCTCTATCCCTAGTCGCCTTGTACTACACCACGTGGGAAAAGATGGGGTGGCCCAAATTCTACTCTGCCGGGAACCACGCGACAGTGATATATGAAGAATGAAGATATGTCAACCGAAAAATATATTATTTTTATGTTTGTTTTTTTTTAAAGTGTGAAAAATATTAGCAACCGTAATTACTAATATTTCCTCTAGCCCCTCCAACTAAGCTAAATTGCTTGTGTTTGGAGTGAGTTCACGTCAATAGTGTAAAGGCCAGGATTAGAATCCAGGACCTCTCGTTGGTATTAAGGGCTGAATCCTAAACCGACGCTTTTTAAATTGAAACCAAAATATCAAATACGATGTTATTAGAAGCTTTAAATGATGAGATAGGATTATTTGCCATTTCAAATATCATAATTATAACGTTTAACAAACTGAGATGGGTTGTATTACTAAAGTCACGGTTAAAATCTTTAGATATTCAGTTAACTCACGTCCGCTGGCAATTTCTGTAATCCTTCTTTTATAGCTATTGTGGAGTCGACTGCTACGTTGGATGTCGTGGGTTTGATATCCGAACATTACAATTTTTGTTTGCATAATACGAAAATATTTGTGCTCATTTTAATAGCTTGCTACTCGTACATGTCGGGATATTTACCATGTATTGTTTACAGTTACCTATATTTCGGTGCTATTTTTTTTATCTAGGACATGCCAACTTGACTTCACCTCGTCTGGTGGTAAGCTTAAGGCAAAGTCTCAGGAAAAAGGGTCACCATTACAGGCAATAAGTAATGTTACAATGGTAGCACTCAGCTTGGCGGCCTCATCAGATGCTTGAGATGCTATTGCCAACACCATGATGAAATAGAAACTGGAGTATGCCGATCAACGGCGAAAAAGTTTTAGGGGATCGATCTACCCTCTTTCGAGTTCTCTTGCTACGCGTATCAGCACTACCACTTTTGAAATGAATATTCAGCATAAGAGGAAAATATCGTCGGCGCTGCTGTTACTGTTAATTTTTCTTCTTTATTAATAATAAAGAAGAAAAATTATTTTGAATTTTTTTATGCGTAGATGGGAGGGTTCGCAATAAAAACATTTTTCTATCTTTCTTTCTTTCTACCATGGCTTTCACTTTCACTACAAACTCGTACTCGATCCATTGAAAATTTACTTCACTAAACTTAATCGAACTCGTTTTATTCATTGCCAAATCTAACCTCTGTAGGTGTATAATTTTCTTATGATTTAAACAGAGCGGTACAAAACGGACTATTATTAACCTCTACTTAAAAATAATATTAATGTGATGCAAATCTAGTTAAAGGGTTATACTAAAGGGTGTTAACGTTCCCAAGAGCTACTTATGAGAGACGTAAGTTAACGATAGCAGGTCTCCTTTGCTAACGGTTCTTAAACCGGTTTTAACCGAACATTCAATTTTGTATGAATGTATTAAGGCGGCGGGGACGGTTGGGACACAGTATACCTATAGCCTAAATGACAGACAAGTCCTTTACAAAAATAATTCTAAGAGAGATTATAGTTTAACGTTTTTTATTCACACAAAGAATGTTTAATGTGATGAGAGTCAGAAATGTAAGCTGAGGTACTTACTTAGGTACTTAAAATCTATTCGTATAGCGTCTGGCTTTCGATTGGCACCACCAATAACCTCGTGTTGTGTTCCCGGCGGTGAGTAGGGTAGCCAGAGCTCACTGAAGAGTTTTTGTGCTGTCAGTGGGAAGACCAAAAGCTTGTCCTGCTTTGTCTTTTACACTGACGGCACAGAAACTCTTGTGCTTAAAGGGTTGGCAGCGCGAATGTGACTCCCTTGGTGTTGAACACGTAAATAGGCCACGGTAACCACTTTCAATCAGGTGGGCTTTGTTGTCTGCCAACCAGGAGGTAAAAATAAAACAATTTCGAGATTTTGTTGCGGTGGAAAAGTAAACTAATATTATTTGTAATATAATCACTTTTTAACGGATTCTTCTTCTAACGGAACGGAAGTCATATTTAGTTCACCTCGCCTGATGGTGAGCTTAAAGCGAAGTCTCAAGAAAGAGGATTAACATTACAGACACTAACTCTGTTACAATGGTGACACTCAGCTTGACGGCCTCATCATATGCTTTTGCATGCCCCGCTTAAAGGACTCGGGACTGTAAGAAGAAGGAAACATGTGAGCTGGTAAAGAATCCTTATTGATTTTTCTTTTTTGTCTTTTAAATAAAATGAATCGCAATAGAAATCATTAAAATTAGTTTTATTTCAATGAGTATAATTCACGTAAACTTTCGACAATACTACAATAAACTTTTGAATACAAATAATCTAATAGTTTCATCCTTTCTGCAATTCATCCCCTGTGGGAGGGAGGCGGTATTCAAAGTGTAAATCGGTGCGCACAGCCGCGTGCAACACTTAGTTAAAGTAAAGGGACCTGGAGTGTTCGTCTAGACATTTGAATGTAGGACCTTTGAGAGAAATGCTGCCATTATATACGAAAAGGGTGCATTCATAAACTAAATCTGCTTTGTAGATGTGTATGTTGTTGTTAGTATTAGAATAGTTAGCACACTGATTTGTTTTAAAATTTGTTTTAACAAGAGCAAGAACCAAGCGAGACTCTTTTCTTTGCCACACCACCAAGACTTGGAATTCATTACCAGCTCACATGTTTCCTTCTTCCTACAATCCCGTGTCCTTTAAGCGGGGCGTGAAAAAGCATCTGATGTGACCGCCAAGCTGAGTGCCGCCATTGTAACGTTACTTAGTGTCTGTAATGGTGACCGTCTTTTCTGAGACTTTGCCTTTAGCTTACCATCAGGCGAGGTGAAGTAAAGTTGGCGTGTCTTAGATAAACAAAAAAAAAATCCCAAACTATATAAATCATGTTTGCGCGTGAATAGACGTGCAAACGCGATCCATCGCCAATATTAACACCGGGTTACTATATTCACTCGCAATACTTATTAATGGTCTAATTCCATCCATAAATGTCTAGATTCATTATAGTTATCTTTGTAATGGAAGTATTAAATGTTAAGTTAATTACAATTACAACTTACTAGTACTTACGAGTGTTACTCCCACTCCCGACTGCACACGTCCCTAGACCACGGTAACCACTTTCCATCAAGTGGCCTATGTGCTCATCTGCTATCTAAGTGGTATAAAAAGTAGGCCGGGTTGGTTCCCGGTGGAGTAGAAAAAGCCGCATCTTTTCAAGCAGTTGTTGTAGAAGGCGACTAAGATTATCACTGTTCTGACATGACAAAAGGGCTTAGCAGCAATAGGTTCGCCCCCTATGGACCGAAAATTATAGTTGGTGAAATACACACCTCTGCCTATCCCTTCTGAGATTTACAAGTGTGAATATATAATAATAATAAATATTCTACAACATTCTACACAACGCTATCTAGACCCATGGTAAGCATAGCTTAACTAGCTTGTGTTATGGGATCTAGAATGCAGATAAACCTAATTAGATACTTTTTTTTTGTAAATACATACATATTATACATAGAAACATGGATATATATGTCATCTTTTGGTTTCTAATCGATTTAAAGATATTTATTTCTCATAAAAACATACAGGTCACTCAAGATGAGATAAGCACAAAAAAATGTTATATAAATAAACAATACTTTGTCGCCTCTAGGGTCTTACATTAAATAAATAAATAAATATTCCACGACATTCTACACAACACTATCTAGACCCATGGTAAGTATAGCTCAACTAGCTTGTGTTATGGAATCTAGAATGCGGATAAACATACTTAGATACTTTTTTTTTGTAAATACATACATATTATATATAGATACACCCAGACCAATGCAAATATACATATTCATGCATACAAATATTTGCACTGAGCGGGAATCGAACCCGCGCCCTCAGCAGTCGAATGCTCTACCGTTACGCCACAGAGGTCGACACATTAGGTGAGTATTTATAAATGTAATGTTATTAGTCATGCAGTTTTATATTCATTACACTTTTCGCACGTATTCTATTAGTTTCCGTAAACATCTTCAGTTTATGCTATCCGTATCCTTGATGTTATTAGGCCATCTTTTAAATATTCGTTTATAATTTCAGGGTAAAAAATAACATATAAAACAAAAACCAGATAATTGCTCCGTGCAATGAGAGTTCCGTGCAAAACTGAATTGATAGATACTGAAAATTTTAAAACTGAAGTGCACAACTCCAAGAATAAGTTACGCTGAAATGATAATTTTATAATTTATTAGTCAAAATGTTTTTATTACTTTTCACGGTCATGGGAAAACTGTGATCGTCTAATGTGAATTCAGTAACATTTGTCACTGACTGTACATTTCCTTTGAATTAAAACCACGAAACAGACAAGAGCCCAATTCAATAGGCTATATTAAAACTAAAATATTGAAGAAATCCGTCCAGTTATAACAAAGAATGAATTGTTCCCACATATTCACACATCGCCCCATTTGCGATGTCGATAAGATTTCGCCTTGCGAAATTTCTTTCACATTACTTTCCGCCGACCCCAACGCATTGTAAAGACCCTTTCTCAGGCCCTTGGCTCACATCTGTCGTCTCGTTGCACCGGCCTTGCCTGCAACTGCATACAATGGCCCTTCCCTTCAACTTCGGTTATATTTTCAACGGTTAATTTTGAAATGAAGAGCTTCCCTCTTCTTACTGATTTATGTTTACCTGGTAATAAAGAAAATTAAAATCTTCTTTTCTTTTTCCCCATCTCTATAATACACGCGTGACTATAATAAATGTATGTTTATTCACGTCTAACTAATTCTTCTGGCATAACAAATTGTATGTAATTAAATCTGTAATTATTTGTTGTGATTGTAAGTAGGTAACATAATTATTTGTAAGATTTCAATGATAACAAGCTGTCAGTAACTGCTATACTTTCTTCAATAATTTTATTCATCACAGAAGTAACTCGCTTCGTATCACGTGGTTCTTATTTCATTGACTAACCCCCCACGTGGAAACATCAACACATAAATAACATATAGCACGTCTTTCTCTACTTAGCAAAAATCTGTTATTTTACTCTTGCCTTAAATATATCCAAAGAATTTTTTTTTTTTTTTATACCACTTAGTTGGCAGACAAGCACACGGCCCACCTGATGGAAAGTGGTTACCGTGACCTATGGACGTCTGTAACACCAGAGGAGTCACAGTCGCGCTGCCAACCCTGTAAGTACAGAGTTTCAGTGCCGTCAGCAGAAGACAAAGCAGGACAAGCCTTTAGTCTTCCCACTGACAGCACAAATTCTCCAGTGAGCTCTGGCTACCCTACTCACCGCTGGGAACACAAAAGGAATTGATTAATATATAGAAAAAATTGAATCGGTTCAGCCGGAATTCAAATCCGCGATCTTTCCCTTACAGGGGACGCTCTGACCACTAAGCCACAGAATCCTCGCTCGAAAACATCCAGATTATTCTATGCATATATCCGTCTTAAGGCGACGATTAAGGAAAGATTGCGGGTTGAAATCCCGCCTGAATCGATTCAATTTTTCTATATCTTAATTGATTTAAATAGTTAACATACTAAATTATTTAAAATTTCATTCAATATATACAAAAAAAAATTATCACATACAAATTGAGTATACAAACAACTTTTAATGGGCTTGCTGTTCAGAGATGGTTCCCAGAAATCAGTGAAAAGAAATATTCACGTTCTGTTGCAATTATTATCTTATCTGCGATAGTAACACCTTTTCTACCTTACCTGCTCTGTGCTACAATGAAATATATCCTTATCTGTAATGACCTAAGTAAAAAAGCAAAGGTGTGAAGTTATAAATACTAAGTACAATTTGTTATTGCCGTAATAATAAATCTTTGTCGATGTTATTCATTCAACCTAAAGTGAGAGATAGTCTCTTCTTCGAGTCCTTTCTCGGTGGTAGCAAAAAAATACCATGCTGTACCTTTTTTATTAATGTTTTTATTTTAGTTTTCACAATAATAAATACGTACTTACATTACTCTCCGGGGTAGGCAGAGATAACAGCCCCCTATCTGTTTCAGTGCTTATGACGCTTTTATACAAACCCTCGAAGGCATCACAATAATGATAAGTGCTATTTGTATTTTATTTAGATTTTTTTATTTAGCGAGAGAGTTCACTTCACTCACTAGAGAGTTTTTGTGCTGTCAGTGGGAAGACCAAAAGCTTATCTTGCTTCGTCTTTTACGCTGACGGCTCAGAAACTCTGTGCTTACAAGGTTGGCAGCGCGAGTGTGACTCCCTTGGTTTTGCACACGTCCATAGGTCACGGTAACCACTTTCCATCAGGTGGGCCGTGTGCTTGTCTGCCACTTAAGTGGTATAAAAAAAGAGAGCTACAAACCAGGGGTCTTTTAAGCGTGAACTTATTAATAGTCTACTTCTTAATCGTAGCGTTAATCCTAGTCGCATCCGAAGCCTATAAGAAGTCTCTGTGTCGTCAGTGCAGAGGACAAAGCAGGACAAGCCTTTAGTCATCCCACTGACAGCACAAATTCTTCAGTGAGCTCTGATTAGGTACCCTACTCTCAAGTTTTTAAAATATAAAATTTAATAATAATAATATTAATAAATAATAAATATTCCACGACATTCTACACAACGCTATCTAGACCCATGGTAAGCATAGCTTAACTAGCTTGTGTTATGGAATCTAGACTGCGGATAAACATACTTAGATACTTTTTTTTTGTAAATACATACATATTATACATAGAAACACCCAGACCAATGCAAATATACATATTCATGCATACAAATATTTGCACTGAACGGGAATCGAACCCGCGCCCCCTGCATAGCAGTCGAATGCTCTACCGCTATGCCACGCAGGTCGTCAAATAGATTCTTGTAGAGTGAATGAAAAATGTAATGAGCTATTTTTCAATTAATTTCGAAACTTTAGACCGTATTTCAATAAGGTCTAAAATTTAATAGCATTTTTTGCAATGTCAGTGGTATAATAGTGCTTTGTTATGACACAAACTTAGTAGAATCGGGGCCCAGTTGTATTCCTTTATTACATACAAACACACGCTCACGCCTTGTGACCTCCGGGATAGGCAGAGACAACAGCCCGCCATTTTACTCACGCACTTCTTTATTTATTCCCTCATTTTTATCTTAGCATTATTTCACCTCGGAGCCCGGTGTCTGCTTATTCTTTCTTCTCCTTTTGCTCTGGCATAGAATACCCTCCCCTTTCCTACGCACGACAACACGTGCAGGTCTTAGATGTCATCCGCACACGGTGCAAAACATCCGATCAAGAACCAAGCGGTTCGGAGACTCTTTCCTCTGTCGCACCATTAAGGCCTGGAATTCATTACCAGCTCACGTGTTTCCTTCTTCCTACAGTCCCGGGTCCTTTAACCGGGGCGTGAAAAAGCATATGATGAGGCCGTCAAGCTGAGTGTCACCATTGTCACACGGTATGTCACACTGTAACTAATGGTGACCCTCTTTTCTGGGACTTTGCCTTCAGCTTACCATCAGGCAAGGCGAAGTCCAATTGAAGTGTCCTATATAAAAAAAAAAATATTTTCTGGAAGCGACTGCCATCTATCCTGCCAACTCCGAAAGGAAAGCTTGCCCAGATCCATCTTCCTTGATCCATTAATCAGTAGGTAGACTTGCAGGTGGTTAGTTGAACTCCTAAGATCATGGTGGGGACTGATCAATTACTCAGCCTATCTCAATCTACTGCTGGACATGGCCGCTCCCAATGCTGGGAGACTTTGGCCTATTGTTTCCACGCTGGCAAGACCGTTTGGTGCAGGGTTTAGATTTGAGTTTGTTATATACGTAACTTAGGTGGCATACCAGCACACGGCTCACTTTATGGTAAATGATAACCGTGACCTATGAACGTGTGCAACATCAGAGGAGTCACATCTGTGCTACCGACCCTGTAAGAACGGAGATTTTCAGTGCGTTTAGTGCAGAAGACACAATCAGGTTCAGCCTTTAGTCTTCCCACTGACAGCACAAAAACTCTCGCAGTGATATCGTCTGCGTATTGTTCTGTTATTTGCCTCTTACGACACCCTTCAGATGAGATGGGGTAGTGATACTTGTATTCTTTCTCCGTCACCACACAGATAGACACAGACAGACAGAAAGCTCGACAGAGAACATCCTGTATTCTTTTATTATTTCGAGTTTTATATGTTGTTAGGTACTTTATTATCCAATATTTTTTTAAGGTACCTACCAAATAGCTTCTTATCGGTACTGTCTATCACGTGTCGGGTAGCCAGGTGGTGCCACGGCTACCTGTGGCGGGTCTCTCAGAATACGCACCCAAGCTTCGTTTAATTCGACTCCTTTCAACGACTTTGTCGCTGCCGAAATAACTATAACAAAGTACTTTGTTGAATAGCTTTATTTTTGTACCCAAAAGTTTTTTTTTATACCACTTAGGTGGCAGACAAGCACACGACCCACCTGATGGAAAGTGGTTACCGTGGCCTATGGACGTTTATAACACCAGAGGAGTCACAGTCGCGCTGCCAACCCTGTAAGTACAGACTTTCTGTGCCGTCAGTGTATTAGACAAAGCAGGACAAGCCTTTGGTCTTTCCACTGACAGCACAAAAACCCTCCAGTGAGCTCTGGGTATCCTACTCACCGCCGGGTACCACCAAGTTACTGAATGCCAACAAATCTCGTAAGTGATCTTGACATTGAAATAAATCAACAAACAAAAGTAATTGGTAGCATTTTGTAGGTAATATTTAGAGCATGTATTGTTGGTTACCGGTGGAGTAGTTTAGGGTCACCTCATCTCTTCCCATGTGTAGAACAAGACGACTAATATATGAGGCTGTCCTATTTTTTTAATTATCGTAAACTGTACGTTTTTCAATAATAGGTATAATGAACTGTAAAAGTGAAACTTTGTTATGGCAAATAGTTTTGGATATTTGATTTAAAAAAATCAATTTCTAGAGCCGCCCGAAAATGCTCCATACAAAATCGTGGCACGTGGTGACGTCACAGCGCACTGGCGCGTAGTGAAAATGAATGGAGCAAGAGAATATGATATTTATCTCGGTCTACATTGCGTTTACACGTTTACAGTGAATAAGATTGATTTAAATTTTATAAGGAATCTAAAAAGTTGTAAATTTTGCTTTATTTCGATTGATTATATTTTTATCTATTTTGGGAATTAAAGATAGTGAAAAGTCATAGTTTCAGTTTAGTTAGGCAATATCTTAGTTTACTATACATATTTTTAGACAAAATACTAAGACATTAAGTAGTATAGGTAAGAAGTCGATGACTCAGGACACTACCCTATTAACAAACAACCCATATTTTGACACGGGTGTCTACTTGACGGCAATCGGCTCTATTACGTGAGACAGAAAATCTTAGTTATCAAATTGTGAGTGTAAGTGTACTTACACTAGGTTATACACCACTTAATTATAAAAAAACTATTGTTGATTCTTATTTATTTATCTGTTTTTTACATATTATTTTATTTTTTTATTTTATATATAATTTTATAGCAATTGTCCGTGAATCCACCCGCGTGCTGTTAATTATCGCTTCCATACATTCCTTTCTCAAGGTCTAATTTACCCATATTCCAAATTTTATCAAAATCGGTTCAATGGTTTAGGTGTGAAAGCGTAGCGAAACATATAGACAGTTACTTTCGCATTAATATTATATTAAGTATGAAATTGTATGGTTTAGCAATTTTCTTTCTCCTATTAGTTTGATTTATAAATAAGGATGGTTTAATAGAAGCATCTGCGTTCTGACCTCCCTATTACAGGAGGAAAGACTGTTTACAGGTAAGGTTCACTTGACTCCAACGGTCGTTGGTGAGGCTCCGTACTCCCACATTAAACATCACTACGGTTTTATTCATAATTTGCATACGTCGTAAGGTAACCATTATCAACAGTAGGTACTTGAAATTTGTACTAAATCATTTCTATTTACCTCTTCGTGATAACATGTGTATGATGTGTACACAAATATACACAAATAGTTTCCTTGTTGACTTGAAAATATCTGGGCTATCGACGAACCTTGAAATTATTTATCGTTCTCCTATAGGTATTTATTGCGTATTGAGTGATTTGCGCGTAAAATTATCAACTTCTAGTCCCGGGTTTATTAGGGACATCTTGCTTTAAGCATTGTTTAAAAACTATCGAAGTTTGTAAAATCTTGAATTCGAACTAGTCACCTCTTGATCGTAAGCTCGTTTTTAACCATTAAGCTGCCTACCACACTGATTTTATTTTATACCACTTAGTTGGCAGACAAGCACACGGCCCACCTGATGGAAAGTGGTTACCGTGACCTATGGACGTCTGTAACACCAGAGGAGTCACAGTCGCGCTGCCAACCCTGTAAGTACAGAGTTTCTGTGCCGTCAGTAGAAGACAAAGCAGGACAAGCCTTTAGTCTTCCCACTGACAGCACAAATTCTCCAGTGAGCTCTGGCTACCCTACTCACCGCTGGGAACACAACACGAAGTTATTATAGCCGTGGTATTCTGTAGAGGTACTACTCCAGTCGGACTGATTAATCGGGCGGAAATAACGCCGTGTCCTACCTCCTATCACGTATCAAATTCGAAATACTAAATACAATATTCTCACAAATAAGCAGTTTAGACCACGTTAAGCTCCCACAATCTCTACCCCCGGCCATATTCAACCTCTAAACGTGGTCCGCGTTCATCCCCCAGGGGTAGAACGTGGATTTGATGTTATATTATGTGGTAATTTTTTCATTGTCCATATTCAACCCCAAGATGTTAGGTACCTAATATTAAAATAAAGTATAAGTGAGAACAGAAGTGTATTTATTTTTGTAACAATTAATATTTTAAAACTATTCACACGAAATGACTTATGTAAAAGAGAAAGGCGATTCCTTGACACACCATAAAACATAATACGTATTATATTAATTTCCCATAAAACCAATTAAGTCCAGAACTAGGGCTACCAGATATTACAGAAGGTTAATGTTTTTAGTTTGCATTTGTTGCCCACAACTTCCGTTCCCGCACCCCATGAGAACCTATTCACGGGATAAAAAGTAAGTATGTGTAATTGCAGAATATGATCTATCCTTGTTCCAAATTTCAGTCAGATTAGTTATGCCGTCAACCACTAATTATGACCGTGACCTATGGACGTGTGTAATACCTGGAGAGACACACTCGCGCCGCTGACCCTCTAAGCACAGAGAGTTTTTGTGCAGTCAGTACAACAGCAGGACAAGCCTTTGGTATTCCCACTGACAGTACAAAAACTCTCCAGTGAGCTCTAACTGCCCTACTCACCGCCGGGAACACAACACGAGGTTATTATGGCCGCGGTATTCTGTAGGGCGGAGGTACTTCTCCAGACATACTGCTCAATAGGAGGGAAATACCGTCGTGTCTCACCTCCGTCTTGTTAAATATGCGGATTTGAAGGACAAATAAAACAGTCGCTGGCTTCTTATGCACTGATTTAGTTTTTAGCTGGTACATCGAGATAGGTGGGGAGTGACGCGCGACGCGTACCTATATACGCGCGTACATGTAACCACAACCTTACCCCGGAGGGCTAAGCAGAGGTGCCTTAACACCCACATTTCATCTATCATTGAATTCGGTCCCACGTAATAGGGGTGAGCCTATTGCCGTCTTACAGGCACTATTGACGCAAGTCATGCATCTGAGGCTGAGTCCGTGCGGTATGTAAATATTTGTCTGATGTTAAACAGCACTATCCCTTAGTCACCTTGTACGAACCGCATGGGAAGAGATTAGAGGGTCCAAATTCTACTCTGCCCGGAACCACACGGCTTTGCCGGTCTCTACTTACATATACCTATAACACTGATCAAAAAAAAGCTCATTGTTGCATCATAAAAATAAGTATGAAGTAACAAAATATTCTATCCTGTTAATATAATAATTAGTGGATGACGTCTGTACTAATCTGGCAGAAATTTGGAACAAGGATAGGTCGCATTCTGGAATTACACAAAATTACTTTTTATCCCAGGAATAGGTTCTCGTGGTGTGCAACAAACGCAAACTAACAACATTAACTGTCTGTAATATCTGGTAACCCCAGTTCTGTACTTAATTGGTTTTATGAGAAACCGGGCTGAGTATATTTGTGAGAAAATATAAAGACTGTAGCTGAAAAAATCACGTATCAATATCGTAATACAAAATTCATTCCCATCTCACAGTTTCTACTATCCGTACAATATCTACATAACATAGAATTCATTGATACTATATGAAATAGGGATATATATTATTTTTACCAGGAGGTAGGATACGATGGTACTCCTGTCCAAATTGAGTAGTCCGAATGGAAACCTTCACCCTGCAGAATACCACTGCTATAATAACCTCGTGTTGTGTTCCCGGCGATGAGTAGGGTAGCCAGAACTCACTGGAAAGTTTTTGTGCTGTCAATGGGAAGACAAAGCCTTGTCCTGATTGTTTCTTCTGCACTGACAACACAGAAACGCTTTCTTCAGTGTCAGCAGCACGGGTGTAACTCCCCTGGTATTGCAGACGTTCATAGGTCACTGTAACCACTACCCATCAGGTGGGACGTGTGCTTGTCTGCCACCTATGTTGTGTAAAAAATATATATACATTTAATTTTTTATAAGCATAATTTTGTCATGGGTAGGTGGTAGGTTAGGTACTCCAAATGGTTAATTTGTCAGTACCTTTGCGAAGTCTAATAAATAATAGGGAGAGGCATAGGCATAGGCATAGGCAGTCCACTGCTGGACATAGGTCCAGCAGTGGACTGCGGTGGGCTAATTGATTGATTGATTAATGTAGGTAATTGATGAAAGTAGGTAAACCAATAAACTTTATTATGTTGAAATCAAGGACAATGAACTGTGTATAAACAACTAAATACAGAACATGAAGCGCCATCTTACGGTTACTTTTATACTAACAAGATGACGTGGTACATGTACGCATAGCAAAATTACAATTATTAAAATTTCTTACCTAGTCTGAAAAGTATAAATTAATTTAATTCTTACGATATATACCTTACTGAAAATTACTTATCGATATTTGTTAACAATCTAATTAAGTAGTTTCATACATTTTTTAAACTACCTAAATTGATTCGGAGTTTTTAAAATGTCAACACTGTCTGTTTTTACTGTCATTAGTTGTCAAAATGGCACGTCAGCAGCAAGATGTTGATGAACTCTTCGATATTAAAAATGCATTTTATGTTGGAAATTATCAACAAGCAATCAATGAAGCTCAAAGTGTATCTGTATGTATTATTTCTACACGTACTACTCTATCCAAAATGCCAGTATGCGCAAGTTTTCGACTTGTTTTAACCGGTGACGTGCCTTTCATATATTCGTCATTATTTTACTCTAAAATTGTCTCTGAAGTATATTTTCATAGTTTATAGGCTTCTCTTCTCTGTCTTGGGTATATTTATACAATACTATTTAACTTTACAGCCATCTACACCGTTGATTGCACTGCAACGAGATGCATTCCTGTATAGGTCGTACATCGCTCAGGGCAATTACAGAATCGTGCTGCAAGAGCTCAAAACGGCTGATCCAATGCTGCAGCCACTGAAGATTTTGGTGGATTATCTTTCACCTGATGCTAATAAACCTGCGATTGTTGCGGATGTTGATGCCAGAGTAAGTTCCTTTATTTTATTATAGTTTTTATGAGAGTAGTTAATATCTGTGTACCGACTTGTAAGTGAAATTTGCTTGGGTCCCCAAGGCCTCAGTGGTGGGAGATCTCCTATACACCCAAGTACCTAGGTCCCATTCGTAATGAACATTGTTTGTTAAATTAAATAATAAAATAAAATGTATTTATTGCCAGCTCTATCCACTGTCTACATGCAAATGCCTAGCGGAGTGACTTCGACTCACATGCAAATAGATATCAGATTGTGATAAGCAAGGAATTTTAATATGCAATTTATTAACATGCACCTACCACATACTAGCTCTGCACCATCCAATGGTAGACTGGTAGAGAATGTCTACGGCATTAAGTCTGACAATGTACTTCATACATAAAGAATAAATAAATGATTTATTGATGAAACATTTTCATCATGAAGCTACCTTATAATTCTGATGCAACATTCTGTCTTGTGTACTAATTATATAAATTTATGTTGCAGGTGGCAAAAGGTACTGAGCTGGTGAATGAGGTGTTCTTGATTGTGGCTGCCACCATCTACTACCATGAAGAAAACTATGAAGCAGCTCTTAAGTATGTATATTAGTATAATCTAGATATATATGAAAATCAATTGCTGTTTGTTAGTCTCACTAAAACTCATGAACGGCTGAACAGATTTATCTTATCTTGGTCTTGAAATGTTCGTGGAGGTCTAGGAAAGGTTTAAAAGGTGAGAGAAAAATTTGAAAAATTGCAGAGAACAGACATACACGTGGGCGGAGCTGCGGGCAAAAGCCAGTCTGAATTAAAAAATCCACAATAGCAAATTGAAACTACATTCTTTGTTGTACAGTAATGGAGTTGAATGCTCTGCCTGTACACACATTTGCTGCTTACGAGGCCTTCAAGGTAGAAACCTTAATTTTCGGATTGTCATCGGGATTTCACCCTAGTTACCATTCAGCAGGGTTTAGTAATTGGTGGACTGAATATACATATTAAAAAAGAACTAAAAACCAGACCTATACCACTTATGTGAAAAGAAACAAAATCATCACAATGAAGGTAGTAGTATTATTTCAATAAAATCTGTGTTAATTTTTCCAGGATCCTTCACAACGCTGAGTCAATAGAACTTCGCGCCTTCACCCTACAATGTCTACTGGCCATGAACAGACCTGACCTGGCACGCAAGCAACTGAAGGCGCTACAAGACATTGAGGATGACAGCACACTGTCACAGTTGGCTCAAGCCTGGCTAAATTTGTATCAGGTAATGATTTCTATAAGTCATATTGACATACAAACAACAGTAAGGAAAGTCTTTCCCAGGGGACAGACTTTCCTCTCGGTAGAGGGTAAACAACCGTCAACCTAGGAAAAGGCGAAATTCCAATCAAAAATATTATATATTTTTGATTGGAATATTAATTTTAATACAAGTACAAACCTGGATATAGCAATGAGGGTATGTATATGGAATTACTTCTCTATTCTGACCATGGAAACCTTATGATGAATTTAACAAATCAGTACATCACTAGTGAGACGTTCCTATATCACATACCTTCTGGATTCTAAAGGGTTGCATCATGCCGGACTACACGGAAACTAAACCCACAACTTTCTGTGCAACGGTTTCCCGCTTGAAAATTTTCTCTCTACAACTGAAACCCATTATCATTTTGTTTTTTTTTTTACCCATTCCTTTCCTTTAATAGCAGGAACCCATCCTGCTATTAAAGGAAAGGAATGGGGCTGTTTAATTTTTTTTTATCTAAAATGTTATGTTACGAGTTTAGATCAACTGATATAGATCTCCTCGCCTGGACAGACATACATTTTTTTTATACCACTTAGTTGGCAGACAAGCACACAGCCCACCTGATGGAACGTGGTTACCGTGGCCTATGGATGTTTGTAACACCAGAGGAGTCACAGTCGTGCTGCCAACCCTGTAAATACAGAGTTTCTGTGCCTTCAGTGGAAGACAAACCAGGACAAGCCTTTAGTCTTCCCACTGACAGCACAAATTCTCCAGTGAACTCTGGCTACCTTACTCACCACTGGGAACACAATACGAAGTTATTATAGCCGCGGTATTCTGTAGGGCGAAGGTATTTCCCTAGTCGGACTGCTCAATTGAGCGGAAATACCACCGCCCGTGTCCAATCTCCTTATTTTTAACATATATTTCGATTATGTTCAAATATTAATTTCTATCATAAAGAATTAAAAAAATTACCTACCAAATCGAGTCAGTCTACCTCACATAGTATTGCACCAATACAATACTCCTTACTCTCCACAGGGAGGACCAGGAGTGCAGGACGCCCACTACAGTATTATGGAGCTGTCGGAGCGCCTCGGCGCGCTGGGGGCAGGACCCGCGGCTGTCGGGGCGGCGGCGGCGGCCTCCAGAGGTATGGTTCCCTTTGTCATTGTGAGAGTTGATTCACAACTGACCGTTGTTCTGGAATACGGACCTTAGATTTCCTTGCGTTTCGATGTTTCTGTGTATCATATAGGACTCATAATATAAATAGTGTCTATATTATCGCGAAAGTGCAGGATATCGTGATTTGTTAGTCTTTGCCCCTTTACTTTTTACTATGTCCTCGAAACGTGGAGGAACAAACGGTCCGCATCACGCAGCGTAGGGCGGGAGTGCTTGATCTTACGTTAGTTCTCTATAAATTGAAAACACGCGTAGTTCAACACACTGAAAATGCATTCACGTGCAGTTTTTCCATTGTAAAATCATGCACTCCGGCCCTTCGTCGAGTGATGCTGCCCGCATCACTCAGCGACATTGGAATTCCAGGTTTGAGGCCCAGTGGTGTGCCAACCACACCATCAGGAGCCTCAAACCTTGACTTCCAATGTCGACGGATAATAAGAACAACTTTTAACTTGATACAAGATTCGCTATAGAAGTAGTTCCATCTATGTTTGCTAGATGGCGTTTTAATGTTTAGCACTATCTGAATTTTGTTTCGCAGCAAATACTTACTAGCAATACTTTTTCGTCACACCTTTTCAGGGTACATGCTGTGAGAAGGTGGATATATGATGAGTTCTGTAGAACTTCGTTCTATAATAATTGTTCTGCAAATCTGAAGCGACATAACGTCTCTTGTAAATTGTGCACTAACGAATAGGCAAACAACGTTCACTTAAATAAATTATTTGTACTCTTGATTGATGGCACTTGGTGGAAATTGTTGTTACACATGTTGGGAAGATACTTGTACTTTTTCCAAGGTATTTTTTATTAGACCTGACCGGTTTTCGCTTTACGGAATCCTCAAAAGTTTACAGTTACGAAAACACTTCTTAAACATTACGACACTCTGCCTTACTGTCTGCTTGAATGTGTAACTTCAATATGTGTACCTAACTTAACGCCCCGAAGGCATAGGGAGAGGTGTATGAACATAGCCATATTTCGCCAACTATGATTGTCGGTTCCACGTAATAGGGGGCGAACCTATTGACGTCAACTGGGCACTGTCATATATAACATAACATAAACTCACGCCTATATCCCCGAAAGTGTAGGCAGAGGTGCTACCGCGGTAGCCTAGTGGCAAGGGTAATGGACTGCTGAGACGAGGTCTCGGGTTCGATCCCAGGTTTTACCATGGCACACATCAATGACTTCGATGCTTTTTGAAGTTATGTGTGTATTTATCGCAGGTTTATAAGTGCCCGGTTAATGGCAATAGGCTCGCCACCTATTACATTGGGACCCAAACATAAACTGGCGAAATGTGGGTGCTAGCACCTCTGCCTACCCTGTCATAAATATAATATATAATTCTCAGATGTTTTCTACATTAATATATTTTCAAGGCAGATACTGAAATATGTTAAGTTACTTTATTGGTTGACTTTACCAACATTTCTGTGCTTGGCTCCAGGCATGTGGGAGGAGGCGGAGCAGATGCTGACGGAGGCGCAGGCCCGCGCCCCGCAGCAGCCCGACCTGCTGCTTGGGCTGGCCGTCAGCGCCGCGCACAGCGGGAAGGCTCCCGAGGTATGTGGGCTGTAACTACTTAGATAGACTCCTTAAATAGACTTCGAACACAGGTCGGCCTAAACCGAGAGAATCGGTCTAGGTGGGATTTTCTGATGACGCGGGCCTACGTGTGAGTTTGGAGTTGCTTCATAGACAATGGCCTACCTGCTAACGTGTGCTGCATGCCTAGCTATTTGTACACTGGAGGAACTTGTGAGGGGCTTCGCGACTACTGGCACACTGGGAAAACATAATTTGGGAGTAGAATTGTAGTCGATACGACAGAAGAAGCAGAAGACTCCTTATTTCGTTGTCAGGGTGTATCGGGTTACCCCTATGATCTACGCATTGGTGGATAAGCTTATGCCGCACGCTTTCTTCTTGGTCAGAAACCAATTGCATGTTGCATGGCAACAGCCAATTCAAAAAATAGGACAGATTCGTGCCTCCAAAGTATACTTTGGATGCAACTGGGACTAGAGCTGTAAAGATGTTGATATTGTACCAATATTTTAAATTTTACATCAAAATCTATTTTAATATTAAAAACCGAAATAACAAGTATTCCTATTCTCCTAGCTAAGCAAAATTGGAAGCGAGTTCACATCGGTATTGTAATGGCCAAAATTAGAACCGTAGACCTCTCGATCGTAAATGCTATTCCTTACTAAGCTACAGACGCTTTAAAATTATTACTATTATTGCAGGTATTCACCCGCTACATAGCCCAGCTACTCGACAGCCACCCAGAACATCCCTTCACGAAAGAGTACCACGCGAAGACGAACGAGTTCAAGCGTTTCGCCGCGCAGTACCAGCCCTCCGTGCCGAGTTAGACCTTATCCCTATTAGAACAGAGTTAAATATTGAATATGATATCCTTATGTATTGGTATGTTTAATTAAAAAGAGCCTATATAATACTTGTAGTTCTTTTCATTTTATGTGATCCTAGTAACAAAAAGCTATCGTTTGTACCAGGTTGCACCCGAGGTTAACACTTACCCCGGGGTCCGTTTACTTGGTTTGATTTACATGACTTTTATAGGACCCCGTCATAAGTATCAAGTAGGTAAATGATAGTTGACGCTATAGTCTAAAACGGCTGTTAGCCATCATTATATACTTAGTCTGGCCATAAATACTGTTACAATAAAAATAAGAAAGATATTACATTTGAATTTGGAATCTGTCATTTTTATACGATTGTTCATTATGTTTTCTAATTTTGGCGCCAATACATTGTACAATATTTTGCTATATTAAAACACCACCCCACTTCATTTTAATATAAAATGAAGTGGGGTGGTCACAGAAAAAAATTGTTTACGGATAAGAAAATCTTTACAATTGAGCAACATTTTAACAAACAAAATGACCGTATTTATGCTCAAAGCTCTAAGGAAGCTTCCCAATTAGTCGACAGAGTGCAACGTGGGCATTATCCGACTTCAGTGATGGTTTGGTGGGGTGTTAGCTATGAAGGAGTGACAGCCATATTTTTGTGAAAAAGGTATCAAAACATCGGCACAAGTGTATCAAGATACCATTCTTGAGAAGGTAGTTAAACCCCTTAACAACACCATGTTCAATAACCAAGTATGGTCCCCTTCCAACAAGACTCAGTGCCGGGTCATAAAGCTCGGTCCACGCAGTCTTGGTTGGAAGTGAACGTTTCGGACTTCATCAGAGCTGAAGACTGGCCGTCGTCTAGTCCCGAGGTCTCGTCTAGTTACGAGGATATCGTGATTAAAGTATCACAATTAGAACGAGAATACCGTGATAACAGGGAATGTATGGATAGACTTGAAGCAAGAGTCCGGGAGCTCCAGCAGGGGTGTCGGCCTTCGGCGATAGAGATACGAAATGTTCCAGCCCATTCAAAAGAAAATACTGATGACCTGCTGCAAATTGCTGCACGCCTAGGACAGCTAGTGAGAATGGAAATAACAGCCAGCAATGTCCGCGATATTTACAGATTACCCGGGAAACCCGGTCAATCACGGCCGATATTTATTGAGTTCCTGACTGTATCTAGCAAGAACAACTTTCTAGCGGGAATGCGCAGCTACAATAAGAAACGACGGCTTGAAGAAAAGTTGAATACAGAGAGCATCGGTATGGAGGGGGAGCGCAGACCTATTTATGTTGAGGAACACCTTTCTCCAACCTATAAACGCCTATTCCACCTTGCCCGCGGCTTCGCTAAGCGAAATAACTTTGACTTTTGCTGGGTATCGAATGGCAAAATCCTTCTGCGGAAAAGTCCTGATGCCAGGGACTTCTTTGTCATTAGGACGGAACAGTGTCTGCTAAATTTAGAACCAAAAAAGTGACTATCGCGTCACGATCTAAAATGTAACTATGGATCTTTGTTTACCTTGTTTAATCGAATTGCTGTGCTTATTGTGGTCTTTCGGATGTGTGCTGGTGGAGTGGAATCATGTTTGATTATGGCTCAACCTAACCTTAACCAACAGAAATATCAAGTTAATGCTTTTATGTTCCGTTATTTCAAGACCCATTCTGTAACTGCCTTACAAGTGTTCGGCTCATGTGTCCAACTGGTCAGTGAATTGTTTACAACCTGTGTGTCTATGGTGGCTGGTCTCTGTTACTGCGCTGTTATGTTTGCGTTACTATTTAGTGTTAACAACTTATTTAAAAATGACTAATATACACAAAATTGTTGATGAAATAGACAGCTTCACAGTGGCTGACTCCCATTTCTGTTCATCAGACCAATGTACTGAGCGGGTGCCGGGCCCAAATAGCAACCTCAAAATTGTACACCTGAACATTAGAAGCATAAATAAAAACTTAAACAAATTTATAGTATCGGTATTATCTAAAATAAAGTTCGAATTTGACATAATTATACTTTCTGAATGCAGGTTGAAAGGCCTAGGAGGGCCGCCTTTTCTTGACGGTTACTCGTCACACGCGACTATTAACAATCCTATACAAAATGATGGAGTTGTAATGTATACTAGGAACGGGCTATCGTGTACTGTATCTGAGCCAACTTTCCTAGACGCAAACTGTCTTGTGTGCAAAGTGGATAGTACTGCTATAATAGGAATTTATAGGTCGCCTTCCTACTATGACCTAGCCCCTTTCTATCGCAGCCTTGAAACGTTGACGAGTTCTTTACAGTCGTTTGAAAATATAGCCGTGATAGGAGATATTAATATAGATATCAAGGAGGTCGATAACATAGATAGGAATGAGTACGACTATTTACTGCTCACAGCTTCGCTGGGTTTGCTGCCAGCACATTCGTTTCCTACCAGATTAGGAAACTGTCTTGATCATATTATGCTAAAAGCAAACACTGCAGCAATAGCAATCGTAGTAGATACTCCAGTGACGGATCACCTACCAGTAATCCTATGTTTGAAGCAGCACAGAAGACTGTATCTTGACTCTAAAAAGTTAATAACACGTTTAGACTATACGTCTATCAAGCATGACATTGATGGGTTTGATTTTGGTCCAGTGTTGGATGAAACCGATGCTAACTCTGCTACTGATAAATTTATCTCGATGGTTAGGGATACAGTAAAGAAGCATACGACACAGAAGAGGGTTGGTAGGCGACGTCGCATCCTAAAACCGTGGATCACGGATGGGTTGCTTCGTTGCATACGTAACCGTGACAGGATGCATACTAACCTCCGGAAAAATGCTGATAACACGATACTTACTATAACCTATAAAAGGTATCGAAACTTCTGTGATGCCTTGCTCAAAAAGCTTAAAATTGAGTACGAACAAGAACAGTTTAGTAAGGCTCAGAACAGTCCGAAAGCAATGTGGGAAGTCATTAATAAAATATCAGGCAGAAAGAGTTGGACACAGCCGCCTACGGAGCTTTTAAACCTATCAGCCAGCGCCAATCTTTCAGCAAACTGTGTCAACAGGTATTTCATTAATATTGGCAAAGACCTTGCCTCAAAGCTTATCCCACCCGACAGCTCACCGCACAACGGCAGCGCCGCTATAACTCCATGTAATTCATTTGGGATACTACCGGTGGATAGGGGTCAGGTTTTGCAAATTATTGGCTCACTGCGAAGTACATGTGCTACTGGCTGGGACAATATTCCAGCCTTAGTAATTAAACTTTCTCGGGATGTCCTTGCAGCTCCGATTGCCCATGTTTGCAATGTCTCGATCGCAGCTGGTATCTTCCCGAAAAGCCTAAAAAGGGCCATAGTGACTCCTATATCTAAAGGCGGGGACAAAGGACGTCTTACTAACTATAGACCAATTTCGGTACTTAGCGCCTTGTCTAAGATATTGGAAAAAATTCTCAACAGCTGTTTGACTAAATATCTAGCGAAATATAACCTCATATCTGAAAACCAGTACGGATTCAGGTCGGGTGTATCGACGGAGGACGCCGTCACAAATTTAAGTGTGACGGTATCTAATAAATTGGATAACAGGTTCAAGTGTTATGGCGTCTTCTTGGACATATCCAAGGCTTTCGATACGGTCTCTGTTCCCATTTTGATATCAAAACTGGAGCAAATTGGGATTCGTGGGATAGCTTTGGATATGTTCAAGGATTATTTAACTGATCGTACCCAAGTAACAAAAATTGACGCTGTGGTAAGTGACGAGGGGAAGATAGAGTACGGCGTCCCGCAAGGGAGTATTCTCGGCCCCACACTGTTTCTGATATACGTGAACGACCTGTGCAGGATGAAGTTGCAGAACTGTCAAATTTTTACGTATGCAGATGACACGGCCCTGATAATACATGGGAAGAATTGGGAGGAAGCCAGGACTCAGACTGAGAGCAATTTAAGAGAAGTGATGTCTTGGCTGTCTTCTAATCTTCTCACCATAAATGTAGAAAAGACAAAATACATTCGCTTCTATCTCCCAAACTCGCCTGAGCCAACGGCGGAATCCCTGTCACTCACCGCCCACAGCTGCACCAGTTCGGCAACATCTTGCTCCTGTCCTCGTGTAACTAATGTTGCCAGTATAAAATACCTCGGTATTCAAATTGACGAACGACTAAACTGGCGTCCTCAGATAGAAACACTTGGAGTGCGCGTTAGAAGACTACTCTATGTCTTTAGAAATCTTCGTTCTTCTGCCGACAAATCAATAATGCACACGGTTTATGCTGCATTGTGTCAATCCATCATAAGCTATTGCATTCCGGTATGGGGTGGAACACATAAGACCATAGTTTTAAAACTGGAGAGAGCTCAACGAGCTCTTCTCAAAGTAATGAACTTTAAACCACGCTTCTATTCTACTACAGAATTGTATAGAGAATGCCAAGTCCTAACAGTGCGACAATTGTTTATACTCCGCACCATGCTCCGTCGCCACTCACAGGCTCCACTGAATCCAAATATACCATTAAGGAGACGTGGTGCACTTGTGTGTTCCCCCGTACCCTGCAGAACGGCATTTGCAGCGCGACAATATAACGCAACGAGTACTAGACTCTATAACAAAATAAATAGGAAGATCTCGGTGCATAAGCTGAACAAGCACGATTTTAAGCACAGTTTGATCAACTGGTTGAAGTTACAGAACTATAATGATACCGAAAGTCTTATTGAGATCCTTGAATGAGCAAAACTATTACTGTATCCTTGATATAAGGCCAGCATGAAACATAATTATATAGCATGAAATATACTATAGATATACATATAAATACATATATAACATAATGGTAAATTTAAAAATTTGAAATTTGAAAAATCTAATTCATTGCAATGCATTTTATATAAAATGGGTAAAATCAAATATTCTGTGATTGTAACTACACAAATGACTTTTGAACGGTGAGCCACCAACTCCCAAGATACGAGTATGTCTCAGTTTGGGGTTGGTGTGTCCTTAATATGAGCGAGTTTCACCGGTGGGGTGCAGCATTCGGGTCGCCCTGGCTGAATTGTAGTACATACCTATATATATACAAAGAATTCGATTGCGAGTAGCGGGAGGGTCCTGCTCGGATCGGCCTGGTTGCGGCTGGTGCCATTGGTGAAATTCGAACAAATTGTTTTTATGCCTCTGTACAACTCATAATATAATATTTTATGTCATATTGCTTTGCACCTGTACTTATATTGTGAATAAATAAATTATTATTATTATTATTATTATTATTATTATCTTAATCCGCTGGATTATGATTTATGGTCAGTTTTAGAGAGTATGGCTTGCTCTAAACGCCATAATAATTTGGAGTCCCTAAAACAATCCATACGATTGGCAGTGAAGAATTTTCCCATGGAAAGAGTGCGTGCTTCTATTGATAACTGGCCTCAACGTTAAAAGGACTGTGTTGCAGCCAATGGAGACCACTTCGAATAAGCTTTTTATATTTTAAATTGTTTTATATTTATGTATTAAACTAACACACGGTAAAAGTAATAAATATTATTTGCAATAAAAAAAAATGATTTTCTTCGTAGCAATATTTATGGCTAGACTAGGTATAGTGGCGGGGGACGAGTGAAAAAAGAGAAAGAAAACCCATTAGCTGAGAGAGCGAGATATATTTCTTTCTTCTCACGCTCTTTCTTAACCTCGTCCCCCGCCACGGTGTGCGTACCATGGTAGCGGTACAGTGCTCGCGGTCGGTTTATATTAGCCTAGTGGTATGGGTAATGGACTGCTGAGATGAGGTCTCGGGTTTGATGCCAGGTTTACCATGGCACACACCAATGACTTTTCGATGCTTTTTGAAGTCATGTATTTATCGCAGGTTTATAAGTGCCCGGTTAATGGCAATAGACTTATTACATTGGGACCTAAACATAAACTGGCGAAATGTGGGTGCTAGCACCTCTGCCTACCCCTTCGGGGATATAGGCGTGAGTTTATGTTATGTTCTGTTACAATAATAAAACAAAAGTTAAAAAAAAATCTTTATCGTCATGTGTTCCTAGTAGAAGCTGTAGTCATAGTCATTCTCAGGCTCGTCTCCATCTTCCTCGGCATTGGTGATATTGCCCAGGATGTGGTACTGCCGGAGCTTCTCCAGAGTCGCGATGTCGTCTTCTGTAACCTCAGAATCTCCTTTGAACAGCGTCCAGTCCGTGGTAGATTCGTGTAGGATTTCACCACTTTGACCTGAAAGGGAGGCCGAATTTTGTGAGATTGTGTCTAGGGCACCAGAATTTATTAACTTTTCGTTCTGAAAAGACTTCTATTAGATGGAGTGAATACTCTTTCAAATAGTAAGTAACTATAGACCGACTGTTGGATTTGGTCAGTCCGCTGGCAACGCTCACGGCGGTATCTCTTTCGCTCTCGACTCTCGACTCATGATCCTTCTCTCTCTTTCATTATCTCATCCCCCTCCTCGCTGCGCATACTTTGGGCGCTGTGCACAGCGGCACGGCCAGTCAAATGTACTAGTGACAGGAATTACTAGTTTTACTGTTTAAATAAATATAATAATTTAAATTATGTAAATGCAAACGAACAAAAGCTGTAGATTTGCGTACATTTTGAGGATTTCCATAGATCCCGTTATCTACCTACCTGGATCCTGTAATTTGATTCTGACTCTCTGGACCAGAAACAACCCTTCAATTTCCAACAAAACAACTAACATAATAATTCGTTTCGCAAATTATGGCTTTTACATACAACGGATATCACTATTGAGTTGTATTTTATTGTTTTTGCTATACTCTATCAAATAATATATCTTATAGAAAACCCCTAGGCATGTCCAAAAAAAGCACATTGATGCTGCTGATTGCTAATGCAAATTAAGCAGGCGTAATTTTGAGGGTTTTTCCGAATTTCTCCAGGATCTCAGCATTTCTTGTATATGGGACCACTTTGAAAATATACCTTAACAAGTGGTTAATGAGCTATGAGGGAACTGATATACCAATATACTTAGGTACATACAATTGAATTGAGACCCTCCTCCTTTTTTGAAGTCGGTTAAAAAATATACCTTTTCAGATATAAGGTTTCATTATAAAACAATTTGATACTGAATGATTGGCGAGTGGGTGGCGGCAGCACCCACTGTGTTCATTATTATTGATACGATATCTTTTATATTAATACGTTTTTATATAATATTTACTTTGGCTGTTTACGCAGACAGAACCTACGCACGATGCGGGCCATTTTACAAATAGTAAGTAAGTACTTTACGTACGTTTAGGTTTGTGTCATTTGGAAATTGGATGTTTGGATTATAGAATCACATTTGATGACTGCTGCATCAGCCGTTTAAAAATATTGAGATCGAAAAATCGACTGCATCCCGCCTGTAGCTCGGGTGCAACTCAGGCTTCACAAAGTTGGTAATTCGTTTGTAGGCAGCTGCATAAAAATATTTAACAAAATTCCTCAGCAGATCTAAAAATGCCACTTTATTGGAATCGTATTAGGATAATATTTTGTTTTGCGGTATCACCGAATACACGAAATTAGAATCTGCTTAGTACATGAATTATTAGATATAGTTCGGCTTATATGAGTGACTATATAATTCTATAGGAATCTATTAGATCTACTGGAAATTCATAAAGTAACTAGTTTTAAGCCGAATCGCTCCATGTGACCTTTTTAAACCCGTAGGGCTTGATTAACATGTCACTAAATACATTTAAAATAGAAATGAAAAAATAAATTTTGAGTTATTTTTTTCATTTCTAATAAAAAGTTAGAATTTCTTGTTGGTATCTTCTCAGTAGAACTAACCTACCGAACCAGCGACAGAATAATTTTCCAATGGTTTATTTTTACATTATTTAATATTTTTATATTATATTTTAACATAATTGTTAAATTTTGACGTTCATATTATGTGCTCTTTACGTGCCTAAACCGACTAAATGAAATTGATTCTTTGATTGAATCCAAAGAATGGTGATCACCATTACATATGCTGTCTCTAAAACTGCCCCTACCTTGACGGTAACGATAATGATTTCCACGCCCTGCTTAAAGAATCCGAGTCCGTATGAAGGAGGGGAGTGTGTGAGGGTAAAGCGTTCCAGTTCTTTATCGTTCGGCAGACAAAGGAATTTTGCAACCCTTTGTACCTCGGAGATAGTATCGACTGCAGCATATAGCGAGGAGGTAGAACACGGCGGTATTTTCGTCCAATTGTGCAGTCTGAATGGGGAAGAACCTCCACCCTACAGAATACCGCGGCCATAATAACCTCGTGTTGTGTTCCCGGTGGTGAGTAGGGTAGCCAGAGTTCACTGGAGAGATTTTGTGCTGTCTATGGGAAGACAGAGCACAGAAACTCTTGTGCTTACTGGGTTGGCAGCGGGATTGTGACTTCCTTGGTGTTGAACACGTCCATAGGCCACGGTAACCACTTTCTATCAGGTGGGCCGTGTGCTTGTCTGCCAAGCAAATGGTATAAAAAAAATTAGGGTGACCCTTGAGTCCTGCACGTGTTGTTCGAGAAAGGAAGTGTGTGTGGAGTGATTTTTCAACTAACCCCTAGGCTCTATATCAACGTGTCCCTCCACCGCTGGTGCGGTATAAGCCTCCAGCTGCTGCTCTGTCCTGCTCTCTTTGACCATTTGTTCATGCTTGCGCTGTCGCCGCCATGCGTTTTGTAAGTTGAAGCGATCAGGTCTGGAAATTATAAATGTAAACAATATTTTCTTGTACATACAAGGCAAATATTAATTTAGTTTTTGAATAACCTGCGCCCCTGTATAACAGTCGTGATCATTACCACTGCGCCACAGAGGTTGTTAAATAGAAAAATAGATGTACTGCAAACTTCTGTGCAAAATTTTATTGGTTTCCAATAACGAACATTCGTATGTCTTTAAATCACACTACGCAGCAGTGGATTTTTTTGCAAATAAAGCCTAATTTTGTCAAGTTTCAGCATATACACGATAGGTAGGTGTGTATATTTATGTACTTAGTCTAAATAATACTATATTGTTCACCTCAAATATTTACTATTTTAATCTATTATACCAGGGCGGATAATCAGACATGCCTTATCAGTCTATTACTCATCTGCTTAAAATTTCGTAAAACTGACACGCCAGGAACAAATAAACAAACAGCCTAATTGCCTTATCTTATCTGTTCTCCTGGTAACTTCGCTGGTTATTGTTAATTAAGATTCCCGCCACCACTCTGGTGAAAGAAATCCTAATTGTTGATTGAACCATGTGGATACCTGGACGGATGTGTATATATCAGACACTAACCGACGAAAACTGCACGCCATCTCAGGTGAAAGATAAGTGGGTGCCAACAGTTTTTTAAATGCCACACTGTCGTGTATAGTTCAGAAGATAATATAAAAGTTTTGTTTCTGTAGTTTAACTTTCATGCTTGCCCTCATAGTAAAGTAATCGAATAATGTATATATAATTACCTTTCTATGCATATTATAACCTACTCGTATCGAGTTCGTGGGAAGTCAGAGACAATAAAAAAAAAATCTTTTCATATGTTTTCTCACACATTCGTTTATAAAAAGCTCTCCTTGTTTATAGAAAACAAAATATGGGTTGGAAGGTACATAAAATAAAATACATACATATTTTATAGAATACATATATACTTACAATAATATACATACATGATAAGATATACACATTCTATTACATACTGGTGAAAATATATTTTACATACAAATATATACGATAATACATTTATATATTGAAAAGGGTTTAGCATGTGTTTTAAAGCATCTATAGATTTTGTATCTCTTATTATTACTTCCAACGCATTCCACAGTTGAACTGTTTAAATGGTAAACTATTTATGCAGAAACACTGTGGAATGCATATAAGTACACACACACACACACACACACACCTATAAGGTACTCAATTTCAGTGATTTCATTTAATTACTCCATTTCTATAGGCGCTCTATATACCTATTGGGTGTGTCAATTTACCTGTCTCATTTTTCATTACCACTTCCACCTCCAATCTGTCTATCTGTCGTTCTCTCTCTCTCTCTCTCTCTCTCTCTCTCTCTCTCTCTCTATCAACTAATTCCTTCTCACATACCTCACCATCCTCTCATCTTTTATTCTAGAATCTGCCATACCCAATTGTTGCTCAGTAACATATTACATGCAAGCTAATCTTACCGCTCCCCTTCTTTATATACTTTAGCTTCTAAGTTCTGTATATCGTGTCTCAAATCTGCTATCATCAGCAGCATCAGGTCTAAGGAACCTTTCGGTCCTCGTGGACCACGTGGCCCTCGTGCGCCGGTGTCGCCTTTCGGACCTTCCATGCCTGGAGCACCTGCCGGACCCTAAAACACATAAAAAGAACGATTCAAGAAGTTCCTTCCATCGTTCTGATCTGAAGAATGAGGAGATTAATAAATAGCACCTATGGTGGAAAAGTTAAGAGAAAATTGTTCGTCTTGGTTCCGACATGTAATGCGTAGAGATGAAAGTAATGTTGTAGGACAGTTATTAACTATGGAATGGCTACATAGGGAGAGGAAGACCTCAGAGCAGATGAGTGAACTGTGTGAAAGATGATAAGTTTAAGAAGGAAGTGAATGTTAAGATGACTGCAACTGCAACCATGTCTGAAATGGAATAGCGAAAATGACTGGAAAAGAACATATGTTGCGCAAACCCCAAATAAACTTGGGATATCGGCAGAAGGATGCTGATGATGAAGGAGATTAATAAGATGAAGAAGAAGAAAAGAAGTTAAAAGAAAAGATGACCAGTCTCCAATGAAAGGGATTTTCTTGTTCCCATTACCAGGAAAGACGGATTATAAAGAGTAAAGTTTGTCTTAATTTGTAACTTACCCTGGGTCCTCTCTCACACCGACAATAGCCACCTTCCAAAGGTGCTGTTGAATCTAGCATCCTGTATGCGAAATTGCCTTCTGCAAATCGATCGTCTCCTGAAATATTTCATTTATTTGATTATTAAATGAAATTCTGTTTATATTATACCAAATGAAAGTCGATAATTATCCCATCTTTACGATATAATTGAGTTGAATGTATCCATTTCAGAAATCTATTTCGTGAAATACCTAAAACTGTAATACGGCAAACAAAATAGGTTGAGGGTCCCACCGCCCCAAGATATCTTGGTCTCGAAACTTGAGTAGGTATCGAACATTTCTATAAGCGTAAGTATTATAAAGAAAGACTAGACACTCTATAGTATTTGGAAAATTTGCTTCACAATGTTTATTTATTTAATTAAATTCATGGATACATGTACACAGGCGGACTTAATGCCACAGGCATTCTCTACCAGTCAACCCAATAGATGGTGTAGAGAATAACAAGGTAGGTGCATTATGATAGGTAACTAGGTAAAATATATAGTAATACATACACATATACATAAAATTACAATTAACTTTCTTCCAATTTATCCAGCATGAGCTTCCAAACATTACCCCGACAAAAGATAAGAAAGAAAGGAAATATTTTATTTGCGACCACACACAATGCATGATGGATACATTATTAAAAGTATTTTATTTACTAATTTGCCCTACATTGTGCGAGCCCCAAACAATAGAAGCTTATAATAAAAGAAACTTCCTAAATAACTCACCACTTTTGAGCACAGGGTTTTCCATTAGTGTTTTCAGTGCTGCCTGTGTAGAACGCAATTGGTCGTTAAGCTGTTTCACTTTCCTTGAGAGCCATGTCACGGTGTCACAGGGTGCATAACATCGGGAAGATGCTCTCACCAAGGGCAAAGGCTCCTGCAATAGTTGGAAAACCTGCGCTAATTATGTAACATCTTTTTGATTCACAGAATTCCAGTCACGGCTTTTTCTCAGTGGGGTAGGCAGAGACTACAGTGTTCCACTTGCCACGATCCTGGCATACCTGTTTCGCTTCTTCTACTTTCATAATTGTTTTCATACTTGGTTGACAAAGTTGACTTGACAGTTTAAAAATCAAGGAAATACCAAACTTTTGGAATGAAAGAAAGATTTTTTTTATTGGCCTTTAAGACATATTTTTTAGAATGATAGTCTCTCTACGTCTTTTATTGTCCATTATGTTTCATTTCATGAATAAGATTTCTCCAATTTTTAACAAAATACAATATCAGTGTTATTTGATAACGTGTACTAGGCAATTTCCTCTATGTTCTTGGAGTTGCTGCTTGTTTTCTCTAGCTTGGGTCTGTAAGAAAATCATCTTCTGATTCGTTGTGAAAAGATAATAGAGAAATTGCAATAATGGGTAATTTCTTTATATCCGGCAGTATAAATTAATATATATTCATATAATCTCGCCTTTATCCCTGAAGGGTTAGGCAGAAATTTAACACCTACATTTTACCAATCATTGAATTCGGTCCCACGTAATGGGGGGTGAGCCTATTGCCGTCTTTCGGGCACTATTGTTGAATCAAGCTATCCATCTGAGGCTGAGTATGGGATGTATATATCTGCCTAATGTTAAACAGCCCTATCCCTTAGTTGCCTTGTACGACACCGCATGGGACGAGATGAGGTGGCCCTAATTCTACTCTGCCGGGAACCACGCGGCAGTACAAATTAAGTTATACATAGTTTTACATAGTTTTACAAGTTTTACAAAAAAGTTCTCTCCACCTCCTTGGATCGCCAATTCTTGAAGATGCTTACGAGTCTTTTGTGGAAGAGAAAATAATTTTTTTTTGTGATGTTTCGGAGCGATTGTACCAAATTAATATACATTCAGCTTTCACCATTATTCGGCATTGTCTTTTCGTACCAAAATTTACACATGCTCTGCGTTCAACTCAACTTTTTAAATTTTTGGAACTTTTAGGTCAAGTGCTGCAAGACACTCTATGCAAAATTTTAAATATAAATTTGAACGATCGAGTGTGGCTTCAGGCGTCCCTTCCAGTTCGTCTCGGGGGCCTCGGCGTTCGCAAAATTGCAGATGTAAGTATGCCAGCATTTTTGTCGTCGGTCCATGGCACTGAAGAATTAGTCAGGAAAATTCTATCTCCTTCACTGATTAATTCGGATGTGCCAGGTAAGGCCGAAGCTGTAAATGCTTGGAAAATGACTGGTCCAACTGCCGCCATGCCCGCCAACCCATCTTCCCAAAGGCAATGGGATGAGCCGCTCAGTATTGGTGTTAAAAAACATTTAATCAGTACAGCTACCAGCGTTGCTGAGCGCGCTCGTCTATTGGCTGTGGGTGAATGGGAATCTGGTGTATGGCTCCAGGCACTTCCTTCGCCCAACATTGGAACAATGTTGGACGACACGACCTTCCGCATTGCGACTTGCCTCCGTTTGGGTGCACCGTGTGTTTCTCCGCATCGGTGTCTCTGTGGAGAAGCTGTCGATAGCCTTGGACATCACGGATTGTCTTGCAACAGGAGCGCAAGCCGCATGTCCCGACATGCAAACATTAACGACATTATCCGTCGAGCTCTTGTCACCGCCGGCGTGCCAGCTATACTTGAACCTGTTGGTTTGGCTCGCGACGATGGTAAGAGACCGGACGGTATGTCGTTGATACCTTGGAAGATGGGTAGGCCTTTGGTGTGGGATGCAACTTGCGTCGACACCCTGGCGCCTTCCCATCTTCCAAGTACGTTGGACTGCGCATGCGCTGCTGCTGCATCAGCGGAGACTCTCAAACGGCGCAAATATACCAATTTTACTGGTAATTATATTTTTGAGCCGTTTGGAGTCGAAACGTTGGGTCCGTGGGGTCCAAGCGCGCGCGCACTATTCAAAGAAATAGCGAAGCGACTAATCGACGCTTCCCGTGACCATAAGGCTGGCCTTTACCTTGCTCAAAGAATTGGCATCGCCATTCAGCGTGGTAATGCCGCCAGCCTCTTGGGCACGGTACCAGTAGAGATCGATGGGGAGGAATTTTTCGATGCCTAAAATTACAGTCTCCCTCTTTTTCTCTATTCCATTTTTGTATATATTGTATAGTTAGCATAGTTTTATATTAATTTGTAAGTAATTGTATATTATAATAGAATATTTTATGTACCTAAATTTCTGATTTATTATGTTATTAAATAAAATGGTCAGTTATACATATTATATATAAAGGTTTTGAGATAGAAAAGTTTTGTTTTCAAGTCGATACACCGATCGCTGTTAGGTGCAGGCTTTTAGTCTATAAATCACGAGAGTTTAAAGTCGTTCATTTGAATGAACAACTTGCTTGTTTCGACATCTAAGTTGATGTTTACTGAGAACCATTGTCTGTGGTTTTTCTTATCTAGTCAATATAGCTTCTGTTGGAGATAAGTATCACCCCACATACCTACATGGTACGTCTTCTCCCTACGTCATCTGTTGAAAATCTGTTTGCAACTTTCCGTATTTGTTCAGTTGTTTTGGTGGTCTAAGATGTGTTGTCCTCTGTTTACCGGAATCAGCTCTTACCCTGGTCCTCGATTCTACACATAAACTTTTTTTTTACAACTTAGGTGGCAGGCAAGCACATGGCCCACCTGATGGAAAGTGGTTATCATAACCTATGAACGTGTGTAACACCAGTGAAGTCACATCCGTGCTGCCGACCCTGTAAGAACAGAGATTTTGTGCCGTCAGTGTAGAGGACAAAGCAGGACAAGCCTTTGGTCATCCCACTGACAGCACAAAAACTCTCCAGTGAGCTCTGGCTACACTACTCACCGCCGGGAACACAACACGAAGTTATTATAACCGCGGTGTTCTGTAGGGCGGAGGTACTTCCCCAGTCGGACTGCTCAATAGGGCGGAAATACCGCCGTGTCCTACCTCCTCAATAATCTAATATTGTAAAAAAATGGCATTCAATTTTAGACTTTATTTCTATGCCCTTAAAGTGCCAAATTAAATGAAAAAAGTGTCGTTACACTGTTTCATTATCACTGTATAAAGCCTTTTAAGTTTGGACATTAACGCCATTGCTTTAAAGTTTAAAACTAAATGAATTTTTGAGTGTCTTAAAACAAAGGTCTTTGAACAGTGCGTCCTACTTGTTATGACTTACGGTGCCGAATCGTGGACACTTACAGTGGGGCTGGTCCATAGCTTAAAAGTCGCGCAGCGGGCTATGGAGCGAGCTATGCTTGGAGTTTCTCAAAAGGATAGAATTCGGAACGAGACTATCCGACAGAGAACTAAAGTTACCGATATAGGTCACCAAATAAGCAAGTTGAAGTGGCAGTGGGCTGGCCACGTTTGCCGAAGGACCGATGGCCGGTGGAGCAAAAGAGTCCTAGAGTGGAGACCGCGACAAGGTAAACGAAAGGTAGGACGGCCACCAGCCTGAAAAAGGTGGCTGGGACAGACTGGACGCGGAAGGCAGAGGATCGGAAAAAATGGCGCACATTGAGAGAGGCTTATGTCCAGTAGTGGTTTTACTTTAGCAGAATTGAAGCTCTGTTTGCTGAGTTTGTATCTACGATTAAGATGACAAACAAATACATAGTTCCTATGTATGTAATGTACCCTGGACTATGAGTCGTAGGCCGTTTCAAAATATCACTCTTGCACGGAGACGAGAATTTCATACAGCTAGAGAATGCTACAGGTCTTATCCCCCATTCCTTTCTTGTATTGCTGTATAGGTTCCTATAGAAAAGCCACTTCCTCTTAGGTAGTTTAGCTGCGTTTGCTCCTTACATCAATAAAAATATTAAATGCGAAAACTAAGTCGGTAGGTACTAGGTGTTTATAACTTACTGCTGGTATTGCTAGAGGGATTCGTGGCTCACACTTCTTGCCATCTCCTGATAGATACATAGGTGGCGCGCACTCGCAGTGGTACCCGCCGGGGTCATTCACACAGCGCTGCTCGCAGCCGCCGTTGTTAGTCAAGCATTCATTCGCATCTGAGTACCAGGATTACAGGATAAATAACAGTTACTATTTCATAGAACGGTTGGACTAGTAGGAGTACTGACGCCTTAGTAGTACACACACCTTTGGGGATCTGACCTGCTAAAAAACGGATGAGGCTCTGACGTAGGCTTTTCTCTGTGGATCAGATGGCAGAGGCTCTCACAAAAACCACATAATCCAAATCAAAGTTGGAAATGAAGTCTCGGGTTCCGAAATGAAAACCTTGACAGCAACAGGGTAGGCGATGGTAACAGTAAATGTATGATGTTCTGCGGGCTTAGAGCTTGACGAGCATCTTCAAATCCGAAATGATTTCATAGAAACTATACCTACTAATATTAAACCTAAATGCGAAAGTACCTCTGTCTATCTGTTTGTTAAATCACGGCGCCAATTATGTTGAAATTTGGTACAGTGGTATTTTAGAGCTTGGGAAAGGACCATAGACTACTTTTGTTCGCGATAACTGACATCAATGCGAGGGGAGCCGCGTGCAAAAGCTAGTTAATCATAAGTGATCCTTACCAACGCAATACGGCTGTGTTTTCCTGTGGTAGTTGTCGGAATGGAACTCGTAGCCTTCGTGGCAGGTGCACCACACCCTCTCGCCGCGCACCTGGCACGCCTGCTCGCAAAGCTGCAGGCTGCACGGGTCCACTGATTTTGGGATACACCTGAGATACAAATATGGTTCTTAGTGATGACAATATAGAATCCATGTACTTTGTAACAAATATGCTAGACATAGATAGAATTTATAGTCTTATAACATTTGGAAGTTTGTTAAATAATTAAGATACAATAGTAATTTAACTAGTGTTAGAATAATATACATATTATACATGCTATCTGACCCGGCTATCGTTGTATTGCCATATGAATTATTTCTTGATCAGCTATCGACCGGGGTTGAAATATAATAAATGCTAATCATATAATATATATATCATATAGTAATGATATATATATAATATCATTACTATATGCTTCTCTAGCTAGTGTAATATAAATGAAAAATATTATGGGACCTAATAAAGTTACCAAACGCTACCTAACTCAAAGTAAACTCGTTATATGAGTTCCAGACTGCAGATAACATACTTAGATCTAAACGCCTAGATCAATACAAATACCTACACATTATTGATTTTTTTAAATTTTATACCACTTAGGTGGCAGACAAGCACACGGCCCACCTGATGGGAAGTGGTTACCGTGGCCTATGGACTTGTGCAACACCAGGAGCGTCAAACTCGTGCCGCCAACCCAGAAGAAACCTCCTAATGCCCCTTTTGAAGAACCCCATATTGTAGGCGCATGGGAAAACCGTAGCATTGATGCATACAAACATTTGTACTGAGCTGAAATCGAAGTCCGACCGCCAACACAGCAGTCGAAAGCTCTTCCGCAACGCCATGAAAGTCTTTAATTAACACCCACATTTCACCAATCATTAAATTCGGCCAAGTAATACGGAGTGAGCCTATTGCCGTCTTCCGGGCACTATTGTTGACTCAAGTAATACATCTGAGGCTGAGTCTGGGCTGTATATATCTATTGATGTTAAACAGCCTTATCCCTTAGTCGCCTAGTACGACACCGCATGTAAAGAAATGGGGTGGTCCAAATTCTACTCTGCCGGGAACCACGCGACTTCTACTGTTCTAATAACGTCTATAATATCATAACATGACACAGTAGGGCCACAATTAATTCAAATAATCACTGGTTGTTAGCGTCAGAATTATTTACTTGTCTGGGTAAGTATGACGTCAAACGCAGAAAGTTAATCAAAAAATACAATGGCTACATTTCATAAATAATTGCTGCATTGATAAAACACTAAACCATTCTGACGTCAGAGTGGTAGTCAGTAGGCGTCTTAATTAGTAGAGATGCCTACCTACGCAGAGCTTTTTAAAAGTACGGAATTTCAATAATTGCTGTTCTAAACTTCTAACTATTTAACCGTATATCGACTTTTTCTTTTATACCACTTAGGTGGCAGACAAGCACACGGCCCACCTGATGGAAAGTGGTCACCGTGGCCTATGGACGCGTGCAAAACCAAGACAGTCAGACTCGCGCTGCCAACCCTGCAAGCATTGAGAGTTTCTGTGCCATCAGTGTAAAAGACAAAGCAGGATAAGCTTTTGGTCTTACCACTGACAGCACAAAAACCATCCAGTGAGCTCTGGCTACCCTACTCACCGCCGGGAACACAACACGAGGTTATTATGACAGCGGTATTTTGTAGCGCGGAGGTACTTCCTCAGTCGGACTGCTCAATAGGATCCTTGGACCTACGTTATTTTTAATTTTTTTTTATTCGTGCGTAAAGCGAAATCCCCCCGGACACTTCCACCTATCACAAGCACAAAAACACTTTTTTTTTTTTTTTTTTTATATAGGACACGTCAATTGGACTTCGCCTTGCCTGATGGTAAGCTGAAGGCAAAGTCCCAGAAAAGAGGGTCACCATTACTTACACATACCGTGTGACAATGGTGACACTCAGCTTGACGGCCTCATCATATGCTTTTTCACGCCTCGCTTAAAGGACCCGGGACTGTAGGAAGAAGGAAACACGTGAGCTGGTAATGAATTCCAGGCCTTAATGGTGCGACAGAGGAAAGAGCCTCCGAACCGCTTGGTTCTTGATCGGATGTTTTGCACCGTGTGCGGATGACATCTAAGACCTGCACGTGTTGTCCTGTGTAGGAAAGGGGAGGGTGGAACTAATTGGAAGAGCTCATCAGAACACTCCCCATGGTACAGACGGTAAAATACAGCCATGGACGCAACATCTCTACGCAGCTGTAAAGGTTCTAGGGTGTTCGTGATCTCGGGATTCCCAATGATGCGGACCGCACGTCGCTGCAACCTGTCGAGAGCATCTCACCGAACCATCCCAGAGATGCGAGCAGTATTCCAGACAGGAGCGAATTTGTGTCTTGTATAGAAGACACCGCTGCTCCGGCGTGAAAAATCGTCTCACTCTGTTCAGGACTCCAAGTTTTCGTGAGGCTGTTTTGATGATACTTTCGATGTAATTTTTGTTATTCAGGTTGCAGCGAACATCCATACCTAGGATATTGAGATTGTCCTGCAGTGGCAGTGGCGTGCTCTGAAGAGTGGGAAGGGGAAGGAAAGAAGATACTTTTGCTGTAAACGCACATGCCTGCGTCTTCTTGGCATTGAACTCAACCAGGTTCTCAGAGCCCCATTGAGAAATGTGATTCAGGATCCCGTCAAGCTCAGTGACAAGAAGCTGCCTTTTCTCTGCGATATCTGCCTGCTTGGCCGCAGGATGTCCATGATAACTCCCATGTATAGTGCTATCGTCTGCATAACAATGAACATTGCCGGTGGACAGCATGTCGTTGATATGCAGAAGAAAGAGAGTGGGTGATAAGACGGACCCCTGGGGCACGCCAGCATTTACCTGCAGAAACTCCGAAGCTCGTCCGTCACAAAGGACGCGAATACGGCGCCCCTGCAGGAAGCTAGCAACCCAGTTACACAGCCTTGAAGGCAGACCAAAGGCAGGTAGCTTGGAAAGAAGCGATTTGTGCCAGACTCTATCGAAAGCTTTGGCGATGTCAAGACTAATTGCCAGTGACCCGCCGTGCTTGTCCATAGCCTCACCCCAAAGATGGGTAACGTATGCTAGAAGATCACCCGTTGACCGTTTCGGTCTGAAGCCATATTGCCGGTCATTAATTAAGGAGTGATCCTCTAGGTGCCGCATGAGCTGTTTGTTAATTATGTGCTCGAACACTTTGCACAGCACTGAGGTGACGGCTATGGGTCGATAGTTGGCTGGCTCCGAGCGATCCCCCTTCTTGGGAATCGGCTGAACATTCGCCTCTTTCCAAGGCAAAGGCACTGTACCCGAACTGTAGGATAGCCGGTACAGGCGCGTAAGCATTGGAGACAACTCCGCTGCACATTTTTTCAAAACTACCGCTGGAATACCATCCGGACCACTGGCTTTCCGGACATCGAATGATTGCAGCACTGCACGGACATCGCGTTGCCTGATATGGATATCAGGCATCGCGTGGTCACTGTCGGGTAGTGTTGGTGGCTGTGTACTACAATCATCGATTCGGGAGTTGGCCGCAAAGAGATTAGCCAGCAGATTTGCCTTCTCTTGCGGCTCATGGGCCAGGGATCCATCAGGGTTACGCAGCGGAGGTAGCGAAGGCTGACAGAAGTTGGCTTGCACGGCTTTAGCCAGTCGCCAGTAGCCACGGCTTCCCGTGGGATGCATCACTAGCTCTTGACCAAGCCGCGCTATGCGCAGGGCATCCGCTCTGACGTAGGCCCTTCTACAGACCTTTGTGGCTCTGTTGTACGCCACCTTGAAGTGGCCCAGATTGGGATGGCGCGTGGCGCGCGCACTTACCCAAGCGCGGTACGCAGACTGTTTTTGTTCAACAGCTTCCGCGCACTCGCGCCCGAACCAAGGGCGCACACCGCGGTCTCCGGTGATATCGGTGTATGAGATATAGTATTCCATACCCAGACCGATCTCACCGGCGACAGCAGTAGCACAATCCGATGGGTTCTTACCTTCAAAGCAGCGCTCAACCCACGGGATGGACGCAAAATAATCACGAAGTCCATCCCAGTCCGCTGACGAGTAGTGCCAGAGACGCCGCTTCCCCTGCACGGGTCGTGGGGGCGCTATAATAGGCACCGTGGAGCAGACCAGGCAGTGGTCGGAGTTGCCTAAAGCGGCTCGCACCGATACACTGTACCGGTCCGGATCACTCGTCAGCAGAAGGTCTAGCAGTGAAGGTGCTAGGCCCGACCTTCTTGGTATCCTAGTGACCTCGTGCACCAATTGGGTCAGGCCGTGCGCCAGAGCAAATGCGTGGGCGGCTCTTCCCGCATGGTCTGTTTTGGAGGAGCCCAACCAGATCTCGTGGTGGGCGTTAAAATCCCCCAAAAATACCATTTCGGCATTCGGAAATCGCTCCTGCGCATCATCTGCCGCCTGACTCAGATATTCAAAGAGTCGAGTTGTCTCAGCATCTCCTGTATGGGAACGGTAGAGGCACACATAGATCTGACTCGTAGGGCCATGGTCTACGTGTACCCAAAGGATGGAGAAGGATGGGTCCTCTAGGCAGCGCAAACGGCGACAGCAAACATCCGCCCTAACAAACACGCACACCCCGGCTTTTGCACGAAAACTTTCCTCTAGAACATAGCCAGGGTAGAGCAAGTAGGTCGTGACGTCAGGGCGGTGTATTTGCGTCTCCGTTAGAAAAAACATGGCAGGTTTCGCCGTCTCTAGGTGTTGGTGGACGGCGTTGAGGTTTGCATGGAGCCCACAGATGTTAGTGGACTCCATAGCAAGCTTTTGGGAGTGTGACGAGCCGCTGTGTTGCCTATTTCTCTAAATTGCGCTGCCATGAGTTTGGGTGGGAGAAGGCGTGAAAAAAGAGGTGATTGCCGCCGCAGCACCGTGTGACAAAGCGTGAGATATTGGTTTTATCTATGAATGTGAGGCATGGCGAGAGCCGATGCGCCGAACGGAAGGGCCCCCGTACCCCCCCCGAGTATGGTCGCCGGGCTCCCAAATCCGGTCACCAACCGGCACGACGAACCATATCGGGATTATGCGCGGCCTGGTGAGGCAGCCTCCCAAGGTGGTTAACCCCAGTTGGGCCCCTGTACTATACCGCGGGCGGCCAGCGGCACCACCGTTTCTACAGGTCTCCCTGTTCGGCGCATCGCACCGCGCCATCCCCACTAGACTACGCCAAGACCCACTGGTCCCACTAGTGCTGCGACAACCATCACCTCTGCCCGGCTATGCACTTGCTGACCCCTGAACACAATCCAACCGAGATTGAATTGCTATGGAGGGTTTTTCGCAATAGTGCACGGTGGTACCTACCCGGTCGAAACTTGAGACAAATTTGTGCCACCAAGTTTCTCATTTTAACACCCATTTATAGACGAGGTCCAAGCTTTAAGATCGTACAAGCACGAAGCCGCTTTTCTAAACGTCCAATTAGATTTGTAGGGGTCCGGCGTGGGAGACGCCGAGGCGGCAGCTTGTGGCGGCCCTGGGAGTGAGGGTTCTCACGCTCTCCACCTTGCTCGCGGCGATGGTTCGCTGCGCGGATGCGTGGGCGGCCGGCGCCTCCTTCTGCGAGCAAGTAATGCTCGTGAAGGAGGAGGCGGGGCGGGAGCGGCAGCGGGAGCGACGAAGGATCGCAAGACAAGCTGCCCGCGTACGAAGGCAACTCGGGCGTCGGAGGTCGATGAACGACCTCCGCCCCCCATGAGCGCCGGCCTGGGGGTGACAGGTGAAGCCGCCTGTCACCCTGGCAGAAGCAGGCCGCGGCGGTGGCGCGCGTGGCGCGCCTCCCCGTTTCCGGGGACGAGTTGGGGACTCTGTAGTCCCCACACCCGAGAGGAGGGCCAGATCGTGAGAGATGGCACTGGGTCGGCCGGGGTGCGAGGGATATGCCTGTCAACCTCACCTTCGGCAACCAAAACGACCCACAGGCGGCGTGCGTTTTAGTCGGTTCGTGTCCGACATAACCTCCTCCACCGGCTCCGGTGGGGAGGTATCCGTGGGGATTTTGCGCACGTAAAAAAAAAAAAAAAAGGGATAAAGAGAATATCAAATAAATTCAGTACATTTTTTGTTAAATACACACTATAGTATTTTGCGCAGAACTTCTCGTAATTTATAGACATTAAAATTATAACTTTCATGTAGAAGCTTGTTTATTATAGATAAACAATTAAACAATAATATCAAAGTTCACAATACAGGCCACAAATCACTTCGCTCATGTTGTTTGTATTGTGTGACGTATTGATTGATAGATTGACTAATCGATTGATGACTATTTAATGTAACTAGTACAGTTAGATTCTATCAGACATTCTATAAAACATTTATGTAAGAATCAATCTTAATTAAGGAGACAACAAGTTTGAAAGAGGTTTGGAAATTGAGGAACCATACGTGACGTATTGATAATGTATTTTTTTCTTGAAGTGGGTTAAAAATATAATTTGAATCACGTGTCTGTGTAGCTTAGTAGTTAAGAAGTTAGCATTACGATCAAAAGGGATTGAATCCCGGTCAAAACACCAACGATGTGAACACACACAGAACAAGCAATGTAGCTTGGCTGGAGAAGTTAGGAGGAATACTAGAAATTTCGGTTACTTACTAGGTAATTCTGCGGCGGCGGTGTACCTCGCGCGCCTTTCCCATTTCCGGAGACGAGTTGGGGACTCTGTGATCCCCACACCCGAGGAGAGGCCCAGATAGAGAGAAATGGCACTGGGTCGACCGGGGTGCGAGGGATATGCCTGTTAACCTCACCTTCGACAACCAAAAACGACCCACAGGCGTCGTGCGTTTTGGTCGGTTCAAGTGCGACATAATCTCTCCCACCGGCTCCGGTAGGGGGGTATCCGTGGGGATTTTGCGCACGTAAAAAAAGGTAATTCTTAAAACCCCTTTTGTACACTTTACACTTACATGATGAAGAAAATAATGTATTTATCCTACTCATCACCAATGAACTAATTCACCAGGCTGACATCACGCGTAGGAGGTGCATACACAATTGTCATGAATACCTAGTGATTGATCGTGCTAGGCAGCAGTTCCTCATTCCGTTGTCGGACGTGACCGACGAACAAAGCAGCCCTGCCGCCCTTTGCAACGTAGTACACACTCTGAATGTAAATGGGAGCTTTGCTAAAGATTTGTCTGGTGACGTTATTGTGGAAATGGGTTTGTAATGACCTTGGATTGTCAACTGTGATAATATTTTATACTTAGTTGGGCTGAATTTAATATTGTTATGACGCAGATTTTTCTTAATACCGCTCGAAGGTTATCCGAAGGTGAGACAACCCCTAGTCAGATGAACTGACGACTGAAAAAGGTGGCTAGAATACTGTCGAAAGGATGGTTCGGGAGCAGAGGTGGACATTGAGAGAGGCCTATGTCATATGTGTACTTTGTACATATGCCTATGTCCATTAGTAGCCTACGATAGACTATTTGATTGATTGACTAGTAACCGAAATTATAATTGTTACGGTTTACCCCTTCAGCTAAAGTTTTATTACGTGCAGAAGTTGATATTGTAATGGCTATTTATATTCAATCCCAAAAGAGGTAAGTAAGCAGATGCAGATCTGCATTATTTTTACCATTGACACTCGACAAAGAGCCCGCGATTCTTCTCTATTAGTGAAGAAAAGTAGTATTACCTACGCCATTAGTATTTTACGATCAATAAAAATAATAATTAGCGGTAGCAGTCGATAGTACAAATTCTTTCACGAGTATGCGGTCCTGGTATTTACGAGCAATAATCATATTTTTATAATTTCCGTCGAGCGCGCAACGGTACTATAGTCCCTAAAAATATTAAAAGTATTTCTATTTCTTTTCAACACGCGAGCCGTTATGATTTCTCCCCCAAGTTTTTATTAATTATTTTCTTTATATACCCCAAGGCTGAGAGTCTCGGCGTAAGGATAATAAATAATCTAAAACATTCCACACAACGCTATCTAGACCAATAGTAAGCATAGTTTAACAAGCTTTTTATGGAATCTAGAATACGAATAAACATACTTAAACACTTTTTTTGTAAATACATACATATTATACATAGAAATACCCAGACCAATGCAAATACCCATATTCATGCATACAAATATTTGCACTGAGCGGGGATCGAACCCGCGCCTCCTGCGTAGCGGTCGCGTTCACTACCGCCACGCTACATAGGCTGTCAGTAGTATTCTTTTTAAGCGAAAGACTTTTCATATGTTATGAACTCCTGGTAAAATGAATCTTACCTTCCAGCCATATGGACATGCGTATCACAACAGCGCAGCTTGATGCACTGTATATCAGCACCCTGCAGATCCCTGCAGGTCCCGCGGGCGCGTAGCACTCGATCCGTCGGACACGGGGAATTCCCGTGTAATCTAGAAAGTATAATATCCAGTCAAAATAGAGGCAACAAAATGGCAAGCTTGCATAAATTCGCATAGAGCTGTAATAAAAGAAATATCAGAAGTCCCCTTCGTTTAGATATGTGAATTTTTTATTCAAGGTCAATTGGGTTCTCGCATTTTTCTGAAAACATCAAATTTTATCGAAAAAGTAGGTTAGACAAAGTTGTAGATGAAACCAATATGTGTGAAACCTATTTTGTAGATAATACGTATTATCTACAAAATTGGTTTCACACTTTTTTTTGTACATATCGCCATTTCAGAAATATCCTGATTTCAAAATTGGAAGAATTCTATTTCTATAGAACATTTAACTACATACCATTAAAACTGACGCACCAGTTGACTACAGTTAGACTCTAACCTATAAGTGATTTATACACTTTAATCTAGATCAACTCGTTAGGAACGCGTCAGGGCTAATTAGGGCAGTGGACGGACAATGCAACGCGACAAGGCATAAATGTTTAATTGTGTTCTAGAATGAGGTCGTGTAATTGAAGTTGCCACTGTTGCCAGACCTTCCCTACAAACAAATACCTAGTAACGAACTGCTACAAGGTTATGTTCTTCTGGTACTTGAATTTAAATTCATATTGCTATTTATTTACATATTTATATCCCAAAGCAGATGCAGATCTGCATTATTTTTACCATTGACACTCGACAAAGAGCCCGCGATTCTTCTATAATAGTGAAGAAAACTTTGAAAATCCATTGCATTCTAGTATTACTTACGCCTTTTGTATTTTACGATCAATAAAAATAATAATTAGCGGTATAGCAGTCGATATTACTTCTTTCACGAGTATGCGGTCCTGGTATTTACGAGCAATAATCATATTTTTATAATTCCCTCGAGCGCGCAATGGGTACTATAGTGCCTATAAAAATTTAAAAAAAATTCTATTTCTTTTCAACACGCGAGCCATTATGACTTTTTCTCTTTCTATTTCAGTTTTTACATACATGCTTTGTGCTTTAAATGCGATAATAACAGTTCGGACCCTATTAAAAGTTCAGTCCAGTTTCAGTTCGGCATGTTTTTTTTATACCACTTAGGTGACAGACAAGCACACGGCCCACCAGATGGAAAGTGGTCACCGTGGCCTATGGACATGTGTAGTACCAGAGGACACACTGTAACTGGCACAGACACTGTGTTTACACTGTAAGCACAGTGTCTGTGCCGTTAGTGTAGAAGACAAAGCAGGGCAAGCCTTTAGTCTTCCCACTGACAGCACACACTTTCCACAACACGAAGTTATTATGGCCGCGGTATTCTGTAGGGCTTCCCTACTCGGACTTCCCTAGTCGGACTGCTCAATTGGACGGAAATACCGCCGTGTCCTACGATCCTACCTCCTTAAAAAATAATGAGCAATAATTGATCAATGACCGTGGTGCTTGCAATAGCGCCGAAATATCGGAAACATTTTTATTGCGTGCGAAAGCCGCGCCGTCGTTGGGAGAGGTTATAGCTCTGTAGTAATGTGTACGTATTAAATATTTATACCTATTAATTTCAAAAGATATACTCGTTTCTAATAGGATCAAGAAATGTATTAACATCCAGTAGACAAGCTAACTTGAAGCTTCTACTTATTTTAGATATTCATAATAGATCCCCTAGTCATCTTAACCGTATTTATTGCACCTCCCACAAACTCAATACGCAGAACACTTACATATTACTCAGTGGTAATCTGTATCAACTTACTGAGAAATAATCTTTCATACCCTCTCTATTCCAAGAACGCATCAAAGGGATTCTTACATACACTACGCTATTAATACTTGATATGCAACATGAGTTGTAACACTTCTTATTGTAACGTAGATACGCTTATTAATTTAGGTATTTTAAGAACTACGAGTTTAGCAAAAATAATTATTTGTTGTTGTTGTGTAGTTGACGACCTCCGTGGCGTAACGGTAGAGCATTCGACTGCTATGCAGGGGCCGCGGGTTCGATGCCCGCCCAAT